>OZ020168.1:9569079-9946755 GCA_963971145.1 Sussaba pulchella
GGAGAACGGTATCCCTAGACTCTGTTTGTACTACTGGTTGCGATCCTCGAAATCGTGAGCCGATGAGACCCGTGGATGAAAATTAATGCGGCACAATTCGTCTGCATAATTAATTCAAACCCTCGATCCACCCCCCGCCCCTCCCTGCCACCATGAAGAGTGAAGAGGGGTGCAGTACGTACGTTGGCCCGCATTGGCCATCGACGTTATTTCAAACATAGCTGATTACGCTGCAAAATTGACCGCAAATTTCAATTATTTGACGATAAACCCAACCGTCGTCCGGGGTGGGTGTATATATGGACACGAGAGGATCGGGCCGAGTGTCGGCCGACCACCGGCAGTCCGGATCACTACCGCAACCCTTGCTCTATCATACACCGACGCATTTCGGTGTGCAAAATGGTCCAACGGTCTGCGCGTTCGTACGCAACCCTTCCGATGCCACCCTCGCGCGCGCACGCAGAGGGTATTAACGCGATTACGCATTACCACGTGGTATTTTTCGGTAATACCCGACGCTTCGAACAATTCTGGCGACCACCGTGTTTAAACCTCAATTTTTGTCTTCGTTCTCGTGCTATCATGGAGGGAGAACGGAGGGGGAAATCGCATAACACAAATGTGGGCGTAACGGCGGCAACGTGACGCCGGATTAGATTTTCAATTCGATCGTAAATTGCGGTCTCCTGCGGTCCTTACACGTCGGCTACATATATATCTATGTATGATGCGTATTGCAGACCGTAAACAAATGTATATTGCACGCACGATCGCCATTTGCAATGAGTAAGAGTAGATGAGCTTACGCCCGAGCTTTACACGTGATCGCAGTAATTGCAATGCTACACTTGAAATTGGAATATACGGTGGAAACGAATGTAAAATACATTGAAGTTGGCGTATAATTTAGAGATTTTGCTGGAACGCTGGAGAAAATTCGAGACAAGTGTGTTCGTTTCATTGTAGTGACTTGTTGGGAGTTGACGAGGGTTGTTTTGTCGGGAATCCATTTTTTTCTACGCAAAACGAATGCACGTGACATACGCAGGTACATTAAGGAGAATCGGAAGCTGCAAAGTCTGTAGTACTGATACAATTACTTCTCTATTTTCTGGTTTCAGGGGTCGATTTATTTTTGGGTTCATAAAAAATCGTTTAATCAGTTAAAAAGTTGAAAAAAGTTTTCCAGTCAAGGCAAATATTCGGAGATCGAAAGTGTTTGCAGTACATGATAATACGCTCACTTGAAATAGGGAATCATGGGCTCGACAGGGACATTTTTTTATTAAGATTAATTATTAGAAACTTAAGACAATGTTTTCAACTCAAAAAAACGTTCACGCAATTTAATTGATAATTTTCATGCAGCTTCAATGCAAGTAGATTAGTTCAAAAGGGATGAATCCATGAATAAAATAATAAGGGTGATTATGGTGATTAGTGTGGGGGTAACACGCATTTTTAGGGTGATATATTTACTTTTTCCATTGAGGGTGATATTAGAATGGTTTGTAAATATATATATATATATGAACACAACAGCAGTTCGATACAGTTACATATATATAGATGGCCCTTCGTAGAAATAGGCTCTGTTGTAAGCGTTGTCCTCGGCCTGGGAAAGTCAGGGCAGGTTATATTGTTCTCGGCAACGTGCAATCACCGCTTCCTCGCTTCCTGTTCGCCTCTCCATTCATTAACCACCTAGCTCCGCAAGTTCCTGGTTTTCCCGAAAGCTTCCCGAAAGCTTCATTGTTCCCTCATGTAAGAACTTTCACGCTCCATTTCCATCCTCCAACGATTAATCGTTCTCGCCCGATCGTCCAGTTTCGTTCTGTTTGACTCGCGCGAATTATCCGATACGGATGCACTTGATGAACAATTGAGAATCGAATTGATGTTTTTTTCCTTTTTTTTTTTTGTTTACGATCGTTTGTTACAGGCGAACATCCGGCGGCCATGCAACACGGCGGAAGCTGCGGAGTCACACCCAGAATTCTTCTTGCGAGTCTGACGCTGCTCGTTGCAAATTTGCTGAGGTGAGCGATCGTGAGCTCCTACGGCGAGGCCTAAATTTCGGGACGAACGAGCGAGTGAGCGTAAGGTCGATCGCGCGGATGCGCGGGCCCGCACGTTGGCGCCATCTGCCAGAGCGTCACCGAGTCAACCACGCGGACCCTATATCGACGAGTGAGATATTCAATAATTCGATCGAAATAATTAAATAAGGAACAAAAGGTTTGTGTTCATATTAACGAATGAACTCGAGAAATCGAAACGAAAATAAGTGAACATCGAGCACAGTGATCGACCGATCGGTTGCATCGATCGTTATTACACGGATTTGGTCGTTAAATTGAAGTACGAAAAACGACACAGCAGATATAAAAGAAAAAGTGGGACACATTTAAATGCAAAGTGCGCGGGGGTTTTTTTTTTTTTCGGTGAACGATTTATCATTATTCATCGGCAACGCTATCGAAGACTATCTGTAGGATAATTTACTAGATATTCGACAATTTATAATATACCGAGAAGTGTGCGTATGTGTCTGCTAGTGTGCTCGAGAAACTGACGAATTTTATGGCTCACGTTACCGAAATGGTGAGACCTTTTTTTTCTTCTTACGTTTCTTGTCGATAAATCATACGAATCGTAAGAGAGTACGTTGTAACAATTTCGTAAGTCCGAGTGAGTGGATAAAAGTATTGCCTAACGATATCAACGAGCGGAGGAGTGCATGAAGTTTCGGAACGATGAATTTTCGTGATGTGTTAAATCTCAATTCAAGATCTCGCGATAGATGGACGGGAGAGGGCGGACTGAAGAGAGGGGCGAGGTGATTATTCTAAAAATCTACCTTTTCGTCGATAAGTCTTAAATCTTCGGAAGCCCACGCAAACGTGGATGAATCGATTGAAATATACATATAAATAATACATGTAGACATAAATATATATGTATATGTATATATGTACGTTCTATGAGAGTATATATGTACGTATATATATTTACGCGATTTCTGTAAATACTCGAATTATATTCCACCGGTAGATTGTAACGGGATATCGATTTATTTAATTGTACAGTTCATTGTATGTCCAAACGAAGATGTCACGTCGTTATTTACCGGCGGTGCGAGCAAAAAAAACGTTTCGTTTACGCCAACGAGTGTGAAAATTCATTCGCTCGCGCAGACTGTAAATTGGGTTGAATACATGGGGTTTGAAATGTGGACAAAAAAAGATTTATACGATAGAAGAATTGTTGGTGGAAGCGACTGAATAAAAAACAGTGACGAAAGGTCTTTAATGAAATAACGATTCATTGAATTTTTACGAATCCGACCGTGAAAATTGTCGTTCAATCTCGAAATGAAAAATCAAATAAAATGTTCTGGTCGATCAAAAAATAAACAATCAAACAGTCATTATTATTATTTTTATTTATATTATTATTATTATTATTATTTATATTATTATTATTATTATTATTTTATTATTATTATTATTATCATTGATGCTGGTCGTAGAAGAACAAATGAATTTTCGTATTAAAAAGATAAAAACCACGCGACGTGGCGTCACGTAGAAAGCGGAAATATAAGATTAGATCGAAAATAAATGCATAAAATAGACGATTATATACGAATACGAAGATACATATATAAATATTTAAATACGATTTAATGAAGTATTTATTCGTTGTATATTAAAGAAATGTTATAGTTAAATATGCGATACGTACGATTGAAAGCGAAAAAAAAATTATCTGTGAGCAGATCATACATCAAAGGTCGATCATATTTGGGAGGATTTATCAGAATGTAAAGGGTAAGATTTGAAAAAAATTAAATTTAAAAAAATCGAAAAGTACGTGGCTGCTGGATCCTGAAAAACGAAAACGGTTAATCGTCTTTCGAAATATTTGCGACTGCTGAAGGATCGACGCGAGGCTCACCATTTTGATTCGCCCCGCAATTATGTACGTATTAGATGTACGAATGACGATGAGGCTCAAGAATCGAAAAAAAACGAATATAAAGTCGCGGGAAAACCTAGAACCGATTGAAGCATCCCTTTTCATTCATTACTCGACGTGTCTCAGGCCACAGATGAAACATTTAAAGTTCAAATATACACAAAATCTGTAACGATCGATTACTTAAGACCAAATAATTTCGTTATATTATTTCATTTATTTTTTTTGAAGTAAATATTTTCTTTTATCTATTTTTTGTTATTGCCAGTACACCGTTTCTGCCACATGAATTGTCAAAAACAATTTTCATATCATAAAATTTGACCCAGAAGTACTTACAGTACGAATTAACATCCCAAAAAAAATGTGGACATACTCGTATTCGAGTGAATGAATCAAAAGTTCTTATATTTAGATTTTTCACGAGGATTTAGCCACTGGACACAAATTCAAAAGCTCGAAAATTCTCTAAAATTGATTTCTGAATTTTCGTAACTAACTGATTTCGAAACATGTCATTCTGGCGACTGTACGTTTCCCAGAATATTTAATAAAACTTTTTTCGGTTTTATGTCGTTCTTAATTCGATTTATACGAAACAACAACAAAAAATAACTGGCTTACCGGATTGTAAATATAAAATAAAATGAGGAAGAATGAAAAAAAAAAGAAATGGATTAAAGATAATGTCAGTGATGGAAACAAATCGTACTGCAAAAATCAAGCCACGTTAATTGTATGTCATGTCTTAGGAAACGAAGAAGAAAATAACCGCAGAAAGAATGAAAATCGTGTAGACGTGTCTATGTGTGAGCGAGATTTTGAATGAAACATAAATATTATGGACCTGGTATGACGAATGATGTGCGATTCAAAATATTGTAATGTAAAGCGAATAAAATGGAGAAACAAAATCCCTTGACGTGACACTACTGTTTAAATATATGTAACGATTATGATGAGAGAGATAAAGAAACGAAACGAGAAAATTTTTTTTTTATTATTGGGATCAACATAGACAACGTCGACGTTGAGAACAATTAAAACCCTTCTTGTTCGTGCTTTCTTATTTTATCTTATTTTGTTTTCGAAACAAATTTGTCTTGTCTGATTTTTTCTTTCATCTACTTTTTTTTAAGCTTATATCGCTGTTTTCAGCACGACAACGCAGTTTTTATTTTTTGTACAAAATTCTTTTCTGAAGTGACTAAAATTTCATTATCCTTTTCACCAAATTCTTGATGAATCGAAGATTTTATTTTCGCTGAAAGTTTTCATTACATTCCTCATCTAAATCCCAATTTCAATCCACAAATACGAAGTCATCAAAATCCGAATTATTAACTGCTTGTTTCATACATTCCCTTGGTCAGAGAAATTTTATTTCGTTGAGAAAACAATAATTATTTACCCCTCAGTTTACTAATCGAAATTTTTATCCATTGATCGAAGTTCACGAAAATCTGAACTTTGAATCTAATTTGTGGTACATTTGTCGTCTAAATAAATGAAGTACTACAAAGTCATTTGAATTCAATGAGAATCTACTCTATTCAAGCAAATTCAATTCAATGAGGTTGCAAGATCACGGCGAAGCTCATCAAAAGTTTTTCTTGCTTCAAAAGTGACTACAGTGGTAACGTAAAAGTTTTTCCTTCAAATTATTCGAAAGTACAGGATGCGTCCACATCGATGGTGAATTCCCACAAGCCTCTAAAAGCACCGTAAATGAGATGCCTCGATGCTGCTGCTGCTGCAGTTGGCTGCTTCTTGAACCACAACTGCAACGCGCTACGACCAACCGAGGCAGCTTTGCTGCATCACCGTTTTGTCTGCGCTAGAGCTTACGAAAGCGCAGACCTCTGGATTCTTGAATCGAGAAGAATTAATTTCTTTCCACGCGACAAGACGCGGTATGTAATTATACACGAAGCGCCTCAGAGAACCTCGACCGACGTGCTCTTTCGTTCTGCTATCAGAGCCCAGACCGCCGCCAGAGGCTCATTCGAAATAATTAAAAAATTCAATGACGCCGCATTTTCTCGACATCCGAATGCAACCGTTTATTCAGAAAATTTGCGTAACAAATGCACAATTCTACTAATTCTATTTTATTCTACTTATGATCTTTGCGTTAGGCACAATTGAATTATAGAAACGTATCAATCAAGATTTCATGCAGAAAAAAAATAGGAAAAAAAGAAAACGAAATATTTAGCCAAATGATTGAGACACGATTGTGGTTATCGTGAGATAAAAAGAAAAGTAACTGCAATCTCAAGTAAATCACATTATTATTCTTAAACGAAAAGAATCAATGATCGACTATTTATCGAATTAATCGATTGATCAAATGAATAAATGATTTGTAGTTTTATTGAACTATTATTATTATTGATTCCATAATTATCAAATTGATCGTCACGATCACGGCTAGGAAAATAAATAAAAATGTCGACACTTTAAGACATAATCAATAAAAGATCACCTCCGGGTGTTCTGAATAGTTCGAAATCGGCGTGTTAATGTGAATCAAAATTATAATTTTGGAAAAAAACGACAATTTAAAAAAAGATGTACACCGAACTGCCCATTCCGTAACACACTCGGATTCACGCTTTACCCATCCGTGTGTCGTCTTTCCCATTTTTTTCCATCGGCTCGTTACTCACACCGTGCTACAAATTATACGATCGACCGTTTGAAATGTGCTCGCCCATGCTGCAACCACTCGCTCACGCAACCACGCACAATCAAATGCGCATGCAACGCGGATAAAAAAATCGGAGATAAAAAGGCTGGAGGAAAAAAAATAAAAAACGAATAAAGCGCGAAAAAGAGAAGATGCGGTGAGCACGGAGAGAACGTTTGGCGAGCCAACGATCGAAATGAATGCGCACGCATGAATCCACCGTCCAAAACGGACTGAGCGCACTTTTTCCTTTTTTTTTCTCTTTTATTACAATACTCTGCTTCAACTACTCACTCACTCCCTGGTGAATTCGCATTCAACGTGGATCCACGGTTGCACTTTCACATACACAAAAACGACGAATAGCCCCCCCCCCCCCCCCCAAACCTCCACGGACACAGTAGCCCACGAAGATACAGAAACGGATATTTCGTTCCCCAAATATATATGTCTATATATATATATATATATATATATATATACTATGCACCCTATACGCTATCCACCCTCGAACGCTTATTTCCACTTTCCGGATACGTTCATTGGCTGATAAAATATCAACCGTCCGTCCGAGTCGTGTTTGTCGATATTTTATCGGTTTAATTGTTTTTCGATAGCTCGGTCCTCGATTTGTGCAGCCCATATATATATACATATTTATATCTATATATATATACTATATATATATACTAAAGGTGCCCCATTTATCCCGTCAGAATTGAAATTGCACCGTACAAGATGGCAAACACTCTTTATTGGCAAAAGGGTCTCGTTGCACCGACGTTGTTAGCGCATATACATCGACGTTCTATTATTCGATCTTTTTGTTTTTATTTCTTTTTTTTTTTGCTCGTTCATGCCCATTTATTCGTTTGACGAATTTCAGCTTTCCATCCATCCAGTACAGTCGTCGTGCATCGGGCGAATTTTTTTTTTTTCGGTCCCAATGGCGTAAGGCATTATTGGATTATTTCGCGAAAAAAAACGCTTTACTTTTTGATTTTTCTGGTTGCTATTCCACCGTCCATCGTAGAGTATTGCGATGACTTTGGACACATACATACAAAATTATTTATCGTCCATTGACAAAAAAATAAAGAAGAGTAAAAAAATCGAGAAATTTTTCAACGAACCACTGAAAATGGGACATCGAAAACCGAGCGGCAACAGAAACGATGTTTGAGAGATCGAAAGAAGTGAAAAACCGAATTTAAAAAATTACACCTCGATCAATCGGTCAAAAATGTCTAGAAAAAAATATATCATCCATTTGGGCAGTACAGGACTAAAGCAATTGTTTGTTATATAACAATAATGCTAATAATAATAATAATAATAATTATTATTATTATTATTATTGTTATTATCATTGATCGAGGGATAATTGTCAATGTCTGAAAAAAAAATGTCCTGGCCGCCGAACCAACATTCGCAATCGAGTGAACGATACGACCCCAAATTCCAACTTCCACAATCGGCATTCCCATATTTACCCCAATGCTTACAAACAAACACAAACGTCAAAGTACCACGAATACCATACGGATACCACGACTACACGAAAACCGTACAAATACCATAACACCATAACGCGTGAAAATGATTTTTTTTTCTTTTTTTTCGGCGAACCGATGACGAGTCCCGCCACCGTGACTGGGACTTTGTTGACGGCGCCAACGCCGTCCAAATATCCGGGACCATAGTTTCATACACAACGTTGCGGATAAAGCAGCCTTCAATTTGGGTGAAGGGTCGACTGAACCGGAATAGGCAACGAGTCGCGAGGAAAGCCCCGGCGAGGGTTTTACCCCGTAACCACCCACAGGGTTCGAAAATTTATAGTTTGCGCCGTACCGGCCCAATGTGTCCCACAAGAGCCGGAGAGTTCGGGTGCGGACAATGCAGATTTCCAATTTTCGACCCCCCCCCCCCCCCCCCTCCGACGCCTCCCTTCGGTAACGTGTGTATGCACGATGGTTTGCCGTGCTGGAACCTCCCCCGGATCCTGCAGCGGGCAACGGCGAGCCTCCCTCAACCAGATTGTTATACACAGGTTATACACGGTGTGTTTCGAAAATTTGGAAATTTAAACAAAGCTCTCTTTGTTTGGTGGAAAATTAAAGTTTCATTAAATATTATTCAAAAGTTTGTGGATCGAAACACACGAGTTCGACGGCGAAAAATTCCGAAAATTCGATTTTTCGACCGAGCACCGTACGGTCGGTACATAACACCGACTCGGCAATCTTTCGAAATGGCATCACATCGACGGGGCAAGGCTTCGAACGCCAATGAGGAAAATTCGAAAAACGTATATATATTGGTTGGTTGCGTAGTTCGCTCGAAAGCCCGGTTGGACAATACTTTATCTGGAACATCCATATATTTCCGCAGCACTTTAATTCGATTTATCGACTTGTCGGAACATTGAATATTCGGTACTTCGACCCGGACTTGCACCAACGAACTGAAATCACCAAACGATTATGACGGTTCACACACGCGTGAACGGGGCTTCTGCAAACATTGTTCGATTTTATACTATCCTTATTCACTTCAATTCACAAATAAAATAAAACACCATTCGCTTGTTCTTTATTATTAATTGGATGAATTAATTTACGACGAACCGAATACAAAATTGACGGGACCGAACTCATCGAAATCCTCTGATCAACTGTTCTTTTTGTGCGTATGTGCACAGCTTCCATTAAGCCCCTTGCCTCGTGGCAGCTCAGGAACGCAACCATCCCGGAGTTCCCTCGCACTCGAATCCCCAAACTACAGTATAGTTTATACGAACAATCATTAAGCACGTTGATTCACGGCGACTACCCCCCATTTAGCGTTATTTTGTTCCGGCTTTCGAGCGAAGCCCCTCTGCCCCACCCCCTCCAACCGTGCATCGTTCTCGCACCCCTAAGCCTTCCATTAACCACCTGAAAACTATTATCGGTAATAACCATCCTATCTCGTGCTTCTTCAAAACTCGCAAATCAAACCTTCCTCCATCCTCCCGCCGTTCACTCACCGTTTTACTCACCGGTCGGCAATGTTCCGAAACTAATCGTAGTTAGCTGGAATATTGGATTCTTAGTGATGTTAGATTTCACTTTGGTGAACGCAGCGTTTTTTTAGGCTAATTCAATTGTTAATTTTGTGAAAAGAAAATTATTCGTTGTTATATAGTATTGTTGCTATTATATTATTACTATCATTTGCTATTACGATAAAGGGAGGGAGGAGGAGGCAGAGGGAGGAGGAAGCAGTGGGATGAAACCGACAATTTTCAAACTCAACGGTTTTATTCTATTTATTTTTTAAACAAAGAAAACCATGTTACCAATGTGATTTATTTCTCTCTCGTGAATGAAAAATGAACAAAGTCATGACACGATAACCAAAGTGTATAGGATAAATTGAACTATACGAAGCTCGATGTACCAATCTGTAACAATCCTCATCTTATTCATTATTTTTTACATATTTTTATTATTTTTTAATATCGTTTAATAACGAGATATCTCGTTTATAATTAGTTTGGATTCTCTTTACTCTGGAACGGGTTCGTTGAAACCCAGCATCCTTCGGTCCACACAGGAGTCATACTGCTGTTCATCGGTAATGAATTATTCAGAGAAAGTACCGGCGACGTAGATTCGAGTAAAAGTACAAAATGTATAGATATATATCCACGTTATACATACGTATATCGTTCACGCGTACATATATTCACGGACGAAAGGTGAAAGAAAAAAAAATTTTTCATAGCGAGCGGTGCACGACCGGTGTGGTTGTATAGACCGACGAACGATTTTTCCTAGTGGACGGCACGTGAGCGACGGTGCTTGCATGGCAACGAGGGTCGCAAGCTCTCGTGACATACAGTTACACACTGAACCTCGAATGAACCTACCCCCACACTTCCCAGACGCCGTCAGTTTCGTCTCTTTCCTTTGCCGCGTGCTTATGAATAGTATTATGTATATCTACTGTCCCAACGGATCACTCCGTCGCTTCTCGCGCGTACGACGACCGCGTTGGAGCATCGGCCAGAGCCTTCCGTTTCTCGTCGTTCTGCTTGACCTCGTCGTTCTTGCCCGACATATTCGTGCATTTCTCTATTTCTCTCGTTTTCCTTTTTCTCCAACACAGCGCGCACGCGTAGCTCACATCCGAGCAATGACACAGCGTGTGAAATGCATCCATTAACATTTATGTAAAGCAAGTGCAGGGGCGAGGGAACGGACCGCGGTAACGAAGGGAGAATCCGGCTCCCAACGGTGGTTATAATCCGCAAGACTCGGATGAAAACCCAGGGCGAATTAATTTACGAAGATGTCCGTCGCGTGTTGTTCCCAACGTGTTTTATTATATTGCCGTATTCTTTTGGCTCGACTTTTTGGAAATCGACGTTTTTTATTTTAGATTTAGAAGTTTTGTTTTCGTTTCTCATCCTGTATTCCTCGGTGACGTGAGTATTTTGTGTCCTTGGATGTTCATCGTGCCGTATTATTTATCATTCATTATTTCTCTGAACAATGAATTGAAATGAGAAAATAATCGATCGATTCATTTTTTTTCTTCTCATTATCACGACGGGCAATCATGATAATTGATTGCGGCAATTGTAAATAACGGCTATCAGTTTTTGTGGTATTTTACCAAGCAGTAAAATACCAAAAAAAAGAACACGGAAAGCCTTCTTCGAAATTAAACATTCGTCAATGAAAAATATTTTATTTCCAAGAATAAAACATAGAATAAAACGAACCAACGCGAAAAGGCTATTTGTACAACCCTTTTTTGCCCTTTTTTTTCTACGCCTCGAAATTTATTTTTTCATTTCGGTCGATCGGACGTAAAATGTTATGATCGCTAAAAAAAGGAAAAAAACTACATATATATTTTCATTCCTCGACTATAGAAAAAAAAGTGTATTTATTTCCGATGCAGGATGTTTTCGGGAAAAGGGAAGCATTAAATTGTACGAGATAAAATTTTTATACTTTTATCTCGAAGCGTTGTTACGATTTGGGTCGCTTCTAAAGTTCCATGTGGGCTGTGTGATGCATTTCAGGCGTTTACATATCCATGTACAACGCTAGTCCGGCAGCGTTTATGTAAATAAATATTCGGAATTCATTTGAAATATTTATGCCGACGTATGGCAGCCTTATTCGATGCTTCTGGCCATACGCCTACACACGTCACATACCCGAGTAGCGTCACAAAAATAAATGCACCGAATTTCACAGATTCAGTACAAATGCGCATAACAAATTTTGCATCCGTGAGTGCAGCTCTCGAGTCTTTTTACCCTCTGCCTTGTTCCAACAACATATTTATATATATATATTAGGGTAGTTCTTATATTTTTTAATTCCAAATTATAATTACGCCGAAGTGTCAATTGATTCCCAAAAAAAAAATCTTCAGCCTAATTTGACCTTTGTAGACCAATTCTCACTACGCGCTGATTTAAGGGGGATTATATTTCGTGACTCGTTCTCGAGATTACAAGCCTTAAAAAAAAAAAAAGCTTATTGGTCGATGCAACGATGAAACAATCAAGGCGACGATTGCAGATACGTTTGCAGATGACTGTGGAGCCGAATAATGCGATTGCGGATCCGCGCAATCATGCGTTCAATCGCGTGTCATATGTACGTTTTCCACAAAATCAGTGTTGGAGCTTGCGTCAAACAGCTTCGGTGGTATGGACCTTGATAACGATTTTCGTCGATGTATCGTCGGGGAATTGAAATTGATATTCGTGGATGGTTCGTGCAACGTAAAACGCGTGATTTGCCGATTCACTGACTGCCGTCGGGGAACAACGTGTTGATGTGAGAGGGTGGTACAAATTAATTGAAAAAAATAAATAAATAAATAAATAACGGACGAGAGTTGAAAGCGAAAAGGGTTATCGATGCGTAAAATCCTCGACTGAAATTCCAGTTTTACATGAATATTGCTCGCGACGCATTCGATTCGACGTCTCATCGGTTTCACGGACTTTCGGGAGCGACGGGTGGACGAGCCGCCCCTCGAGCCTCGGACGGCATGAGTGGACGACGTCGGAGTAAGTAGCGACGTCGGGGGCACCAAAGTTAGAAATACGAATTCGTTGAGTTTCGTCTGTCATTGACATGCTCCTGAAACCCAGATTCGGCTGATAAAACAATTCACGGGAGTAAAAGAGCTAGAAGTAAATTCGATGGTTCGATACAATACGGAATAATAAAATAATAATTAATTGAAAAGAATAAAAAATACACGAACTTCCCAATATAGAATTTTATTTCTTGAATTTTTCATTTATTTTATAACTTAAATTAAACTTAATTCATTATTTAATTTTATTTCTTAAATTTTAGTTTCTTTCGATTTCTTATTTTTATTTCGAATGTTACGGTATAAATTCATTTGCCTTACGCGACTCTCGGTTGTACTGTATTTTATACACGACATACGTGTGATCGTTCCCAACAGACTCGCTCGCCATACATACGAATTAACTCTCCCAGACCCAGAGCTCACAACTTAACGCTAATATTATCGTAATATTTCTATCTAATCTATTATATATATATATATTTATATACACGTGTGTACACGTTATACTGAGCTTATTCCCCCGACCGCCGCACGGGCGAGGGGCGAACAATTCCAACGAAATATACACCGTGTAAAATACTGTTGTTGCGTTAATGCAGGAAAGTTTGGCCGTTACGACGACGTAGAATTAGAAACCCAGCGAGCCCAAGCGGAAACAGTATCCGGTAGCGATGCGTGCCTTTTCCACTGCAACTTCCACCGCTCGTACCGTTTCCAAAAGCAACGTAACCGGCGTCTCGCTGCATGGCTTCCGTACGTTCTCCTGCGAAAATCAAACGAAAAATTGTTGTTAATATAAAAATTACTATGGTTGTCTAACTCGTGATCGAGATTTTGAAATTAATTGCAGCATCGAAACAAATTTTTTTGGAATTCATTAGAATTATTTTTATATCAGTTTGGTATTTTTTAACTATTAAGGAATCTTTCTGTTATTGAGATGACTTTGAAAAATCAAATTTGGAACATTATCTGATTTTTTCAACGCCGATTATTTTGGAAAACTTTAAATTAATACCAGAAATGGTAGAAATGAGAGAATTATTACGTTCATCTACACTAAATTTATCTGGAATATTATTCACGATACGTTTTTGAAGAAATATATTCTTGAAACCTCAAAATTCTGATGAAAATATTAATGGGTTAAATTTATCGATACCCGTCGAAAAATCTTGATTGCATTTTGTCAAAGCTTTTGAAAGATCGTTACAGAGAGCAGGTGACCACAAGTGCAGTGTACATTTGTGGCGATGGGAATTGGCAAAATCGAATGCTCGACATCAATGGCCGAGTGCGAACGTGAAATATCGACAACAAACGAAGGTGATGGTGGAATAATTCAAACATCGAGTACTGTACCGCACAAAGGATGAACTGCTTTCCGCAATAGTCGCGTTAAAATCGCATCATTGCGGCATAAATGCTTGGACACCTAACACGTTGCACGAGCGAGGGAGTCCATGAAACTGCGGTAAGCTAATAACCTGGTATCGTATGTGACTGCACGATACTGCAGCGCGAGAAATGTTGTATCAACGGATGTGCAGGTATTAGGATTGAGAGCATCATGAAGCAGTGACGCGATGATGGCACAATCAGCCCAAGTTAGTATCGTGGGACTGAATTACTCGAGGATTAACGCCTCTTTGTAATCACGAAGGATTTTATCCATAACTGCACACGTGCATTGTTTTATCCATAAACAAAGCTGTTCTAGGGATCAGTCTACTGTTAATTTACCAGAAATGAGATGTTTGTCGAAAATGATCAATTCGCAGAAGCTGAAGGAATATTGTGTGATGTGATGAAGTGGATCGTGACTGATATCAACAAGAAAACCGAAAAATTTGGAAGGAACATGAATCTTATTTACCGAAAAACGAATCCCATGATAGTCAGCAAGTTTCAGGCCCGTCACAATGAAATCATCCTCTAAGCTTCGACGCAAGCAGTAACGTGATACTAAAAATATAAAAGGAAAATTTGCAATAGTGGATATCATAATTTTTTTAATCCTCAAAAGTTATATTGTTGCGTCTCAATTTTTTCATTCCTCAATCGTGAGATCAAAAAATATCGTCGAGCCATGACTGCGGATAAATACAGTCATGATTCAATCGAAATTCGATGGTAAGAGCCAAACTCGCTTGAGTGAATCGACATTCAAGAAAGAATCGAGGAATTGAAATTGTCGAAGTACGACTGTACGCGTGCGACGGTGACGGAGGATGGAGACCGGCGTTTTCTGATTGCGCAGCTATCGAGACGATCAAAGTAGTCGACATTGCTGGTACCGAAAGCATGGCAGGTCTTAACCGTGACTACGTGTGTGTAACAATCACGTGTGAGTATAGCAACAGCCAGGACGAAAAGTAATACCGGTCGAACGGTAAAGTAATTACATTAATGTGTAACGATTTCTCGTGCTGGTCTCGTACCAGGCATAAAGTTTCGACAGACTGTAGGGGGGCTGAGGAAGAAGGAGAAGGAATAGTAGAATACGGGTGAAACGTTGCTTTTGGCAAGAGGAAACTGCGGAGGGCGATTCTGATAGAATTTTCCTGGACTATCGGATCCCCGCTGGGTTCAAAAGCTCCGGACTCGGTGAACAACGTTCACAGCAGCTCGAAACACAGATAACGTCGAATCAATCTGAAGCGTCGGCAGATTCGTGCCCAGGGAAAAAAGTATGGCGAGGAGATGAATGAGATGAAAATTGGGAAAACGGAAAGGGACGGTAAAGAAAGCTGGTGCAAGACATTTCCGACACCTGAAACCTTTCAATAATTTTTTTTTAAGGACTCGAAGCAATGATCGTAAATTTTCGTCGATTCCCAGCTACAGACTTATTAACGTTGAAGTGTTTGGAAAAAAAGCCAACGCAAAATCTTATAAGAATAGTCGGACTTCAATCGGAAATTATCTTTGGTTGACAGATTTACAACCAGGATACCTAGGCTTTTATTCTCAAGAATATCGTGATGCAATTTTGCCTATTTTCGGAACTTGCGGTACATTTATTTTTCTCGTTACGTTTCGACGTTGATTTCAGCATAATTATCCATGCATGGAGCAATCGAAATAACTACAAAACAGCTAGTGTCAATTTGTTGCCGACTTTCCCCAACGAGAAGCAGACATGACTTTCCTATCAATTCGACAAATACCAGTCACGAACAATTCCTCCACCTCTCAGTATGGTCGTTGAATTATCGTGACTACAAGATAAAAAGTTTTTGCTGGCGACGCCAACGTCACGAGTCAATGCGGTCGTCGACTCCTTCGTGTCGCAAGAATTTGGATTGCCAGAAGAGTCTCTCGGTACGTTGGAATACATTGAACGAAGTACTCGGGGAGAGGAGGGGGGACGACGTGTTTTCGGGGATAATATAAGTCTTCCACTTTTCGAAACCAAGAGGAACCGGGAAAAAGTCTCGAAGCAAAGGAGAACAAGAGTTTCAGATTTGGGGCGATAGTCGAGATTGGAGCCACGGCGAAGTACAAAAAAAAACAAAAAAATAGGATAAAACGATAAAGAAGGCCGTAGTTAGGTGTGTCGGTGGAGAGAGAAGAGATCGTGGGAAAATAGATTGGGGCACGAGGCGACGAAGGAGAGGATCTTCAACCCGAAAAAATTTTAAAGAAAGAAAAAAATTATGGTGGCGTTGGCTCGAGAAGAGTACCGGTAAGGAGGTATAAAGGAGAAGGACGAAGGAGTAGGGAATGGAGCTCGGTGTAGGTCGAAACTAGAGTGGAAAGAACCGCGCAAAAACTCGCTGATGGGCAATTAGGAAAATTGAATTCTCTCGTAATTAACTTTCTTAATTAATAGAATCGCTGGATTGTATCTTTAATCTGGCAGGACGGTGAAAGTCGTGCCGGGTTCAAACACACCTATATACCCTTGCCTCTCCCTCCTCACCCACTTTTTCGCCATCTCATCGGCTTCAATTTCTTTCCACTTTCTTTCTCCCTGGATTCGGCAAAACTAAGGACCGCGCGAGTGTGCCGAGCTTCTGGCTAAGATCGTGGGTGGGGCTGAGAGAAGGATCGACGATGGTGGAGATACCGAGAGGGTAGCGCGCCGGAGACGCGGCGTCTCGAAAGCGCGGAAGAGCATCGAGGCGAAATCAAGGGGGAAAAGGGGGTGGCTCGCAGCGACGCCAAACGTTGGAAAGGTAACGACGGTGGGGGTGCTTCTGCTTCTCGAGGGGTTTGGGAGTCGTTGTAAGTTTTGATATATGCGCGACGGTTATTTACGATCGCATAAGAATTAGCTCGGTCCGTGCCGCGCACCGAAACCTCACACAGTTTAGCAAAAAGCTCGGCTTCGCCCGTGGGCTCTGCGTCTGAGAATGTACGCGAGGACGAAGCGTTTTTGCGGCCACCAAAAGCGGCAAACCCGACGGCACCTTCTCTTTCCCCACCCGACCGCGAAGGATTCTCGTGGCCGCAATGAGCTACCGGGGTTACAATTCTCGGCGTCGTCGTCGACGACGATGGCGTCTACCCTCGGAGCACGAGGACGACACTGGCGGTTCCTCAATGTCGTTAAAATCCGCGGGTTTCGTTGAGCCGGAGTTAATGGAGATTTCCCGCTGTACCATCGGCTACTCCCTCCCTTTCTTCTTTGGCTTATCCAACCCACCCTCCCGAGCATGGACCAACGTTGTGTCAACCCAATTATTATGCGACGCCACCTCGGCAAGTGGAAAAACGATTTTTCTGGTAATTATGATAATGAACTTCGGTTGGAAATGGAATTATGGAATAATGAGAAAAAAAACCGGGGTTCTTACTCCGTGGTGTGCAAAAACGTTTGTATCAATGTCGGACATTTTTATCGCAATATTGTGAGACTCCCAGCAAAGCTTTTGTCTTGAATTGTGATTGTTAATTTCAATTATGCAGAGGCATTAATTCAACAGTCTTGTTGATCTTTCGAGGGTATACTTGAAAGGTGATTCTGATAAGCGAATGAATTTAAAAAAAAAAAAGGCAATTAATGAAATAAATTTTTTGTCAAACTTTCGTCGGTGCAATTAGATTGCACGGTCGACGGCGATGATTCATTCGGTCCAATGTGTCATTCGTTATCGTACTATGATTGTAAGAGGCCATTGTTGTTTTTTTTTTGCGCTTGCTGTGATATACGCGCGTAAATTCACAATCTGCGAAACTGTGAAACGGGTCTCACCGAAGTTCTGATTTATCGTGGGATGCTATGTACGTATCTGTGGAGTACATTTACGTATACACGTTACGTGTACATAGAAAAGTGAGGCGTCGGTGGGGTGGGAAAAGCGTGAGAAGAGGAACGAGCGGCGGAGGTAGGGGTTCGGTTGAACGAGAACGACGTTGCGGTCGCGACGGTTGGAAAAATGCGACTACGACGACAGCTACGACGACGGCGACGACGACGACGACGTCGCCCGACGACGGTCCGCGTCGCCCCGCAACTCGTGCAATAACTTTCGAAGAAAAATTCATGATAATAAAGGCCACCCCGTGAATCTCGTATGCAAACGTTATATACAGTAGTATAGCTCAGGCTGAAGTCAGACAACCTGATTATTTGTCTCGCTACTGTGCGGTACGAGTGCAACCGCTACTGTTACCGTTTTATGATATCAAATTCACTATTTTCATGAAAATATATATATCGTTGTGTTTACAACGAACGTAGAACCTTTCCGAGACACTCTTAGATATGCGAAGTCGAGATGTTCAGAAATCTTGCATTTGTTTGAGAAAAAAATGACAGCAATTCTTGGATTGTCATTCCTTGCTCGAAATGAATATTTGTCGAAACCCGTAATTCGAATGCCAAAATTATCATTATTATGATAATTATAATGCATAATAATTTGGATGATTGTTGTACAATTATAGTGATAATACATTATTATATAGTCTGATTATAATTAGAATTATATATTCAAAAAAGTATTTTAATTCAATGATACAGAAATAATATGAGTAATGGTAAAATACAAATAAAAAAGTTGCATTCGCTAATCCGAAAGGCATATTTTAATTGCCATGCACGGGCCGAGTTATTTAAAAGATGTACTTTGGAGAGAAATTTATGAGAATTTCGTTGGGTGACCCACCACTTTTTTTTCTACGTCTACACACTGACTCACACGATTCCACGAACCACACACGGAACAGAGCATCAACCTGACCTCGGCAACCTCTTACCAACTACTTTCGAGAGGATCAGCTAGACAAATAGCTCAGACATGATATACCGTCCTTTCCCTTAAAATCCTCCGAGGACTTTGAAATACGCAATCTCCCGAGATACCCCCGGGCTGCTTCCAGGACCGGTTGAAGAGACACAGAAAGACTATGGTCGTTAAATACGGTTGAACGAGCTCATTAATTTCTTTTTTTTTTCGCTCGCAGATCGATGAAGCGGCAGCGGTAGACTATTAACCTGTTCACCCAACATTACTCTTCAAGAGGGGCTTTTTACTTACCTCATAATATTTTGTTCTGCTCTCCATTCTCGGTACACAAAGACAATTAAAAAAAATGCCTAATTGATCGTTTTCAAGATTTCAAGATCATCGAAATGTTTTTCAAATTAGATTTGATATTTTGTTTTCAATACCGTAAGGCGACAACCTCTTTTACGACCTGTTACAAAATTACTTTTATGAGATCTTCAGCATAGAACATTTTTTTAAAAATAAAATGTGTCGCAAATGATAAAATAATAATAATTTTCTGGAGCAAAAACCGTTCCCAAGAGTACAAACATACAAATAGAGACATACTTCATCTAAAAAAATTATGATCCAACCTCGCTGAAAAAATTTCGAAATATTCCCAATAGGCATAATAATAATAATAATAATAATAATAATAATTGTTTATCGAGTTAATATTTCTACGAAACTTGGCACATTGTATACGATTACAAAAGTAATTTATCTCACCCTCGTCGACGAGTAGAGCAACCGTGTCGGCTCGTCCCTCGGTGGGTCGGCAGGTGTATTTGCCAACGTCCCGTTGAGTCACCGAGGCAAGCGTCACCACGGATACAGTCTGAGCCGCGTCCTTCTCCGTCTCGACGTTTATGCCACCACGCGCTGCCTGTGGAAATCAGAACGGGACGAGATATCTCTTATTCCCACGTGTGCCAGAATAACGCGAAAACGCGCCCGGGATAATAACTACGGTGAGGGGATTGAGCGGACGGCGAGGGAGAACGACGAAAGGATGGAGGAAAGGAAGGAAAGAGGCAAATTCAAATCCACGGTAGCGACTATTGACCGCTACTCCATGTAATGTAGGGTAGGTAGGGCGATGCGTCGAGGACAAATATACGAAGCGGAGAAATAGAATTGGAGGTAGCAAACCGTGTTGTAAATTCTGATACTGATTCAGTGGCAACAATCCACGTGTGTAACGAAATATACGGGATAGTAGGGTGTATGCTGCGTGGGACCCGAAAAGTCGACTGTAGTACGGACTTCAATTACCTGGAATGTCAGGAGTTTGTTGTCCCGAAGCCACTGTACGCCCCTGATGGGACGAGTCTGATACGGAGATGTTACGACGCACCTCAGAGTGATCGTCGCCCCCGACGGCACCCTTTGCTCACGGGGACCCATTATGGCGGCTACTGGCGCGGTGCTCTCGTAACCTGAAATACATACAGACACACACACACACACACACGTGTTTTATCATTTTATTTTGCTTTGTTTTTCCAGAGTTGAATTTCTGTAGACGGACGGGGTCGAAAACAATTCTCGGAGGATCGTATGTAACGGTTGATGTGCAACGCTCGTTGCCTCACGAAATTTTACGCTATCCCTAGATTTTTTTCTGTTTTCGGTCTTCGTTTTCGGCCTCCTCTTCGATATTGAGCGGGGAGACGTTGACTTAAAATGAAGTGTTACATTCGATTGTCGTTCTCAAGAACAAGAAACAAAAAAGAATCTTCTCATTTCAGGTTCCATCGATAAGTATTACTTCTTCGAACCGTGCTTTGCACCTCTTATTATTTTTATTTTCCTCTTCATCATCAGAAGATTCTCTGTCTCCATTCCGTTATCTAATTTTGATTGTAACGATGCAAATACGCGAGAACGCACCCTGAACTATAAATTGAGGAGAGACACGACCTTTGGCGAGAAGAATGACATACAATGACATCGCGAACAATCCCGAATATTTGTCACCGTCATACGTCGTAACGCGTTTACGATACACGTCCGACATGTTGTTACGCGTGTCGGACAACCCCACGAAATCTCGTTGGCGCAATTTTGTTTCTGACGAGTTTCTGCGGTAACACGAGTTCCGTCATACACGTAACCGTGGGGCGGGGGAGGGGGTGGGGGGCGCACATAGGTGTAATTACATTTTCGTAGAAGCGCGTGTTCGTTGAATTTACACGGTTGCACGAGAGAAGGTGGAGAGCAGGAGCGCGTGGCATTGCGGGAGTGACAGTCGGAGGCATCATCTCTGATTCGGAGTGGTCAGGGAATCGGCAACTCTCCGCGAGAGGGACGCATCGCCCCTTTGGGTTTTGACTAGTTGGCCGTGGAATTAGCAAGTCCGGTTAATTATCGTATCGGGTAATCCGGGAGTTTCATCTGGAACTAATATTTCCGGTAGTGGACGTTTTGGTCGAGTTCCATCCGTCAATTCGGCATTGCGACGAGTGACGTTGAATCGTAATCGTGAACAAATGGGCTTCAAATCGTTCAACATTATTGCAGTATATTGCCGGATCATCTTCAACGTCCGGACACTTGGACTCGTGGTTATGATAAGATATTTTGAAGAATAATATTACAACCGGTAGTTGGATGATAAATTTGAAAGCCAAGTCATAAGTTGACCCGGAGTCAAACAACGTGATTATTTGTCTCAATACTGTATCGTAGAATTGATACCACTGCTGTCACTGTTTTATTATAACAAATTGACGATTTACTTTAGAATATATGTACTGGGGGAGATTGAACATGGGAGCGTTCTGAATGGATGACAAACACCATAAAATGCGGGATCGTGATATGAAAAAATTGGCGGATTTAATTCTGAAAAATTGTTGTACAATTTTCGCAATTTCCGTTTTTCTCGAGATTGGTAATTAATAAATGGCATAGCTCTTCGAAGTATATTCGACCTATAAATCTGTTTCTTCGAGAGGTGGCATTCAATTATAGTCGTGAGCAAATAAACTTCAAATTACTTGGGATTATTGCAGATACTCTCCGTTCCCCCCCTCCCCTCTACTTCCAGACACTTGAATGATTGCGAGAAAATAATGACGAGAGAAAGCAAGACATTACGTTTGCCTGATTGGAGTCCAAATCAAAAGCCAATCCGTAAAACCAAAGTCCCGCTATACCATCTCCGACCATCTTTTTTTGCGAGTCCATCAATCAAAAAGCCAAATCAAACACTGATTCGATAAAAACAGCCGACGTATTCCAAGCTGAAGTGAAAAAAGTGATGATATCGGCAATTGCCCAGTTTGCCGACGGATCGTTCATTCCTGAGGGTCAATTTGCTAGACGCAAGGAGATCATTCGACCATTAGGGTGCAATTCCACAAAGACGATTTTACTTCCCGTGCCAGGCGCATCAGCACAGGGCTTGGGTACGGTGACGCAGAGCCCACGCATGACATCCCTCGGAGTCCTTAAAGCACTGAGGAAAAATGCAGGACTACCGAGATTAAGGATAATCCTATTGGACTTAAATTAATCCCACGGGAAACTGCATTCGTCGAGCGTAATATTACGTTTCATACCATTATCACTATATGCATTAATACTCGGATCCAGGAGTCTCGGGGTCCAGGATTCTAACCCTCTCCTCGGTCTCGCCCACCCTTCTGCGATCCTCAGCCCTTTCCCCACCACCCATCCACATCCGCTGTGTAACCATCTCGCTCACACCTCTCGGGCTCTCAAATCTCACTTGGTTCTCTTGGGTCGCGACCTCGGTCACATTTAAGTACCCAGTGGAGCTTAATCGAAAGCACGAAGAGCCGACGAAAGTGGCGGAGAGAGGGAAGGGATTGGGAGAAGGTCCGGCTTCTGCGAGTGAGCGAGCGACGCCAGCGGCAAAGCTCACGGCAAAAAGTAGCAGACGGACTTATAAATGCCTCGCGCTCTTTATTCCTACGATGAACCGAGTATTCAAACTTCTTTGGGAAGAATAAAGATGTCGTTTTTTTATTTCTTTGTTCCGCAGGAGACTCGATTCTGGAGAATTCCCGGGTAAAAATTCATCGCAACAATGCAACGAAACGGTTGATTCTCCTTGGTTGAAAGTCGCGGAGGGGGTGGAGGGGTTCATCGATGTACCGGCCAGAGCCATCTGCCAGCGGGACGGACAGATTTATTATTGCGCTTCTGATAGAGTCGGAGCAAGATGGAAGCAGGACCCGTGACCGAAGCGGAACGAATTTAAAAAAAAAGTGGGAAGAGAAATAACGACGCGAAAGTGAGAAACGTTGGAGCGGTTAGTTTCACGCGCCAAGAATGATAAAGTAATTTCTTTACCCGTTTGAGACAAAAAGTTTTGCCAAAGTGGGATTGCAAAAACGAAATACGTTATACATATATGTATGAAAGACAATTCGTCCTCGTCGTCTGAATTCCAGATTGCCTAAGGGTAGATTGATTATTATTAGTATTTTTTTAATTTTTTTCGTGACATTTCCAGAAACTTCAAACGAACGTCGAAAATTTGCATTACTCTATCGAATATCGTTTGTCGTTTGCTTCGACAATCTTAAAAAATAAATTCCGAAGACAATGAGAGCGTATTTTTATTTCCAGTCGCACCCGGGGACCCGTGAGAATTCTTTATCCTCCCGCCCCGGGAAAGCTGTATTAAGGATCACGAAGTAATCTCCGAGGACGTAGATTAAATATGAAGAAAGTTTTTCTCGAAACCGTTGGATGAGCGAGAACAAAAAAAAGATATGAAAAAAAAACAACAATAATAACAAAAGAAATAAAACACAAGATGGAAGAAAAAAGATAAAGAAAAGTGGAAACGTACTTATCCGTGTTTGCTGAGAATGCGGCTCGTCGTAACCCGGCGGCTTGTCGGGATCTGAAATCATCCGGAGAGTTGTAAAAGGTGTCGGAGTTTCGTACGAAGAGATGGAAAGACGATACTAGCGGGAATAAAACGAAGGGTCCGTGGACTTTTGGGCAAACGCCACGGGTTAGAGTGAGCGTGTATTTGACTGGGAAGGTTGATACATCGCCGTGAATGTATAGTCCGTGTCTTGGTTGAGGTGGCGTTCATCGGATTATCCGGGAGTGCGGGGAAGAGATTGTCGCCGGCCTCGCGAGTACGATTGCGGGAATGAAGGAGTGGACGGTTCGATCACGAGGGACGAACCCGGCGCGGCTGAAGCTCGAGATTAGAAACAGTAGTACGACCGAAGTGCGATCAGACGTTGAGAGACGACGAGTCCCAAAGCGTGTATCGATACGTGCTATGGGATATGGTGTGTACGTGGCTACCGTCGAGTAGTTCGGGGATCACTGACTCGAGATCTATGAAACTCAATTCTAGTGAGAAAGTAAAATCAAGGAGAACGACTTTTGAATCGTTGAATTAGATACAAATGGAAAAATTACGGTGAAAATAAGGTAAAAGGAATGAGAGAAAATATAGAGTATTGGCGTTCGGGGTCGAAAGACGGTTAGCACGAGATCCTCTTATGGAGCATTTTATAGAGTATAAAGCTCCTACGATTTGATATGAAACGGAAAAGAAAACTAGAAAACTAGAAAACAGAACAAAAATAAAATTAATAATTAGATCAATAGAATAATCAGTAGCGAGTGGGTTTCGAAAATGCCATCTTCTACGGAATCAAGATTTCGATGATTTAGATTCAATCCATGGAAAGTCATTAAGACCATAGATCCTCTTATTTTTTATGTATTAAGGACGCCGTAAGTTATTCATTTTCGAATACCGAATATTGATGTCCACGAATTGATAGCGAGTGAAAAAGTCTTCACATGCAGATAGTTTTCCTCGATCTACCTTCGAATTTATTCACGTATTTTGGTGAGTTCGGGTCGTCCTCGTCCGTCACGTTTGCGTCTGTCGTCTCACTCTTTATGCATACGCTGATATATATATACCGTCCGTAGATCTGTGTATGGACCGGAGGGTGAGGATAAGTTAGAAATGGACGAGAAATAGCAGACCGTGACAATCACCTCGCACGGATAGCTGAACGGCATACATGATCTTGGGTTCGGTGTTGACCTGGCACTCGTATCTCCCAGAATCGGATTTTCTCGCCGAATCAAGACGCAACGTCCAAGCATCACTGCCGGGCATGTGTTCAGGTCCGAATCTGTGGTCCGAACTGAACGCAAACTCGCTTGACGTCAGTATGTGAAGATCCTTGCTGCGCATCCAAGACACCTGCGGCAGCATGAAAAAAAAAAAGAAACAGAAAAAGTACATAGAAAACTGTTCAATTAAAGCGGGGGGCATATTCTGATACCGTCTTTGAAAGCACATATCTCGAAACTAAAGGATCAAAATAAAAAGGTTCTCAAATATTTTTTGTTGCATTTTTGAAGACCTATTAAAAAATATGTTACTCAACGTGGTACGAAACATTTTTTTATCTTCAAAAGTCTTATCATTTATGTTTTTAGGTCATCGATCTACGTCCGTATACCAAATTTCATTTCAATAGGTAAACAACTGAGAGTATGGGAGGACTGTGACACACGGACAGACGAACAGACGACCTGACCGAAATCATGACGGCTCCTCGACTGCTGCGTTACCTTAAAAACGATCGTCGATCGATCAATGATACCTTTGGCCGACTTCAACCATTAGTTTTTACAATATCATTCGTTCTGTCTCTCCCGTGAATTTCGTTTTATTCGCCCCGGGATATCGCGATCGCATCCGTTCGATATGATTAATCGCGGGCCACGAACTTCACGACCTCTCTCCGAACAGTCGGCTCGGGGCAATGGCAACTTTCGGGCTTTCGTGAAACTGGACGACGGGTTCTAATCGATCGAGAAAACGACGAAGATAACGAGAGACAAAGATTTATTTCGTACAAAGTTTTGGGGGATTTTAGGTCGTAATGCAAAGAATAATAAAACCGTCGAACGAATAATTTTAAAAGATCGTAGGTAAAAAGTTAATAGTAATAACAAAAATAATAATGATATTAGAAAAAATGAAAAGAAATAAATCGACAGAAGGAATGACCTAACGATACTCTTCGGTTGAAGATTAATGCCATAGAGACAATGTGTGATAATATCACATTACCTATTTATTCTGGGTCTAATTGATATCGTAATATAATTCGATTTTGATATCAATATCATGCGCCCATGGTCAAGAAATTTCATACAGGTATCAACGCGAATCAAAAACCGAGCTCATGCTCGCTACGCGTGGAAATGGCTATTAACAGAAGTCAGCGCCGAGACTATAGAACGGTACATTACTCGAGTTTCCAATTATCGGTAATTGGCAAACTGCCAAATTGCGAAATACCGATTATTATTGTGAGAACCATGCGCAACCGTGGAAATGATTTCGGACGAATCTCACAATTCGGATTGTTTATTCCGAATTGGCAGAAAACAGAAAAGGAAAGGAAAGACAAATAAGAAAGCTGCTACCAAAAATTGCTTGAAAAAAAGTTCAACAATTTTTTATCTTCCTTCAGAAACTGATATCCGTTTCTTTACTCTATAAATCATAAAATTTAGTTGAAAGTTTGCTCCTCGTAATTTTCCAAACTCGACCAGCCAGACAATTCCCAAGACACTCAAAAAAATACCATTCGTCACGAGAACGGCTTCGCATTCAGCTCATCGACTGAACAGGATTTATCCTTAGGATTGGTACACGTTTGTCGATAGTTGCACTTGATTCACACAATAATAATAATGCAAAAAAAAAAAGAAAAAGGGAAGCGAAGTAAGGTTGTTGTTTCTACCATCGTACATAGTGAGTCGTATAGCTGCTTCGAACGATACCGGGATTTCCGAAAGGGATGGTCCCGACGTGTCGGGGTTGCACGATTTTTCACGTTAGAATCTATGAGGCGCAAGGCTGCGAGGGTAGGAGAGGGCGGTAAAGCAGAGGAATGGAAGAAGGTAAAGAAAAAGAAAAGAAATTGCAGGCGAGGGAAGCAACGAGGAGGCGACGAAGGCCTTGAAGGTTAGGTTCGTCGAGGCTTCGCGAGGAGCAGGATGTTACGGAAAATGGAAGAAACTTAAGGGGAAAAAAAAGCAACGAGGAAAACGTAGGCAACGAAGAGGCAAGGCTAGACAAGCGCACTCCCCGTGTACAGACCCAGCGAGATATTGCGTATACGCCGTAGAAATGGAAATAAAGACAAAGAAAAGAGCATGAGTGTTGAGAGAAGGGGGGGGGCGTGATGCGGTGTGGTGCCAGTGGCACATGGTTGCGGCTGCAATGTGGACGATGTACTGAATTGTCTTTGCCTCCAACGAGTTAGATCTGCACAGCCACGGAGCGGCACATAGCGCATTTGGTCGCACGCCAGTACGGCGTTGGATAGTCCGAAATAGAAGCCGGGTAGTGGCTTTGAGGTCGCTGAAAAACGAGCAAAGACTCGAAGGTGGAGAAGAGGGGTGAGGGAAGCTCCGAAGCTCGAACTCAGTGATGGAAAAAGTCGTTGTGTACGTGCGGAGACCCCGGAAGAAGAGAAAGAGAATGAGAAAACGGCGATACAGAGAAAACTGGGTGGAAAAAAGAAGGGGTAGGAGGTTACGCGTCCACGTCGGGGTGCATAACACGGGAATGGGAACAGTGAGAGTTTCTATTCCGTGGGATTCAACACGGTTGTCCACTGTATTCTCGTGGACCTTCTTTCTTTCTTTCTCTTTTTCTTTCTATTTCTAGGGCTCTGTAGCTTTTTGCCATTCTCACTGTTTCAACGAGAATGTGTAACGAATAAAAGAAGGTGGATAGTGTATATGAGTAAACAGCGGTGAGCCTTGAGAGAGAAATGGTCTTTGAGGCTGAGGCAAGGTGTGGCGCAAGTGTCGCACGCCGGCCGAGTCGATTTCTCTCTCATCTTCCGTTACCTTTCCACGGCTATTGGATGGAGTGCGGTGTTGACCGTGGCTTGCAAAGAAAGAAAGAAAGAAAAGAAAAAAAAGAACAGGGAGAAGAAAACAGGAGCCGGCAGTGCAGAGTCAAATCGCGAGGGCTAAAGGGATGAGAGACGAAAGACGAGAGAATAGCGCGATGCTGCATAACCGCTTTTATCTGCCACGTCTGCACGAATCTGTGGAGAGCGCTTGGAGGTATGGGGCTCGAAAGAAGCGAGGGGAGGTGGAGAAGAGGAAGTAAAAATGCAACTACTTTCAGTCGTTTCCACGTTTTGCCGTGTGTCCGTTATGAGACGCTCTCTCGCTGACACAACCTGGCGCCCTTGGCTGTGAAGCCCGCGTACCTCTACTTTCTTCCGGTCTTGGCTTCTGTGGTTAAAGAATTTTCTACCCGGTAAAGGATATAAGGTCCACGGGACCGGAGAGAACCCTTTTTCCGGGCACGGCAAAGCGGTATGAGCGTCATTCTTCCTTTGCTCGACCTCGGTTTCTCGGTAGCTCGTCGGCGGTCGACACAAGAAGGCACAAGGAGCAACGAGTTGTCAACGAAAAGTCTAGATCAATGATACGCCGAAAACTCTCGGCTTGGAAATATGGTCGTTGGTTATATCATACGCGGCAATTGAACTTGGTGGCTGCTTTCGCCATTTTTACTTTTCCCTTTTCAATAGTCAAAGTACAGTTCGAGTTTTATCACCTGTAGATATTTTTATGAAGCGTGAATGGTTTCGAAGATAAATGAGTGGTGAGGGACAGGTTTGGTTCTTCGGTCTTCGATCACATAATTGAAAAACGAGGGATAGAAATCATGCTATTAGTAAGTGGAAATTTCATGGAATCTAAGATGGGGATGGGTTTCCTTTTTTAACGCAAAAGCTTCCGGGAGTGATTGAATTTTAAACTGAAACTTCTATTGGTCGACAAATTTCCAAACGTATCGGTTTATATTCCCGAAAACGTTGTGGTGGACCCTCCGCCATTTTCAAGACTTTCGGTGAATCCGTTTTTCCCACCACCTTTCACTTTTGATTTTGGCACAATTATTAGCACACTCAAAATGGATATAAAACAGCTGATTTCAACCGCATGATGCCGTTAGAACGAGAAGGACTGAGAGAACCATTTCGTGCTTTCTTCATTCTGAAGCAGACGACTTTGTGCTCAACATCGAAAGAATTGGGAAATGCTTTGAAAACTCAGACGTTCATCTCGAAAAAAGAGACCGAGGTTGCAAGTTCCAAATTTTCATATTTATGCAATCTCAATGTAACTCAAATTTTTAATTATGTTTCGACCTCGAATCGTTTCCGAGCTTTCCGACTTCGTTATGGATTTACATCTACCGCACAGCGTTGCAGCAACGCAACGCAACAGCATTCCCTTGCATTCTTCCGCATTCGATGTGGAAGAAGAGTGAGAGTGGTGCGTCGCTGATGTGCAGACTAAAGACGGGAATGCCCGTGTGTCGGGTAGCCTAGACCGCGTACAAATGTGCGCGCACCACCATCGTCGTTCGGGCGCACGTAATCTCTGAAAGCATTTGCTTGAGCTTCCGGGGAAAAGGTGATGCGGGCATGCAGATGCTGGCTGTACCGGTAACACGCATGAATGCATCAAAGCGCCGTATGGACGTGTTCACTTGGCACATGACGAGGGAAGAAGTGAAGTCGAAAAAAATCTTCCTGCACTGTTGGTGGAATATTATGTGCCTATATTCTTTGATAGAAGTAAAAATGAAAAAAAAAAAAAATTCGGCGATGATTGAGAATATATTTTTCTTTTGTAGTCTTCTTCGGGTCTTGATCGCCGGATCTTAAAAAGGCTTGGAACGTCCTTGAGAAATACTTCGGCGTATTTTTTAAGTAGAATATTCAAAGTTTGAAGTTTGATCGTGTGGTTTCGAAATTTTTCGTTTGTTACAATAGATATTTCAATTATTTCGGAAGCAATCTACTCGAAAACTTGATAATTCAAAATATTACCAATCTCAATTACATCGATTAAACCGTATGAATAATTACTAATAAATTAATTAATACATTGATGTTTAATAAATTGAAAATGGATAAATAAATTACAAAAACAAAAAGATAAATAATAATAGTATATAGTGATAGATTCAATACGTGAAATGTTTTAATGATTAGCAATTCAAGAAATCATAAATCTCTTTTGCCTGGAATTATCATAGAAAATAAAAAACAATCAAACACAATTGATATTTTTAATGTCTGAAAGTTCATTAGTAGATTTACCCTTTCAACCGTCGATTATTCATTCAAATTGTTGGCGTTCCTGCGTTTCACCTTTACCACCGTCCTACGAAGCCTTCAACTCGAGACCGTGCCAGCGCGTGTGATTGTCAACGTCGCAGACGACGACAACGAGGGTCTCGTCTTTCGCGAACAACAAAGCCCCCGCAATGAAGAGTCTTTCGCAGCCGAGGAGCATAGAAAGCCGACAGAAGTTTGTCAATGAAAGTCAGGTACCAGCCGCCATACCCGGGACAGAGACTTTGTACTCGAACATACAGATATACGAAATCTCGAGCATCAGCAGTTACAAGAGTAAGCGGCAGAAGAGAATCAGCACACCTCGGTGTGCCTCAGTCGACCTGGACCTGAGACGACATCCCTCGTGCATTTCCGGAAGATTAATGTATCTTGCCCCCCCCCCCCCCCCCCTCCTCTCCCCGCGGAATCTCAAAAGGGGGAAAGTCCGAAAGAAAAAAAAACAAATAAAAAGTACCAACGAAAAAAATCAAAAGGAAAGCAAAGGTTGGAGACAAAACGACAACTATAAAGTAACTTCAAGCACAAGATAAAGAAAGTGAGCCAGAGATACGGAAACACAAAGAGACACTGCAGGCAAAAAAAAAAGAAAAAAAACGTAGAAAAAGCTCAAGTCGATCGATTCTGTTGAAACGACTTTCGTGCTTTTTCTCGAATTTTCGTAATTTCTTTTTTCTCCCTTTTTTCGTCTATCTATTCGTCTGTATCGGTCGTCTTCCACTTTCTTCGACACCAAGGCACGAATCCTTTATCCCCTCGGCACTCGGAGGAAAACATTTCAACGCGATTTCGAATATTCGAATTGAAGACGCGGTACAGCGGGGTTCCGTGGAATCGTAGAAAATAGCGTGAACGTTGAATGCGCGAAGCTTTTGGCGTACGACGAAACTGATCGGCTTAGTGCCGTTGTTGCGAACAAATTCCTCGCGGACACGGGCACCGTGTAGGTCAGTTTCATCGTGTTGTCACGTTACATGCAGATTCGGGGAGGCAGTAAGTGCAAGCGCGATGTCGGCGTCACGGATAGTTGACCGGGACAATGGCACGAGCTTTCATCATCCCTCACCCCCTCCTTTTGTCCCCCGCCCGTCCCTGCCTCGTCGGGACGTCCATCGATCTCGCGTCACTGGTCCTCGTGATCCTCGAGGTCAACGACCACGTCGGTTTATGTGTCGGTCTCTGAGAGATTCAGTGATGCAAAAATAGCTAGTCGAATTTGACAGCGGTAACAGCGTGAATAAGAGGTCGTACCGTTTTTCATCGATAATGCGTGTCGCGAAAAGACGCAAACCGATTCGAAGAGCTCGATACTTATGTCGATAATCGGATACCCGAGTACCTACCGGAACCTTTGTCGTCGAAGTTGCTTATGTTACCGTATAAATTTTGCCACATTCGTCTGGGTCGTCGCAATTTGGCTTGTTGGCTGTCGGAAAATGCTCCTGACAGGGTTTTTTCGGGCTCCGAGTGTGAAAAGAAAATTGCGTCCAATTTGACATAGTCGTTTATGAAAAACAGGGTACCGCGTTACCCAATTATACGAATTAATTGATGAAATGTATATCAAGCAGTATAAAAATTAGTATTGATGTCCGTGTCCTATTTCAAGCTTCGAGCAGTTACAGCAAAAGGGGAACAGGGCGAAACTCGTCGAACTCGGTCGAATGGCCACCGGCGATTTGCCCTTCAATGTGTCTCATCGTGATGTTAAATGTCTAAATGTCTGCAATAGGACTTCCAGCCCTTCCTTAATTTCGTAGCTGAATAGTAAACTCGCGATAGAATAAATCTCGTGTAAGACAAAGTATTCATTCAAAAAACCCGACAAGTCAATGCTCGGAAACCCTGGATATGGAACTACTTTAACAAATCCGGGATTTGACATAAGGTTTACCGTTTATGGTCGTGTCTGTGTCGAATGGGGTTCGAGCTTGTGGCGAAGGGCAAAAGGGCAGGACACGAGGGTAGAGAAAGGAAGATAGAGAGAGAACGAGGAGCCCATAGCTTCATGGAGAGGGTGAAAGCGAAGGCAAATGGAGGATACAAGAGGCCAGTCGCGCCATCAGCAGCCCACGCGTGCACCCCGTAGAGCGCCACGACGCCAACGACGACGACGACGATGATGCAGACGAGAACTCGTACATTTTGCATACTGATGAGGCCACTTTCGAGCCACTCTGCTCCCATTTCCTTTCCCTGAACAATTCCTTGTCATTTCCAAGTTTCACTTTGAATCCCTCCCACCCACCGACCCCCTTTCTCCTGACCTCCACATCTTCGGTTTATTGTAGGGCGTACCCCCAGCCAGTAGACTCCGTTCGTTCTTCGTGCATTTTCTTGCCTCCCGTCACTTTGCCATCGCAACCTTATCCACTAGTACGTTCCACCGTGTTCTATTGACTCGGTTAAGTGTACAGCAGTATACACACTTCGTCAACTAAGTACACGGCCGAAACTTTCGACACTCCACGTCATTCCCGTCTTCTTAATTGCGATGAGACGAGATGTTATATATGCATTGCACTTCAACGAATGGTTAATTTAACGATCTATAATGGCATACGTGTGTTTAAAATAAATTCCATGAGAATGGAAAACGTGAGGTGAACGTAACTGTAGGACGGATGTGGGGATTTCAATATATACCGTTTGTATGTATGTGTAGACGTGCGTGTACGTAGTGGTGAATAGTGAAAAAGTGCTGAAATCGCGACAAAGTTGCTGCATGGGTTTTTACGGGCGATACTTACGTTCGCCATAATACGCCAACGCTATTCCACGTTATCGAACATGTAAAACGAAAGAGTTTTGTGAAGTTTTTTCACCACGACCGGGGACACGTTCTGAGCTCTCGCTTGTGTATTTATACTTTATAGAATCGCGTTAACCGTGATTCAATTGTTAAGTTTGATCGTTAAGATTATACGAGACGTAAAAACTTTTAGAAAAAAATTGTTAAGGTACATGAAAATGATCGTCGTATTTGGTATTATCATTACCATAGGTATTAGTATAATACATGTCTAATTTATTAACCGGCTAGTGCACGATTATTTCTGTTAACTATTATTATAGGTCCTGGCCATTATGATTGTTATTTTAAATGATATATTGTTATATAAATGATATGGCTGTTCCGACCTCGTCCATTAGACTTGAACGCGGTTTGCGTGTAATAGGAATCTGTGAAGTCCCTCGAGTTAGAATTTCCGAGAAAAGAACGGTCTTCATACCGCGATAAAGTGCGCAAACGAACCTTTGAAGGGTATTTTCTATAATATCCCGGTTTTTCTGAGTACCTCCACGATTTATGCTCCCCTTTTATTTCTCCGTTATTCTCACACGCACACACACTCATTCACACACGCACACGCGAACTCTCAACTCCTGTACGTCTGATTCTGGGAACGAAGATATACTCGGAACCACACCGTAACGCGAATCACGTCAGCTGCACACTGGCACGTTGGGGGTGCACAACCCCTTGACCGACGAGACTCCGGAATACCGGTACCCGGCGAGACACACTCCAGTTAAATTTCTAAAGCACACTTTGCTCACGACTCGTAATGCGGAGTGCCACACCGTGAAGCAGTCTCGAGTCTCGTCCAGAGTGAAAAAAAAAACAGAACAAAACAAAAAAAAATCAAAAGAAAAATCAAAAGGAGCGTAATAAAAAAAATAATAATTAAATGACATACGGAGAAAAAACGGAAAAATTCCGGGCACAAATGAGAAAAAGGGTCGTGTTAGAGACTGAACTGTAAATGTGTCCTAGCAGTACCGTCGCACAACTTTCCTTGACACCTACAAGAGTTGTCATCGACGGAAATACACAACTGATGATACGTCTATGTATGCATACAGGGTGGACAGTGGACTATATTTTGCTATGAAAAATATAGTGATCTGTTTAAAAAAACAAAATTGTCCTTTAAATCTTCGAAATGCGTCGAGTTATGAAAAAATTGCTGCACGACGTAGAGCAGCCTTCTAAAGCATGAAACTTTTGTACATAACATTTTTTCGTGCAACGCATACTTTGGAAGTTATAACGGTGCACACGTTGCGTGGAACACCCTGTATAATTATATATACGTAGATATATACATTGTTATATGATATAAACGATACAGAAGATTCCCTTTACTTTTCTTTGCTTTTCTCTACCCCTCCAACAGCTTTATCGTCTCCACTTTTTTCGTTTTCTCAACCGTCTTATGTATTTCATCCAAACCACGTTTTCCAAATCTATACGGGATTATTTGAAATCAAACCACGGCTCTCTCTCCTTTTTTTGCCATCTTATCCTTGGAGCATGATATCGCTCGGGCCAAGGACACGGTCAACGCGAAAGCTCGATAGAAATTGTCGATAGTAGACGAACGTTACGGACACCTCTAGATTGTCTATAAGATCCACCTCGGTTATAGTATTACAAACGTCTATGGAACCTTCGTACCTTCCTCCCGCTCACTCCCTTCCCAGCACCATCTGCGCTGCGGTCTATCGCCCTCCACATACCCACCCCCGCCCTACGGATATTCCATCCCGTGTCTGCTATCTCGTTCTATCGTTCGCCCGTGAGACTGCCCCTCCATTCGTTCTGATCCTTTTTTTTTCTTCTTTTCGCCCCTTTTTACTTTTCTATCCTTTTCTCCTCGTTTTGATCTCATCCTCCGCGATCCAGCCCAGCGGCACTGATCGAGTTTTCATCCCTACCCCAACGGGGGATCTATACCGGGTTTTCTGGCGCTGCACAACCACCGCTCGACTAGAATTTAACAGCAACCGTTTCGATACCTTCGCCAGAAGGTTGTGGTCCGTAGGGCCGACGGATATAAAACTACAATCCAGCTTTCAACCGCCTCACCGTTCACCATCGCCGTACTGCTTTTCATTCGTGTCGCGCCGTTTTCTCGCTTATGAGTTCGATTATCTCAAAGGACGTGGATTCTGCGCAGCTTACCGACACATGTGTCTCTTGCCGGATAACATTGCAACCGGATTCACCAATTGATTGAGATACTACTCGTTCGAAACATCAATTAATTGAATTTCAAAAAATTCAGATAGATTATCACAAATTATATCATATATAATTAATGTTCAAAGGTATATAGATTTTTGTAAATATAAATTTCAATTATTCAAAATACAAATATTAATTGTGTTGTAAATTATACACAATCAATTATCGATTATTATAATAATTATAGCAAGGTATGTCACACCATATTAATGGTGTGCGTGGCCTATATCTCGCAAACACCCTTACTTTTTCCATAACCCAAAACGGCCAGCCTACAGCGACGATAAATTTTGCAATAAACGAGAGAAATAAAAATAAAGAAACGCTCGTGAAATAGGACGGAAGTGATGCGGAAACGGTACATAAAAGCCGTTTGTCGAACGCGTATAGTAGACATGAGAACCGACGAAGTAAGAGCCTCCGAGAATAGAATAAACGTACAAAGCAGACATTGGAATCTGCAGAGGAAAAGTCCAAAGACTTGGTGGGTGAGAGTGTGTCTTGGGGGATGAGATACGGGGGCGGTTTGATAAAAATCGGAAGATATCCGACGATGCAAGGCGAGAGATGGCGTGGAACGGTGTTGGCAGCCACAAAAAAAATTACCATAACGACATACATATATGCAGGAGTTAACTGGCGTAGTGGAATAAGGAAGAAAGAGAAGGCTCAAGGGCGGGAGGCGGGGAAGCGCAGAGAATAAGAAGAAGAAAGGATATGTGAGGAGTCTAGTAGGGATTCGTCGCCCGTTAAAATCGCACGGTTGGCCAGTCTCTGCCGTCGATTTTATCGTGGAGAAACCAGAGTCAAGGAAAGAGTTCCGTCACGGTTGAATGTCAACGAGTTTCACATTGACCTTGTAGTCTACGAATTGTCTGTTTTTGCGTATTCCAATCGAACTGCTTTGTTCCATTTTTGGATTTTAAAGGAGTACTATAAGACTTTTGTCACGAAATGAGATTGACGGATTGACGATTGATGAGATTGACCTGATTAACGGATGAATGTGGTTCTGGTTAAGTGAGTGTCGAGTTGCGGCTGGAATACCGGAACTACTTCGAATCACCTTGGACTCTGTTTCGGGGTGCAATAATGAAAGGGTCCGGATTTCGTGTTTGGGAAGGAGTGCCGATGTAAACACGAGACAGGACTGAGGTGGAGGAGTTCATGGAATCGAAGTCCGAAGCGATTGGAGAAAGGGATGGTGAAGGGAGTGAAAGAAGAGTTGTGCCCCGGGAAGCCCAAAGGTCGAGTAATTGAGGCGGAGAAGGGAGATCTGCGGGAAGAAGGACATGGAATTGAAGAGTAAACACGGAGACTGGGCCGAGACGAAAGCGAACGTACGCGGAGGTAAGGATAGTGTGGAGAATCGAAGTTAAACCGCGTCTTGGTAGAATCACCGATCTCCGTGGTTTACCTACGATAACGAAGGAGCAACACCTTCCATCACGTCGCTACTAAAGTTGAAGTACAATTGTGGTGTAAAATTAGTAGGAATGAAGTTTTGATCGAAAATTTAAGAGGAATTTTTGAGATATCAATATCCAATTTGGCCGAATCATTTTCCACGTAATTTCTTGGAGCTGTAGGGAAGCTTTTTTATTTTCATTTTAAGGGAAACGTAATTTTTAAATGGCCACCAATATGTTGAATTTCGTCGGAAATAAAAAATGTACTAGATAGATCTGAATTTTTTCATACTGGTTAGTAATGCCGATCATTTTTTTTCTTGCACCCTTCCTAAAGTAGAACCTTCTACCATCAAACACAATTTTTTCGTAAAATCATCTTGTATCAGTCAAAAACATCTCTTCTTAAATAAATAAATAAAGATATAAATATTTTTCCGCCTAACATATAATCAACCTCAAAAAAAATATCTAAAAAAAATCATTTCACGGTCGCCACACTACAATAATGATCCCTTACCTTTTTTTTAACGACTTTCTTGCACACCAGCAACCAATGAACTTGATTTTTCATCTTACCACACGCCACGTTAGCTCACTGCTCCCAAACGTTCATTATTTTTATTTATTTACTTTTTTGTGAGTTTCGAACTCCTGCTCCCGAGGGTACAAACGAACGTTTCTCGCAATCTTCTGTTTCTTCAGCGGCGAAGCCAAGGCCAACAGACGTCAACGACTGAATTACATAAAACTCCAGAGGCGAACTATAACTCACCAGACCGACGAAACAACCGGAGGACGAGATAACATTTATTTTATACCCCCCTTACCCACCCATCTTGCTCGTTTCAGTCGTTTCCGTTTCTCAATATAGCACGTGGGTTGTGTGTCTCGTATTCTTAGTTTTACGGATGGCTCGTAACGAGATCTGGGAACGAAACGGGAAAAGCTAAACTCAATTTTGTAACATTGCGAGAACGAGAGATTCGAAGACCGAGCAAATTCGATCGATTTATATAACGATGCCCCGATGTGCTCTGTATAACGGTTGCCTCGTTTAATTCGATACCAAGCGGTTCTCGTAGGTTCGATTCGGAGTACCATCGAAACGATTTACCATTATTTCGTGATAAATTCTTGTTATTTTCACTAGTGTTCTAGTTAGTGACCAGGTGAAACCGTGTACAAAATCAGAAATATCGAATATTAAGATAGAAAGTCAAAACTGCATAATCGAAGTGAAGTGAAATATTTTTAGAAACTATTTTTTTAATTTAACACTGAAATAACATAACTAATAAATGAATAAAATGATGAAATGAAAACAAGGGAATGTGAACAATTTTGATCTATTCTGTGTAAAAAGTATTCCCCAGGAACAGCGATGGAGAGCAATTGATATTCCTTGAATTCTCCGCGCAGGATCGACGGTACACAATTGCGTTTAATGAAAATCCAATATTTTTATAATTTACGCAATTTTTTTCCTTGAAACAAAGCTCAACGAAGTGCAAAGGCTATATATGATCGATACATCAATGGTAGACCGAAATGTAATCTACTATATGCAATGTTTATGACGTCGGTCGTATTTTTTATTTTTACATAACTCGACCAGTGAAACCCTCTGGTTTATACTGAACCCGTCACGTCTTCGAGCACAGTTTTTTTTTATTTACAGTGGCAGACCTAACGGTCTGCACCACCAGTGGCAATTGATGGTTAAATCTCAAGAACAATTGAAAACTTTTTAAATTGTTAATCAAAAGCAAAACCGAATTCGTGAAAGCGCAACCTTCAAATATTGTCCACTTGGGCTCAATTTGGGAAAATGTCTCCTAATAGTATTCACTTCACATTCAGAACTGCCGGAAGAGTTGAAAACTTAACCTTTTCTCAAAACACCTTAATGTAACTTTATGGTATATTTCGAGATTTATATGCGCTTATAAGGGGCTACTGAACTTGCTTCCTTTAGCTCTTGCCCACAAACTAATACACACACACACACGCGCGCGCTCGCGCACTCGCCAATTTCATTCTGCCTCGTAGATTCCGATTGCCAACGAGGAAACTTTTTCGAATTCGGCATTGTCATGCGGATGACTGAGGGACTTAAGCATTCTCGAGATATCACCCCCCCCCCCCCCCTCCCTCCTCGCCGCCACCACGCACATCTTCACAATTTACCGAGTAGGCGTTTTCGTCTTCCATTGCATGAACTTTGACACCTCGCATGACTCGACGTTTCCTCGTCGTTAAACGCCCCGACACGTTTAACAAACGCCTTGAAAATATATAGTTATCCCACAGTGTGATATATACCACACGTGGAACCGTCCTTCGCGCTCCACTCAACATCACCGATAAAATATTGTACGGAAATTTTTCACGAATTCCTCGTTGAATTTTTATGAGAGAAAGAAATAAAGAGCGTGATCGTGGTATGATGTTTTTGAATTAATTCGAGTCACGATTCCGAGGGTGTCGGAAGAATTGATCCATCACATGGCAATGGCGGATGGTAGGGGTAAAAAAGGCCCGAAAGGAAAAATAAATAATACGTCAACGACTTCAAAGAAGCCATGATTCCGATCGAAGAATAATGCGGTACACAATACTTTTCAATTTACTTCCGCCTTGTCCATTCTTTTCTGTATACATTCTAGTTTCTAATTTTTTTATCGGTTGTAAAATCTTCAAACTGCAATAGACTCGAGCGAGGATGTTCCACCGGAGCTTTCAAATCCAGGCTAAAAATGTGGATTCCCAAAATCTGGTGGGGTATGAATATCGTTACTTTGTGGACGCATCGCGGAAGCCCTGCTGAGGCGTCAGAACCGCTGGGAAATCGTTGAAAACCGAATAAACGTCGAAATGGATTCTAGTACCAAGCCTTTTCCCGGTTCTGCGACCAGCGTGAATAGAGAGGAAAGCGAATGACGGGACGCAACTGTATGCGAAGCCACAAACCTCCCGTCATTGCTGTCGTCGGTGGGTGTCAGCGAGGGTGAGCGGGAGGTAGGGGTAGAGACGCACATGATGGAAGGTGGATAACGTGTGAAAATACCGTGCGAAATAGTGGCTCCTTCGACTATCGCCAACGATATTGTCGCCAGTGACGTTGCATGGAAACTCTTCCACCCCCCTCCCTCGACCCATGATGTGTACGTACCATAAATAACGGATCTTGAAAGTGTAACGAGATAACTTTGGGATATTCCGTGGAGCCGAAGTAGAGAGATACTCAAGCATCCGAACTGGGATGTCGAAGATTTTGCCAGGTTGGTACATCGCGTAAGCATACAAACCTACGGGAAGCAACGATATTCGAGGACACGTGACTATGTGCAAGGAGCTATGGTCAACGAGATGTAAGACCGTGAAAACGGTGCGGGGAAGAAAGTTTAGAGAAATACGGGGCTTGAAAGATGTATCCGAGACTGTTTACCGTAGCTGCAAGTGATTCGCATTCCCGTGCGGTAAAAGAGTAAGGAGCGGTGAAGGAGGAAAGAGAGAGAAAGAGAGATGGAGAGAAAGATATTGTTTATTAGTACGATAGAATGTAGGAGATCCTCTGCTGCACAAGCCAGGATACAAAAATAGAAACGACTGTAGTAAAATATATAGTAGGAATGTGACTATAAAACAGTAAAGGGTAGAAGAAAGGTGAACGGTTTGAGCTAAATGAAAACGACAAAGTTGAAACTAAAATAAAGGACACGACTATTGAACGAGGAGTGGTAGAAATGAAACTCCAAGGTTCAGGCTACGTTAAAACCAACTAACTGGGTACCATCACCGAACCGGAAAAATAATAGAAATAATACCGCATTTCTATTATTTAGATTCTGGATAGAAATGAAGAAAAATGTTCAAAAAAAGAATTGAATAATGATCTTAAGTATGATAAAATGGAAAATAAAAATAAAATAGGATAAAAAGAGAGGTAGATACTCAGATATAGCTCTATAAAGTGGAGATGAAAAACCGTTTGGCTCGAAAGCTATTCTGTGTTGAATCGTTGACGAGGTTGATAAATTCTCGTACGAACCTCGATCGACTGACAATCAAGTGCAAATTCTCATGAATTTCTGGTCCCCCTATAGGTCCTGCATTGTTTACGTGCTCGGGCTTATCAATATACATATATATCTACCTGTCAAACGAACAATGTTCATGACGTGTGGGAACCGAAACAGTTCTCAGCGCTTTGGAACACGACTAGTCACAATATAGTCATCTGCATATTTCCGTCTCGCTTTCTCCACTACGATTTATCGGTCATTCATTATCGGGCGACTGATAACACATGGTCGCTAACGGCTGCAAACCTTGCGGCCGTACAAGCCTTGCCTATATTCCTGTCGACGATTCTTCATGGACTTCTTCGTCCGGCATCGTGATTACAATTCAACCGATGGCTCTATGTAATACATTCCGCGTCCGAAAACACATGTGGGTCCTCCGAGTTGAGATACGATCCCATTCTGATATTCGATATTTCTCCATCCATCGTTGAAACCACAACGACGCTCTCGTCCGTTGAATTACAGAAGCGCGACTGAGTGCATTTTTAATTTTGATTTTCAACGAGTCATCACAAACCACGGACTTGATATCGCAATTTCATCATTGAGACAACTAATGAGGTAAGTGGCACAAGTTGCCTTCGAGGGACAGCACGAACTGGACCAGAAAAAATGAATGAAATTTTTTTTCCACACACCGACAATAATTCAGTTTTTTTATTTCCTCGAAGTTGGCTAAGACCGAAACAAAAATTCGATCGAATACATGTTTTTCGACGAGTTATCAGAAGTCTAGTATGTCACTATTTTATCGTTGAATCAATAAAGTAATAACAGTTGCAGGGGTTGTTGATTCTAAGTAAATAAAAACAACTATTGTGAGGTCTTCATCCCTTCGATGTCCAAAACCACGAGCGTTAGCCATTTTTAATTCACCTACGCGGTCCTCACAATTATTTTTTTTATGACATAATAATAATCAAGGTGGAAAGAATATTCAATTTAAAAAATTTCGTACCTTAGGTCACGGCAAACAATGATTAGGGTCCAGGAATACGAAAGCATAGGGGGCTGGACAACCAAATTCTCGTCGAACTGTCGAATTCCGGTAAATTTAAACCCACATACATGCATTGATATACATATATGTATAGCGGAGGCATTCAGCCACATAACCTGGTATTCGAGTTACGCAATCCACCGTACCGAAGCAGTGAGAATTTCGCCAAATCGACGAAGCGTGTATCCCCGCACTATGACTGGTTTACCGGTGTTCATTCGGGATGAACTTGCGACGACGAAGTTTTCCGGGTTTCGGTCTCGATCATCCGTAACTCTGGATCTTCGATCCAGGGGAACGGAGTCAGGAGCGACAGGGGGGGGGGCTGCCGAGGGGTTGAAGCCAAACTCGAAGATGTAGCGCGCACCGGTAGCACTCATCCTAATTCGTGAGATCCACGACGGCGTTGGTGAGGAACACACGACCCGGCGATCGCTCGTCCAGGTTCGTTGGAACGGTCGGTCGGTCGGTTGGTTGGTCGAAGGCGCGAGACCGTAGTGAATGTGAGATCCACGTTGAATGAGATTTCGAGGATTCTGGAAGGATACCCACGACCGGTTAGCTCGCGTCCACCATCGGTGGTTGCGAGCGACAAAAATTCAACCCCCCTCAGGGGCCAACCCCGGGCGGTAAAGTTTATTGGAGTCGTTGTTACGTTTGGCTCGACGTGGCACCAACCTCCTCATCTTTGGATGTCATGCACTACGTATACCGTGGCCGACACCAATCTACCGTATCGTATGGTACACTACAGTGAAATTGCTACCACCCCCCAGCCCCCAGCACCCACCGACGACCCGGTCGCTGTGTGCGGATGTCGAGCCCTGCCTGTGGAGGAAGCTAAGATTTGGAGCCAAGCGATTTGGCACCGAAGGACGAACGCATTACTAACAGTTCCGGGCTTTTCTCGGCTATATCCTAGACCCCTCCGCTCGCCGCCCCCTCTTTCCCCTTCGCCGTTAAACCATTCTCCTCTCTCAGACCTCTTCGAGTCTCGTGCTTCTGATCCTGGCAACCGACATCGAGTCGACTTTTACCGGGCGATCCCACGGGCTACGGTAAGGATCTAAAGTTTCCGTCGAGTTTCTCGTTGTTTCGTGTGTGGTTCGCTAAGTCATCCGGGTAAAAGTTATTCCGAAATTTTGTCACGGGAATACAACGCCGGAGTAATTTTGAAGTGGAAAGAATTGTGAGCAGCAAACGTTTTGGGGACAATGACAAAAATGGCGTTCGGCCTGGATAGCTGGGCACATTATAGTTGTTGAGGTTGTCATAATACAATGATATTATAGGTTAATGATAATTTAAGATGAGTTATCATAGTTGCAACAGATCCGGATAAGGTACGGCAGGGTCAACATTTTTCACTCTCCCACAAAATGAGATACATGAATCTGAATTTTAATTTTAATTTTAAGCTCGTATATTCTTTCTATAGCCGTTCAAGCCCCTCAGTTACTGTGACTCTGTCGTTCCCCGAGGTCCAGGTTCGTGAGAGAAATTCAGTTCAAAGACGCGGAAGCTGTGATCCCATTCCAACCGAAGGAAGCCATCGATTCACGGAAATAACTCCAATAAAGGATTAAATTTCCACCTTGATGCAATAATTATAAATAATTTAGGCGAAGTAATAATAATAATAATATAATAATAATAAATAATAATAATATTATATAATAATATAATAATAATAATATATAATAATATAATATTTTAGTAATAATTTAGGTTATTTTATTGTTGTACAATAAATTCTAATATTCCATCAAAATATAATTAACGACCATTCAGTAATGAAGGTACTTTAAATACATTTTCATAAAATGAATGCCTGATTGGGACGAGTTAAACTATCTGAAAAAGATAAGCAAAACATGCATAATAGCAAGAGTGTTGATGAGATACAGATACAGTAACAGCAAACCGTATAAAAGGCTAAGACAACGAACGTGGAAGAATAGCGTAGAAACGAAGTCGAGATCAGGTACTCTTGTCGTGAAAAGTGGGTACTGACTCGTTGTCAGCTACATCAAGGTGAAGAGCACGTGAAACGGAGATAGATAACATCGTGGACTTGAGAAAAGAAAGACGGGGATAAAGGACGTCGTGAGAACGCTGGAGCCAGACGCCGTGGAAAAGATTGAACAGAGTCAGAGGGTACAGTTGTGACCGTAGATAAGGTCGGAAAAGACGTTCGGTTGAAAGTCCGGGGAAGCCCGGAGCGCGTGGACTGTGTTTAGGTCGTGGGTGCAGGTGGTGGTGGTAGACGTTGCAGTAGAAACGGCGGTGTTGGTACGACAGCGTGGCGAGGGCAAAATCCAGTGGAAGAAAAAGAGTAGGATAGCGTCTCTTGATGCGAGTGGTGCAGCTTGGAAGGAGACAAGGAGTTGAAGTGAGCTCTCTATACCGGGGTATAATGCAAAAGTCGTAGCTCTCGCAAACAAGTCCACTCCACCATCTCGTCGCCTTCTCCTCATCGTGCAACGTTAATTCCTGCAGCTGCATTCTAATAAAAGTAATCGAGAAGTTCAGGGGGCGAGAGGAAAATAGTGTCATAAAACCAACGGTACCGACAGAGGATGAGAATTTGCGAGTATACGGTGCGAGGAGAGAGGGGGCAGAGATGAGGAGAAAAAAACCGAGATATACATATATTCGGGAAAAGAAAAAGAGCTTGAATGTTATTATAGATGAGAGTGAGAGAGATAACGAGAATCGCATATCATAGATGATGTGGATACGTATTAAGGGGGAACGATAAATATAGTCGAACCATAAAAGAGAGTGCATGAGAGAGACAGAGCGACCGATGGAAAAAGAAAAGTAGGATGAAAGAAAAAGAACCAGCAAACGGATTGCAAGTCAGCTAGGTAGCCCAGGGAGTAGACGAGCTTCCAAGCCAGAAAATTAGCGAGCCAGCGGGCCAGCCATCGAGTCAGCTAGTCAGCGCACGCCAAGGCTCACCGGAAAATAAGTTTCGTAGTTGAAGGATAATGAAGGGCTGACAAGGACGGTTGGCTGACTGGCTGGTCGGGTGGTTGCTTGCCGGTGAAATAACGGAGTTTGGAAGAAATAAGGAAAGTAAGAAAGAATGAAAGTATGAATCGTGCTAAGACACTGAGTCTGGATGACTCAAAAAAGGTCCCAAAAGCTCACTCGTACCCACAGTAACTTTTCTTACCCACTGCCTCCCCCCTTCAGCCCTGCACAATGTATTGAATCGTCGTTCTCTCGACCCTGGACTTTGCCATGCCATGGGCAGAAATTCTAGAGAGAAACGGCTACCACTTCGCATTTTCACGATCGCATGATTTCGGATCTCTCTACGTCGATTCTTGCTTCTAACGTCTGACTGTTACCTTTGTTTACGACCTATTTTATAGCTCTTAATCTACTGCCGGCTCTTTCTTAACCCTCGTAATTCGTTACAACGGGTAAGAATGGGCGGTAAAGAAGTTTGAACAGATGGCGCTTCTAGACTCGCCTCACGAGAAAATGAACCCTCTTCGGGATGTCGAACTTTGGGGATAATTTTCGGGACCCAATCGCGGCAACGAAGAACGAGGATACCATAAAGCTCTACCCATTTTTTTTTTGTTTTCACAAACACTATCATTTTAAACGATGTTTTACGTTTTCCTACAGAAAGCGCTGTTCTGCTAGCAAAGAAAATTATGTTCAAAATCCATTACATCCGTTAAGTCACTCAATTATATTTTCATTGACTACTGATTTTTGTCTGAATTCATATTCTTTTTCTAATCCGTTAGAAATATTAATTTATGAGTACCAGTTTTTTCAAAATTTTCTTTTTCTTTATTCTCGAACAATTCGAGGACGAAGCCATCGTCAAGATACTTGACTTGACTATCGAGCTTTTAGTCGTTGCAACAAAAAAACCTCAGTTGGATCGTATTTACAAAAAAAAATGACGCGGTAACGGCGAATTCAAAGCTCTTTCTCTTTTTGCATGAAGCCTAAGTGCCGAGTCCATCAGCTTTTCACCGGTCGTCTGACGCGATAACGAATGGTGGGGTGCTACACTAAACGGTTCGCTGAAGAAGCTGCTGCCGCTGCCACTGCCGCTGCTGCTGCTGCTTGGGTTCTCTCGACTTTCTGGATTTTAATCTGAGAATCCACCCGGCGCGCGGCAACGAGTAGACAGGACTTCAGTTTAGAGATCAGAAAGTACACTCCAGAACCGAGAGAGGGAGGACGGAATAGCGGAGAGGATTTGAGAGAACGGCGAAGAGGGAGGTCGGGAGGAGGTTGGACGATGCTCTCGAGATCGACGTACCAGCATGCTGGCTGCTGCTGCTGCTCAGGGATGAAGAACTAAATTTAGAGATAGTTCGTCGCGATTACCCCGCTTTGCTTCACTACGACGAGCTTCACCCACCTTGAATTCAACGCCGGAGGAAATCTCGTAAAAAACACTATCAAATCCCTAATCAAGAAGTTCCCCCGGTGGAACAGGAAGTTCCCGTGGAAAAGAAGAGGACGGGGGTTGGGGGACTGTGAGGGGTGAGCGGGTGGACGAGGAAAGATCGAAGGTGAGGCTGCTCGCGAAGTGTTGGCGTGGAATGAGGAACAGAGTCGGCAGTCAGCGAACGAGAAAAAGAAGAAGGCAGTGAGGAAGCCAACGGCAAGGGGGTTGGGGTGGATTGAGCGGGCAATGGAGGCCGAAACGTCGGGAGAAGCAAAATGCGCAAACCGAGAAGGCAGAACACAAAAAGAATTCGCCAATGAGACTGGCGAGAAAGTGAGGCAGAAGGGTGGAGAAACGTGGTGCGAGAGGGAAGCGAGGTAATAGTGGCTCTCTTGATCCACCCTCTGTCAAGGACTTAGCCCAGCGGTCGTTATTTTACGGATTACTAGACGACGCAGTCGCGCGAGTCGAACAATCATTTCGTAATCCGGATCGGCGAGCTCCCATGAATCTCGGTCGCAAGATGCACGGTTGAAATTTTCACGGTACGATTATGGAACATTGTGGGACACAACGCCACCTGCTGGGAACATTCTCATGCCAGTCCGGGGAAGAATGACGAATATTGGCGACGCTGCGTGCTTCCAGCTTGTCAAATCGTTTCACAGCTTCTCGATTGACTTTGCAGGCAAGCCCAAGGTTAAATCAATATTCATTAGCCACCCTTGGTAGGCGAGGGATGAAAGTTGTCGAAAGCTCGATTTTTATGGAGATTAACGAATGCACGTGTAGCCAAGTATGAGGGCCTGAGGATGCGGCAATATGGCGGAGTATGCATGAAAGATCTGGAGGCAAGATACCGATTGCGCTGACTTTCTCCGAAGCATCTGCAAGATTGGCATCGATAATCATTTTTCCCGAGAAGAGGAAAATTATTTTTCTCGCGAGTCTGACGTCTCTACAGCCTTAACTCCCCTCGTCCTTCGTCCTCGCTCCATCACTCTTGAGATATTTTTTTTTGTTTTTGCTTTCCCTTCGCAACTTTCGTCGAATGCCCGGGGAGGGGGTTCGAATAATTAGATTTATAAACTCGGACCCTGTTTACACGCAGCAGTGAAATCTCGCGGGTGAAACTCCCGCGCGTGTTTGATTTATCCAGAAGCGGCTTTTCGGTCTGCAATTGCAAAGCGATAAGGCACCTCCGGAGAATGTCAGGGGGCGCCACCTCCACGTCGCTGACGCGCTCTCGCTGCGCGACGAAAAGCGAACTTGAGGGAGTTGCTTGTTACGAAAATTATGAGGCGAAATTGTGACGTCTTTTGTTCCGTCTCGCGGTTCCGTTTTTCGCGCCCTTATTTCCTTGGAACATCCCTCGTAATCTTCGCACAGACGACAAACGAGCGAATACTTCAACGGGCTTGCCTACCTTCACAAACGCGAACAGAAAACACCCGCACAACCACCGTAAGCAAAGTTTCCACTTCGTGACCCTTCACCGGGCTCGCACACCCTTTCGCATCCGAACAGCCTCTCAACCGACGCCGGATTCGATAAGACCACTTCTACCTTGCGTTGACTAATTTTCTGCCTCTTCCTCTCTACGAAGTGGCTCTTCATAAAATGTTACATGAATAGCGTCATTCTTTTATCAACATACAAGGTAATGATTATGCAGATATTACAACGTTCAATATCTGTCAACAGTATAGAATTATACGTTGAATATTATCAGTATCATTATTATTATGACCATTATATCAGAATAAAAAAAGCTCGCTCGAATGAAAAAAGGCAAAAATCCACCGGAGATTAAAATGCACGTATAGTCAAATTATTTCGCCCCCCCCCCCCCTTTCCAGAATCCCAACAGCACAGCACTGGGAAAATCCGCAGTCGGCAGTTGATACGCAATAAATGAAAAAAAAACACTCTCACCCCGCGGCCATTTCCCGCCTGCGCGCGGACGACGATCGAAGCCATAGCGCGCTTCGGATGGCACCAGTGCACGAATATACGAAAAACCGATACGGCCGATGTCGCTTCGACGTTTAAAATACCTCACGGATATACGCCAATGAATAAATTAAACGTAAGTAACATATACAGTTATAACAATTGGAAACTCGAAACTTATATTTCTGTGGGATCGTAAAAATCTCCGGCTCCTTGATCGGAGAATTTAAAAAAAAAATACAAAAAAAAATAGAACGAATCAACTCGATATTTTTCAATCCTTCCCCAACGATTTTCCTGAGTCGTAGATAATGGAAATATAACATCAATACACCGTAACAGTATTTATTTAGAAACAGAATTTAAAAAAATGTGCACATAATATTTTTCAATCTTTCTCCAACGATTTTTCCGAGACGGGGAAAGCTGAAATATATCATTGGTAGGCCATAATAATATATATGCATATATCTATGGAAAGAAAAACGAGAAACCATTGTTCGGATGAAAATCTCGCAAAGCCCTTTGGCACAGACAACGGCAGGGGGTAGAAAGTGGTTGATTGTGCGACAAAGTAATGGAGAAGGTACGGTCGGCAGTGGCGGTAGAAGTGGCTGGTTGTAGTAAACCACCCCTCTTTCGGCGTTTTCCCGATGCGACCGAGGGGATGGGCTCGGGTTGTGGTTTGCGAAGTTATCCGACCGGGTAAGCCAGAAATCTCCCTCATAAAAGTCGTAAGGACCCTGTTTGGGAAACAATGAAGCGGACCGAGACGGATGAGGCGTGAGGGGGCAGGGGGTGAACGCAAGGGGTTGAAACCTCCCGTTGGCGTCGCTTCCGACGCTCGTGTACAATGTACATCGCTTCTTTCAATGTCTTTGCTACCCCTTCAGACACGACTATATCGGCCTGTACCGCTCGTGTATCTCGTTTCTCTTGTCTTGGTTGTGGCGTCCGCCGTCATGGTGGCCCACAGCGCCCTCCGTGTGCGGCGGCGTGAACCAACGACGCGAGCGACTCTCCTATCTGCGTTAACACCGTGTGCGCTTGTGTGATCAAACTCCGCCATAATTCCCGAAGTACGACGCCGAAGCCACAGCACAAAAGCCGTCCAATAAATATCGTTGCCTCGTTATTAGCGTTTTAATTCAGCGCGACGACGGTAACTTAATCCCGTGGAATCGGAAAAACGTCACGCGCTTACCTTCACCCCTCCCTTCCCCAACCCATTCTTTCGTGGGAGTTTGGTTTTCACCGGCGAACCGGCACGTATCCTCTTCCTGCTTTTGCACTCCCACCCCCGCCCTTCCCCACACCCCTATGACATCCGTGTATACCAAGCCACACAGTCGTGCGTTATTATACGGCGTCGGGATGTCGCACAGAATGGATATTCACCAGCGTACAAAGAAAGATTTTCCCTCGAATTGCGCGGTGGCGGAAAAAAAAAGAAAAATTTCTAAACCATAAATAACGAAATAATACCGACGTCATCGTTTGTGCCCAAGGGAGCGGGAGGAGGGGTTAAAATCGAGAATCGGGTGCGACGGAGCGTGGGATATCCTCTCCACTTTGGTCCACTCTGTGATCAACCTACAGTGAGAGAATACTCGAGTATGTGGATGATGACAAAAAGAAGGTTTATGCACAGAGATGTGATAACGTATGTACATGTGTGGGATTATCCATCTACAGGCATATTCGTGAATGGAAGATTATTTTTCTTCATCGTATTGCAGTGCGTTTTTTTGGTGGTAGCAGTCTCTCTGACCTGTACATTCTGGGACAATGAGACACGATGGTCGGTGACCATTCGCAGGGTTATTCGTGATTCTTTTTGCTTTTTTTCATTTCCGACACGTCGTTTCCACAGTTTGGTGAGCTTCGAACCTATGAAATAGAGAGAGACAGAGAGAGAAAAAAGGCGAGAAGGAAGGAAACGCGCTTCGTTCCGCGACCTATCCTGAGAAAAATTATCAGTAGTCCTCGTAACAACACACCGAGGCGATTATACGAGCCGCAAAACGATGATGGTACCGAAGACGACGACAACAACAACGATGATCACAATGTGCTTTCCGTATGCGGTAGGCCACACAATGATTGTTCTCTTAGGGGGCGACCAACCATTGACTCGACATAATAATAATAATACCGTAGCACATAGCTATTATGATTATTACTATTATTTACTCTGGTTGCTGTTATCACTATTATAATCTATCGTTACTCTTCAATATCCAGATGTCAACTATCCATGACGAGCCAGCCGCACGTAAAAATCATTAATCACTGTGTTAGCTTGGAAAAAATTCATCGAATCGCTCTTACGTGCGATTTTACGTGCGCCCGTGTTCCCGTCAGTTGCCGTGGAAGTGCAAAACCATAACCAGTGAGACTCGGGTTCCTCGTGAGGCAAGCCCGAACGAACTTTCGCCGACACACCACCACCGAGCCCCATTATAGAAGCGACCCAACGATGCTCGCCATGTACATGGCCGTTGGAAAATGCGCACTGATGGAAAAATTCACTGCAGCGAGGATCCGTGGCTCCGGCAACCTGGCAGAGGATGGACGAGAGAGGAGAAGCGGGAAGTAGTTTACACCTCGATTTCGCGTATTCTCTTCTCACCTAGTTTTTCTTTTATTTTTTTGCTCAATTTCCTCATCGTGCGGAAAACTATATTTTTCGCGCGCGGTATGACCACTGGCAGGTACAGAGAATCCGGCAACCGAAAACGAGGAACGCAAGAACTGTAGGGAAAGTCGGTTCGGGAGAATTGCCCGCCGGAGTATATACGGCCGGAGCCGGGGGAGGGGGTGGCAGCATCAGCAGCGCGAGATCGAACCGCGAAACTTTTGTCCCTCGGGGGCGTTAGGTGTACGGATTGACTTATGGATGGCGGGTTGTAATTAAAACGGTATCTAACTCGAAAACGTACGACTCGTTCTCCGGTTTCTCATACCCGTCGCTTTCGTGGACACACGATGTACTAAACCATGCGAGTTTCATTTCTGTTTCGAACGACTGGTGCCTTGGTCTAGTAGTTGTATCAGAGTTCGTAGTTAACGAGGGATAAACTTTTTTTTACTTCTTTCCGGCTGAGGTAAATGGGATTCATGATCATAAGTAATCATGAATTATAATTTTAATTAGATTAGATTAATTATATTAGAAAGGATTCCTATTACACCTGGCATAGCAAAAAGTATGGAGGAACTAAAAAAAATAATTATTTGGCCATTTGTAATGAAGAAATATATGAATGCGATATTTCGTCAATATATCTCGCCGTAGAATGCATCACCTTAATTTGCACACAAGTATCTTTCCATCCGCATATAATACAATATATTATATATATATATATATATATATATATATATCGGATGCGAAGAAAATACGAATGAGTATGCAGCACATGCACAGGCGTACCCGCAGTCACCACCCTCCGATCACCCGTTTCATTGTTTCAAAAGAAAAAAGAAAAGAAAATAACTGTGGAAAAATATTATCGGTCGTAACAGCTGGAGATATGCAACGCGCCGAACGATAAAGCTGAAAGTCTTTTTCCTTCTCTCGTTTTCTCCCTTCTTTCAGACCGAACGGACTTTCCTGTAGCTCATTGAAAGTACAGAAGAATAAAAGTGCCATGCGCTGCAGAGATTACCGTGCACCTTAGGTACGTACTTTGCTTCAGCCATTGTAGTATATTCCCAAACATAGCCATATAATGGAATCTCGTTCTTTGAATGCCACTGTCCCAATAGCCGAGGACTGTTTCGCTTATATAAATTGCACTTACAAACAAATCGCATAGAGGACGATACGAGCGGGCGCGGTATATAACCGACTCCGGGGCAAAACGGTACACCGTGGAAAAAAATTGTCGGTGAAGGGTGGAGGTCGTCAAGACAGACTCAGCCACTCGATCCCGTGACTTTAGACAACGTAAGCCGGTCCTTCAATCCGCTTTCAACCCCTTGGAGGAATCATTGAATTTTTTTTTCAATTTTTCGAGCCACGCGCTTTTGCCCCCCTTAATCAATGACGTCCGACGGGGCCATGTTGCCCCGTGAACGCCCGATATGAACCGAGCCCCCGACTCGGTGAGAATTCAGATTCTTCGTCCCCCACTTTTCCAATACCCGAGCGATGTGTCGTTTATACAAATAGCGCAGCAAACGGGAGTCTGATAAGATGGAAGTGGATACGACCGGATCCAAAGGATTCCGAGGTCAAAACCTGAAGAGCCTCGTCTCGTTTGAGGGTGCCAGGTACAAACCATCTTCGTTCGGCTCGTCAAGCCGGACAGCCCGCTAGTATTCAATGCGAACTACTTCGAATGTAATCTCCAATCGACCAGTTTCTTTTGTGGTTTTTGAGTTCCATGGTTCCACCTTCGCAAGCCAACCCAAGCGCTTTGTACTACTGCGAAATTGACCGATTCAAAGTGAGAAGTTGTCGCGTGTGGTCGAACGCGATAACGACGTCTTCGCGGCCATTGTGAACGTTGGAAGGTAAGCCGACGAGACGTGGACAGCGTCTACGGCCCCACGGGGCCGACCAAGGACCACGAGAAATACCACGCCAGTAGATAAGCCCGGTAGCGTTCAGACGAAGCACCGAAATGCTTTTGTGTCGACAGTTGGAGGAAGCGATGTTGCATTCGCAGCTTGGAAAAAGTCTTTTGACTAATTGCGGTAATATAGATCCTCCACTCCATGGGTTATTGTATTTTTTTCTCTATCGTATCAGGATTATGTAGTCATTAATTGTCAGATTACATTCCTTGGTCACTGCAAAAGAAATTGAAAAAATCTTGGCTTACGTTACTGACGTTTTCCTTCTTCTCTGTATTTGAAGATGGCTTTTCCTTTTATAAAGGGTGGCTTGAACTGCAGTAGACGGTGCTTTTGCGATAGAGAAAACGATTTTCGAGACGGAATCGATGAATATCGCAATCGCTATTGAAAAACCATGACCGAGTATCTTCACAGATCCTGAACGACGTCCTCACGACCGACCGACTGCTATGGGCACCAAACAGAGTCACTGACTACACGACTACGTTCGAGGAAAGCATCGGCTTTGCGAAGACCACGAGACAGAATGGAATCTCTCGGGACGATCTCTCGATGTTATCCCCAACGCTGTTCTATACGGTGAATTGAATTTTTCATGGACCAGAAGATTCGGAAAGCTGCTGGGCAGTCGTAGGGGATGGAAGCTGACACTATGTACCCGAATATATATATATATATCCACTTTGTGTGACCGACAAAAAAAATTTCTCCCATAGAACATGATGATATAAATTACATGAACGTATAAAGAACGTATAAAGATGATGTAATTATATGTACTAAAGGAATATGTTTTTCCTACCCCATTAAATAAACTGGATACGTATGTATATTTCATTATATGCATATGCATAGTACGAGCTGTCATCTCTGCGACTGTTTAGTTATTAAGGAAAAATAAGAAAGTAATTGTATAAAATATATAATTACATAATATAGGGGAATATTGTTTTCTAACCCCGAATAGAGTAAAATATATATTATTATATAAAAAAATATATATAATAATATATATATATATATATAACGGAACACGCTACTTTTATTTATCTCATGTACACGTCAATCACACTGCCTACTCTAACTACCGAAAAGTCATGCACGATTCGTGCTAGCGTGACACATTTCCTCCCAAGTTACTGCAAAGCGAGTGGGCACCGGGTCTCGTGATGTTTCGGTCGTGTAACGAAACTCGAAACCACGGAATCTCATCAAAGTAAGTTGACTGAACACGATCGTTCTCGTGATATTCGTCCCTCTCCATTCTCGTCATTCTTTTCTTCTCGCAATTCTTCTTCGGTCCTCCCTCATGCTTCTCTTTTCTTCATCACTCCGACTCGCTCTTCTTCCGTCTCTCGTTTTCGGCTATCCGAAGAGCCGTTGAAAACATTCAAGAGTTACGCCCCTGCGTACAGTACTCACCAGCATGAAAGGGAATAAGCTTATGCTGGCCGAAAGCAAGCGCGGCAGCACTACCACCACCACCACTACCACTAGCAGCAGCAACAGCAGCAGCTACCAATCTCTGCACCCACAATCCGCATCACTGCACGTGCGGGGGCGGAATTTTAGTGTCCCGGTCACGCGAACAACCGACAACCCCTCGTTACACGGAAACCCCCGTAAAGATTATTCGCGGTTTCAACGTCGCAACGCCCCCTCCCCTCCCCTGTCACCGTCCCTCATCCGCCGCGTGTACCACAACGGCGCTGCACGATTTCGCTTTCCAGAATCTCCGAACGTAATCGCGATTGCGCTATACAGTTGGGCTCTTATTATTATGACGATAAACGTGTTCAAGCGAGGGCAGGGCGGAGGAAGAGGGGATTTTGCGCGTGTCTTCCGCAAACTGGGTTTGCGACAACGACGACCGAACTCGAACCAGCGGCCCAAGCGTGACGTGCCGACGAAACTTTCATGGTCGGCTCGGAGTTCAACGGAAAGCTGTTAGCCCAAGTTTCGCTTGTTACCGATCGAGTTCCTCATACAGACCACCACGATGCCAACACCAACGCGACCAACGACGACGTCACGAACATCGTCATTCAACCATAACTTTTTTCGAGATTTTTTTAATTTTTTTAATGTTTTTTTTTTTTTTTTTTTTTTTTTGCGGCATTTAATTTATGTTAATTTATAAGGGTTCTGGCGAGAGGACCGACGAGTTTCGCGCGGAAACTTCTTACGTTCGGGAATGTTAACGCTGAAGACGAAAGCGACTAGAGGGTGGGGGGGGGGGGGGGGGGGAGAGGAGGATGGCTTATGCGGCCCCTGTGGATGCCGTCGTAAATTAAGATCTATTCGACCCGTTGCTCCATCTAGCTTCTCGTATCTTCGCTGTGGAAGAGTTTACTCTTCTGGGCACCGGCGCGAAGCTTCGCTCGAATATCGGAATATGAAATACGTTTCTCGTGGTTCATAAATCGTTACACCGAGGGAAAAAAAAAGTTATGATTGGTATGAAATTTTATGCAACCGGAGGATCTTAATAGAAATATGGAATTTGGCAATCGTCGTGGCATCATCCTGTCGGTTATTTATTATTCCTCAATTGATGCAATTTTTCAAATTTTATTTTTCATAAGGTTTGGATATTTTAAAAACTCCTGAAAGCCACTCCATCATTCGGAGTGGGAAAAAAAATCATGCCCTCTACCGATTTATCATCATTTTTCGAGCGATTGTGCGTGTTCGATCATTACTCAATTTTTCGCCAAATCGCCATTAGAATCGGTCATAATGCAGATGCAGCAAGCAAGTCTGAGCATAATGCTCTCCCAACCAGTGCATCGACACCGGTAATGCAACCCATCGTGGCCCGGTCGTTCGAGACCGCCTCGCGCGTAATTCCCGTACCCTCGCATCTACCCAAACGCAACGTTATAGACCCGGTAAACATTTCCGAATTAATTATCACGCGACGATGACCCGTTATCGAGATAATTACCAAATTTTCACGGACAGCGCGTCCGAATGGTGTTAATGGCAGCGTTGCACTGACCCTCCCAGCCCACCCTCGTCACTCGTAAACGTGTATAAAAGATCAACGAGGGTATATCGATGAACCGTCGAATTCCCCATAAGTTTTCTGCATTCGTAATGCCATAGCTGCGAAATCCATATCTCTCAGGACGTAGATTAAACTCCAAAAGAATTTATTTGGAATAAACAAACTTTTCGAAAATGTGAGTTTCTCAAAGTTTGGGTTCACTCATCATTCAACCCTTCTTCAACTGTAAAGGGCTTCCCTTTTCCTCCATTGACCCTTTTTCGTTCCATTGTCGTTCACCTGGGTCCCCTCCCTTCCCCTCCCGCTCCCCTTCTTACTCGCGAACATATTTTTGTGGATTATTCATTTAATGAATTCTGAATTCCGTTTTATTCATGATCCCAGATTTTATGGATGATCGCAGTAGCAATACGAGAGCTCGATATAGCTTTTTTAAACCCCCTTACTCTTGTTTCATTTTCAGTTTCGATCCCCCTCCCCCACCCCAACGTCTCTCGCGAAACGTCCACGTATCGGATATTACAACCCGAACGAAAAGGACATCCTCCCCTTCTCTCATAATAGCCCTGTATGGCCACGGAAGCACAGGTCCTGTACACTACCATCCGAGTCTCGCTGTATCCTCCCCCCCCCCATCCCTCTCCATCTGTACCGCCCGAGAATGGTTCGGATAACCGCTCACTTCGACTATATAAAAGAAGTAACCTCCGCTCATCTCTCCAATTTCCCTCTCGCTCTCTTACTTTCATCTCTCAATCCAATTTCCTTCTTTTTACCCCTACTTCTACGTCGAAAAACACTCGCATCCGCACGAACAGTCGACGTGCTTGGTTTTTCATCGGTTGTACGTGACGCGATATCGTGATACCATATCTGGCTGAAAATTTTATCTCTCTATCTGTTTCGCTCTCTCGCTCTCTGGGCTTTTATTTTATTCTATTATCGCTTTGATTTCCTCGATACGCTGAAAATTATTAATTCATCATTATTTAAATTTTTTCCTTTTATTTTGACGTAGTCTTTGATTTGTTTTCTGTTATTTCTATGATTTTTTAATTGAGTCCTAGGCTTGTGTTTCCAGTCCAATTGAAAGCTTTTAATTTCAATCTACAACTTATTTTTTTAATATTTAATTTCTCTGAGATTAGTGTTTTTTTTTATTATTAATAAACATTATATTTTTTTTTCTTCCGTTTCTCTCTCTCTCTCTCTCTCTCTCTCTCTCTCTCTCTCTCTCTCTTTCTCTCTCTCTTTACGTATTGGGCTTTTGTGACTGGCTCCATAGTCGACATCGACAGAATAATTCCACGGAATTGAGATTTTCAAGATTCCACGAACGAGAAAACTCAGTACTTTATTCCCATCGCACTCTGCAATTTGGTTATACATCGGGAAGCCTTTGTTGCAGGGATTCCTACCAGATTCCATAAAAGTGTTGAGTTCAATGGGCTATGCTTTTCTCTTCAGCGAAGACTCGGGGAATCGATTTCCTCGGTTAAGAATAAGTTGTTGTTCTGCGAATTGAGACCTGTGGGAATAAAGTAAGCCGATGGAGCTGCATATATAGCTAAAATAATACAACGCGAAAATTTAAGAATATGAGAAACAATTTCCCACGAGTCGTCAAAGCATGTACCAACGTATTCTTTCGATCACGTGACCCATAAGCCTCGCTAAAATAAGAATTTGTTTTTTTACACCGGACCAGGCAGCCAGACAAACCTCGAGTTCCTTCGTTTTTGTCAATGACGGCTTCCACGACCGATTCACATTGAAAGATCCCTTATGTATCAGCGAAGACCCGATGACTCAGACGCTGGAAAAAAAGCTCCGGAAAAGCTCAATATGAATCCTTGCTCAAAGGCTATATGACGAGATCGTAATATCCTCCAAGGAGTAAACGCAGCTTTCATCATTCCACTCATTCCCCAACCGGATCTAACTTCAATTTCCTTCGCCTCCTCAACACTTTATAAGCCCTTTTCGAGCACTCCCAGCACACACCCGCGAACCCATGCAATACTCGCGTACACATGGAGAAATTTACCTGACTCGCGCAGCGGGGTTGAGATAGTGAACCGGATGGAGAATTAATCATATTTAGCCCGGAGGGGTTCCGCAAGCTCGGCGGTCGGGTTACGGAGGGTCGGTCGGAGGGCGGAACGACGCCGGAAGGGTGCCACTGTGCCACGCGGTCTTCATGAATAATGCGCACGGTGATTCCCGGCCGTTCAATTTATGCCGCGTGGAAACGGACGAACGCGAGCGGGAGGGGGAGGGGGGCGGGTGGGGGGGGGGGGGGGTAGGGTTGACACTGGCACGGGGAACGCAGCTCGGAGAGTGACGGCCCCGAGAAAATGAGAATGCAAGTCGATTTGACATTCCGTGCGCCAGAGAGGCTGTTGGCATCGTCGTGCGTGAGAAAAGCCGAGAGCGGTTTTGGGATAAAAAAAATGCCGACGACCGGAGCGTTGGAAACAAAAGGTCCAACAAAGGACGAGATGATCGGGGGGGGGGGGGGGGGGTCGGAATTGTGTACACATGAAAGGGACCGGGGGTAGGGGTGGGGGTTTGGCGGTGATCCATCAGAAGTTAAAAGGTCGTGACCGATCGGGTTTGCTTTTTCGCTGAGCGTCTGGTACGCGACTTGTCCGACGCGGTTTCGTGTAATCGAGTCGCGAGTCAATTTATGGCAAATGTTGGCCGTGAATCCCATAATAATAATGATAATCATCTATTTCATTAACCACTTAATGAGAAAAAAAGAAAGTATGACCATCGAAATAATAAATTTTACATTAAATTTCATTATCAAATATTATAAGATTTCTATAATAATTTAATTATACTAATTTTATCATGTCTTATTGCCAATAATTTTAATTTTCTAGAATAATTATTTTCATTGTTGTAAAATTAATAATTTGAGTGGCTGTTATTATTACGTAAATTATAATACGATTAATAAATAGAAAAAATCGGAAGCGAACGCGTGTTCGCATGATTTTCATTCGTAATTACACGTGTGAAGCTCGAATAGAATGAATAAATAAGCTTATCAATCCGTGAAAATGAAATGTAAATTTATTCATGGCTTTAACAAATTATTATGGACAGCAATCACGCACGATGTTCTTGTTACAGTTATATTTGCGAACACATAGAAAGTATTGGATATTTTTTGCAATTCAAACACTTGCTTTCCAATTAATATTTCACAACGTTATCCGATTCAACCCATCATCGAGATCATACGAATTGAACAAAACTTTCTCGTTATTGAACGAATTGTACGATAATGTTTCAAGTGAAAAAACAAATATATCAACTGTATGTAGGCTATACATAGTTTCTATAGAAAACTGGTCATACATAATCTATATACTGTCTTTATACAAACTATATATAGACTGTGTACAATTAAGCACAATAATCTACCTTAATTAATTCAATTTAATTCTGTTTACAATCTATACATGAATAATATACAGTCTGTGCACAATTTACACAGCAATCATATACAGTCTATATACAATTATAAATGACTGCTATTATTATTTTTCTTTGAGGAATTGTTATGAGATGCGCGTGACAATTGGACAAACACCCGGTAGATGATCTAAATACGTACTGATAGTGTTCGGGGGGGATGAACGATGCTCGGCTGTGAAGCAGGTCGACCGTGTCGAGCTTGCCAGTGTAAAAGGAAGATGAAAGTTCGGCGCTCGCGACTCGCGAGTGTCACGAATGATCGAACACCTCGTGATGTGCCCCCGGACCTTTCTGCCATATACTTTTACTCCCTCTCTTCCTCTCATTCTCTCATCCTCTCTTTCTCTCTACCTTCAAAGCACGCCCCTCGATCTTTCGCTTACGATGCTGTAACAGCTTCAACGCCGACGTTGAAAATAGTTGCAAGCTCCGGCCTCGGGGGCTCCGCACGGATGTGGAAAGCACGATGTGGATTTCAAAGTAAACGTTTTTCATAAGTAAAACAAAGACTTTCTTCTATCGTAAACGACGGTGGATTGTCTGTTGGCGATTAATGTATAATTTGAGACGAAGATGAATCGAATCGAGAGACACGAAAAAGATTAAGAGTGATGAATTATAATATATTATTGTTGTTAACCAGAAGCATTCTCATGAATTATAAGCAGTCGCATACATTCATAAAGTCTTCGTGGATGATCTTTTTAAACTGCTAAAGACTATGTTCTTGTGGTTTAGAGCTCGATTTTTTGTCCATCAAATCAGCGATTCGGATTTTGAATGTTTTTACGAAAAAAAATAATATTGTAAAATAAGAACGAATAAGAAAATTATTAAATCACTCACCACTTTATCGCCCAAATTCCTGACTCGACAAGGCAGATAGACGGTTTGTCCGACGAAAGCGGTGACGTTTGGCGCAGTTTGCTCAAAAATCGGTAAATCCGAATCGCTCAGCTGTCGATCACCATTCTGCTTTTGGTCCCTGAAGACGTCCGGAACTTCGAACGGAACTGAAAAGAGTAATAAATTTTTATGGCGTTCGATTAGATGAAATTAAAATTTTTAATAACTCGTCGTTTGATATTTTCAGAGTAATCCACAAAATTTTCGTTCATGATTCGTCTCTACCGGTCGTAGAAATCGAAGACGACGATTTTCGCGACGAATGTCTTGCTATTCTGAGAAGCTGAAATAACGTTATGGAAACTAATATACTATGACGCGAATGCCGCGAGCAGCAGTGACCCCCACGCGGACTCGTGGTCCCTGCAGGGACATCGATCATCATCAGACTTAACGACGATGTCCGCACGGCCCGGGGAAGCTTCAGTCGCGAGAACCTTCTCTCACGCTTCGGCTTGTCGTACGTACGACGAAAACGAAAAAGCTCCAGCTTGCATAATAATAAAGATAGTTAAACTTCGTTTCCATCTGTCCGTGGAAAAAACAAACAAATAGCGTTCCGCAGTTGTTCAACATTTATTCATGCAAACATAATAACGATTAAGATATGAACATAAAATAAATAAGAACGGGGATAGAAATTTATTCAGTGGAGATATATTTTTGAAATAATCTTATGATACCTATTGAATAGTAAAATTTATTTTAAAACGACAATTTATCCAAATTATTCGCTTTCATTGCGGGTAAGGCAAAATTGAAAATCGGTAGAATTGAAAATTGTAAAACGATAAATTATTCGTGTTGTTCCTGTTGTATGCAGAAATTACGACATTTACATGCTCACTTGTTTATTGATCACAGTTATTTGTTTGCGAAAGTATTTCGAATACATTTTTTATCGAATAAAGGCCCATCACGATATACGAAGCATAAGGAACTGTAAATAATTAAGAATATGAAAAATGCACTCAATTTTGATTATAGAAGCGCTGCATAGAATCGCATGACCCCTTCACGGTCCGTCCGAGTTACGGGGGCGGATGGAAGCACCGAATATTCAATGTTCCGTAAGTCGAATTAAAAAGCTCCAAAAATACATATTGCGAATCGACATGCCTCAGACTGTCAATGTCCTGAAAGATAATAATCCCGAAAGCCAAAGACTACTATAATTATAAATGAATTTCAAACCTACGATTCACAAGTACGCCGGACGGTCGTCTCCCGGTCGAAATGTAAATCAGTGATCTTTTGATCCATCAATTTAATTCCGAGTCCAATCAAAACTCACCAATGTCCGCCGGTAGGCCAAAAATTACGAAAAAGTTATTTCACGCTCGACACATGAATTTCCGCCGCTTCCCGTTAACCTCGCATTGCGGTGAGAATCATCTCCAAAATTAAATCGCGGTCAAAACATTTTTCTTCAAATAAATAAATGAAATAATCATATAACCAGATTAAAACGAAAATGTCATCGAGATACAAATTTGCGGTTTATGTACGTAAATATATGTACAAATATAATCCAGCATCGCGATAAAACGTTAATTCATGTTGGCACGTATATAACGATAAAGCTACCATACATATGTATCCGCGTATCCATGCGCATCAGTTCGGTACGTGACACGGTGGGAAATAAATTTCAGTTCGGTTAACAAGTAACGAGCCGTACCCCACCGAGTAGTTTCATTTGAACTCGGCTGAGCCACTTCTTCCACTCGTAAATTTCCCGATGCCGCGTGGGCGTCGGTCCCGGGTTGCTCCTCCTGCCAGGACATCCGCAGAGTGCGGAGGCACGACGTCGGGACCTTCCATCCCTCCGTGCCTTTCACAACCCTTGCAACAACCGCTTCGTCTCTCTCTTTTCCGCGCGTCTCTCAACCTTTCTCTTTCTCTCCCTCTCCCTTCCTCCCTTTGCGTGCTGTAAAACTGCAACCCAAAGCTCGGCCAGGTGAATTTGTACTCTGTCTCGACAAACGAATCCCAAGCTACAAATCCCTCTCGTTCTACCTTTCCCTCTTCGCTCCACCCTACGGTAACTCTGCTGTCAGCTATCGCTTTCTCTTTCTTTCTCTACCTCCCGAGCAACTCCCCGTGTATTCACCTCGCGGGATTATAAAATAAACTAGCCGTTAATCTTACGTTTCGCTGGATCTGCGACGATTCGTGGTCTACCACCCGGCTAAAACCGTCGGCTAAACCAACAGCAGCAGCAGCGGCACACGGGTCCCCAACCCGACCCCCAAACGACGGCCGCTTTCTCTTCAAAACAATGAGAACGAAGTTTACAGTCGCGGTTAGAAGGGTGAAGGGGTAACGGCAAGAGAGAGGGAGCGGTTGAGCGAAAGAGCCGAATGAGGTAGAATCGTATATTTTAACCACGAGCTCGACCTTCTCATAAAGTGCGGTTACACTATACGCGTCGACGTGTATGGAGTATTATGTGTATCACGGTGCACGAGGTACTCGTTCGCGTCAACGTGATTTGTGACGGTGATGACTCAGCGTTCATTCCATCTCGGGGTACTCCCACACATCGTTGAATTTTCGTTGAACCATTGAGCCGTATCGATGCACGAAAAACCGTCCAAGACGTATTTCCATTTTTACGTTTTTCAAATATGTGTTTTTATTTGTATATCGAAAAAGTTGATCCCGTGTTTGAAGAAATCTTGTCGGAAATAATGGGCTTGTCGCATCGTCTGAGCGGATGAAATGTGGAATAAGTAAATTGTGACGTTATGCAATGGGAATAATGTGTCGGAATAATCGTGGGTCGAAAGAAGCTACGTAATTGAGGAGAGTGTTGGTTGACATTCACTTCGACGTAACGTGGCTGAACTGCGTACGTCTGTGGAGACTATTTCTGGGGCTTTTAGCAAATTTCCCTCGGTAAAATGTATGGAAATGGATTTTTCGTCGACAGCGAAGAATTCAAGAAAGGCAAAGGGCTATTGTCCGCATCGATTTGTCGCAAATAAAATTTTTCATTGAAATCTTCTTCTCGAAACTCTGAATGTGTTTTTTTCTCGAAACGTTTCTTCAAAAACGATCGAAGCTCTCAAAAGAAGAGTTTTCAAACCATCAGTCGCAAAATTGACGACATCATTCTTCATTGTTTGATTTTAATAATCAAAAATATTCAGACCGATGGTCAATCGTTTTTTATAGAGAACAAAATGTTCATGCCGTCAAAATCAGCACTATCTGTGTGATTCATACTGGTATAGTCCCTTAAATCAAACCACGAGGCTACGCAACACTCAGACCCGCTGTGAGGGCGACAAACGAAACCACCATGTCAAAAAAGACCGGAAGCACGCGTGTTCCCGACGGAAGAAAGGCTACTCGCGTGAATCCTTAGTCACCAAGTATACTTTTTCACAAAAAAAAAAAACACAAACAAACAAAAAAATAGAATAATGAAACTGAGTGAGTTAATTCAAACGACATTTTTTTCCGAGAACCACGAGAGGAATCTTCGCAGTATGCGTACTTAAAAACACGTGGCGAACACGTGTGTGCCCAACGCGTTTACACCCACGGTCCAATTCCCTTCCCCCTCTATTGCCTCGTCCTTTCGCCGACCCCGCGGGCTTTCAATTTTGCTACTAGAAAAGTGCGTAACGCACAACGGGTAAAACAGCACAGTCAGCCGAATCCACCGACACCAACACGAGCAAACGGCAAACGTTTCGTTTATTTATTTATTCGAGACTGGGTAAACAGGTTGCGCTAATCGGCCGGGTGCACTTGCACTACTGCAGTTGCATCAGTCAGTTTGTTCGGCGGTACAGGGGCGGGAGACGGGGTTGGGGGAGGTTCCAACGTTCGTTCGGTCGGTCGGGGCGCGGGATGCAAACCATTTGCACCATCCATGCTAATTTCGTGCTCGACGTCAATGGCACAAAAACGTCACACACGAACGGATCGTGTCGTCGCGTTAAAGCAGAGTTTTGACGAGTTCAACACACAACTTCAAAAGCACGTTTGGAACTAACGATACGTGATCCGGATACGCAAATACTCGGTCATTCGAAATGTTTCATTTATTTTTTTTTTTCGGGGTTTTATTATTTTTTTTTAAATCTATATTTTTTCTCCGGTCTGTTTCTCTGTTTTGCACAGCCGTATGGCATTCATGTGGATTTGCGGTCTTTCTATGCGTCGGTCTCTAATTACGTATGTTCGTTGAATTATTTTATCTGTGAAACAATAAGCTGAACCCTGATCCGAATTTTTTGCAGTTTTGATTGGGTTTCTTTTCTTCTTTTTTTTTGTGAAGAATTGAATTTTGTGAATATCCGAAAAGGCTCGTATTGCCTGTGGCACGAAAGGATCTATCGGGGTAAAAAATGTCCACGATTTTTTGTATATTTTTTGAAAGCGCGGATAAAACGTGAGGGGGTAAGTATTTTTCAATGGGCAAATGAAATCGTTATTAATGAAAATAATCAAAGTGTCATTCGGTAGCGATGAAAATAAATTTGAATGGGTTATTGACGATATTGAGGTCGGCGTTGCGTTTGTGGAAAGTACCTTCCGTATTTCGAACGAAAAAACAAGGACAGCTGGTGTGGCAGCCCTAAAAATGTCTGATTTCCATGAATTCAAAATAATAAAATAAATTATCGAAGTTATCTATTTAAAAAAAAATACCAATTACAATTTTCAAATTTCTACAATGATTATAAATAATATGGATGAATTATTGTTGTACAATTAATTCTAATATTCAATGGCAATTACAATCAATGATAATTAAGTAATGAAGGAATTCCAAACACATTTTCATTGAATGAATGCCCATCCATGAAACGTAGTTATGAAACAGTGGAAGAAGGTAGGCGGCCCACTTGGCGAGCGGTAATAAAACTAAGTCAAGGAAACCAAACTGCATTTGGTCTCGGTGCAGCAAGTTTTTGAGAAACTGGAGAGTAAAGAAAGCGATTGTACGAAGTCTCGTTGGTCGGGGCGGCGGGGGGGGGGGGGGATTCTTCGGCGATGAGATGCGGAGTGGAGAAAGGGCAGCGAGCAGATGGGAAGAATAAAACGAATAAGAGAGAGAACGAAAGAGCGAGAGAGAGAGAGACGAAGAAAGAGGTGAAGAGTTACGAGAAAAAAAAGAAGCATTCTGTAAGAAGAATGAGAGCGAGAAAGAGAGAGAGAAAAAGCGAAAGAAAATTCAAGCAACGAAGATAGCTGCGGATAAAATGAACTTAGGAGGAACCGGAAGAGGGAAGGCACGAAGAGTGCGAAAAGGGAGGGAAGTGCGGGTGGAGGAGGGTGAGTCGAAGTAGGTGGATGGTCTCAGCCAAACGAAATTCTTTAGCACTTTCGGCCCTTACCAGCCCTCAGTTCTCTTTCACATTTTTATTCCCTTCCACGTATTTTTTTATTTCTTTATTTCTATTTTTTGTTTTTTTTTCTTCGTTTCCGCACAACTCTATCTCATTCTTTTCTGGGTCTTGTCCTCGACCAGCTGAGCCGAGAATATTCGGGAAGGTTGTAAACGTCTTGAAAGTTACACGTACGTAATTTACGGGTACCTGACCACACGGAACTATATATGTATATATGTATGCATAGCTAGGGGAGGGGGGTTACAATTTACAACGTAGGAAAGACTCGTTTGTGGCCATCATAGATAGTACCGGCTGTGGGGAAAGAGGGGAGGGAGGGGAGCTTGTACGTACAGATTTGCACAAGCTTCGCCATTTTCCGAGGCTACGGCTCTCACCGTCTTTGCCGAAAAATTACGATCCCTCCCTCCCCCTCTAAGTCGTCGTCGGCGAGCGGAGTACTAGCAGAAACGTGGAGGAAGGAAGAAAAGATGGAAAACGTAAAAAAAAAAAATGTATAAAGGCGGGAGTTAGCTAGCTCGGCACGAGGCGATTCTTGATCGCAAAGCACGTTGGAACGACGAAACCGCAAGTATCGGACTTAACGAGCGAATGGAAAAATCCAAGCTCTTTCACGAAAAAAGAAAAATCAAATAAAAAAAGAATCAAACAAAATAGAAATTCCGTTGAAAAAAATCGAGTCGCTGGATTCTCGCCGGGCGAGCAGCGGCTTCGTGGAATAATCAAGATGCCGGGCATTTTATTGGAGTGTCAAAGGCACGAAGCATCGACCTGGTAATGCGGCGTTGAGTGCGTTCTAGCATTTGCGAACGCTCGGGTATTTTTCAACTAACCGTATAATCTAAATGACAATATTTTGTTCGTTTTGTTTCACGCGATGGAATTTTAATAGACGAAAAAATCTTAATTACGCGAACGACGACGTGAGATAAGTTGGCTTGTATAAGAATATTTAAAAATATATTAAATATATTTTAATAAGTATATAAATCATCATGAATAAAGATAATAATAGTAAATAATAATAATAGTAGTAAAACCGATCTATCACACATTTATATTACAAAGCTACATCGTATAGCGATATTAAGAACATTAAAAATCATTGATCAATCTGTAAATCAATATAATATGTCAATGGTAATCATAATCATCGGGTAATTTGTATAATAATAAATAATAGAATGAAGATATTTATAGAGATATATACATGTAGATACCTTTGAGAGATATACATATATATGTACAAACAGGTATCCTGTCATCGAGACTGTTACACGCCGCCAACGAACGGGAAGCCCTCGGGGCTGAATGGAAGAAGAAAAAACAACAGAAGAATGGTAGTATATTTACAGCTGTTGAAAGGAGGGACAACTAGAGACGAATGAAAATAAGTTGAGGTCTATGGCGACAAGCGAGCGAACAACGAGCCGGAAGCGTTGATAAAGTCACAGTTCTACACTGGCTACAAATATGATAGGCTGCAAGCTATATACAGACACACCGGGTTGTCATCGAGTCTATGGGACAATCTGTTTCTCGCGGAAGGACGCGACTAATTATAACCCAACCCACATTCATCCACAACCGGGCTCTGAACCTCGTGACTACATCCAGTATCATCTGCATGAGATGATGGCATTCGTTTATTTTATTTACATTTATTTCTATTTTTATTTTATTTTATTTCGTTTTTATTTTTAATAATTCCCTAGTCGACGGTAAATTTGAAAGAAAATTTCGTCGGGACTGTGAACGGTGGGTGGCACGTCGGCGACCTGCACGTATCGGACTGAGAAATAAATTGAAAAATATGGAATAAAAACTGGATAAAAAAATATCTGGTTGAATGGACTTGGAATGAAAACGAGAGAGGCTAGCCGCAACAAAAAAAACTACTCGATTGAATGTATCTACAGACTCCTGCAAAGCTTTTCAAACAGCGATTAGAGAAGAGAACTAAAAAAGAAAAACAATGTAGAGAAAGAAACGAAAAAAGAGTAATTAGCGACGAATCGATCTATGAACTTTTATCACTGTGTGCGAATCCGCGGTTGATCAACGCATCTGCTTAGGGTTTATTTCTGTGCGATAAATCAATTTATCATGAATTTTTCAAAATCAAATTGTTTTATTAAAATAAAATACCGATTCATAATAAAAAATCTTTGCATGTATTTACGTAACATATTTCGGCAACATGCAGCGCAAGCCGCAGTCATTTTTTTCTACTTGTCACGGCTGCTCATCTCTTTTTCAATAATGTCGTGTAAATCGGGACAAAAACTAACTCTAAAAAATGTACCAACAAAAAAAAACTCAACACAATATAATCGTTTCTCCTTCGCGCGACTCTTCTTTCAACAAAAAAAGCTTGGCAGCCAAAACGAACGAGACTGTAAAAATGTTGTCGAAGAAAAACATTTCTTTTTTTTTCTGCGCACTTGGAGACAATCGCCGGGTCAAGAACCGGCGATAAATCTGCCTGTATTACTCTGCAGGCTCGCCGGGGCGCTCGTCGATGAAATTGCCGTCAATTCGTTAACGAGGGCAAAAGACAAAAAAAAAAACATTCATACCCCTCCGAGAACGAAGCTCCAAAAATGTAACCAAAAAAAGGCTGGAGGCGCGTGCAGCGTTGAAGCAACGCATCGGGTTATGTGGTACGGGGAACGTTAAAAAAAAAAATGGTGGAGGACGGTCGAATTACATCGGGAATTCGACCTACATGAACAGGAAAACATTCGTTTGTTCGCGATGCCCGAAATAACACGAAAGCCCTAAATCAACAAGCGCTTCGGAGCTTGCAAGCACCACCCGGGCTGACAGGGTAACTCGCTACCTCTCGCCAGATAGTTTATACACAGTGGCTCGTACCACCGGTCCCCCGGTCGAGGTTACACAGGCTGTACGTTATCCACTTGCTCGCTCGTAGGGTTTTACGCTTTAACGTCCGAGGCTCGCGCTCCGCCACCTTTCGCCCCTTAATTCGACGTTGCTCCACCTATTTATGAATAAATTATACGGATTAACGTTGCAACCTGGTATCCTGAGGTTCCGGCCGTTTGTGCTGGCAACGGCGATGAAAATCCCAAAGAGAATACGATTTTGGAGAATGATGATTTTCGCTCGGGTGGGGTTCGAAATTTCGATCGACGACGGTGTTGCGACGGTCCGAAGTTTCGTCCGAAATACAATGCCTAGAATGTGACGGCTGCGACTCGCCAATGTCCGAACGGCGTTGTAACGACTGGTTGATAGTCCGACGGATTGATTTCCGCGATGGATCGAAATCCTGAAAACGTGTACATTGGGGTAGCTTGTTTACGATAGGTATCAGCTCTCAGCTCCCATTTCCAGCGCGAATGACACTGGTCAGCAGTAAAACTCCGTTTTTAAGGGAAATTTAATATTAAAAAATGAGGATGTATTATCAGAATACTAATTGAACATTCGGAACAAATAACCTTGCCGACGACCGAAGCTGCTTGAAAGTACTGTCAAAGGGTTCGCGGTATGGGAATTTTTAGAAATAAATAATTAATTTTTAAACGAGACGGGCTCGTGGAGAACTCATCGAGTGCGGTCTTTTCTGCATTTGTAAATATTTTTCATGAGAATCGAAGCATTGACGTAATGCAGCCGAATAAAATAAAGGCTTTCGTGGAACGCGTGAATTGATAGCAACCCTTCGACAGACGAGTGAAAGGAAACTTCCGATAAATCCTCCCCCCCCCCTCCTCTGGCTGAGTTGCCGTACATACAGCGATACATATACATAAATATTGCAGAACATACTTATATAGACCTTCCATAATATTTGACTCTCTCGCTGACTTTCTCTTTCTGAGCCGGGAAAACTTTAACCGACGAGAAAGCGCCCAGAGAAGTCGGTTTCCGCAGCGCCCCATGAACTCAACAGTTCTACAGCTACCCTTTTCCACTAACCAGCCCCATCCTCGGCTCCGCCATATTCCTACACACTCCTCCAACGATGTGGACAGACAGCATATATACACAACCGCTCTTCTCGACGTAATGCGTACAGAAACGTAACATAAGCGTGTTGCAAAGTGTAGCCCGGTACCATCCCTAACGACTGTCGTGCAATTTCGTTTGCAACGACGCAAAGAAAACGACGAAAGACCGAAATGAAAAGTCAAGAGCGCACAGCCCGTGAGCCTCGAGGAAAACCGCGTGGAAAGTATATGTAAGGGTGTGTTGAAAAAAACCAAAATTATTCCATTTTTCTGGCAGTTCCTAAATTTAAAGTAAATAATTTCCAGAGGAATTCGTGGAAATTTAAACTCAATCGGACAATATTTAGAGGTTCCGCTTTTACGAATTCGATTTTGCCTTTGATTACCACGTGGGGAAATTTTTTTTTTTTCAGTCGCAATTAATATTTCACGTAAATGAAAAATTCGGGGTTGAAAATTAAGTGCAGTGGATACTAAGAAGGTTACTTAAGACGAGGATATGTCTTGTTTCACACTAAAAAAAAGTTGGAAATATTTTCGTCAGTTTTCAATGATTTTTGTTTACATCGAAAAAAATGATTGATTTTTTTTCATTGTGAAACAATAAATATGCTCATTTCAAGTGACATTAATACTATGTATTGCAATCACTTTTAATTCGCGAGATTTTTCGTTTAAGCGAAAATTAATTGCGACCAAAAAAAAATTTTTTTACATATCCATCAAAGGCGAAATCAAATTCGTGAAAGCGGAACCTTCAAATATTGTCTGATTAAGAATTTGAATAAATGGTTCCTGATTGTGTCTACTTTAAATGCAGGAGCTGCGAGAAGAATAAAAAACTTTGCTTATTTTCAACACACCGTAGTATATACCATATTTCTGCCGACCTAGCGTCGTCAAGATGGCGGATTTTCTCATTCGTGGCAAACATTTCCGTGACGTTACTTACGGGCTATGTGTATGCACATAAACGTCGTAACGATTTTCCCGTGCTTTCATAAGCGATGAATATCGCTCGCCGGAAGAGATGACGCACTCCTCTTTGCCAACACCAGGATGCAACACAAGTCACGTGATTTTCTTTTGATGTACTCTGTGTGTGAAAACGTTTCTGGCCTACCTTCGCGGAAATCTGCGACCTCCCTTACTTCGCCCTACTTCGGCCGAAAGCTCTCGCGAATTCGTGTAAGCTTCGCGATAAGTATATTTTATACACTCGGATATCACACAGTTCTACGTTTGTAACCGCGGTCGAGTCATATTATCGCGTGGCAGATTTATCGAGTTACGAAAACGTGTATAAGTTTCATACTTATCTACGTGGAGGAGGAACTTAAATTTCGCGACTGGTCGTTTCCAACTATATATGTACATATGCAGTTGTAAATTGTGATTAAGAAATTATCTCGCTTAGCCGGAGGTCTCTGTAAATTGTGAGGTTTAATGTGTGCAAATAGGTTACAAGCAAGATGATATTCAATATTATTGAAAAGTGTTATTGTTATCATTTTATTGTTTATTATTGATTTATTTTTATGGATTGGTAGACTTTTTCCGTTTTACAATGAAAATCGAATTTCGATTTATTAAATTCAGAAAAATAAATGTGATTTATTTTTTTTTGCAGTTTTGCAGAGGCCGATAAAAAATTATCGCAAACAATCATTGTACGAAACAACGATTTCTATCAATACTTGCTTCTATTATTAAATAATTATCTATCGTTCGGATTGATTACTTTTTTATTGAATAATTCTTTCCGAAATGTATCACTAAAATAAAAACCTTTACATCTATAATTTACAAAAATAAATATCATCCATTTATTTTTAATTGCGAAAATGCGATATAAAAAAAAATTATGACAAAACAACGCTGGTATTTCAGAAAGTCGCAAAGTGAGGTCGAAGAAAGAAAAAAGAATTCCCAACAATTGCAATTATTCGACTCGTGGAGGAAAAAAACCATTCGTCGGAAGAATCTCGAATTATTTTCACGTTCCAGCGGAAGAAAGAAAAGAATTGACAAAATAACCGACAAAGCGAAGCAGAGAGAATGAGTTTACGGCAGCGGGGCATCCTGGCGAAGCGCGGGGTGGGGGAGGGGGGATGAAGAAAAGCTGCGACCGGCAGAGAGAGGGAGAGAAACTGGGGATCATTCGGGAGATTGGATTCGAGAGAATTTAATACGGAAAGACCCGGTCGGTTGATGCCTATACCACGTATACTGGAGAGTCTCGCTCGACGGCTGGAGAGTAGATATGGTAGGTCGGAGATTCGGCCAGGTAATTTTAATATCTAGAAAGCCCGGCTCACCGAGTTTGCTCGCGCATCTCAACGACCGCCAGTCGCGGACTACACCGGATGGCAAGACATCTACCACATCGTTGCTATAGTCACGCACACACATGTAGTCGTTCGCGAAAATACTCACACACGAATATGTACATACGTATATATATTAAAGTCGTTCTGACTTGGATCATTTTCGAATTTTGATTGCGCCAGACGTCTCGATCGATACCATAATAAAACACAAATTTTGGGTTTAATTCGACCTTTCTAGTCTAACTCTTACTACGCGCTGATTCAAGGCGAAGTTTTTCGTTTGAAATCATTCTAATACATTTTTGGGTAATTATAATGTTGGGGCGACAAATTATTCCTGGAAAAATCCAATACCATATGAAACTAATGCGTATGAACTCTGCTTCCACGGAAAAATGTACCATATGTGGGTTGTATCAAGAGACGTTTACACCGTACTTTTGACGATTATCATCAAATTTATTCAAATAAACGTGGCACAAGATAACCCATATACTATTATTTTTTCAGGAAGTAGGCTTGATACCCGTTATTTCCATATGTCATTGGATTTTTCCAAGAATCATTAGTTACCCCGCCAACATACTTACTGAAAAATATAAATATTGCATGTAGGTACTTCAAACAGAAAACTTTAGCGCGAATTAGCGCGTAGTAAGAATTGGACTGTAAAGGTGAAATCAGGCTCAACATTTTTATTCCTTTTGTTAAAATCGATTGAAACTTGGCCGCGATCGAAATTCGAAAATAACCCTAATAAGAACCAACCCAATATATAAGCACGAGTCGAGCTTCTCCGAAGTTATAATATGTACGCGTATATGTGCTGTGTGTGGGTATGTATTTCAGCACCCAGTTATATCCGCTCCTTCTCTACTTTTGTTATTAAAGTTGAAGTTTAGAGCGAAAGCTCTACTACTGCTGCGGCCAGGCTCACCCTCCACCCCCCCCCCCCCCCCCTAGCCCCGGCCCCCCTTTAGCTTCGTTATATTATTCACCGCTCTTGACTATGGATCTGCCTGCCCTTCTCATCCCCCCTCTCCCCTCCCCATCCGCGGTTTTCTCTAGCCTTGTGGATTTTTCTTCGTTGGCCGACTCAATCTAACGGAAAAGCCGCGGGCTCCGGGCGGTCCGGGAAATTCCGATCGTGCATTATCGTACCAAGAAATTAACTCATGTATTATTACGCATGGAAATTGTTTCACTCGACGTTGTGCAAATATTCATTCCGACAAAACGAGAATGAAGTTTGACGGTAAAATATTGAAATGATAATTTGTTTTTCTTTTTTCTTTTTGTTGGAGCAATGAATGGACGAGGAAAAGGATGTGGTGATTCAACGAAGGATTTTGTTGATTTATTCGATTTATGAGAATTGCGTTTTGATTTATTCGAACCTGGAAATTGTGATGAAATTGTGGATTCGGGATTTCTGAACGGAATGATTATTAATTTCACGAGATTTATCAATTTTTACGGAACGCCGATTTTATATAATTAATATTGTGATAATTTATGACGTAACTCTGATAATTGATGCAGCGTATTAAATCAATGTTGAAAATATAATTCCTAGAGATATAAAATGTCGTCAGTAGAATATCCACCAATTCTTATTTTCTGATCGATCATTTCAAATCGTTATATATCGTCGGGGTCGAGATTTCTGGATTCATATGAATAAAACAAACGAGATAGATGAAAAATATAAATTAATTTTTATTTAATAATATAGATACATTTTTAAATCGGTAAAAAATGTTCTTCGGTTGGGTACGTATGTACGGTAAATTGTCTCTTTGGGTGTACTTTGAAGCTCTGTCTCGAGTTGAATGTATAATTTTTGCAAGAAGAAATTCGTGGCCTGATTCTCGCTCAAGGATGAAGGTGCACACACCGAGAAATGACCAAAGGAGGAAAGGAGCTACGGTCACGACGACGACGACGCCGACAACGCCGACGACGACGACGACAAAGCCGTCGCCTTCGCAGTAACTGCAATTCACGGGAGCGCTGAGGAGTGCAGTGAATCATTCCATGAGCATAAATTAACGTTCCCGTCACAACGCTGGTTAATTAATTAAGGTAAATTGTCCTAAACGTGAGTAACTGCCGGGAATGGAAGTGAGAAAGGCTCGAGATCTCGGAAGCCTCGTCCACGACCGCTCTTCGTTTCCTTTTTTTTTTTTTTTATTTCTCCAGCAGCGCTTCTGGTCTCACGTACGAATCCTCGTCTCACCTAGGAGTCTTTTTTTTCCCGCGAATCAGAATAATCTAGTCCAGATTTCTCGGGAAAATTTTCGTCGAATAGTTTGCTTCTGGGTTCTATGATATATCGAGTTTGCGACTTGTTTGATGAGATGGTGATTCATTTGGTAGAATAATTCGTTCGAGTTGGGCAATGAGAAATTCAAACAAATTTGAGGGGTTTGTGTAATTGTGACCATTCCTTAAACCATTGACAATGAGAGGAAATTAAGTGTTTCGCAAATTGAAATTTCGAAAGGACTTGGTTTCGGGTGCACGCGAGCAGTTCGCATAATCTCAGTTCGATTCGAAGAAAGTCAGATGCAATTCAATTGATGGAATATTTATATGCGATAATACAAATAAATGTTACTAGAGTATAGATTTTATTTATCTAATTAATGAATAATGAATAGCTATTTGATAATGATAATTATCATAAATGTTTAATTAGTAATTCAATTTCATAATATAATATATATAATATATGACGGACTAAAAGAAAAAAAGTGTCAAATTAACCAGTGAAATTTTTCACCAGCTGGCTCCAGAATAAAATATCGTTAGAAATATACATTCAAGCTATTGCAATTAACAATTTCGCTTCAAGTTTCGAGCATCCTACGGTACTTACATGTTTCGTCGCTAGACTTTAGAAAAAAAAAAGACCAAAAAATCTCGGCTTTATAAAATTTTCGTGAAAAAAATCTACTTCATCGTTTGAAACGTCGAAGCCTCTCCACACTCCGGTTCGAAAATCCTCAACCCTCACAACTTTATCCGGTAAGCCGCACGAAAAAATAATATACCAGTAAAAATTTGTACAGAATGACATCAGCCAAACTCTTGTTCGGATATTATTATCGTAACTAGATCCGAGAGCAAAACGCGACGAGTGTGTTTCTCATCACGACTCGCATCCTGCTCCCAGCATCGCGATCCCGCTCTTCCCCTCCAGCCGCCAACCTCTTCCATCCCATTAAAGTTTGGGATCCATCAAACCTCGGTCAACTTTCGCGCGAGCCTAAAACTGCCTCGAAAATGCTGTTGCACTAACTAATAGCCACGAAGGAGCCCGAGCTGTTAACCTGGGTGTACATTAATCGTAGTTTGAAAAGTACTTATCCAAACTACGGTAAACTGGAAGCTCTCCCTCTCTCCCTCTCTTCCCTTCCCCGCGCACCATGCCCGAGCTTTACCGACAAAAATCGTTCGCACCAAAGTTCGCGGCTCAGTTTTTCGTGCTACCGCGTTAAAACTATCTCTCGCAGGGGCCCTCGCTTCTGTCCGGATGAAAAAAAAAGAAAAAATTAGAAAAAAAAAAACATTTTTTAAACGTCAAAGTAAAAAAAAACGCGAAAAAATATTTTTCACGGCAAAGTCAGTGGTGCAAAGTAAAACTTTGGAATCCATCGAAGTACGAGACACGAGGATTTAGTCAATATATGGAGGGGTAGTCGAGTCTCTCAAGTTACTCTCAACACGATGAAAATTCCCGGAATATAGGTCGCGTCGAGACCGCAAAACCGCACTCGTGCTATGAGAACGTTTGGCGAATTTGAGGTGTACTTTGTGCTCTCGGTATTTACGCCGGTGGTCGTTTAGTTCGACGAGACGATTGCCTAGTGAACGAAGAGATATAGAGAGAAAGAGAGAAAAAAGAGATTAGATTCGATCGGATATTTTTTGTTAGTTTACCAGGACCTGGAAGGTCCTCGAGGGTATGAGCCACGAAAATGCAATAAAAATGGCAATCATAAAATAGTTATAACACATAATTATGAAGCAATAAGCAATAGGTTAAGTGATTAAAACCAGGAGCCTTGAGCTAAACTAAATCGATAAAAGTCGTAATCGTAAAATCGACTGAAATTAAAAAAAAATTCAATTAAATATATGAATAAAACTGAAACTCAAAGTAAAATGGAGTATAAAAATGTAACAGCTAATGTCCACGATCCCAAAAAATCGTTCAAGCATCATCAAACCATTCAACGTTTATTCCGTCAACGGTTGATGTTTCTAATAAATTTCGCAACAATAACGAATTCACGACTCAACGATAGAAACAAATGTGTCGTATAAATGTGGAAAATTTTCGGGGCACCTGCAAGTAGTTAATTTAATTACAACGACTGTTGCAGTTTATCCAAACAGCTCACATTCAAACTGGTAACATAACTTGTTCATAATTTCTCGGAGCAGCAGTGCTTTTAATGTACATACAAATTTGGAAACTCGGATGCGTTCGCTTCCCGTGGATTGCTGTGCTCCTGGGCAACCGCATCGTGCATATGATATTGCCACACACACAACAGCACACCCACACGCATACATATAAATATACATATAAATATATGTATAGAGAGTGGCTGTTATTTGAGCCCCTTTCGAATTTTTTTCCGATTCATTATCTTTCCTAAAACAATGCCAAATTGTACTTAATCAAGGAACTAATGTATCATACGTAAATTAGAACGTTCTGATTATAAATACTATATTTCGTTACTATTTTCGATCCATCGAACGAATAACAAACGTATTACGACGAACAAGCATGTGCGTACTATATATCTATATAAATAACACGAAGGATCTCTACTTGGTTTGATAACAAATTGAGAGGCTTATTAACGAATAATCACGGGCGTACGATGTGAAACATTATTGCGATGCTAATCGTGGTTCTCCTACGTATATGCGGTACGTGGCGCCGGAATTAAATTAATATCCAACGAGGAAAGCAAAGCAACGCACACCGGGCCTCGTCTGGCTTTCCTTCCATTTCCCATCTCCCTCCAACCCTCGGTCGAAACCCTCGGTTACTCCTTCCCCCTTTTGCCGCCACAGTGGCAGAGAAATCCACGGCCACCACCGTTCTCCACTCTTCTATTTCAGTCAAACACCGAAACGACCCCGGAGCACGTGTACGTATACGTTGTGCGTAATACATCGCGTCGTACAACTCGGTATTAAAACGTGCAAGCGGTGGGCGGTCGAGTTGCAGCTACTGCCGCGAGTGCCACTGCTGCTACCGCTGCAACAACTCGGCAAGCCTGTCATACGAGGATTGAGTGTGTGAGAACACGAAATGGAATTTCCTTCCTCGGACGGTATTATAATTGCCGGCTTTGCCGCTGTTGGAGAGACGGCTCGGACGGCGTTCCTTCTTACCACGAATTGGCGCTTAAACGTCGTAGGAAACGTGGAGGTTGCAATGCGTCGGGGGAGGTGAACAAGGCAGGGTATCGCGTTTTCGAGACAAATCCGGCGAATAAGACGGATATTAATTTTATACGATTTTCTATCGAGACTCGCTTTGGTGAATATTTTGTATTGAAACTTTAGTACACCACGAGTGCCCCCGCATGATCATTATTATTATTATCGCATCCCATCCGATGGTATGCATCTTGTGTCCGTCTTTCTTGCTGACCATGCATGAATTAGAATGATGGTCAATGCAAGGCAATCATTGCAAAAAGTCCGAAAAATAGGGTTCATCAGTCTCGTGGATAAAATGTATACTCTTCGGTCTCGAAAGATTTCAAATGATATTCGCATTTACTATTGTCATTTTCAACACGGTATTTTTTCCAAAATTACGCTCTGGAATAAATAAAAAAATCCCAGCAACGAAAGACTTCGAACAATATTCGCATTCCCTATTTCCATCGTAAATATCTCTATCTTCATCGTATCACGCTCCGGCGTTATTTTATTTTTCTACGATATTCACGAAGCGGATATTGCACACCTTAAAAGGGTCAATTCAATAATGATAATTGAATAAGTAAAGACTTGCGCTTACCCGATAATACCGGCTTCGGAATAAAAGTGCAGCAACATAATACGATGGCGGGCAGCAGATAGATCGACGCTCCTCGTCGTCGTCGTCGTCGTCGTCGTTGTCGTTCATCGCGAAGCCGGCAGCACGTTGATTCCTGGCAATGATCCAGCGTTTGTTCTCTCCGATGCGGACGGTTGAACCTCGGCAGGCCAACGATTCTTGGCCCCTTCATCGTCGTTCCACGTGCCGCATAGCTTTCGTTACGTACCGTACCGTATCCCGGGCGAATCTTTGAATTGCTCCCCCGCACCACCCCCACCGCCCCTCCCCACTGCACCTTCCGCCCCTCTCTCGCTCGGGGGCTGACGATTTAAACCGAGCTTCGCGGGGGATTAGAAAGCTCTCCCTTGGAGGATTTCAATAAACGCGAGACCCCGAAACTCCGCTTGCTTGCCGACACGCCAACGCGTCAGTCATTCGCACCCACACACGCGGAAACCTTATCTTCCGCGAAAACGTTTCTCTTATCACTATCTCGATGCACAAAAATAACTATCGGCTTTCCCGCTTCAACGGAATGATTGAATGATAATTCGGATTTGTAATTGGCATTGACGCGATATCATCGACATTTTGCAACGTTTTGTACAATTATCTCATTGTACTTTGCGAAACCAACGATCGTCGTTCGTTTACACTCCCTAATTTTTTGGTATTTTTTTTATTTGATCGAAAATGTTGAAGAAAACGTAATAAAATTGAAAATATATATATTTTTTAATTGATTCATTCACTGGTTATTCGTTCACGTCCGAAAGAAAAATAACTGTATTTTTCGCCCGCGATTTACGATCTATGCGTCGGTGTTATCGTAAATACGATGGTCACGAAAATACGAAATATTTTTCTCTCGAGCATCATCGTTGTCGGTTTCATCGTTGACGATCATTCCTGGTGGATTATTTTCGTGATTCTGGAATTATTTCGTAATTACGTTTTACGAATGATGTTTCCGTGTCGTTACGATCGCCGTCGACGTCGTCGTTCTCTCGCCGAAGTCATTGTCCCCCGAGAAATAGAGCCACAACGAAAACGTCTCTGTAAATAAAGCGACAGAAATATCCATGACCATCGATCAACCACAGTGAACTGGTAGAAAATAACAATACGAGGGTGATGATGGCGCTGGTTGTCTTACAGCTCTAGCCGCGTTATCACAATCGTCTATATGTATACCGTTCTTTTTTTATCGTCGATAAAAAAATAATGATATATCAAGTAAAATGCTATTTAATGCTATATAATCAATATAATTATTATGAAATAGAAATAACAATAATAATATGAATATCATTATATTCATATTAATGATTATTACCATCCCAATAAATACATATATTCTATGTAATGCATTGTACGACTATTATAATTATATAGCAATAATAATGATGATAATAATTACCATCATCATTATATTGTTGTTATTATTATTATTATTACTATTATTCTTGTATACTTATCATATTGATTATCCTAAATTAATGACATAAATTGTATTAATTAAATCAAATTTTAATTTATTATATGCACATAAGTATAACTGTTCAGAGAACTGCATGAACGAGCGATGCGAATTTTTTTTCCTTTTTTTTTTCCAGAATTGAAAAATCGCGTCAGTCGAGCCGTCGCCGTCCACAGTTGCTTGACAAATGAACTGCCGGTCTGGCGATCCGCGTGCCGCGCGACATAATAAATGTTTCGCCATGTAAAACAGGTAAAATTCACGGGAAATAAAGACAAAAACAAAAAAATATGGAAATTTAAAAAAAAAGCGCAACGTAACGGATTGAAAAAAGAGTCGTTGAGTTGGGTTTGGGTTGGACAGCCGGAGTGATATTCAAAATCGGCGAAACGTTGGTGCGTGTAGCGTGTGCCACGCCAGAGCGAAGATTGAAAAATCACGTTAATTGCGGTGATTTTTTTTTCTTTTCTTTTTTCATTTTTTTATTTTTTCAGAGCCAATAAATTAGCTAGTTCACTCGGAGCGTGGAATGAAACGGTTGAGGGAGGTTAAAAACCTCCCGTGGGAATCCGCCGCCCGCTAGCCGACAGTTCGTCAAGGTTAAATTTAACCCGCTGTCACTTAAATTCAGGACAAGCGGTCGTCCCACCGACTAGCGAAACACGAAATTTTGAATAAACATAACTCGCTCGGAATTTTGCCCGCCCACGTCCGTATCATGGATGGTACATTCCTGTGGAAAATATCATCGGCAAACCGTGTTCACCGCGAATAAACCTATAATTCCCGGAGAACGACCTCGGCGTGAGTCATTATCCATTGATATATCAACCGATCAAACGAAATATCAAAAATTCCGACCTTGAACTCTCCAATGGCAACGAGAAACAAAATTAACGTCACGTCAAGGAAACAAACATCCAATTACAAGCCAACGCAATTCCCAATTTCGTAAAGTACCTACATCAAATATCATCGCGTGCGAAATCATTCGATCTCACAAATGTAATTTCGTCAAAGCGAAGCCACCGTATAACGCACAAGAGGAAAATTTATAATCCAACGTGTACAATTAATTCGGTACGACAAAGCGAAATGCATCGAGCGATATAACCGATGCGCCACCTGGCGTAAGAATCCCACGACGTTATATACTCATTATCCGTGCGTACAATGTAGCACCCTCGCGCTAAACGCCGAGGCGGGAATATCAAGACGAGATGAGGAACGTCGTGCCGTGCCCGAGCAGCGACGCTGCTCAAAGAAGAAACACTCGTCGTGAAATGTCATCAACAAGAGTCGCGGGGAACGAAAAGTCCCGCGTGACGATGCGCGGAAAACGGAGGAAACCCTGCCGAGGGGTTTTGGGCAAGAGGCAATTTGAATTGAAACGCAGTGCTTAAGTACGTTGGGGTAATTACATCTTGACGTTAATTAATGCCGCCTCTCTCCCCCGGCAGGGTGAGTCCTGTCGCTCGGAAACATTGTGTATAAGCCGCGACACACTGCGCGAGTCTTTTTACTTTGGACTCTTCCTCCGAGGCACTCGGTAAAGTTTGCCTCTTGACGCATTGGCGAAAATCACGGTCTTATATATGAAGGTCTTGAAACTCGTTCGAATTTCCAGTGGTGGGGGAAGTTCGGCTAAACAAATTTTTTTGTTTCTAGACGCCGTCACAAGTACGGCGCCACCAGCGCTAAAGTAACGTGGGCGCGGGTAGCAAATATAACATTTTATTCCTGTGATTACCATGCGCTTGAGCTATTGACTGTGTTCTATTAATTCCGTAATTTGTTTACTTTGAAATCTAGTTCCATTCCATTTTTAACTCAAACAAAGGCTTTTTTCGTGGTAATTTCTAAGTGAAAAGTGCTTCACCTACTTTGATTTGAAAACATAACAGCACAACAGTAAAATGTGTATTGTTAAATGAAATGTCAAACGTAACATTGTTTAATAATAAATTGCTTTGATCTTCGGCAATTAGGGGCTCCCGTTTAATTATAATGCATATGCTCGATGCATAACGCATACACATGATGTATAGATCCATTGTACATATGTACACGTGCGTACAACGTGGAGCACATATATCTGGCCGGAGCATAATGCTCGGAGAGTCGCACAGGTGCAACGAGGCGTATACACGCAAAGTGCAAGACGCACGTGCGCGTCTACCGGCGCTTACTCCACGCACACTGCCGATGCATAATGTTCGAGCACGCTGCTCGCGATTCTCCCTTCTGCTGCGGGCAATCGTCGTCGAGCTTTTGGCATACTGACAATCTTCTCGAACTGACGAGCAACACTTTACGAGCTTCCGTACCAAACGCGCGAGTCCAATGACTCGCGAATGTTCCGAGTGCCTTTTTCAAAACCTATTTTTATTTCCTAGCAAAAATTCTTGGTGCAATTGAACAAAAAACGAAAGAAGAAATAACCGTAATTCGTATAAAATCCATTCGTATGGAATCCATTGAAAAATAATAATTCATGGGAATTATTTATAATTATTGCAGAAATGTGAGGCTTTGAATTTGTTCGTGATCATTGATTATACTTATACGAGAGACTTCTATTTTTATTAAACAAACCATTCCATCTCCCATTAATATCATCGACAATTTCTCAAACTTTCAAGATTTACATTGTTGAAATATTCCAAACTTTCAAAATGGGCCACCAACGGATTGACACCGGAAACGATAGCTTCGTTTGGGGTAAAGTGATGGAAAAGAACAAAGTTGGGGACGCGCGTGTAACAATCTTTTGTTTGTTTTTTTTTTGAATTTTTGAACAATCGATTTTAAAAAATCGTCGATAATATACGAAGCGTTAATCCATGACCCAGTTATCCATCGCTGTGAGCTTTCTTTCTACGTGCTATATTACGCCACTGCGTCGGGAGATTGTGAAATGTACTGATGAAATCTGTCGATCACCCGTGTGTGCTTTCAGTCTACGTGTGTCGGTCACGTCGACCAATCCGAGTAATTCGACCGTGCAAATTCGCGAGCTTTAACTAGAGCTAGTAAACGTCGGGCTTTATCGTATGCCAAACGAATAGCTTCCAGCATGATCGCGCCCGGGCGCAATCGGCCAAAACCGTATTTGTTCAAAGGAATGACTGTTGCACCGCAGCTTTGCATGCCAAACGAACACATGGTTATACATCTACGTGGTTCGCACACCTAGTTCGAGAGAGGAAAATTATGGACGGATGTATAGTTGCATAAATAGATCGATAGACAGATAGATGAATACTTTATCATGTGCTAGAGATGAAAAGAAGAATAATAACGGAGATACGGATACTCAGATGAATCGATATAAAAATAAGTAAATATTTAGATTCATAGACTTATCAAATATCGATTCATAGATGTAAGAATCTATACATTCATAGACTGATATATTTACAAAAATTATAGATTAATAGATATATAGATCTATAGATTTGTCGATAGGATATCTTTATCTACATTTTTTAGATATCGTATCTAAGTTATATCGATAGATACTATATTCTACGCCAGACAGAGAAAGAGGTAGAGGGTAAGGGTGTGAGGTAATCGAACCTATATATAACAGATTTTTTTTCATGGTTTTCCTCTTTAAACCCTCAAATTTCCATCGAACCCGTAGTCAAATCTTCGATCCATTGGTGTAGATGGCGCTTATAGCCCGCGCTAGTGTAAACGCCGTCCGCTAGATCGCCGCGCTCGTATCACGGACCCACGCCCACATAAGCTCGCCCGAGCTCGAGCCAGCGCTGCCGTAACGTTGCCCAGAACTTGACTATTCGCGCGATTGGTTTTTCATGTTCGAAGCGCTAAAATGCTCGCCTGTCCTCGAAATCCTAATTTCTCGTTTAGCGAAAAACACTCCTACCGTTCCGTGAAAATTGCAAGCACCGGCGAACGTCGCCCAACCGTCTCCTCCCCCATTCCCCCAGCCCGAGCGCTCTCTCGTACCCGGCAATCGCTTTCTCGATAGGATAAAGCCCGGCTTTTCCACGTCGATGCGGAATTTTGGGCTATCGCGCTCAAACGTTGCCACCGACATTACACAGCCGGCTATCGATGCTCCGGGAATTCCGTCACGGGATGAGAGGAGGTTATATCGTACCTCTGATACTCGTATAGCCTTCTGATATAATCCAATAAGGAGAACGAACAGCGTTTAATCAGGCAGGATTCTAGGATGAAACGAAATTGTTATTTTCACGCGAAGAACTTCAACTATTTTCGTTACGTCGTTTTCAATATTTGCCGACACTGATGACCACGAATTTTGTGCAGTGTTATCTTTTTCACTTGGTAGAACCTTCATAATTTATGTAATTGCATAATTTGATCTCCATAGTGCACTGTATTGAATAATGAAAAATTGTCAAAGAAATAATGATGAAAATAAATATTTTCCTCGAATTTAAATTACAGTCTACATATTTCACTTCTCTCGAGTGGGCACGATTTACACGTAATGAAAATAAAACCAATAATAACCGATGGAATGCAACTTCGTGATCAAATTGTATATTTCACTTAGCTGCCCGAGCGATCCGTTTTGTCTCCGAGATAGGCTCACAACAGTGTTGTTCGAGAAACGTGGTAGATGGTATCATTGAGAAATAATGGACAGAAATTAATTTTTTATACCATTGACATATTCAATTATTTTTCATTCCACCGCAAATAATAATTCTAAGTATTATCATAACTAATTGTAAGTATTTTTAACTATTATTATTATTATAAATATTGAGTTGATGAATCAAAAAGTCAAAGACTATAACTCCCTACTGCATAAATCAATTAAATAAATAGTTCTTACTTGTTTTTCATCGTGTGAACATAAAACAACTCCAAAAGATCACTCAACCACTAGACAATGCACAATACGACCAATTTTTTTTCTGTTTTCAACAGATCACATTATCACTCCCGTTATCGGCAACCGGGCAATTGCATACGGAATTGCTCGATCCGTTAAACTCGTCATCCACAAGCGATTGAAGTCTGAATAATTCTTCAGCGTAATGAATACGTTGTCACCAGCGGGTTGGCCTTTGCGCCTTTTAAGCGATGCAGCAGACCCCGAAACACGCGTGATACCGGTTTAAGCGTACGAGACGCACTGAAACCTCAAATCTCGACGGTCGAGGTATATGCCGCGTGTTCACACACACACACTCTCTTTCTCTCTCGATCTTTCGATCTTTCTCTCGCCCCAATCCTCGGGGCTGCTGTTGTTCTTGTCTGTCCAACAATAAACTCTCTTGTGTCACGCTCTCCGACTCTCTCTCTCTTTCTCTCGCGTGCGTAAACGCACGATGCGTGATATGTATATATGTAGCGCATCGGCGTGCCGTTCGGTGCTGCATGGACGGGGCGTGTGGCTTTTTCTCCTTCCCTTACATCCTTCTTAAAATCATTCTCGCCGTCTCCCTGCCTCTCTCATTCCCGCATGTAAATTATCTCGTAAGAATGTCTTTTTTTTCTATCCGTTTCTCTCTCTGTCTCTCTCTCTCTCTTTCTCTCTCCCTCTCCCTTTTCCATTCCATTTCTATTATATATATTTATATATAATTACATATATACACTGGAAATGAATTGATTAATTGTGGTTAATTAATTTATTAATTTAAAATATTTATCTCTATATAAATATATAATATGTATGTATATTAATATGAATTTCTCGTTCTTTCATAACACCTGACTCCATCTTTCGCTCTCTTTCTCTTTCGTCAATTCTCTTTTTCTTTCGGTACGATCATTTCAGTCTCAAAGGCCCCGGTCGTCCGCTGGTTACACTGGAGCGTGTCGCCCCTGTGGCGAACATGAGATTTGTCGCCGGCGTGGCCTTCGTTGGGTGTATGAGTGTCTGTATGTGTGTGCGTGTGCGGGTGACACAACACATACGTCGGCCACAAGTGTATGTGGGCAAAAGAGGATTGTAACGCTCGAGGCGGGAGGGCCGACCGGAACGAGCTCTGCGAATGATACCACATGATCTTGTCCTTTGGATGATCTCCGAAACGTTCTGAGTTTCACTTGAAATGTGATACGAATACGAAGCCGGTAAAGAAAGAAGAGGAATAAGATTCTGGGAAGCGGACAAGCTCGTCTCTCGAATTTACAACGATCTTGAGTTACTCAATCCTTTGATAGAGCAAGATGCGTGGAAGATGAGATGCAAAGGGGTTTGTTCGTGGTCATCGCCAACGACGTATTTTCAATGGTCGTCGTCCTGATTTCGTTATTATGAAGAGGAAGTATATAAGCGATGTTACGAATCGTTGTATCAGAAATTGTTATACCGGTATTTCTAATCAATATAGGATAGTTCTCGTAGGTTTATTCTTCATGCCGGTTAATTTATTTATTCGAAATTAGTTCAATAGTTTCGTCCAGTGTAGTGTATTGATCGATTTCGGTTGATTTAATCTATTTTCAATACATCTATATATATATTAAACGTATTCTTGATTATGTATCTTGTAACATGTGCAAGTATACACCGCTGCACGCTACACGACCATTGAAAGTCAATTTATTCAATCGATTATCGTCAAACTGATCCATCGGATACCAATTGGAACAGATTGATCGATGATTACAAATTTCGCTGAGGCGAGCTTTCTATTCACATCTTTGCAAAATTCTCAGGGTCGCCCGGGGTGTTAAAAATACGCTGAAAACTACTACGTGAATGCATGTCGCGCGTGGGTGTCGAGAATCGTGGTTCCCGCTTGTGCCGGAGGGGGAACGAGTTCTTACAAACGATACCAGCCGACAATTTCGCGCTTCGGAGGCGTCCGGAACGTCATGGACCTTTGCCACGAGCAAAATAAGATAATGAAGGACGGAAATGAGAGAAATAAGACGAGGATATGAAGGAGGCTGTACGACTGAGATACAGCCACGCTTGCGTATCAAACGATATTGCTCAAATCCGAACTCATTGCCGACGATGAGACATACACTCCGTCCTCGAGTTTTGCAACAGCACCGGTATTGGCTGCGCATCGATGTTGCGACAGGTGGAGGAGTTGCGTGTTGCCCCTGATGCGAGGTCTGCGCACGAGCCACGAGCGCCGATTGGCCGTATGGTTCCCCCACGCGCCACGTCCGTCAATGTCCGTGGCGTAGTGGGGACCGTCTCGAATCTGTGACAGTTCGAAAATCGCGGTCGGACTGTAGACGCTGAATCCTGTGTACAACGTGGATAGGTAGTTGTACAAGCGTACGAGCAAGCAGCGTGCAAGCGGCGCATACAGAAGAAAACTCGCGAGGTTCTGGCACCACCGGTCGCCGCTTTCACGAACGAAAGACCGAACAATCGAGATATTATGCAGATAAAATATTCATGGCTATCGGAACTCCTGATCGGGTACGCCTTTATTTTTCGAGATGAATAGAAATGGATCTGAGAACAGCCGCAGCAGCAGCAGCAGCAGCAGCAGTGGTCCAGAGCTGCTGGGCATCAGCACCATACTATTATGCATAGCTTATGAAACGAGAATCCGGCAGCTCAGAAATTTTTACCTCCGGGTCGTTAAGGTTGTTGTCATTGGATTTCAGTGACGAAAATAAATCTACGGGATTTATATATTTTTTAAATTCATTTTCCACAACGTCGCTGTTATCAAGATATTTATTATTATTGTAGCGATGCGATTTTTTTATTATTTAAATGATTTCGAATTATTATTATTATAATAGATATTTTATAATCAAAACATAGCGCATTCAAAATATGTAATTAATATTATATACTGTAACGTATATTATATTAAAACTATATACTAGTATACAAATAATCGAAAATCCACTTCCTTCATTATTTTGATGATAACAATGAAAAATAATAATTGTTGATTCCATTTGCAAATTATTCTTCTTCAATATAATTCCCATGTTAAAAATTCCAAATGTAAAGGTCCTGTTATTTAATGTTAAAAACACGAGAAGAACCTTAATCTTCGTGTAATATAATTAAATCGTGAAGAGAAGTAATTTGGTTTTAGAAGGATTAAAAATAATTGTCAGAATTATAAAGAAAGTGGAAATAACACAGAGGCGAAGAATTTTCTTCGCATACTCTATTCCCGCGAGGATCAACGAGTGGAATTTGCGCGGGTCCTCGAGTACCACTGGCTGTTTCGCACGTCTAGCAAGTAAGTATGTAACGTTTGCGGAAAGCTGTACGGGGAGCTACGGGGATACCTCACCCGGGGATCTGGCGTCGTCGTCGCCGACGTAGTCGTCGTCTCGGAGATCAGCGAGCTTGGGAGCTGCAAAGACCACGGCTTTCCTCCAATTTACAGGTCTCGCCGCCCCGCACAGCAGAGCTATAACGGGACGAGAGCGACGAAAAGGCAGAACCCGTTTCAGTTCTATTCTCTTCCGAGCTTGTGTCCTCTATTTCTGTTTCCGTGGCTCGTTTCTATGTGAATATATGCATTTATAACTCACGTGCTCGAGATACATTAGAAACCGCTCAAAGCAACAATGTCCTCCCGTGTCCTGATTAATCTACTCGTTGCGAATTAAAAAGTAAAAACGAAAAGGAATAAAATAGTTAATTAACAAAATTACGAACTATTTTGAATTCATTGTTTTTATTTTTTTAGTTTTTTACTTCTTACTCGTGTCGACCAAAAAATTTGAATTTGCATAAGAAATTTCGAGGATGCGATTCAATTGTGGATATTTCATTTATTTGAATTGCAAAAATGTTTGATGTCGAAATTGAACTTTTATTTCACGAAATGAAAATTCGATATGTTCATTCGGATTATATGATAAGTCAACGGTATGACATTGATATGTGAAAAAAATGCTGAGATTGTAAAAAAAAATAATTTACAGACATATCCATCTGAAAGTGCTAACGATTGTTCCAAGTCCATTATCCACCGAAGTACTATTTCGTATACAAAATTATCGCTGTGTCTCGAGCCAGTCTCTGTGGAATCTCAACGCCGTCTTACTAGCCCCTACCAAGTCTGGCTCTCCACTCTTGCAATCGCTTTTTCCATCAATCTCGATATTTCTCCGTTGGTACGAAACAAGGACCGTCAGGCCGATTATAGCTTCGTTCGTTGTCGTCACCGAACCAACTCCGGGATTCGTACTTGCTCCGGCTCGTGCTGTGCGAGCTTCGCCAATTTACAACCCTTAATTGCACGGAATGATGGCACAACACACATTGCGAAGTGTATACATTATTCAGACATATATTTATACATGTATATGTACATGTATATTTATATGTGTATGTGTGTGTGGCCAAAAGCATTTCGCGACGAAACAACCTCACTCGCTCGTACCTCGTTCCTATAATACTGATATAAATGCATTACACTCTATTCGCCATTATCCATTGTCTCTTGAATTTAGTTCAAAAGCTCCTCCAAACTATACAAGCGACTATAACACGACGCACTGCACTTTGTGGTCTACACCGTGTTACTGATAACGCAACAGTTTCGAGATGACATGCACCACATTATACAGCCTCTCACACGTTGCTTATTAAAATCTTCTATACGAAAGTGTTCGAATAATTTTTAATTTTACTTAATTCAATTGATTTTGATTAATTTCGAACGTTCGAAATAATTCTCACTTATTATCTGATCGATGGACCATTATTATTATTATTTCAATTTTCATTTTTTTTTCATTTATACACTGAGAAGTAGAAAATTGGCAGAATTTTGGAAAATATTCAATAATCCTTCACCTGTGTTAATAAGGAGTTTCATGAGATTTTTATTTTGACAAATTTGCTTCAATTGTTATTATTTTTGATACACTTATTATCAAAAACGGAACAGGAATTAGAAATATTAATCTAGTCAAATGAATCTAATAAAGATAAGCTAAGCCCCGAAATTCGAGATCCGGCGAATCATTCCTCCCCCCGACTCTCCCATTCCATAAATCCAACTCTAAACCGCGCTATGTCGACTGACCTACGTGTATGAACTGTACTGGATCCATAATTTACTCGTCGTTCCATGTGCCGTACGTTCGGTCATTCAATACGACGAAACGCGAGTCTAAATGGGACAAAAGACTCTCTCGAGATTTTTCAGGTTGGACGACGTGGCTCGACGCAGGAAGTTGTAAAAGAGACACGAGAAGCTGAAGAGCAAGAAAAAAATACGATCACCGCAATGCATCGCTCTATCTATATATATTGCGGAAGAAGAATAGGAAAAACGAGATAAAAAATGAAAAGAAGGAGAAAAAGGTTGTTGGTCGCGTCCGGTACGCCGTACGGTAATGAAATACAGTAACACAATATCCGCAATATCCGCGGGCGCCCGGGGTGTCTTGTTTCATCCGGCTGTGCCGGACGACGGGGAAGACGATGACGGCGCGCGCACCCGTTGGGTGTCCGGTGTGAATCTACACCCGCTCTCACGCGCTGATTAATCTGAGGAATAATGAGAAAAAATGTTAACCCTTACGCCACACATCAATTTTTTCGATCTAACACCACACCACGGGTTAATTTGACTCTGCACAAACTTTAACTGACCGCCGTTTTGAATTGACCCGTGCAATCGGGTTGAGAAAATTTTCAAATGTACTCAGAACATTGTTTAATCAATTGATATCGATGAAAAGAGCGATTGAAATTATGTACATGCATGAAAAAATTCATTAGACTGAAATCTTTTTAGAAAAAAAGTTTGTTTGCAAGACATTTACAAGGTCTAAATGATCCAGTGTGCCGTGTAAGGGTTTGAGGAGAAGAAAAAAACGACAACGTGAAACAATAGAAGCAGTAGCAAGCCGAACGGCGAAACTTGTAGCTCTTCCGATTAAAAAATGGCATCTGGTTTTTCGATCAGGTAGCCGGAGATTAACGAAACGGAGGCTCATCAAATACACGTTAATACTTGGCCTCCCTTGGACACTTGTTTATTCGTCCTTTCTTATATGGGGATCAGTTACCTCAAGTCGGGCTTCGTTTTTTTTCTTTCTTCATTGTTTGGAGTTTAACGAGAATTCGATATTTTTTGTTTATTCGTTTGAAAGATTTTTTATTTTCGTTGATATAAAGCATAATATCACAGCAGTGAGAAGAAATGCCAATGAGGGGGCGAAGGAAAAACTGACTGTGGCGAATTTCATTATTGTTTTTTTTGCGAGTTCTTGAACTACGGTCTGGTGACTAGCCACCTTAAAAATATCTTAGAATTTATATTTTACATACCTGAATAAGTTATATTATAGTTACATATGAGCAATATTCAATGATATATTATATCCAACATAATATTGGAACGAATTAATATCAATTCTATTCAATAATATTATGTTTTAATTGTTTCTCAAATTATCATACAATTTTCCAATTCATTTTCCGCACCCCTGAAGCTAATTCTATTGGCTACATAATTTCATACATCTTACTGTATAATTTTGTTGATTTCGTTTTAATTTCATTTAATTTATTTCTCTTTTAATTTTATAGCGTTTCGTCAAAGACAATCAGATGGAAATGGATGAGAATATCATTGACAATGGAATTACGGATTGTCTGGAAACGTGACCAACGTGCTATCGTCGATTGAGGCCAGTGTGCTGAAACAGTTGATCATCAGGGTTCTCCGGCTGATGGTTATGGACCGCGCTCTGCGTTTACTCGTACGGAAGCTGTTTAGCCGGAGTCTGTGTATGCCGCACGCGGGGATATCGCGGGGAACGCGCCTGAGTGTGCCGTTACGACATGATCGCTCGGCTATGTACGCTCGTTCGCTCGCTCACTCGCTCGTACGTTCGTTGAAACGCGCTGCCGTTGAGGGAGAGACGGGGATTGTAACCGAATGGAAACGAATAGGACATCCCATCATTATTCAATGATTGCGAACTGTCTTTACCGCCGCCGTAGGGAGATGCTCGATGTGGCAGTGATAAAGACAGAGCAATCACGTACGAATGCCACACGATCGATAATATTGCGACGACAGATAAATAAATGAATAAATGTGGAGAAAAGATTCGTCAAAAATAATTAAAATCCACCTCGAGTTCTTCGATCTGCCTCGAATTGAAACATTCTGATAGAGAATGAAATATTACAAAATTCATTTTTTACCTTCTCCGGAAAGATCTCATCGTGATTTATTTTTATAGTTTTCTTTCTTTCAAATATATTTAACGTCTGTATTTAATACCGAGAAAAGTAATCAAAACCGTAGCGGATATTGCAGCAGCCAATCCATTCCGCTCGATCTCGTGGAGATTCACCAGTGAGTGCTTCAAAGCTCAATGCTCGATAATTCGATATACGTAATAAAAGTAGAACGAAGCTCTACCCCGATCTAATTTCACGAGCGATGAGAGGAAGAAAATCTTTTGGTACTCTCGAGAGTCATTTATCACGCTCCATCACCTCCCTCCCCGTCCTTTTTCTCCACCTCCGCGCCCCTTTTGCTCGTCCAACATGCTATACGCGAGTTTGAACGAGCTTTATATTTCTCTGCCCTGCATTTATCATCCCTCTGTTCTTCCACCATGCGTTTACACTCTCCGATTCTTCATTCGACATTCTTAACACTGGTTGGATTGAGCAACGATGAAACCTCATACTGCAGTTTGATCGTATGTTTGATCGTCACATTAAATTAATGTCACTCCATATGAATTTCTATTTAAACAAAAAATCAAATATTCTCAGCTACACTTTTCAACTCATTTTCTTTAAATCTGTCGCCAACCAATTCACACTTATTGGTGAAAAAAAGCTATTTATAGAAAAAAAATATCTTCAATTTTTATTATGCTTTTATTTTTTTGTTAAATTTATTTTTGCCTAGCTCTTTTCATGCTTATCGAGTTTCGCCGCATTGTTCGAGCTTTTCTGGATCTCATTTGCCATCACAAGTCGGGAGAGGAGGGGGCGTTATCGATGCATTAAAAAATTAGCATAGAGAACATCGGCCATCGGGAAAGCTTCGACTATGGTGGGATTGTATAAATGGACGGGCGTTGTCGGGGACGAACCGTCCGGATTTGCTCCATGAAGAGACGAGCGGTGTCGTTGCCGGGCCAGTACATCGACGACCGTGACGGGCAGCGTAGTTTCGCCATTTTATCCGTGGACCATGGGATGGACAACAATTCTGATTGGTCGTTGAATTTCGAGTGGTAATTAATACTGCTTAATCGGTACACGGCAGCTTTTGAGGATTCAGAATGTCGAGAGCATGGAGTGCCGGAAAATGTAATTCGCATTCCACCGGAAATACAAGTTTTGGAGATTATACAATTTTTTACAATATTTTCCCGATTCACTTATATATTTCCGAATATTTTCCAATCTGATATTATAACTGGTAATGATGATAATAAAACATTTATCATTATTACTATCTATTATTATTTATTTTTTTAAATATCATTCAATACGTTTCTTTCTATCCCAATAAAGCTAAATTTAAAGCTTCAAAGCATTCATTTGATTTTCTAATTACCTGCACTATCGAATATAACTTTCCAGCTTCGAGCCATGTCGTTTGTCGCTCTCGTCTCATTAACAAAATATATATGTATATATATACACTTATATATTTATCAACTCAGAACTGGGCCGCAAGTTGTTCGCGGGGATCTCAAACCCGACCGGAGTCCGGAAAAGCTCTCGTATTTTCTCTGGTCTGCGGTAATTCGAAATTCCAGACGACCGCGAGCGTGAGAGAGACGAAGTATGAGGAACTATAACGTCGTGTCGGGGTAGTCACGTGCTCGACCCAAAGACGTGGCACGCCCCCATGCCGATATAATTTATGGGGTGCAACTCAAGCTCGTGCCTCCGCAGCGAGCCGAAACGCCGTGGCTTCGAATGCCCTTTACTCCGCACTCTCGTTCCCTTCTCGGCCACTTCATCTCTCTCGCTCTCTCGCTCTCATTAACCTCAGAGATAAATATACCCTTAGTTGCGAGGTGAATATCAAATTACAAGCGAAGCTTCGAATATGCTTGCAACACTTCACGGAGTAATTGGATCGAAAAATCGCAAGTACGCATTTTTTTCGTTCAACATCACTAGAGCTTTACACGCTATCAATTTATTGCATGAATTTATTTTTATTTTTGGTCGATTTTACTATTTTATAGCAGATATTCACCGTAGATTGGTCACCCTATGAGGGACTCCAAGGTGCTCATATTTTGTTTCACCTGCAACCTATTGGCGGACATTTAAAAAAAAAATTTGTCGGTTGGAGATTTTGATAATTAATTATATTTTTTGAATCTAATGACACAATCAGAATGGAAGAATAAAAATAATTCGGTGAGAGGACCGCTGAAATACGGGGATTCCCTCACGAGGTGACCAGACTCGTTAGTAGTTTCTCTCCTCACTCTTCAACGAGTTCCTGCACTCGTGCGCTATAGCAATTGGGTGATATGGCATCATTGCCGCGTGGAAAACATTGCGGCATATGTACACTCAAAATCGAGGTATTTAGAATTTTTTGCGCCAGAGCTTTACACTGACTTGGTTTCATCGAACTCTTAATGCAGACCGGATTATATTTATTTTCACGGAATACGGAAAATCAACGCGAATATCGTGCAGCTATTCGTTTTTTTAATGGGAATCCATCACATGATTGAAAAAATTGTACGGTGGTGTGACGGTGGTTGTTACGTTCTGTCACTTTTTATGATGTTTCGCATTAAACGCACGGCTGTCCTCGCAGTGAACGTTTTACGTATGTCGTAGCATCGATTCGCCACACGACACGTGATAAAATCCAGGTATTTATCGTTCATGGTTTTTTTTTAATTTTCTGTTTTTTTCAATGTATATAGTCATTTACGAGTAAAGCTGGCTTATGTGGGTTTAAAAGTTATCACGTACACACATGAGTCCATTTTACCCCACGTTATGCCTTCGACACACTATCGTCTGGAAAAAAATATAATTGAACAATTACCAAAAATAACTTTTTGCCGTTCTCTATCTTTTATGGTCAATGATATTCAATCAGAGTTTTTATGGCAACGTTTTTCCTACATTTCTGACTTTGAATTTTGGTTGTGTTTTGTATTTTTTTCTTTATTTTGTGATGAGCTTCGATTTCCATTGATAATAACATTTTTTTAGATTAATTTTCCATTTTTTATCTTAGTTTAGTATTTTGTTCTTTTTTCCGGGTCGAACTTCAATTTTTGTGGCAGACAATATTCGGTTATCCAGCATATCTCCCTTTAATCCAAGTTTGCTGATGTTTTCGTTTTTGAGATCGACTTCAATGTTGTGGTGAGCTCTAATCTATATTCCTAATAATATTCCATTTTTTTCTTACATCATTAACCTTGATGTCGGTTTTTTTTCTTTCTGCCTTTTTTTGCGGTGAGATTTAATATGACATTGGGTACGATTTGGTTTCACTCTATATCTGTAGTGACAAGCGCAGACCTTGTCCGGTAAGATCGGAAAAATAATACCGACGAAGTAATTTTTCACCGTCGCTATTACCAAGGCTCGGTGAACGAGATTGTGAACGATGAGACGAGAGAACAAACCGGGCTACACAGGGTTGTGATACAATATGGACGAGGGGGATGAGACCCAGCGAGGCATCGTTTCGTCGGCAGCACGGACGGGCGGGGGAGAGAGATGGGGGGGAGGGGTGTCCTCAAACTTGCATTTACGAAAAATTACTCGAAACAAGTGGCACCAGTCTCCGGGAAAGCTGCGAAAGAAAAAATGAAAAAAAAAAGAATGGAAAAGATGAAATATGAAAATAAAAATGTTATAAATTGTTATTGCATTCCCCGCGAACGTACCGTATAATACTCCGTTGTTATAATAATACTTCCACACTTTCCATATACCCCTCCTTAATCTCTTCTTCGAGTTTTAACCCTCCTACCACGGAAAGTGATTTTTCACTCGGATTAAAACCGTGTTTCGTGAGATGGTGAAGGAAAATTCATTTTCCAAGTTTTTTTCTCATAACTTTTGTTCGAGTTTTACAAAACTATCGGAGACGTGAATTATTAACCCTCCCGGGCAAGATGAAAAACTGCTCGTGATTGGAACATTATCGTTGTTGCACACACGTGAACGTCTCCAATCGTGAGTAAGGGAAGTAATTTGTAAAATTGTTTACTAAATTATTTTATAACGAATTATATATTAACTGTGATAGCTTTTTCTCTGATAACGATTATAATTTCTGTTCAATGTTAGAATTCATTGCAGGGCAAGAATCCACCCACATTATTTACAATTATTGTTCAAATGTCAGATTTTTCATTATTGAATGATAATTAATCAGAATTGAATGTTTAAAAAAGTATTTTAAATACAGTTCCATTGAGCAAATTGTTATCCCTGCTCTGGACCGTCCTGAGACTTTGTTGATGCTCAACAATTACGACTGAGCTTTGTGACCTTGCCCGTTCGTTTTATCGGCCTATTAAAAATCCATCTCTCATATTTTTACCATCCTATCACGTACGGTCGATCAAGCTCGTCAACGACAGCTATTGGCCATCATCCGAACCCTCGAAAATTCCCATTATCAGCCAAAACGTCTGTCATTCCCTTTTCCGAACTATTCGAAAAATCCCAATCATCGCGAGCCAACGTGCCAATAACTACACCCTTTGGCCAATACAAAAATACCCATTTCTTCCTTTCGTTCGATATTCCTTCGTCGATTCGTTCGGTCGATGCGTGGCTCGTGCAGATATTTCAACAATTCATATATAAATATGTATACGATTAAGGGGAATGTGAGCCATGAAAAGGGAGTCGTTTTGGCGTTGCGGGATTGTCGAAAAGGGAGCCAGAGGCCAAACGGAAGAGAAAGGAATGGTGGAAAAGGGTGGAGGGCGTTTATGATAACGCGGCGGAAACGATTGTGGCTTCGGTTGGCTTCGATCATCGCCTCGAATCGATAATGGTTCCATTTATTACGGTTGTCGTGGTACACGCCTTGTGTGCCAATGAGTATTAAGAGGATACAGGCCAATCGAACACACACACGTGGCACTACACACCTACGCACCAAAATGATGTGAATATTATACCTTCGGTATATATATATATCCCTGCTCTCCTCGTCCCATCGAAAGTCCCATGACTTCTGACTGTAACGGGCTGTTCAACGATAATCCGTGCGAAAACTGCGGGTCATCGAAATACACATTGAGGATAAACCCCGTCATATTTTATCGTTCGCACATAATCTGTCGAAACGAATCGGATAAAACGAGTCAGAGCTATGTTCATAATTTCGTATCATCGATTGTCAGAGGATAGATTTGATGAAAATTTGGGGTGTTATTGTTTTACAATGAATTATGATATCAAATAGCAATTATTTCCCATGATATTTCAACAACGTAAGCATTGCAAACATATATTATCGTTGAATGGCCGCCACATCGTTTGTTATTATTCATAAATTTTCATATTTCTGCATCAATGATGAATACCCGTTGCATTGACAAGATTGTTTTGTGCAAGAAGTCATCCGACGATCTTTCGTCGGACTTAAAAATTCGAAGCGCAGTCATCGACTAGAAATGTGGTGAAAGATTTCTTTCACAAAGGTTTTGAATTCTTCGGTCCTGACCTCTTAAATTATTTTAAAATACGGGAGAGCTAAAAAAACAATGAAAGGATTGGAGATAGCTGGACAACACGACTTAACCCTTTGTCGACATATCGATTGCAGCGGTGACGTGTGTGCTAAGCGATAATGGACCACCGCGGGTGTTTCCCGAGTCGTACATCATTTTTAGTATGGCTCACGGCAGCGAGCCACCACCGAATGACCGTACGGACGACGGCTATGAGAAAATGAGTATGAGGACGACGACAGGGTATTAAATTATATTTCATCGAGTGATTAACGGCCGTTATGGAGTGGAAACGGGGGGTGTATTATTAAAGGAACGATGGAGACTACCAAGAATCGTGAAAGGAAGAGGCGAGGAGCGTGTGGAATTCTTGCTGAACACGATGGACCGTCCACCACCACGCCTTTGCTTGGCTTCTATTCCACCGGAAGCAGCACCAGCACCAGCAGCAGGACCAGCAGCAGAAATGTGAATACTGCCGCTCGTCCTTATCCCCTATACTCGAACTCTCGTCGCGCCCGACTACCCCGCCCCGGCTATCCCTGACAAGTCCCATACGCTGCTCTCATAGACTTGCCTTGGTCCTTCCATTTGTTTTTTTTTTTTTTTCGTAAGCGTGACCTACTCGAAAAGATTCAATGATGGACTAGGATAAATTTTATATACGAAATAGATTATTTATTGAATAAAAAGAACAAATGTTATTTAATTAATTTAATTAAATAATTGAAGTTGTTTATTATATAGAGAAATAATTGTTATTTATTTTATTCATGTATTGAATGGAAAATAAAATGTTTGTAATAAGATAGATGAAGATGATCGCAGACTTCTTGCACTCAGAGCCCACTAATTACAAATTCATTCCAATTCTTTAATAACATAATCGTGAATGTGATTCAGTCTTCCTATTTTAGTAGAATCTGAAGATCAATGATCAATCGATAATCCATTACTGTCTTACAATCAATAATCAACATTTTACAATGTAAGACATATCGATCAATATATCTTTCGATCAATGGTTGACAATTTTGCAACACCCTGTAAGCCGACTTCTATTTTCCACCCGACGGCTGCGGTAGGTAGAATCCCGTGCAGACCTCGGACCGAAGAAAATGGAAAAATGAGATTGCTGAGAAAAAAAAACTGTCAAGGCGTACGAAGCGAGATATCGCAGACGTGCATAGTCAGTCACGGTTACGATCATCGAGATATCTCCCGAGAAACTCCAGGTGCCTTCACGCGCCGACTCTTTCCTCTCCGTTCCCGGCGACTAATTGAATTTTTGAAATGTCTATAAATCGAACGAAACGGGATGTGGCGCACCCTCAGGGTTTCGCCGGAACAGAGAACGTTCCGCGCGGACTTAACCACGCATTAGTCGCGATGATAAATCACGGATTCTCGATGGACAGATCGACGGATAAATCGAAAAGAACCGCCCAAACTCCCAACGCGAACTCCTCCGCCATTATGTTACCCGTAACTATAGTTCTTCGTGCTTTGTCTCTGGTGTATACGTTTCATTATTTTTATTTTTATTCTTTTTTTTTACTATGATTCCGTTGCTTCGGCGCTCGAGACAGACTGCCACGATTGCCCTAGGCATTTATAGTTGAACGTTCGGAGGCTGCCCTTATTTATAGTTCCCGGAAAATCGTTCATGTTCCTCTTGCTCAATTCTTTTTTCTTTCGTTTTTTTTTTTTTTTCAGTCTCCTCCTATTCCGTCCCTTTTCACGTCGCGTCGACAATTAAACCAACGATTGGTGCGTACAACTTTGGCTCCCTTTTTTCTGGTATTTTTTTCGTTGACAAGTTAAACGAGACAACCGTACGTCGCACACGTTCGCTGTGATTGATTTTTAACATTGAGGTTGTCCATGTCTCACATCCGTGTATAAGAGTATTAAGATAATTTATTCTTTCACCATTTTTTCTCCATCCTCTAATCCATTCATTAAGTAAGTCGTTAATTGATTCATTGATTTATTTCTTACATATAAAAATTTCCATTGGAAATTTTACGAAGACAGAGAGAGTAGACGCAGATATGTAGCAAGCGTACTTTCAGCTACGAATTGCATTTCTATTTCAGTGTGCAGTATTTCGCGAACGCTTGTGAGATCGGCATCTGTTCGACGAATAAAGGAGACGAGGCATCGTCGGCACCTGTTTACGGGGATACAAGTAGTTTCCACGCGCTACGCGAGAATCGCAAAAATTTCATGCATATAGATAGACCGACAACCATTCGAATTTAAAGGAATTCCGTACAATATGACACTGCGCAAGGTCGCTCAAACACCGGAAATGTATCTAGCACGAGCTTCACCATGACATATGGATATTGGCATGCATAAAATTTGAATAGAAAAATATTTTATAGAATTTAAAAAAAAAATCAAATATATAAAAATGTAGAAAATAAATGTGATAAATGTGTCACTTGTGTCAAATATATTAAAATATAGAATTATTGATAGATTTTAATTCGAGGGCGAGCACGTTGGCAATGAAGGGCTTCGAAAATTCATGAAAAAATGGCCGAACCAAGAAATACGGAGAAATTGTGATTTATCGTTATCATAGTATAAATTATCATTAATAATATTAAATACCGATTCGGAACATCTATTTTCGGAATATTTCAATTCGATTTATCAACCTGTCGGAACGTTGGATATTCGGATGTTCGTTCCGCATCCGAGCAAGCATGAATTTCTTCGTCCAATTTGTTTCCTCGTAAACACCTTGTGGTTATAACGAAGCAGAAGTAAGCCCCGAGGTGCGTTGGAACAAAAGGATACGACGTGGGGCACCTGTATTACAGATTTTACGATGCCATCAGTGACACCATTTCCTTTACGAGGAAGCTCACACGAAGTCGCATAGATTGTTCCTCAAACGTTTGCGCCAAAGAAAGCATGTTCCAATTAGCGTTGTCGGAAAATCCGGTAGCGTTTCAAAAACCCTTGCGCGAACATCCCGTAGCCCTGGCAAACCCATCATCCGTCGCACATGGGACGAGGATATATTTAGAGCTGTATAATTGGCGCGTCTAGAATGAAAACACGTCTTGTTTCAGTCCGGGTGCTGTATAATATATTTCGCACAAACTGGCGCCTGCAATTTTCAAATCCGGACGACCCGAAACGACGTCGACTGAGAAAGGGGTCTTTGTCGATGGATCTGCGATATTCCCGTTGGTAGGGCAAAAACATTGAGCGCGGACTGCAACCGACTTGTCTCGTACAGACATCTGCTTATTTGTTCCCGTACTTATATATTGAGATAAGCGTGGAAACGTTTCATTTTTCATTCTGGACGTTTCGAGGTTTTTGCACGAATCACATTGTCGCGGGACGTCATTTTGACGTGAAAAAAATTGCAGTACGAATAATTTTGATAAATCGTGATGACGAAATAATAATTAAAGATAAGGATGCATCAATGATATTCAATTTTTCTAAAAATATACATATACTTATTTAATGTGGATATGAATTTCGTTTTAATCTAAATGTAATAATAATAAAATAATAAATGTGAAAATAATTATCATAATAATTGTAATGTAATGATGATGAAAATAAGTTTTCAATGAGAGAAATACTCGAAATCGTGTTCGAAAAGTGTACACAGATGAATATTTTACATAATAGAAATCTAAATATATGAAAGGAGCAATGATATTCCAAAAATCATCAAATGTTAATTGAAAATCCGAATCGACGTAAGCGTTGTAATTTCGTTCAAAGCGAAATACATTACTCGCCGTACGATCGTCGAAAGGGTTGTAAAAATATACATATATATATGTAAAACAAGCTCCATTTCGCGTCGAAGCACGATATTACGCGGGTAACGTCGCTGTTAAAGATGCACTCTGGCTCGTTTGCACGTGTATCAAACTGTATTAAACGAGTTCGAAACCACTCGGACCGCGAGAGAGTCGAAATACCGGTAAAACCGGATGTAAAATTGCGTAAAGTTTACGGTCATCGAATGGCACAGTGGCGGAAGAAGTGGAAGCCTCGTCTACGGGCCGTTCCAAATACCGTTGGAATCGTCGGATTGAACTATCCAGCGAGCCGAGAAGTGGGTGAGAGAGTGAGAAATGCGGCGCGGGGGAGAAGAGGGGGAGGAAAAAGGGATGAAAGTATGCCGCGGAGAAAGAGAGAGATGAAAAATAAAGACCGAGTGAGATAGCCGAATGAACTCGGCAAGGGTCGAGAGAGGTTGGAAACGATACAGCATCGCCCTCTGGTACCTCGCAGTCCGTACCATCCCTCTGCAGCATCACAAGCTGGCCGAGGCGTTTTTTCCCACCGTGCATTCAACGGGCTTTACGAAACTTCCGGGATGAAGTTACGACGTAAGAAGAAATTATTCACACGAGGATTATTGGCCTCGGAGAAAACGTTGGGGATGAAGCCGTTTGCACCGAATATATTTTTTGGAGGCAAACGTGGTACTTTTCACGATGAGACGATTTTCCGGATGTTCGGTGTGGGTCATCGCGTTAGAGGATTTTCGGTTTTCGTATAACCGGGTAAATCTCTCGAAGGCAAAATTTCATATTATTTCTGAATAGAATTCTTAAGTTAGAGGTTTATTATTTATTATTTATCATTTCACAACTATGTAATCGCGCCCGAAGGAGTAGCAAAACGTTTAAAGACAAAATGTAATAAATAATATCCAAGAAAATAATCTCGCAATAACGATAATCCAAAGAGTGTCTCAATCAATCGCATCGAACACCGGCTTGGAAGTTCTGTCTTACATCGACGTGAAACAATTGTCGATCATAATCCGTACCCCCGTATAAACGCATTGACGTCACTCAACAAAAGCGAACGCGGGAATGGTCGGAAAACCCATCCAAAGATATCCGGTTTCTGTATAATTAGTAAACCATTCAATCGAATCTGCGAATATCAGAGAAACAACGAGGCGAGTAATTAACGAGCGGAGGAATGGCAGAGCAAGAGAGAAATCCAATGTCTATCGCTCGAACGGGATATTCCATCCATCTTCGATATTCCCACGTGTTCGGTGATTCCCACGATTTCCGCTCTCAGAATTATACCGAGGAATGGATGTAGAGTACCTACACGTCTTTCCCACATATATACGTGTATGCGTGTGCGCACAAGTAGGTATATGGAAACGGTGAAATAATTCGCAAGTAGTCGAGCCATCGATCGCTTCGGACAAGCGGGACTACGGTCGCACGAAGCGAGCGGATTCTATGTGTATCGAAGTAGAATGGTATAGCGCACATATCTAGAGCGCGCGAGTTCGTCGCGCGGGATTCCGGCTGATGCATGTTCCCAGTGGGATGAGCACGGAGAATGCGAGCGACGGGGCGGAGAATGAGACATTCTGGATCGGGAAGCGCCACGCGCGCCGCAAACCCCGCGCGCGCGCGCGCGCGAATGAGTCCGGATGGGGCAAGAGAAAGCGGGAGCTACGATGGAATGGAATTACCGTAATTGCGACTAATTATTCGTTGTGAGATAGCGCTAAAGCCGTGGGCACTGGGGAAGGGCGAGGGATAGGGGAGGACGGGAGAGAGGGAAAGGGGTTGAAGAGAATCTGGTTCCACGAAACGTCGTTACCTCCCGAAACGCCCCTCCACCCCGCGTTGATTGTGTAGCGGGGGGCGCCTTCGCGTCTTCCCCCAGCAAGCATATGACAAATCTCCGCTTACGGAAATTTCTCAAATCATCGTTGCGATATGTCATCCCTCTCATTTCTTACCCCTTCGCTAATCTTATTTTTTATTTATTTTTTCATTTTGACCCAATGAAACTCTTTTTTTCTTTTTACGTTTACAATGACGCGTTTATAACTTCTTTCGCAGGCGAGGTTTGAAAATAAATATGAGGATCGTTATTTCGAAGCGGAAGTACGTACTTTATGCCGCATTACTTGCTCGACAGCCGGTACTTAATTCTGGGCTGCGAGAAGGGAATACGAGCACTTTGAGACGCGCGGTTTGTGCGGCCCAGGCTATCGCGTTATCGCGACCTCAGGACTCGTTCACTCGGCTAAATGTCTCTCGTCCCCTTCCCCCGTCTTGTCTACTCCCCGAAAGGGCCACCCTCGCGATATTCACCCTCAACGTCAGTCTTCAACTTCCTCGGTTGCGAGGTGAGGATTTTATATTCCGCTGGGGATATAGGGGATTATGGGACCCTGATGGAACTCCGCTAAACGCCTGTAAAATATTGAAGCTTTCAAGATTTTTATGTCTCACGACGTTCCGAGACGTTTACCGGCCCGTCGTATATAGATATAGATTTTTTTCTCGAGAATCCGAATGACCTGCGTAGTGGGATCGTTTCGCAAATACGATTTTATGGTTTCTTTTCTTCTTTTGGTCTAGAAATGGCGATGCGGAGAGCTGAATCGATTTAAATTCAGAAATTTCGATTTATGATTCTTTCAGAAGATTTCATCTTCTTTTCGAATGATTCATATAAAAATTGAATTTTCATTGAAGTTGCGTCAATATTTTATCTTATGTGAAACATATTCGGAAACCTGACATGATTATAGAATACTTTTGACGTGATCTTTCCCCTGATTTCAATACCACTGTATTAACAAGCACGAAACAGGGCAATATAGAGCAGATAAATAAAAAAGAAACAACCCCAGCGGTTTCCCTAATTTTACCATATTCAGATGTCTATATTACTGAATACCAGGTCGGGGGTTGAGATCGATGGGTGAGCGAAAAGGGCGTCGATAAAGTGGTGAGTTAGGGACGGAAGCGGCCACAGAGAGTAAGAAAGGGCGCAAACGAGAAAGAGACAACGAGGGAGAGAGAGTGAGATATAGAAGTGTTGCAGTGGTAGCAGAGAAATGAAAAGTGGGTAGCGGGACACAAAAGGATTCCGGTGTAGCGACGGAGCAACTTTTACCGCAGAGATTCGCGCGAAACCACGAAACAGAATTACGAGACAGTCTCGCGGATTCCAATGGATGAGGAATCTGGGCTGTGGACCACGGGGAAAGGAGAACGGGTTGGGAGGGAAAATCTGGGAAGAAGAGACGAGAAGAGAGGTAGAAGGACAAGAGGGAACGGGGAATTGATTAATGGGTGGGTTGCCAATGTGCGGTTTCGGGAAAAGTAACCGAGACTGCGGTGACGACTACGACTCTAGCCGTGTTCTGCTGCGCCTGCTACTCTCGTTGCAGATTGAAACGTGGATAAATGGTTTTCAAGGAAATCGTGGGAAATTCGGTTTTCCAGGATTACATCAGCGGCTATATGACCAATAGGATGAAAACTTCTGGGACGAAAAAATATATATGTTTTTTTTTGTTCTATCAGAATTATGATTGATTGAATTTAGATGAAAATATGATTTTTTTCAATCGTCCAATTTTGTCAGTGAAAAATTCGACATTGGATCATTGTTTCACTAAGATTCAGGCTAGATTTATCATTATTGAATTGTCTCTTTGCGGTAATAATTATTGTAATTTTGGTGTAGGAAACAGAAAATCGTGTTTATAAAAATTATTTACTAAGTCCATTCCATTTACTAAACCATTTCAACGCTTCTGTAGGTTCGAGAAAAATATGTATACATTATTAAATAAGCGAAATGATTGATTATAAAAAATAAAAATATGTAAAAATATTAGGATTTTCCGGAATCAGCCATCTTTTCCAATAAAAAATTCAATAATCGATAACAAGCCCACCGAAATTGAGTGTAGAATTATAGTTATCGAATTGTCTCATTGGGGCTAATAATAATTTTTATTTCCATAGAGAAAGTATAAAATCGTATTGTTCGAAATTATTCACAAAGTCAAACTATTTGAGCTATTCTGTAAAATTCTCACCCGACATTTTGCGTACACGCCTATTTCAGTGATGCATTCAAGTCCGTCAGAGGAAAAGAAATATATGGATGCATCGTATGTGCTCGCAGTTACTTATTCTCAATATTTTCTCGGTACTTTATATTGATGAGCATTCGATGGGCAAGCCAAATGGGTTCGGAATAATCGATTGTGTTTAAAAGACTGTACAGTGAACGCGTGCGGATGCGAAAACGATGAAACTTGGTAACGCTCATGGCGGAATGATGGAGAAACGCTCAGAAATATGTTGCACATCGTCTTTCGTATGTCTCGGTGACTCCGTACGATGGCCGGAAGTTTCGCTCGAAAGAGCCCTTATAAAAGAAGATTATAACGCGGATTACGACCCCTGTAAAGTGAGATCGTAAAGCGAGTTACGGCCTCGGCTATAATTTGTCGTATGCTACACCGCTGCAACCTTCGGCCCATATAGATTACACGTTTTGCCTCGTATTTCGCTACTGTTTTGCCCTGAAACGTCGCAGTGTCTGCGATATGCGCAGCGAATAAACATTTGTAACGTTCATTAACAATATTGCAACAAAAATTGAGATAAGAAGGAAAAAGCATCTGCAGTACTTACAGTCAGCATCTAAGAGTGTTTTGCCCCTCGCCGTAAGATGATGTGATACTTGCTCGATCAGTAATAAAAACTGTAAAGCATTTTTTTCGGCCGCTGTTGGTGTGATTGAAAAACGATGAGAACGGTCGACTGTGTCTTAAAAATCTGCAGTCAACCGTTTTCATGTTTTACTCAAGAAATAGACGGTCGTGGAGAGCAATGCCTTATAGTTTTTGTTACTGACCGAGCGGGGGCTCATGGTCGTGACGAAAAGATTCGTTTTCCGCCTTTCTGTTTCGTCGTAACCAAGTAATTTGATGGCACAATTGCACGGTACATAGCCAGCTACGTACATCGATGTATCTCAAACCCTGTGGGCAACGTGCAGCGCCACGAGCGATACACGGATCAAGCTTGACGTAGTGCCAAGCGCGGTTGGTATTTCATCTGTCGACATATGGACAAAAGTTGTTCTCCACCACCGTTGATTTTATGTTTGATAAATGAAAACGGTTGGCTAAAAAATTTTGTAACACGGTCAAACGTTCTCGTCGTTTATCGGAAAAATAAATAATAGGTGAGAAAAACGCTTTACAAACTTTTGTTACCGACCGACGATCAGCACAGTTACCTCAATCGATGACCTCGACGGACCTTGGCTACAACCCGGTCAATAACATGTCAAAGTAATTTTGAAAAAAAATACTACTTTGGCGGGATTCCCAACACGTGGTCCACGGCCTCGCAAAATGTATGAATGAACACCTAACCTAACCTCCACAGCGAGAGATAAATACACAAACAAGTCGTTCACGTGCAAGATGCTGACTGATTATTTTTTGAAGCATCACTCGTGCGAACTTACGGAAATATTGAATGCTCACGAAGTTCATTCGCACTACTCGATATACGTTAAGTAAGTCTTACCCACGCATCTAATTCACATTATTATTCATTATTCATCGTATCCAATCTTTTGGGTTTTCGTTTATTTATTGATTTTGATTTCTCCTTGCGCTGTATAAAAAACAATGAACTTCCAGTTTTGTTTCACTCTTCGAATACGATCCTGATAGTGCGAATAAAATATTGCAACGACCTAGAGAACTTTTGCCGCTGTGCGACGAGTCGATCGTAAAGGCTCAGGAATCGTTAGTCACTGCGGAACAGACTGTCAAACAAAGAGTAATTATTTGAAAAATTTGTTCGTCCACTGTTTTTCCTTCTTTTTAAGTCCACGACGGAACTTGGAATTATTTTTTTTCCTTTTTGCAGGTCCAAACTAGAATAACAGCGGTGCCTGTTAATATAAATCAGGGCCAGATCGGGGAACTGGTATCCACAACTGGAATTACGGTTCGTATTTCGCAGCCAACGGTGTTGAAGCTAGTCAAACGATTCGAGTGTCGGAAGTGCAATCACGTCACAGTAATCAAGGTTTGTTAGTTTTTACTTCTGTTGTGATTTCTCTAAACGGGCTGTCGATTCATCGGATTCTTTTGAGATAGTGCAACTGTATAGCTGACAAAAAATTTTGCATTACGCAGCTGGAATGGGAGAGACAGGTTTTTGCAGATATCAAAGAATGCGGGGCTTGTCGGGCCAGAAGCATATCCGTTTTGTCTTCGTTGCAGCAAGAAGATTGCGCCGATTATCAGGAGATAAAGATACAGGCAAGCTTGCAATTTATTTCACATTCGGGGCGATCAATTTCAAAGGCTGACAATTTCAGATTTAGATTTATCGTTCTTATTCAAAATTCAATAGAAAAAAAGGAATTGATTAAAAGTTATAAAAATCGTGAATCAAATAAGAAAAAAATATTCAAATCGCAAATAAAATGATAATAAAATAACTGATGGAGCGATGAAATATATGATAAAAGTTTGACTTGGATTTTTTTTCTTCCGTCGACGCACAGGAAAAATGCCAATCGGACACGAGCAATTATACACTTGGGTTACAAGTTATTTTGATGAATGATTTGGTAGATAAATGCCGACCTGGTGATGACGTCGACGTCAGGTTAGAACTTTAGATTTTCACGGGATTGAGGTGAAATTGACGAATGATATAATTAAATTGTTTATTTAGCGGTTTCGTGGTGAGACGATGGGGACCATTGGCAGATGGTCGGAGAATGTTGGCATCGACGATAATGATGGCAAACAGCATATCAGTACGTCGTAAAATATCGGAATCGAAATTCTCGTCCACCGAGATAAAAGAAATTTTCACGAATTATTGGCAAAAATTCGAAAATAATCCGCTCGCGGGAAGGGACAACATAGTCGCGTCCATCTGTCCTCAAGTTAGATGAAAATTCCAATCTCCGATCTATGTTGCGTGAAAATAAAAAAAAAAATTGAAAGATAAATAACCGATTAATTTTATGGAAATACATTTTTGCAGATTTTTGGAATGTATATAGTTAAATTGGCTCTGGCGGTTGTTCTTGCCGGTGGAGTGCCGAAGACTAATGAAACAGGTAATCATTTGCAATGAATTAATTGAGGAACCATTCTACGATGGAATTAGTAGAAATGAGATTACTGTTGAAAATTAATAATTGGACGAAGCCAGAGGGATATTGTATGGACCTGGGATCGTCAATTGATCGTAAGTACACATTTCTTATCAATGTTTTCGTGTCCGAAACTTCGAACTAATGATTTTTTTTAAACACCTCATTTGAAAACAACGAAATCTTTCGTTTATTTCGAAAGCTTCAAATTCTTTCGCACGAAAAAATGTCTGAAGTAGGAGCAAAAATCTCGACATTTAATACCGAGACGTTTCTCAATTTCATTATTTTTATTTGAACGAAACTTCTTCATATTGCTTTGGACTTTTTCATACTGATTATTAATCCGTATCATTTTTATTGTTTCAGACCATTTTCATAGTCGTAGGATCTTCGGTCGTCGGGCACCATTTTTTTAAGAGCATCATCTTCAATCAGCCAGAAATAATTTTTCAAAATTAGAACAAAAATAATTTTTACAAAGCATAATTGACTCAAAAATTTAAAAATATTCCTCAAACAAAAACGAATTAAAAAAAAAAAAAATTGAAATTCAATAAAAAAAAAAAAAAAAAATTCAATCTAAAAACAATGAAAAATTTCTATGACACGCAGAAAATCCGTGAGAATGATAATTATTGATTGAAAGGTACGCGGGTTCGCGGTGAGCCACATCTGCTTCTGATCGGTGATCCTGGTACCGGTAAATCCCAACTGCTTCGGACGGCTTCGCGTTTGGCCGTTCGTTCGGTGCTTACAACGGGAATCGGCACAACAGCTGCAGGACTCACCGCAGCCGCCGTCAAAGTTCGTTCCACGTTTCTCATTAATTCGAACAATTTAATCAAAACGCGTTTACGTGCCATTGACAGATCAAAGACCGGAAAAAAAAATAAAAAAAGTACAAAAGACGTACAAACGTTGGAAATTGGATGTTTCAGGACACGGACGGTTGGCATTTGGAGGGTGGAGCTTTGGTATTGGCCGACGGTGGTGTTTGTTGCGTCGATGAATTTACAACGATGAATTCCCAGGATCGTGCTTCGTTGCACGAAGCCATGGAACAACAAACTATATCCATAGCCAAAGCTGGTTTAGTCAGTACTTTGAATTCTCGATGTACCGTCGTGGCTGCGATAAATCCGGTTGGCGGTAAATTCGTCGATGGGGAGGAAATGAAAACCCGTTTGGGTAATCCTTTACTTTCGCGTTTCGATTTGATTCTTATGCTCAAGGATAACAAAAATTCGGAATGGGATCGCATGACTTCGGATCATATATTGATGGCTGCTTGTGAAAATTACGACACGAATGGCAAGATGTAAGACGAATTGAGACGGAAAATGATTTATTTTAATTCAATGAATCGGGAATACGGAAAATCTTTTTTTTTTTTTTTTCGTATTTTGTGAGAATAGGAAAAACGTTTATAGAAATTTTAATTATAGACAGAATTTTTCAAATTTGATTCGATTGCGGATTAATCGATTACTTTCGGTTGGAACTCCGTCATTATATAAAAATTTCGTGCTTTTCTTGAAGAAAAAAAAGGAAAATTTCTTTCTTCGAACTTTCCCGAGGAACAAAGATGTGTTTGTCAAAATATCAATCGTGTACAATTCAACAGAATTATTTGTACTTTATTTAATTGAGGTTTAGTTGAATTATCAGGAATTCTTGTAAATCCTTGAGAACAATTTCAATTTGTCGCTCTATTGTCGCGTTATTCGTGAAAACAAATCAATCGTTTAATCTTGAAAAATTGGAGAAAAAAAAATCATTTTTTGATTTCCCGATTCGAATGAAATCGTCACAACCTCAATCGTGGGGTTTACGTTTATTTTGACCTCAGAGAATCGAAGCAACACATGGATCTGTTGAAATCCGAGGGCTTGTGGAAGGAGGAAAGCCTGCGGGAATATTTGGCGCACGTGCACTATCTCAAACCCGTTCTCACTCGCGACGCTGAAAAAATTCTCAGCGCTGTGTTTCTCTATCACAGATCGAATCCGAATAGACGCGAGGAGAGAACGACAATACGACTTCTCGACAGTTTAATTCGGTAAACGATGGTCGGAAAATTTTGCGAAAAAAAAAATATTCGACACAGAGAGAGTCGATGATAAGACGAATTAATGTATAATAATTTTGTGACTGAACAGATTGGCCGAAGGCCATGCACGTTTGATGTACAGAAGTGAAGTCAACATCGTTGACGCCGTTGTCGCGGCTCAACTTGTAGGAACTCATCCTTCAACTTCCACCAATATCGGATGTCCTTTTCCCATCGATCCCATGGCAACTTTTCACGAAGAAGGTTAATTCAAATTCCGAATAAAATATTCTAATTTTTTTTTCAATTTGTAAAAGAATGTACATTTGATAAGTTTTATATCAAATATATTCCATTGAAATGCAATTTCTTCACGATGATTCGATTTCTCGGATCCAATAACAATTATTCGAATTTTTCAAACGGAAAAATTAAATTTTTTTTCCCATGTCGAAGTCACGTGAACTGAGAAAATGTTTTTTTTTCTCGGTTTTTTTTATTTTTTTTTTTTAATTTTTTTACGCCTCTTCAAAATTTGTCATTCGTTTTACAGCCACGGAACTTCTGGAACGACTTGGTCTCGGAAATTTGCTCACGTCGTTGTGAACCGAGCTGTCTTCGTGATTTTTGTCACGAAGCAAGAGTCGACCTCACTCATCTCAATCACAACCGATCGTCAACTCGCTTTTCACAGATATATGCACATATATATATATATATATATACATATATATTTTTTACAATAAAAAATTCCCACCTTTTTTTTTACGAACAGAAATCGATTTTATTTAGCGTGATCCTTGTAGAAAACAAAAGTATCGTTAACTGCTGTATGGTGGGTAGTTTCGAAATCTATAAGAGCCCTGGTTTGTTGAATAATCACATGGGGAAAGAAACAATGATCCAACGTCTCGGGCGAGCCGTGACTCAGAGTCGAGGGTGACAAACGGGTGACTCGTTGGGTTTCGTGAATAAAGCGTAAACAAATTTATGGATTTTAGAGAAAGAGAGCGAGTTTTTGGTACCACATAATAATTAATGGCCCGATTTGTCAAAATTTTCTTCGCGAAGAAGAAAACAATAATAATTTTCAAAATCCTTTCTCACGAAAAACAAAAAAAAAAATAATAATAAATAAAAAATAATAAAACGTGTTTCACTTAGAATCAAGAAAATTCGATACAAAGGGCATCAAACGCGTTCGTTACCTGCCAAACATCCAATAATTCTGTAAATATCAAACAAAACTTCACAATCATTGTTCCGAATAACAAGAAAAATATCGAATAAAAAAGGAATAACAAAGGAGAGACAAAAGCGTGAAACGAGATAACAATGAGTCGGTGATATGAAATATCGTTCGTTTACATTTGTTTTATCTTCTCATTGATGAACTATTCGCGTTCTTATTGTGTTAATGAATCATTGATTTTGAGTTTAAATTGCATATAATTTCGTTTGCAACGAATATTCGTGTATTACTTTTTTTCTTCTTTTAATTTGCTTCTCTGTTGTCCACCCAACGCACTGAACAAGGAAATCCGACGTTCTGCCTGACTTTTTTTTTTTTTTTAAAGCAGAACGTGATACCTGTTCGGCGGACGGAACCTCATTTTCTTCAGGAGCAATTCTTCGTTCAATAGCGAGGCTGATTAGCGCCCGCCATCTGACTTCGTACCGCACTTGCGGCTACGTTTCCAGCAACGTTTTGAACGTGTTCGTTCCTCAAAAACGTCGTGGTGAATTCTTGCTGTGCTTTCGACATACTAGCAGTCGAAGACCGATAAATTCGGTGGATCTGGAACCGCAAAACCATTTTTTGTTTTTTTTTTTTTTTGTAAATTAAATCTCGAAGTCATCGTGACAAAATCAAGATCAGGACATTCATCTTTCTGTCATTTAAATATGTTCAAAATACTTTCATTGATGAAATATCATAGGTTATAATTCCCATTGAATATTGAAATCCATTGTAAAACAATAATTATGGTAAATTTTTCATAATTGTTGCATAAATGCGACAATTTTAATTTCTGCGGGATAATTTTTTGATATTAAAAAAAAAAAAAAAAAAAAATGAAACCACCTTACCTTTGTCAAGAGCAAAAGCTGTCCGCCTGCAGCGGTGCAGTAACAAGCTGCAATTAGGAGGAGCAGAATTGCGACGAAAGTACCTTTAGTCGTGCCGTTAAAATAACTAAGCGCTGTGATTAATCCACTGAAAAGCGAAAACAATTGACCTTAGATTTGTAATGGCGATGAAAAAAGCTCATCATGTGTGAGTTCGACTATGTAAAAGTTTCATTTTACGATATGGAATCCTGAAATAAAAATGAAAAAACAATGAATTACAAAGGGAATAATTACCAGGTGCCCGAGCGAGGAACTCCAAGAGCTTGATAGCTCGTTATAATCAGTTGGAAAAAGAAAATAAAGAAAAAGACCATAAAGTTGAATGAACTATCCTTCCTGCAATTAAAAAAAAAATGGAGTTATCTGCTGAGTGAGGTTTATTGAGACGAAAATTGAAATACAATATCCAAAAATGTGATTAGTCCGACATACTTGAAAGCGTTGTAGGCAGGTCGATACCAGCAGAGAAAAGAAAACGGCGTGAAAATAATGAGGTACACAAGACCAAGACCTAAATTGTCCCACACGTTGTCGTAGAACACCAGAATGAACCCACCAAGGACATTCAGTACAAGCACGAAACTGTGGACTGTAAATTAAAGAAAATAATAGATTAATTAGGAATATTCGACGGTTTAGTTACATAATTTGTAAATGTATTGAGATAACTCACACATCCATAGGTAGTACAGTTGTCTGACGATTTTCTGAAAGTCTGGATGTATATCGACGTCAATGTCGTGTTGAAAACACGGTTGAAAGCAGCAATTGTCGGGCAGCGGTGGCCAATTGTTCCGGGAAGCTGGTTTAGAACATTTTTATATTATTATGTGGGACAAAAATATGACGAAGATTCATTTTCATTAATTCATTTCAAATACATTTTTCAATATGAATTCATGATGAAATGATCATGAATTGTAATTCCCTGTTCAATATTATCATCCATTGTAGGACAATGATTTATCCAAATCTTAATTCTTAATTCATTCATTACCAACATTATTTTATTTTATTTATTTCTCTGTATTATTTATTTATTCATTTCTCTGACATATTTATCTGACATTTCTATGACATATTATTATGTTTTTGCGTTATATTTGGAATATTATTCATATGGAATTTAAATATTTTATGCATGACAATGGATTGAATTCCAATGTCCGATCGCCGGACAATAATAAGCACGGTAGTTGGGTATCAGTTGCACGTCGATAAAGTTTCTTACCGTAATACGATCCTCTTCTTATTTCTTCCTCCCTCCTCGCTTTCCATTCTGCCTCCGCTTGTTGCTGAACACCAATGCAACATTAACGTCGTCACAAGAACAATTTCACAGCTCCAATTTTTCAGAAACAATTTGCAAATTACCTCCGGACTGAGAGTAGCAGCAATCCCGACAGGAGCTGCGGGAATGGTTTGTTGAGGGCTGCGAGCGTAAGTAGGGGGTGGAATTTCTTGGCTGGTTGGCTGTAGAGTGGCAGGCTGTTGAGTCGCTCCAACTCCGCCGTACAGCGGAGGATTTGCGGCGCCTCGAACCTGGGTCGCGCCTTGCGAGCTAGGTTCAGCAAAGGGATTGTAATCCTCTATGCCTCTGTTGGCGGGAGTGGCCGCTGCGGCCCTTCTCACCGCCGGATCCTGTCGAATACCGAGCAAAATAACGGTAAATGTCTTAGACGCAATGGCACGAAGCTTGATGACAATTGTTCTAATTTGCATTAGCTGATGGTGCGCGACGGTGACACAGGTCAGTTTCTTATCTCAAAAATTAACATCAAGCTCTACGGCTGGACAGCCATGCAGCTGCGTAGCCATTGATAAGGCAATTGATGTTTGAATGCAAAAAAAAAAGGAAAAGGGAAAAAAATGAACTATATCTTCGTGTTAATTTTATTTTATCATTGTATGGCAAGTTAATTTATTAGAAACATAAATCAATGGAATATATTTAGTATGTTGCATTGATGTATTACTTGTTTTCTTGATTTTTAATAATATTCAATTTTGAATTTGTATCTATAACATATTCTATGAATGATTTGTTATCTCGATTTGATTAGATTAGAGCAATCAGTGGATGATCAAATCAAAGTAAATAAACTAGAAGAACAAAGAGAAATCATTTTAGTCCAACAGCATTGAAAATAAAACAGTAGTTATAATATTTTCTACTATGCGACTGTAATTAAGCGGTTCCAACGAAGCGCTATATCAGCTGCATAGATTCAATAATGATTCTGCAAATACATATTTCGAATCTTATCCTGAATGAATTCTTTGCAAAACGAAAGCCGATTGTGATGGTGAAACATTTTTAAGCCCGATTCGTTATCAATTGAAAATCAATAACCGATTGTTGGAGTTATCCCACGTCGGGTCTGCTAATGTTCGCGGGCGTAGGTGTAACATTCCTAACCTAACAATCCCGAGAAAAGTCGAAAATCTTATCGCGACAAAAAATACTAAAATATATGCATACACATGCATACAAGGTACACACATAAATGCATATATACGCATATGAGTATGCATTGATTTGCATACATACATACATACATGTATGTATTTTATCGAATTCGGTATCAGGTTTACGAGGTGGCCTAGTCGGTGTCCCAAGTTTTCGATACGAGACGATGATTCATGGCGAATTCTATTCCATTCCACTTTAATCGATATATGTTGTTTTTTTTATAAAGATAATGAATTGGCCGAACGAAAAGCCCAATTATTCACGAATAAATGCATATTGAAAGGTTGTCTTCCAGTCGAGATAGTACGATGGTTTTCGACGTTCAATATAAATTGCAACACGTTGGACTCACCGCGAAGGGATCGTTGACAGTTGGCTCGCCAAAGGGATTCTCATCGAAGCCCGACATCGCGCAATCGCGTCTACGATGTCAATTATCACTCTTCGCGAATCCGTTATTCGATTAACAATTTCTTTGGGATCGAGATTTTTCGGTTAACGAATTTTTTTGTCAATTTGTTTTTTTTTTTGGTCTTATTTATCTAAAATTGACGAGACATCGTTGGTGAGCGAGACGTCGCGTATCACAATCGCTCGGCGATGCTTGCGTGACTGTACCCGAACGACTGGGCTAACGGAACGTCAGAAAACGAGTGACGTGATGTCTGCGTGGAACACGAAACTCGGAAGCTCGAGAGATAATATATATTTTTCTCGAACATGAGGTTTGAATGAGAATAAGAAAGTTGGAGGGTCAAAAAATATTTTTTTCTCGCAGATTTGTTATTTGTGATGTGCGAATTATGTGGCACGGGAGACGAGAAGTTGATTGTAAAACGGACGGGATTTGAGATATTTTGCTCGGTCGGTGACGAAAAACTGAAAATCATTTTTCTTGACCGGGATTGATTTGTCGGATAAAATACGAGAACGTCGTACTGCGTTTAAAAACTTTGCAGTCAATCATTCTCACTTTTAAGGCGAGGAATTGATGGTAACGGAGAATAATGCTTTGGGGAAGGTACGGCTGTAACCCTCGTGCTCGTAGCCATCTGACAGAGACAGACGACATGTCCTTGAAGTAAAATTTTTTTAAGTAGGGGGTTGGCAAGTTATGAGGGTGAACAGAAAATGCTCGGTTGCCGCATTTTTTAGTCAGATTGAGACGTATATTTACATATATTTATTTCTTTATTACGTGTCCATTAAAATATATTCCACCAACGCCATCTTGGTTTGTCATGTCAGCGAGATCCGTCTTTGACAGTACAAGAATGTGGTTCTCACGTAACATTGTTGCTGTGCCGGCTTACTGGATTATGTGAAATTGCAATACTACAATTAGAATTGCAATATACTGGTCACACAGGTTATTAAATGAAAAAATCAATTCTGTTTCATCGTTATGCCGTAAGGCGGCGCCGTCGCTCGCCGGGTCAGCAGCCAAGTCTAGAGAAACTTTCCGCAGACTTTTTTATTTTTCTTCGGGTGGGGATAATTATTATCGAGAAGAGGAGACGAACATTCAAATGCCTTCGTAATTTCTTATCATATCGATTTATTTTTAGTCTTAAAAATAACTCTTTACGATGATAAACATATGGTTGGCTAAATCATTGGATTTTATACACAGGAGGATACGAACCAGTCGGAAATCGACGAGGCTTGCAAACAAATGAATGAAAAAAATAAAAAAATGAAGGAAAACGCTTTCCTTATTCGCTACCAGGCTTCCGGTTGAGTTCGCGCAAGCGATTCGCCACTTCCCACCTCGATCTCGACCACGATCGATCCAAGTCTCGCGTGTTTATCTCCTCGATCATACTCATGAATTGCGTGAAGAAATCGTTCACCTTCCCAGCCGTGCCGCTACGCAGCTTTTGAAAATTTTTTCCTGTTGATTCCATCAGAATGAATTATTCGTACGGGATTTTTTCTTTTTTTTTTGATGGGCGACCGATACATTAAATATCGAGTTCCGGATATTTTTGGATTCCGACGTTATAACTTCATTTGAAGGACCATTGTGGTGCAAAGTTAATATGAATGAAATTTCTGTCGAAAATGAAGAATTCATACAATTTACTTTTGTTTACGACAATATTTAGAGGACCTTCCATTATTGGCCACCATTTTTGCGAGGCATCATCTTGCATCAGTCACAGATATTTTCTTAGAAATCGAAGAAGAAATATTAAATTTTTTTTTTATGTGGCATCACTGATTAAATGGAAAGACGTTTATTAATATCATAGATTATTATTATTATTATTAGAAGAAGGAAATCATAAATATGAGGAACTATCGGGGCCGTCACACTAGAATGGTCCATCAACAAAGTTTTAATCGATAACATCGAATCGATTCTAAAAAAAGTACGAATAACAGATCCCAACATCACCCCTTTGGTAATATTGCGAAAAAGTATCTTGTTCGTCGGTAAAAATTCGAATTTTTTGTTACAAATTAAACTCAGTCGAACCACAAAATATAGCGCAAATATTTATATATATTTACCCGATGGTATCGTCGTATTTTTTATCCAAACGCATTGATGTGTCAACGACGCCGTAATACGTCTGACGATCAATCGCTGTGTGTCCATAGTCATTGGCCTGAGGCGCGATACGAAGCGCAGCAGATATTCCAATAGATATCGATTAGACGCCTCTAATTTCTGAAGGCACTGTCTCGGCCTTGAACCTCTTATAACTATTTGGCTCAATGCGTCAACGTCCAAAACGGGTCGTTTAAGCGTTTCCAACCATTCGTACAACAGTCCCGACAATATACGAATGTCCCTTTCCAAATCCAGACGCTGCCACGTCGAGTATCTATTATTCAGATCTACCTGAAGCGTACGACAACAATTTATTACAATTGACACCCGAAATTTTTATTCGTCACTTGATTTACCCTCACACCACACGCCGCCATTTTGAATTGACCGGCGCGATCGGGTGGAAAAAATTCTCGAATGTACTTTTAACATTGTTAAATCAATTTATATTAAGGAAAATTGCGATTGGAATTATTTACATGCATGAAATAATTGACGAAACAAACGACTTTTTAGAAACAAGTTAGTTTGCGTGACAATGACCGCTCCTACGCACTTGATATGTTTGTAATTTCTTCGTTATTTCATCGGGCAATGAACCATGGTCGCACAACAATGCCTTGACAGCCTCGTCGATGCTGATAACGTTGAAATTATCCTTTTGGGCGGCAACTTTTAAATTTATTTGCGATTGTATTTCCTTGTAACAATCGTTGTCGTAAAGATCTTGTCCGCTGATACCATCGCCCAGCACTTCGTCCACGAAATTGTCATCCAAAACTAATTGAAAATTGTTATGACATCGATATGAATTATGTTATTGATATATATATATCATAAGTGAATGAAAGAACCGAAAATATAGATTTTCTTTCATTATCATTTCCTTATCATTATTATTACAGAAATTAACGTAATTCTATGATGAATAAAATCATAGAATATAAAAGGATCAAAAATGAAAATTCTTTATATCCATTTTTTTCAATTTCTTATTGATTTCTTATACGTTGTCGGTGCATAGTTTTGAAAAAAACTTTGAAACAGTATGAATACCAACCGGGATAATTCGTGGAGCAAGACGGGGACTCTGGGGAAGCACAGAATACATCCTCGAGCCTCCGGATGTCCTCCGAGGTATCACGCGAAGAATTACCATCTTCACCTATTTTTGATGCTGATGCATTTTTCATTCAAATTAATTAGAAATGGAAAAATAAAACATTGTTGATTGAATCAGGATCTCGATGGATTTAACCCTCTTACCACACAGGTTCATTTAGATCTTGTCGTTTTCTTGTGAACAAACGGTTTAAAAAAATTTTTTGTTTCATGAATTTTTTACGTATGTAAATATTTTCAGTCGCGCTTTTCATTGATAACAATTGATTTAACAATGTTCAGAGTCGATTTGAAAATTTTTTCCAACTGATCGCAAACGTCAATTCGGAATAGCGGACGTTCAAAGTTTGTGCGGGATCAAATTGATCCATGGTTCGGCATTTGATCGAAAAAATAAGTGTTTGGTGTGAGGGTTAACAACACAAGTGAGAAAATGATTTATCCCTGCGAATTGACTTACCCGAACAATCGAACGAAGACGCTGACAACGATTCGGCCCACGAGTACGAGTGTCTCATATTATTTTCTTTTCCTTGAAGCCTCTCCAACACGTTGGAAATGAATTTACGTGTGAAAGCAACATTGCCAAGTTGAAATTTAATGTCAGCCGGGGAATTGTCGTCCTGACAGTCGCACAGTTGAAGAATTCTCTCGCATATCACGAAAACAATCTGCGAACAATTTATCGGGGGTTTTGAATAATTACGTAGCACGGGATTACAATCCGGGGAAAACACGGATTGTACGGGTTTGCCTAGTTCCATCGACTGACCTACACAGCGGCTTATCTCGCTCGGTATTAATCAAGGACTCCAATTAACTGCACAAACTACTCGTGGATCCGTTGTACGAGAGATAGTTCAAGGCCTACTTTTACCATTAGTCAGGGATGTTGATACGTCGTTATCAAAATTTTTTTTTGGTAATTAAGTACAACTTTACATTATCATGCTCTTTTTTTTTAGTCCATTCTTTATTCTGTTCTATTTTCTCTTTTCATATTTACTCTTTTCCTGATATTCAAATAATTACGACAGAACGAAAAATATCGATCGCAAGAATAAAATACAATGTAGAATTTTGGTATGCAATTAATTGTTTGCATCGTTTTGCATTCGGTCGAAATGATTTTGAAATTTGATTGGTAAGACCTTTGGAATGTGTTGAAACGTTCGTTGCTCGTAACCGTGAAGCACGTTCGACTGCTGTCTGAGATAAGACTGTAGACTGACGGGTTTGCGATTGGGAACGTTGATTCCCATCGGAAAGACGATCATCTGCGGTAGTATGAAGTGCTCGAACTCCTGAATGCACTGAATCTGACATCGCGTTTGTATCGCGCCCGGTCTTTTGATACGCACAAATCTTATAGCGTCGCTGGCTCTCACTCGCAGACTATAAATAAGGTAGCACGCTATGAGGACTCCTGTTCTGCCGAGACCTATATTTCAATTTAAAAAAATTATAATTATAATCATAAATATATTGATATTCAAGAAAATACCGGAAAAATGTAATGATAGTCTTGACAGTTTATGAAATGGCAATAGTTTAGACGTCGCCAGTGATAAACAAGCGGAAAAATGGACGATAAACACCGCTGAGTATCTTTTCGGAATGTTATTAAGCTTAGTGTTGTACACATCCGAATTAGAATGTTTTTGCATGTTGTACATGCAACAACATTTAATAATAATAATGACACATGCGAATGCACCGCATTTATTTAAAATTCTTCGCGTGCTGATAAATGCCGTTGCGGAAGTTAGCTTCGAACGCATATACATTTCTACATATGGGGCATTCCAAACCAAACCGTGGGGTCATTTCCCTCGGGTCCGCCGATTGTTGCATAATTTTATTTTTGACTTCGTTCCGACTCAAAATAGACCCTAATTTTTTTTTAGAATTTTTGCACCACTCTTTAAGGTGATGGGCGCCGATTGTTGCATAAACTTGCATATAGTTATTTGCATAGAAAGAAATTATATAATTTGCATACGATTTTTTTTTAACTTTGTTCTGACTACAAACAGACCCTAATTTTTTTTCACAATTTTCCCATCACTCCTTAAGGTGATGCGCGCGCATCGAAGTTGCAAAGATAAGAGTAAGCCGACAAAACGGCCATTTTTAAAAATTTGATTTTTTTTCTACAAATGCTATGTTATAAAATAATAGTTTTTTTTCTAATTTGGGAGTGGGACGCAGCTTGCTTGTATTTAAAAAAATACTTTCTTTGTTTTTCAAATCTTTAAAATTTTCCCGAGAGAAATGACCCTACGGTTTGGTTTGGAATGCCCCATATATATAGACACCCTTACTGGTGAACGAGTGCTTCAAGGCACTTATTATTATTATCATTATTCTTTTATCGCATTTCTGTCCTATAATCAATCTGCGGATCGAATATGCAAATCGAGCACTTCGATATGAAACCGCTGGTTATTATTCCACCACGAACCGATCGATCGTACATTTTCTGACATTTCCAGCGACAAGGAATATAATTCATCGAACTATTTACCTCTCTCAGGGTGATTTTTTATCAAATAATTCAAACGCAAATTTTATTCGACGAACTTTTTGCAATTACAAAATCTCAAGGCAGATTAATGAAATCCTGGTAAATTGCACAATCACACGCAGTACCGAGATAATGATTGGTATCGTTGCATCGTTGATTCTTACATTGATCGTTGTGACGAGGCATGTAACACACTCACAGCGTTCTCGAGATTTCGTGACGATACGAACTGATTCAATTTCACAATAAAAAAAGGGAAAAAACAATATAACCGAGCTACGCGAATTTCAAGATATGTGATGACGATATTGCATGGTTATGGCGTCTGCACATGCGATTGTGACTGAACAAACTCGTTAACAGCAATCGCACACGAGTACCTGTTATTATTCGAAATAAATATTGTCATCTATTTATTCATCTTATAATCAATTTAACACTTGCATCAGTTGTGCCGTATGCATGTATCGACGTTTCAAAAAAACGTTTTCGCTAATAACAAGAAATTTTGCCTGAAATAAAATTCACATTTTTTCGTGCTGTTTTACGAGACGTAAGTTTGGCTCGCGTTTTGCAGGCTGCTTTGTATCCTCGACAAAATCTCGGATTGTTATCTTGTAGAAGCGAGCGCGGTTGTTCTACTTTTTGCTTTACGACTGGTGCTCTGAAGCGCTTTACGACTTGCAACAAAGTTTTGATAATAAAACAAAAATGAACAATATGTATATGAACAGTATGTTGTTGTTATTCACATGCTTATGGTCCGTCGTTCGCAAACCCTCTCTGATGAAGAAAAACACACACGCACATTCGACCGCTTACACCAAAACAAATTCAATATAATTAATTCAATAATAAAATATAATACGAATTTTGAACAATAATAATGATTGCTATTATATTTAATTAATTTTCGAATGATTTTATACGATATAATTAAAATTCAATAAAGAAATCAGTATCTTACCGATTTGGAATAACAGCTCGACGGGTTTCTCTACTTTTTACGAAGTCACCCGGTATATCTACAATGTACGCGTATTTTACCGTTTTGGAAAGCACGACATGCCCCCCCACCCCGCTGCATCGTTTTCGACGATGATAGTCCACACGCAGTAAAAATATTCATTCCACCCGCAGAACAGCACGTGCACACGTTTGTACAGTAAATATGCCCCCACGATTATTATCGACACGCAACACGACAAACTTCTGTCCCCGCAAAAGTCGGATTTCACCAACGCACGCCTACGAAAATTGCCAAGCGTCGTCTAGAAACGTGAATCGATGATGTCAACATATTTGTGTTTTCGCAGCGAACGAATCGGTTGAAAAAACGTTTGAATACCTATCAAAATAATAATCGAACTAGAATTTTTCTTTTTAATGAAGAATAAATTAGAAGGAAATAGTTTGGCTATTGTGAACGATTTAGTTGAGAAAAAGTCACAATATAACGTAGCATGCGAGTTGAAATATTGAAAAAAGCTAGAATGATTGCCATGTTTGATATTGGTCGTGAAAACCCATTATAATAAGTGTTTCCGATATCATCAAACGACCCGTATTGGCCACATCGCGCGTGTCATCATTCAACTTCCTCGCATTCCACGCACCATTGTACTTCCAACACGTTGCCCTTTTCGCTAGATCCCTAGATCTATAATTACTCGATAAAAAACTCGTTCAACGATTCGTTTGAACGTTTGCGACCTACTCCGAGTGACAAATATTATTTTTATGTTTGGATAATTTATTTCACAAACCCTATTTTCATATTTGAATAATTAATTTTACAAATCCTATATTTATGTTTAAGTTATTCATTTTACAAATCCTATTTTTATACTTGAATAATTAATTTTACGAATCCTATTTTTATATTTGAATAATTAATATTACCTGCGTGACAGTGAATCGCCACCCGACCTTCCTGCACGGCAAAGGCCACGACTTTGACCATGTCCAGAAGCTTATCCATAGTCGCGTCCCCGTAGTCCTTCCAAGCGAAGTTGTAGTAATAGACTGTGCAAGAATTTTCGAAATATTCACGACGATGAGAAAAAAGATTAAATAAAATTCGCTCTATTTTTAATTCCATTTAATCAGACTAATTAACTTTCTTGTTCCGATTCGATAAGACGGTACTACAGTAAAAAAGTAATTTTCGCAATGTCTGTTGTAGATTTAATCGCACGCTTGTGTGAGGTTTTTATCGCGTAGGATCTTTCCGGCACATTAAGTATCCCCAATCGATCAAGTGTTCACTAACGATTTTCCTTCACTTTAAATCCTCGACGTTGAAGTAAGAAAAAGTTTTTACACAATCAAAACGAATATAATTTGTGAGAAAAATGTTTTTTTACTGTCTCTGCTGTCGAGCATTGCTATTTTCAAGCTGTAAGTGATACAGTTTTAATTCGGTCAGACGTAGGTACGTATATAATAAACATCGTGACACATCGCAGCTGCAGTTTCGTGGCATGCCAATTTCTTTCGGTTGAAACAGAATCCGTGTTCCCGCTTATAGTAACGTAGTATCTTTCCTACTCATGATCTTTCTTCGATCCAAAAATTATTTACGAATGATCGTGCTTCATTTCACTTTCTCGATGTAAAAGGAATACAATATATATATTTTTTAAACATTTCATATTTTTATTCAATTGAAAAGAATATATTTCCTGAGGGAAAATATTATTTTGCCATTTGTCGTGTCAAGTATTGTAATTTTCGAGCTGTAAGTGAAACAGTTTCAATTCGGTTAGACGTATGTATATACGTATATAATAAAGATCGTGACACATTGCAGCTGCAGTCTCGCGGTATGCCAATTCCTTTTAGAGTGACACAGAATCCGCGCTTACACGTCACCTCACCACGGTAATGGGAATTTGTTATCGATGTATAGGTATAACGTTTTAGCTGCATTGCATGTTTCCACCCTGAACTTGTTTCGATCTGGCTGTCGGGTTAGGTTCACCGGGGTTTGCGTTTCAGGGGCGCGCGCAGGAGACAATTCGTTCCTTATCGAACCACCGCCCGAAGCTTCGGCAAGGACGAAACACGACCTTCACAACCGCAAACGTTTCTTTCAACGAATTGTCGTTAATCCATTCATTTTTTTCGCAAAAAGATGGCGCTCGCGCTAGCAATCACTTCGAAAACGCGATTCGCAATTTTTCGGGCGCGGTTAGATCGATTCGAATGAAATCAACGTCGAATTTTGCGGAATTGCGGCAAGAATAGTTTGAGCTTTGGATATTCAGAAAATAATTTATTTTTTCGGAGTAATAGCGAATTGTATTTCGCAACTATGGCTGCTACACTTGCATGGAATTCTAAGTTGTGTCAACGAGGCTTGTGCAGAACCGGAAATACTTGTAACGATGTTTTTTATACTTACTACCGTTTTTCATGAAATGATTCGGATCGTAAGTGAAACCGCTGTTCTCCAGAGGCCCACCGCAGCTACCGTGCTCACCCGGTGTCTGCAGATTTATTATAGTCTTTATGCTCCATCCTTGAAACTGCGCTATGACGTTTTTCTTGATTAGCTGAGCGGTGCTGGGTCGTGCCATCGCCAGAACGTCGTCCGTAACCCTGAAATTGAATCATCCGGATTTTACCCTCGTACGGTATATCCACGATATTTTGCCGAGTGATATTATTATAATATCGTCATTTCAATTTTTCGTCAGGTAGTCGTTTTGGGAACCGAAAAATTCGAGAAAAATTTGGAGACCATAAAAGGATGTAATCATTACCAATGAGAAAAAATATCCTGTATCGCCATGTGGACGGGTCGCCAGGATTTTGAATTCTCGTACTTGCATCTCGAACCACCGCAGAATATGGCGCATTGTATGGCTATCGGTGTGAGCTTTCGAAGATTTTCCGAAAATTTATTGTAACCGGGTGGTACGACGCACAGATCCAAACCCGGTTGAAGACTCGCTGGTACCAGCGAGCTTACATCCATTCTACATCAGAACCACACGGTTGTTCATTCTTATTATTTTTATCACTACCATTATTGTTGTTGTTGTTACTATCATTGATATCATCATAAAATTAAAAAATATAGCAATCGCAAAATAATGGTGTAAATTACAAAATCGTTGTCGTCGGTATTTCGAATATTATAAACAACAATACACAATATGATAACAATGATAATAATAATAATAATAATAATAATGAAAATAATAAAAATAATAATAATAATAATAATAATAATAATAATAATAATAATAATAATAATAATAATAATAATAATAATAATAATAATAATAATAATAATAATAATAATAATAATAATAATAATAATAATAATAATAATAATAATAATAATAATAACAATAATAGTAATAATAATAATAATAATAATAATAATAATAATAATAATAATAATAATAATAATAATAATAATAATAATAATAATAATAATAATAATAATAATAAAAATAATAATAATAATAATAAAATCAATGATTATAATATTATATTTCTCTGATATTATGATTATTATTTACGAAATTCCACCAAATGAAAGTAATGTTTCCATCTGAGCAGTAATTCTTAAAACACTAATAAAATTGGCATAATTTAGTCTAAATTGGCGACGAATTCTTATGGCTGAAAACTTTTGTCCAAATTTTAAAAAATTTCGGAATTCTTCAAATTTCCATTCACGAGTTGTATATAATCGAATCGACTCACTTTTATGAATAATTCTTTGTGACTTCTATCCATCGCATAACCCCCGGACAAAATTTTTTAATCAATCGATTGCGATTTTTCGGTGTTTATCGTGTGAATTTTTGTTCGTTAATGCATGTAAAAATTTAAGCGAAGTTATCGGCAAAGAACGAAACGAGCAGGCGAGTGTCGCGGGCGGCACCACGCGCCTCACTGAGCTCTCGCTGGCTCGGCGGAAGCCCACCTCGCTGAAAAGGGAATGATCGATGCAGGAGAAGAAAAAAAGAGAAAAAAACTAACGGCAGTACAGTAAATGCTTCGCGTTGTAGTGAAATCAGCAATCTTGCGTACGATCGCGTGCGACAAATCCTCAGAGACGTTATTAAAAGCCCTGTTGCTCGTCGATTATAATAATCTCTTTTTCAGAAATAGGATAATAATAAAAATAAAAAATAGAAAATGAAGAAATTACGAAATTTGAATCGCTAGAAGCGCTATATATAATTTCTCATTCACACGATATATGAATCGTGAGATTTCCCGAATCTTCGGATATCCGATAAGACGAATTTGATGATTATCTATCCATAATTCATCCATTACTTTGTCACGTGTTTTGGTTGATTTTTCTTTTGATAACACATTTAATTTCTTAGTAAAATCGGTACATTTTTACAAGGCAACTTATCATACAATACTTCTTAAACGTAATTATTTATTCAATACGGGTTCTAATTGAAAAAAGTTTCGTTATTTCACAGGAAAGAAAAAGAAAGAAAAAAAGAAAAAGTAACGATTATTAAGCCGGTACGAGCACAGCGTTTGAATAATACCGTAGAATTCGTTCCACGCGAAAAATGCCAATCGTTTTCAACCGATCGTCTTGTTTCTTCGTTATTATTATTATTATTAAAATTTTTATCATTATCATTATTATTATTATTATCATTATTATCAAGATTATTATTATTACTATTAATATTATTATTCTTTTAATTCGTTTTTTTCATCTCGTTCCGTCGTTTTCGCCTAGCGATATAATTGTTTATCATACGTTGTATGCGCTATATATTGGTACGATGCAAAATCTTTTTTTGATCGGAATAATGGCACTCAGCCTTTGGCTTGTTTTTTTTTTGTTTCTTCACTTCGTCAGCTCGGAATTTCGTGAGTTTGTTTTTTTTTATTCTTATTTTTTTATCTTGAATAAGCGTGACAGATGTCCGTTTAGCGAATATCGTGTCGATCCATATACGTGGCACTCTGTACAGCCGTTCACTTTGTGTATGATTTTCATTTTTTTCTCCCATTTTCATTTATTATTATTTTTTTAATTCGAAAAGCCTGTACATGCGTACATATATTGATCAGGCACCGGCGTGCGGCTCCCAAAAGTATTTTCATTATTCATTCTACGAATGGCCTTCACTTCCCGGAAATGCTGATAAAATAGAAAAAAAGAAATGTCGTTTGACGCCGCACGTATAGACCGAGGAACGAATGTAAATTACAGGTTATTAGCATCACTTTGGCACTATTTACTTTTTGTCTATTTTGTGCTTTCTAGCTGATATGGTTCGCACCAGGATCGTTTCGACCGAATCCACGGCTCTTCGCACCTCTTCAACTCGAAACGTCATTATTTATAGATTATTCAACACGGGAGGATAGAACTTAAAGAGGATGGAAGAATGTTCAAAATAAATTATCTGAGAAATATGTTCACGAGTATTTTTTTGGCCGAGTTCATTGCATTGTCGTTTGGTTGATTTTTGTTTTTGTTTTTGTTTTTTTTTTTTTTCATATTCTCTTTCATTTTTTTAGGGATCAGCAATCGAAAATGAAATAAAAAGCAGATTAATCGACGATGCATCTTTGAACTTGTTCGCTCGATTATTTCAATAAACATAAAAACAAAATAAAAATTTTCTTCGAATAATTCGGATTAATTTTTATGAAGATCGACGTGTTTTTTATTATCAAAAAAATGCGGGTAGGACACGTAAGAAATAATAATGACAAATCAAAAAACAAAAACAAAAAAAATATAGTTCGTAAATTGTTGTGTATTCGATAAATTCCTAATGTCTCAATCAGTTTGTTTGTTTGATGTTTTCTTTTTTTTTCTTTTTCAACTATGTACAGGAGAGTCATCTATTATAGTATATCAAGTCCTTAGTTCATTATACACAATACACAGACTTAGAGATAGCGATAGTACGATGCGTAGAAACGCAGCCCCAACGGCACGGAATCCCACAATTCTGTTTAATTTTTCTCGTCACAGGATTTTTTGTTTCGATCCTCTTAAGATAAATGATATAGTGAAAGGACAATCCTCAAGTTGTTCTCGTGATTAATTTTTTTTTTATTTGATTGAACCGAACAGTCAGCAAAATTATAATCCAAAGGCTCTCGAAAAAATAATTCGGAAATAGCGTCAGAATTGAAAAGATTGAATAAAAATAAGCATTCATCTCGACGTATCATTCTTATCACAAAATTGTCGTTTGATGTCTATTGCTGGTACCTCGTAGCTATTCAATTACGAATGAAATTATATATGCGTATATATTCAATGATTTACAGTTTTGTAAAAATGTTTTCTTGAATTTTGGACTTACAGTCTGCATTCCTGATCTGCGAATGGATTAGATTTTTCTTTGGCCTCAGTAATTTACAAAAAATACTCATTTTGTAGTACATATAGAGATAATATATTTTCATATGAAAATATATGGCGGAGAGTAAAAAAAAAAAATAACACCGCTTGTGTTATTCAAGATAAATAATGAAAAACGAATAAATATAATAATTTTCAGGACTCGAAAAATTAGAAGATGAACTTTTGTTCCGACATCGTCCGATTCGGATTATTTTTCCAGATATATTAATTATCTTCAATTGTTTTTGCGTGAGAAAAGTGATGAAAGATCAGAGTATTGAGAATTTAGAGAGAAAACAAGTTGAAAATGCGAGTTCAGTGCCATTGGGGCGGATTAAATCTTTCGTCGAGGTTTCATATTCCGTTTCGTATCGTCGTCGAAAGTGTTGATCGTCGAAGTAATACCACGATCGCGCTGATATTACCATTTTGTAATTTTTTCGTATTTTTTTAATATATTAACGATAAGTTATAGATTTTTGGGTCCTGGCTCGGGGGCTTGTGCGGGACGTGTAAACGCGACAAAGCGTTTCGTCATCGAGACATTACCATCGTTAATGACTGAGAGACGTGAAAATCGTTCAGCGGATCGATGTCAAGAGAATTTTTTATTTATTTTTTATTTTTATTTTAGTTATAATATTTATTTTTTTTCGTTTCTTTTATTTAAATATATGCCGAGAAAACGACGCGGTGACAAATCCGTCCGTCGATCGTCAGTACTCGCCGTTCACGTGCAATATGAGAGATATATAATGTATATATATTTATATATTCACATATATCCAATAATGTTGATTAATTTATCGTTTTAGTGACAAACTTTCAATGACGTAACGCGAATCGGCGATCTGACGATCTATCTCAAGCAAAATAATCGTCTTCCAAAATCCCGAGCACCATTTATCACATTTCAACGAATACGCGAAATACAATGCAATCTGTAAACTTTTATTTCTTCTTTTTTTTTTCACCGCCGCGCTGTTTCGGTATGAGTATAAAACATTTCGATTAAATTTCGAAAAATCGATTAAATTCTTGCGTTTATTTTGTTCATATTTTGGTTTTCAACGAGATGTGGGTTCGCAAAATTTGCTAACGAAGTTTGTCGATAGTGGACGGGGGGATGACATCTAACCGTTAATATCCCGTTTATACTTATATTAGTGTTTCAAAAAAAAAAAATTTTTGATTTTCCAACGGGCCACACCGGAAATACTCAGCTTAGATAGAAAAAAAAAATTCTGGCAAAAGATGAGCATTCTAGGTTGAGTGGTAGATCCCCCTCAATTGACTTTTAATATTTTTTTTTCCTTTTGTTGAATTAAAGACAGATTATTGTTAGCAAACATTTTTTTTTGTGCCTACACCTGCCAAGGGATCAGCTTAGTCTTAAATAAAATGTTCTTGGAATTTTAACTCTTTAATTAAATTTAATAGGGGAGATATATAAAAATAACGAAAAAAACTCAGATTTCAATATTCATTATCAAATGGAAACTGATGATTTTATGAAGTACACTCTGAAGCAATTTTTGTATTACTGATAAACTCTGAAACATTGATACAGGAATTGCAGCAATTCCTGTACTTCACAAAATCATCAGTTTCCATTTGATAATGAATATTGAAATCTGAGTGTTTTGTTATTTTTATATATCTCCCCTATTAAATTTAATTGAAGAGTTAAAATTCTAAAAACGTTTTATTTGACACTAAGCTGATCCCTTGGCAGGTGTAGGCACAAAAAAAAATTTTTGCTAACACTAATCTGTCTTTAAATAAAAAAAAAAGAAAAAAATATATCAAAAGTGAATTGAGGGGGATCTACCACTCAACCTAGAATGCTTATCTTTTGCCAGAATTTTTTTTTCTATCTAAGCTGACTATTTCCGGTGTGGCCTGTTGGAAAATCAAAATTTTTTTCTTTTTGAAACCCTCTAATATATATATATATATATGGATATATATATGTATAATATGTATATGCATACACAGTAATTTGTAATTGTATTAAGTCGATTCCAATACCATCCTCACGAAGCTTATGTCAATCATTGAAGATTATTATTATTTTTTCATTAGATGTTTATTCGTCGGCTTTTGAACGTCTTGATTTTGTCCCGGGTCTTTCGTGCTATCTACAAAGTCTCGTAATCGAGGTCCAGGTGGTTCTGTTTTTTTTTTTTTTTCATCGAAGTGTTCATTTTATTCGCTTATCCCAAAATTTTAACGATATCAAAGCGCTTTTCACTCGTTCCGAGCTCTCATCATTTTTGTTTTTTTTTTTTCATCATCGTCTTCTAGCACGTACACCTCGCTTCTTCATCTTTCGCCCTTCGTACAATTTACAAATTCTACTTTTTTTTTATTTTCATTTGTTTAATATTCATTTTTTTAAGGTTTCATTTTATTTTTATTTTTGGTTTAATCCGGTACGAATGAATACGAAACTACTTATCGGATAATAAACTAGACTACTATACAGGCCGAAGACGTTTCTCTCGTCTGCGTGCATCTCATTGTCTCTCGTCTTCTCAGTTTTTCTCTCTCGTTTCCTCTGACTCCCCGTGCGTTTCGTATCGCACACGTCGGGCATTGATTTTTTAAATTTTTTTTCATCAACGTTTCAATATTACAAAGACATCTGGCAATCGCGATTCGAGTTTGAAATTTTTATTCGAAATTTGTGACGTGACGAATATTTTATCTCGCACGGATACGGAAACGTAACTCTGGTTAAAACGTTCCGTCATTTATTTTTGGTTGATTCGTTACAGAAAATCGTATTTTTTTTTTTTTTTTAACGATTCCGCCGCACAATCGTGATCAATACAATCGTCGATTTTATAGGATTTCCGTACAATCAAATTTTTTCGTCCGACTTTGATCATCGATTGAATTTCGTCGAACGTCTCATCGAAAACGATCATAATTTATTCCTAAACATTACGCCAGACTGGCACAGACCGAACTTTTACTACGCTCTACGATCTTTCATCGTTATCGTTATTATTGTTTTAATTATCGTTATTATAATTATTATTCATAATTATCAATATTATTATTATTGTTATTATTATTATATAACTATTATTATCTACAACGTGCTCATGTGTACACGGAACGCCGACGAAGAATGTCGCTGATTCGATGTTTTCCTGGATCGTTCAAAATTTCATCCGCAGAGCGAAAATAAAAATGTTTTCATTTATTTCCAAAATATTGAGTTCGCGTTGCTGATTATTTTCCGTCGATTAACGATTGAAAAAAAATTATTTAACACAGTTTTCACGACGGAATATTATTTGAAATAGACGAAAAAGTCAGTCGATGAAAAATTATTAAGGCGTTTAATTTTTTGTTGTTGTTTTTTTTATTAATTCTTCTTTGGTTTCGCCGAGTAATCATCGAATCCGCGACGATTCTTTCCACGACGTACGTCGAGACTTAATCTCCCGCTCCCCTCCGTCGATCGCCGAATGGGCGAAGTCTTCAGCACCGTTCGAAAAAAAGTCTCGCTTCAGCTAATAATAAACTGTATATGTATAATCAGAGCGATTCCGCAGCATCGGCTTGTACAAAATTTCTCACGGTGCCGATTTATTCGAACCGACGTGTCACAATCGTTTTTTCTTTTCTCTTCTTCTCCAGTCTATGCCTGATATCGTATATAACACATATGTATAATTACATAGATAATTTCGTAATATCTATATGTATACATAAAATTCGTACGAAATATACAGTAAACCGAAGCCTCGAAACGAATGAGAAAAAAAGAAAAAAAATTGGAAAAAAAAAAAAAAAATTACAAATCGTTGTTCGTTCAAATTGCTTGGATAAAGATATGGATCGCTGAATCGTCTGGGTTTCGTCTCCAATCTTCGATTGGTGCCCACCGTATTCCGTTGGCTACGTTTATTTTTATTTTTTCCATTTTCTTGTATTTTTTTTTTTTTTTGTTTTTTAATATTAAATATTTTCCATTTATTTGATCTCTCATTCAATTTCTCACTATCACACACTTTTCTCTCTTTCTCTCGCTCTTCCGCGCTTTTTCTTCGTCCGCTTAATCGTTATAATTTCTAATGGCTATAAGCTTTTTCAAAGTCTTTGTAACCGTTCTCGAAATTGCGGTTTGGATATGGTGAGTGTGTTGGTTTTTTTTTTTTTTTTTTTTTTTGCGTTCTTCATCGATTGCTCTCGAATTTTCGGATGATTGTTTCTTTCATCGTTATTATTTTATTATTTTCGTCAATTTTTTTTTTTTTGTTCGGAGCGAAAACTGAACTCGCGTGAATTCAGAAAAGACGAGACTTGTCGTACTACGCCTCGATCTGATCCTCGGTGCTCATTATGTCGGGAGCCATCGACAAGTCCTCGGCCATGTCCTCCTCCTGTCCCGAATCCTGACCGTGACTCTCCGGATATTCTCGGTCGTCGACGGCGTCGTCGTCATGATCGTGCTCCGTTGGCGCTTCCATCAACTCCCGCTTTATCAATCTCGAAAGTTTTCCACCCTCCGGACTCTGACCCTCCTGTTTTATGTGCAGTCCTGGTTCATCCAGCGGCGACCTTTTGTGTCGACGGAATATAACAAAAATATCAGTTCAACGCATTTGTTATTAAATAAAAATAAAAAAAATTTTTTATCAATTTTCGATTGAAAACTTTGAATGATATTTCGATTGATTATTTACATCAAGTCGCTGTGCGTCAGGACGTGTTCCTTGTCGGGACTCGTGGCCGTCGATGTGCACATTGAATTGTTCAGAAATCCCATGTTCGACTCACCGAGAGCAGCCTGAAAATACTCAAATTGCATTAGACGATTAGTTGTCGCCGCATGGGTAACGTGGTTTATAATTTTTGTTTAATTTTACGATGAATAAATAATAATGAAAATTTGAAAATTCGGATCTGCTGATCTTTCGAAAATGCAGGTGTCAAATTATTTTTCAAATTCGTGTCGTCGATAGTAACAAAAAGATGGTTTATCAATCGTCATCGTTTGAACGATCGTGTGGTCGATTGATATTCTTCTACGATCAGTGGATATCGAAATATAAACGATGATGGATGATTTTTTAATTTTTTTTTTCACGAAGATATGCAAAGATTTGATAGTTACCTGGAGGTTGGCGTTCAGGGCGTCACCGTACATGGTCGGACTGTGCGTCAGCGTAGGGCTCTTTGAAGGTACACCCCTATTGTCATCCACAGAAAACCAGCAATGAATACACAACGAAATGGCATATACATCAATTTTTTAAATAATTACGAATAAACAATTATCCTGAAAGAGTTATCGATTAACGCCCGTGAGGATTACGCATGTGAAACACACATATGTACAGGTGAAACAGAAAAGTATCCTTTAGAAAGTATGAAAGAATAGTTAGATATATATATATATATATATTTTTTAATTAGTATATAAATATATATATATATATCTGTATATATATTATAGAAAGAACGATGTGTGTGATAGAGCGTATACAATTGGTTAAATACATTTCGATTCTTTGGTGAGTAATAAGAGAGATTAGAAGTTGAATATACGAGATACAAAAGATTAAAGAGAATACGAACATGTGAATATAAATATTACATATATAATGCTTATGATCTAGGTAAATAAGTGGAGAAATGTAGAAATAGAGAATTCTCCTAAAAAAAAACTCTTACCGGAAATTCTTCAACCAAGACGAGCCAACCATGGCACGGACAGTGAGCGAGCGAGTTTAGATTGAAGAAAAATTCGAAAAATTTGAGATATGAACGCTTACATTTTTTTTCGTTTTTTTTTTTCGCATCGACTCGAAAAGTACAATTACTGTATATAGAAAATTGTTAATATGCAATAACTGTACGATGATTATCGATGGTAAATGTGTGATTTCACTCATAAACACCTCGGGATTACCTGTACCTACCTAATTCAGATGTCATCAATCGAATTAATTTTTTTAAGTCCGAGCGTTTTTTACCGTTCACCGAATTCGACCTGCGGTCAAATTTGACGAACAGTGGTTTTACTGACAAACGATGGCTTCATTTTTTTTCCCTCATGTTTCTGGACGTTCAAGTGAATTATGAAAATTGTTTTTATTTCATTGATCAATTAATCCATTTTTCGATTTTTGAATCGCATGGGTTGTCAGCGGTTGAGAGAATAAGATCAAGCGAAGAAAAAAATTCCCGAGATCGTTTATGGAATGAATTCGAGCGTTCGTGCAAGCGAAGAAGAGTGAAAAAGTGTGAATAAGAGTAAAATTGTATTCAAAAGTGTATATAGACAAAGAGATTTGTAATAAAGTTTCCGAAAAAATTGTTAAAATACACTTATCAAAGATAATGAATATTAATAAATACTGGATTGAAAATTTGATTTACAAGAAAAGTTTTACGACACCATTAGTTAAGTAAGTAATTTTTTCTTCGATACCTTTGCGACGTAAAGTCGTTGACGATTATGGATCGTTGGAGGTACTCCGGAGGATTCATCCGATTTCATATATCTTAACACACACCTTAAACGATTTACTCATGCGCGATTTAGCATTTTAACGCGACCATTCTCTCCTCTACACGTACGCACGATGGGACAATTGCAAATATTTAAGCAAATAAAACGACAATAAACATCAATTTTTTCGGAGGACGTGGATCGCTCGTACTTTAAATAAACAAATGAATAAATAAATGAATAAATTAATGTAAACTCGACTGATCGCAACGTAAGATGTAACATTTTTTTTTTGTGGTACACAAAAAAAATAAGGATCTGGGAATGCTGGGATTGTCATTCGTACCAGGGGAATACGCAGTCACACTTTTGCTATGACAAGACACTAACTTTGAAAAAAAAAAGTCAAAATAAATATAACAGCTCCACGAAAGCACCACGTAAGCTCTGCGAGTTCGAGGAAGACGAAGGTTTTGGGGGAGGCTTTGCTATCTTTATTTTTTTTTTCCGTATATTTCCCATGCGTGATTCAGCCAGATCTATGTTATATCGCGGGGCGGGGGAGGTCCTGCAGCGAAATTTCCAATCGTCCTGTTGTCGGGCTGTGGCAAGGTTTTGTTTTTTTTTTTTTTTTTTTTTTTTTCGTGCAGGATGGATTGTGCAACGCGAGTCGCTCTCGGGGATCTACGGTCCTGCTCGAAGGGGACCTACCTCACTTCTTATCAAGAATGAGCATTTATTCAATGTATTTGAAATACTCTCGTTACTCAATTATTATCGATTTTGATTTTCGTTAAATATAAGAATTGATTATTTGAATAATTTATAATTATTGGAGAGATGTGAAAAATTCAATCGTCGCATGATACATAATTATAATAATTTGCTTGAAATTGCATGTTAATTCTCATGTCCTTGCCAGAATATCCGGGTGCCATTGCTTTTTTCGTCAAAATGGCATGATCCCGTAGAAATTTGCTAAATCCCTAGGAGACGTCGCTATTTGATTTATTTACCGTGAAAAAAATCTGGCAAAATTTATCGAGCACCGAGAGTAAAAATAATAATTGTGTTAAATTTCACGTGGCCAAATTTATCAATGAAATACTAATCAAGCAATATGAAAATAAGATTACAATGCTCATGAAATAATGAGTAGTGGTTGTTCGTTTGCTCCCTTCGGACCTATAATGTGTAGCCAAAGTTCTCTGCCTGCTGTTTTTGAAGTTGCGAGCAGCGGGAGAAGCCTGAAACCGATCGACATTGGACGAACGTCTACCCACGATTTTTCCCTCGACATCTCATATCAATTATCTTAAATAGACAAATTTCTGCAAAAGAACTTCCGGCCCTTCCTCAAGATCATAGCTTACTATTAAATTTACGAAAAAATTAATTCCGTCCGATACAAGATAATTTAAGAATTTCAGCAAGTTCGTACCCGGGTGCCTTGATTTGAAGGTCGACAAATCCGGGCGTTGACACGATGGCTCAATATCTTTTTATTGAATGAATGCCCATCCCTGGTTGTCACTACCCCCACGCGAACGACTTTTTATTCATAATATCGTGGCGAAACCAAAGTACGAAATAATCGAGACGAATGAAAAATTTACGACAAAATCAATGTTATCGCAAGGATAATCGCACTCAGGATAGCATATGGATAGTGGATGCATCCTATTGTCAGACAAATTTGTAGATGCGTCAGGAGACGCGATGGTTCGTCGTAACCAAGTATCTGTTTATATTTTACAATTGTTTCATTTCATTCCTTTGCAAAAAAAAAAAAAAATACGGTACATCTTCCCGGACCGCAAATATCATCATATATCATTTTCCATAACTTTTAATTTATTGTGGTTGACGTTGTGAGATTACATTTTATGAAAGAGAGAAAAAAAGCCTCGAACTCTTTGAAATTCATTTCCTATTTCTCAAAATCTTTTCTGATTTATTTTATCTTAGTCGTAAGATCGTCCTAACTTCGAGTGAGGTAAGTGCCCTTGCTGAATACACTAGAAAGTATGATATTTTGCCATCGACATCCGCATGTGAGAACCAATTTATCACGAATCATCAAACACGTGATTCGGTTCGATTTTTCGTAATTCGTATGCAGCTTCCGTGTGTATTTTTTTTCAGCAGCAGGAGGAAGATGGAAGTGACGAGGCGGAAGGGTGACTGAGGGTTTTACCGGGTTTGCAAAATGACAAACCGAAAGCGGAAGTACACTAAGTACCAGTCGGCCAACTACGAGGATATACGCGCTTTTTTTTTTTTCATTTTTCTGAAAATTAATTTTTTTTTCGGGTGATCCAGCGCTCAATGCAAGCAGGATAATTTTATTTCTCGAACATCGTAATAACTACAGAAATAGTTATTGACGTGGGCGAAGGATTCTACGAGGCGGTCGAGGCAGGCACGATGCGTGAATTTAACACTTTATTTTTATTTTCTGTATTTTTTTCTATTTTTTCTTGTTCAAAATATTTATTTCTCAAATAGGGGATAAATCGCGTTAAGCTGTATCCTGCTGCCCTGAACAACTCTCGGTTTTATTTCGTAACCGACGATGTTATGTGTTTTTGACTTTAGAATTTTTCTTTTTCGTAGACGCGAATAATTATTCTCAATCGTCCTTGTAACCGTTACGTTGCTGGAAATATGAATGAAGCCAAACAATTTAAAAAAAGAAACGTTTTTTTATTTTATTCGCTGATTCAAATGTCATCAATGCAATATTTTTTAGTTAATGTTTATTACCAATCTTAATTTTTCTCGATTTTGAAGATCAAAAATATATAAATAAGTGTCAATCAATCAATCTATTCACAATTGTTACGAGCCTAGTTCGAAACAGAATCAACAAAATAGTCCGTAGCATACGCGTATGGACAAAATTCAATTTATCTTTTACAAATTTCAATTTTTCATTACTATTTCGATAATTCAATCAATCGATACGAATAATAAAAAAAAAAAGCTATTAGCCGAACGCGCAACAAGGACGCAAGTGCCGCAATAATGGCCGACTCCCACAAATCCCACGAGATCAAAATTGTAACAAGAACCCAAGGTATGAAAAAAAATTTTTTTAAAATCGTACAAAATGACGGGCAACAGGATAGCCATTCGCCGAGCGTTGTGGACAACGATCAAGCGATTTTTTCGTTCCTTATAACCGTGATAAAAAATAAAAAAAATTTTTAAAAAAAATGTAGAATCGATCGACGGTTTTGGTAAAGAACGTCGCGTCAGCCAGCCAGCAGAATTCTAAAAAGTGGTAGTGCTTACTGTGCGGAGAGGTGGGGTGGAGTGGGTGATGGGGTTGGGTCATATTTCCTGGGGCGGCCGCGGGACAGATGCCGCCGCTTTACGAACTCGGCGTCGTCCACCATCCAGAATGACCCAAAGTCGTCCTCAAAGCGCACAAAACACTTGTGCAATGATAGATTGGTGCGGATCGCGTTCTGTATACACAGATAAGACCACCAAGAAATAGAGAAAAGAGAGTAAAAAAGAGTCAAGCATTTTTTTCTTCTTTTCATTCTTTCGTGTTTTTTTTTCTTTCGATTTCGTTTTTTTAATTTTTTTTCCGGTCTTCCGATGATGATCACGTTTCCTCATTTCGGCATTTTTCCGTTCTTTCTTTGTTTTCTATGGTATTTTTTTTTTCTTTCTCGTTATTTTTATTTATATATATTTTTTTGTCTTTTTCAATTCCGTTACGTTCTCGTATTTTCGATTGTTCCGTCGCCGATCTGTTGAGGAATCGTACGATCGAAAACGTCTCTTTATCTCCCCCTGTGTGGCTGCTCCGTAAATCCAGGCGGCCCGCAGATCGTCACCAAATTCACAATAACAAGTAGCAAATAGTAGTATAATGATAATATATCATAGTAAATACGATAGAGAAATAGAGAGTGATTAAAAGAAGAAAAAAAAAAAATTTTGAAAAAAAAGACACAGCACGATTACTATAAGAAAATCGTAAAAAATTAGGTGTGGAGAATATATATGTATAAATATAAATAGAAAAAATATATATATTGTGGCTTGTGGCGCTTTTATATTCGGCCCTCCATCTTTCTCACTAACGCACGTGCAACACACACTTCACCATCGTTTCAAACTTACTCCATTCAATTATTTTATAATGAAGAAAATAATTTGAAAAAAAAATAAAACGAATTGGTTTTTTAAAAAATTGTATGGTTTTCGTACTTGTCATATGTCATATGAAAATGGAAAGTGTCCGGCTCTGTTCCATCATTCACCTGGGAATCATTGTTGGTCTCACGGATTTTTAGATTTTTCAACTTATAATCGATATTTCGCAAAAATAGACCCTTGTGGCATTATTTTACCTTCGGGGCACCTTCCTGATGATATATACATATATATCACAACCTCGAAGAGACTCTCGCCATAGTCTCTCCTCTGTCAGTTAGTCGCTGCAAAGCCCATCATGCTTGTTAAGCAACACACACCTTTGTTGTTGTTGTTTGTTCGTTCGTTTTGAAAAAAAAAAAAAAAAAAAAAATGTTCTACTACTGTTTCACACGTTCGCTCGCACTTTCACGTCCACATCAGATATATCCTCGGTCACCATATCGCCCAGTCATTCCCATTATCTATTGCGTTATCAAAATAACACAACAATACGAGCAAAATTAATAATCATTTCTATGGTTTTTTTTTTTTTTTTTTTTTTACGTTCTCACACACGCAATACGAGCAAAACGTTGACGTAGACCCTGCGAATAGCTTCGAGGGGCCCAAAAAACATGAATTTTCGTTTTTTTTTTTAATTGAAATTTGGAGAATTGATTAAGACGAAAAATGTTTGAAATTGTTATCAATCGCGGATCGAAGAGCAATTCGAAGGGTCCAACGCCGACCAAACGGACAGACGGACAGACACAACTCAAGCGACGATCAGTAGAGAGAAAAATACGACCTAATTATATATAATAATGTATATATATATATACATGGTACATGATGCAAAAATTATGTTATAATAGAATATCATGAATCAAATATTTTAGTGTCCAGAGGTATATACATACATATATATATATATAGTTTAAGAGAGATGAGAAAAAATTGTTGCAAAAATATGTCGGGGCGGGGGGGGGGGGGCAATAGGGGAGGGGTAATAATCTAGCTATAGCACGAGCATATAGACACATACGTGAACGCACGTGTGTATATGAAAATGCTTGTAAAAATGCATCAGGTAATTTTCGTTGGGGTTACAATAACCACCGCGCTTACATGTGGGCATGGAAAAATGAATTAAAAAAATGATAAAGAACGATAAACATGTACGAAAATACTCACGACAAAGATAAAGGCACAGGTTTGTAATTATATAGATATGTAAATAGACACGTTGAACACATACGGTTGGAAAAAAAAAGAACGTCACTATAATACTAACGAGATTGTTAATAATAGGTAATACTTGTTAACAGGCGAATAAATATCGAAGGTATGTAATAACAAGGTACGTCAAAATGGCTGGCAATACGAAGATACTAGCATATATATCAGATATATAAGAAATTTATATATATATATATATAATAAGCATATATCAATAATTCTAAATACATATACATATTAAAAAATTACGAAAAAGAGATGTAAAAAATTACGAAGAAGATTTACAAAACTGTTGTGTGGAAAAAAGCTGTGAGAAAGTTGGTGTTGTTGTTGTTGATTTTTTTTTTTTTTTTTCATTTTTTTTTTCTAAGAGGTGTAGATTGCGGTGTGACTGTTAAGAACAGCGATGCGGTGGTGTATAAAGCGGATAGAAGAATAGATAAAGATTTATAAAAATTTTAAATAGAGAGAGAGAGAGAGACATAAAGATATATATATATATATATAATGGTGTCTGTTTGTGTGTGTGTGTGTGTGTGTGTGTTGTGTTTGTGTTTAGGATAGAAGTAGATATAAAAAAGATAGACGCGCGTGTCGGGGGGTAACGTACCCAGTCGTGCTGCAAGCGCGTTGAGGACGTCTCTTGTAAAACTCCACTTCGTCCACCGTCCATACGGCCCCTTTCACGTTTTCGACTCGCATGAAACATTTGTGGAGAGACAGGTTGTGTCGCACTGCGTTCTATACAAAATAATACACAGACTAAATAAGCAACGCAAAAAACGAACGAAGCCAACTCAATTCACGACTCCGACGGTCGGGCTGTTAGTAGATTGTGACAGTGGTGACGATGATGAACGTCGTCGATGTCGGTGATTTTGTGCCAACGAGGATAATAAGTTATTTCAGTTAGGATTAATTTTTTTTTTTTTTTTCTAATCTTTTGTTTTTTTTTTTTGTTTTTTTTTTGGGGTTGGTGTGTGTACGTGTTTTTGTGGGTGTGACAGTAGAGGCAGAAGTGTTTGTCGGTCGATCGGTGTGGCTACATGAGTTGGAAAGCACTATGGTGCTCGTATAATTAATTGATTAAACGGAAATGATAATTACGCGAGATTTACGTCGCGTTTGAGTAGTTATACGATTTTAACGAGCCAACCGCTATGAAACAATGATGGCGAAATTATTTGGAAAAAATTTGTTTTTAAATTATTTTTTTGTTTTATACCCGGCTACGTGGATAATTTATTATCGTGGAATTACGTTAACGTAAATTATTGATTGTCACGTTCCTGAAATTATGACGAATTTCGTCGGAATAACGTTTAGATTTTTCAATTTTTGTGACGAAAATATTTTTCGATTTCAATTATTTCCGTTCACGTTTTGCCATAGCGGTGAACTTGTTGAAAAAAAAAAAAAAATAATAATAATAATGGAAACGTTCGTTTACTCGTGTTTGGAATTCGGGAAAAAGATAGAACGAAAAAAAAAATTTGAACATAAAATAAATAAATTCAGAACGTTCGATTGAAAGATAGAAAGATAGAAGAGACACGGCATGTGGCATTCCTGTATATCTGTTAATGCAGAGCTAGGTAATCTAAAATCTAGGGGGCACAACAACAATAATTCATGCCGCAGGGCCGAAAGAACAAATTCAGGATCCGAGATGTTTTTCGTTTCCGTCAGCGTCTCCCGTCGTTATCGCCTCAGCCGCACATCCTGGCTCCTTCCGACGTCCAATCAAAATCTGCTACGTCGTTTAGCCTGCTGGATTATCTCCCTGTACCATAATTCGTTTTTTTTTTTTTTTCCTTCGTTTTCTTATGTTTTCCTTCTTTCGTTTCTTTTTTTTCGTTCGATTTTTTTTTTTCAACGTTTCCGCTCTGTTCTTGCTGTTTGAAAAATCTTGATTTTTTTAACTTTCTTTCGAATGTCATTTTGGAAACACAGAACCATGCGAGGCGAAGCTTTTGTGGCAAACGTCGATTACTCACACTCACATTCACCCACACACGCTCACACACGCGCTCACATTCACGCCAAACTCGATCACGTTTTTTTTTTTTTTCGTTTTCTTTTTTCTAATTTTCTTTTTTTTTTTTTTGTATACATCGTGATTCGCTTCCGAGATTACGAATTTTTGACGTTTTTGTGTAATGTCCACATGAACGGGGGGGTTTTTTTTTTTTTAATTCACAAACTGATGCACCGGAAGGGAATCATGATGCATCTCAATTCACGCTTCCAGACCCTAAATAAATTTAACGATTTTTTATTTCTTAAATTAAAATAAATGAAAAATTTTGCTACTGTGTCTAGTAATATCAACACCAGGTTTACGTGATCGGGCGATTTGATGGGGATTGTATTTTACGAGATAAATTAGAGAAAACATTAATAACAATTCCTAAACATTTTTGCTGACTTTTGTTATTGAATGTTTTATCATCTTGTTTCATTTTTATTAGTATTTTATCAACGATGATAGTATTATTAATTTTATGAATATATATTATTCTACTAATAAAAAGCAGCAACATTTTTTAGACGAATCTATTTAAAAAAAATGTGATTAATCATGAAAATTTATCTCAAATCATTTATACATTTTTTAATGACGTTTTTTTAAATTGCTATACATACACATATACTATACGTATAAAGTCAGAGCAAAATGTTAGGAAGTGATAGTGACGGTGTCTGTAATTGTTCTCGTGAAATCCGAAGCCCATCAAATTGACCCGAGTTCCATAAATCCAGCGTTAGGCGTTATTCGAATGAGAATTTATTCACCACTCGTGGTATTTATCATTTTTCTTCTATTCTCGTTTTGCCAACATCGTCTATTCTTATATTTCGATGATTAATTCCCAATTGTAATTTCGTCACTTCTGATACGAACAATCCGCATCGTACAGATCACCGTGTTCGTAAATATCCGCACGAACAAAATATCAATTCGGACAACGAATAATAACTGTGATTAACAAATACTCATTCGAATATCAGTGATGCTGCATTTTTTTTTTAAATAATTAAAAAGAAAAATTAAATTAAAAAAGATTCCACGCGCAGATCACGTCGTTGATGAGTGTACGGTCGACATTTTACAACGACATCATCGTTAAATCCTCACGAAATCATTTTGTTTCGCACAATCTAGTCTTTAACGAATTTTTTTTTTTTTTTTGGGTTTCTTTCAAGCCGCCGATAAAAATTCACACTTCACAATCCAAATGATTATTTTTTTTCGACTTTTTTTGACAATTCAAAGCAAAACGACATTTTTATAATTGAATTCTTTTTTTTTTTGTCGTTATTATCGCGGATGACGATTTCGTTGGGATAATCGGGAACCTGAGCTGAAAAATCTAGAACGCTCTATGTTTGATTAAACTGTAATTATTTGTTTTTTTTATACCTTCCACGTCGCAGCGTTTCGTCGGAAGTAGCAGAATGTGTTTTGAAACCAGTTGTAAATTTCGTTGAGCGTCAACTGCTTGTCGGGCGATTCGATGATTGACTGGAAAAATTTAAGTATCGATGTTGTTATTATTATTATGTGCTTAGCGATAATACGAATCTTTTTCGTATTATCGCTATTATTTCGATAATACGAACTTTTTCGTTATTATTTTGTTCGTAGAAATTATTGAACCAACCTGACGTATTAACGAGGCGTACGTGAAGGGTGGTCTGATATCGGCGTTCTTGTAGAACTCTCGATTCCGTTGAATTTCTACGAAAAATAAGCAAATCAAAAGAAAATCGGTGAAAAATTGATTCCAATCGATTGCTTCATACTTAAATGAATTCAATAAATAAATATAAGAAATATTTCGAAAAATGGAAACACATTAATTGAAAAAGTAAATTCACAAATACGTAAATGCCAAATGATAAATTTTATTAATGGAAAAAAAAAATTAATTAAAATTATTACTGCTGTGCATAAAACACGTGATCGAATTACATCAATGTGAAATAATCACGTCAAAAAAGTATTGTGACGATAAAAAGGAGAACGAACCCGACGAGAATGAATCGAATTGCATGCAGGATTAAAATGATGACTTGATTTATTTTAAAAAAATTGATCGATTTTAATTACGACGAGAAAAATAATTACGACGAAGTGAAGAGAATTTTTGACGTGCGAGGAACACTGACCCGGGAAATACTTTCCAAACGTAACGAATGGATAGCAAAGGTTGACTGTACCTTGTTGAACGTCAAGGCCGGCACGCTCCAGCATGTAGGGCAGCCCTACACGGTGGGGAGGGCGGGCAGCACAAGAAACGAAGAAACAAGAGAAGCATCGTTAGGAGAAGAAAGTGAGAGCCTAACTTAGGGTTAAAAAAGTGAAATCGGAAGGATCGCTATTTTTACCTCATTTTTCCAATCAATCCCACAGGGAAAATTTTTTTTCTAAAAATAGATATATTCAAAATTTACGGGGCCACAATAGTTTGACGATAAAAAAACTCCCTTCCCATTGTAATCTCAACCTCACGGACTTGTTTCCAATAAAAAAAAAAAAAAAATTGTTTACCACGATGGCGAACAAATGATTTATTAATAAAAGGATGAAATATTTTCTTTCAATATCACACCAATCTGGGTCTCAAAAAATCGATTGAGAGACCAATTAAATCTCCAATTTCCTATTTTCTCTTCTTATTCATTCCAAAATCGTGCATCACCCTGTTTCCAAAATCCTGCTATTTCTTTCACACCCGAATATTTGACTATCGTATGTCGTATCAGTCGTGAAAATTTTTTCGTTCATAATTTTTTTTTTTTTTTGTTCGCCGATAATTTGATAAAAATAACGAGCTTACCTCCGGCCATCGAATGGCCCGACTTGTCGCTGATTCTTCTCCTTATGGGCCCCGACATGCTGGCCATGCTTCCCGGCATGTTCGGCATGTGCGGCATACCCGGCATGTTCGACATGTTCGGCATATGCGGCATCGGCGCTATACCCGGACACGGCGGCAATTGACCACCTCCCGGTGATCTTACCGCCGACACGAGGGCCGACATCGAGACCGGTGACATTTGCGAACCACCGAAATTCGGCGGTCCTTGACTCATCAGACCCGACGACAAGCTGAGCTTCGGCAAGCTCGAGCCCGTCTGAAAATTAAAAAAAAATAGTCGAAGATAGAATAAATCTTTGAACCGCGACGATTGAGATACTTCGATCTTCGTCCTGGGCTCGAAGACTCGACTCATGGAAAAGATTTACTGAAATTTGTGAATTTGCGACGAGCCTCGATGAGGGAAGGAGAGAGGGTGGAAATTATTGGAAATTAAATTCCTGGCGATGGGAATGACGAATTTTAATTAAATGCCGATAATTATTCCTTCTTATATATTTCCACCACCGTACACACACGAATAATTCCTATATCCGCGGTATCTTTAGAATACTTTCAAATGAAAAACACGGAAATGATCCGCTTTTACGACGTCTAACGTGACTTCGCCTCGTCAAAAAAAAAAAATACATATATACATCAAATTTCCACAAATGACGTGATAATTATTGCCCGAGTTTCTTCCCGAAGACGCGAAGTTTCTCCAGATTCTTTCGTCGCGGGAGGTTTTTTTTTTTCCTCGTCGCACGACGACGACGACGACGACGAGTCCGAGAGTTGCGACAAACCGAGGGATATTGCCCGGCTGTGGCTAATGCGATATTGGTATTCTCCGACTGTGCAACTTGTTAGGGGTTTTAATTAAGGCGATATAAATCGCGCGACGGCCGCGAAGGACCGAACTCACCGTGGAAACCTGGGTACGCGATGAATTATTAATTACAACTTGGTGTATAAATTAGCGCGGCTGAATCTCGTCCGCAACCTCGCATCGCCTGTACATATATATATGTATATATGTATGGGTAACCAACGCCGTTAAAATTCGAAACTAGCGGGGCACGTTGTTTGCCCGACGTCGTGAGACGCGACGTTGGATGCTGCGACGTTGCTTGGCCCGTCCGAATTTTATCCGTTAAAATTTTACCGTTAATCGCCAACTGTCGAGCTCGCGGTTTTCTGTGTATTTTGTATGAACTTCAACGTGGCTTTGGGGATTTATAGATGATCCGCGGGGGATAAAGAACACTTTTTCAGCATTATTAACATTTCCACGGTTTTCGAGTGTCATCGTGATACATCGTTGATTCGATCAACAACGAAAACATTTGTCAGCATTTTTTTTATCTACATCATCTTCTCATCGACGATTTGCGACCAATGAATTTGAAATATTGGACTCGCTGATTCAGAAAAAATATATATGTAAAATACAGAATGTCGTGAAAAAAATTTATCGATAGTTGAGATAATTATAGAATCTTTATCAATTAGCTGGATATAAAACACATATAACATATTTATTATTATTATATAATGATAATAATAATATTGTTGGTATTATAATTATCAAAATTGGTGGATAAATTTTTTTTTGTAAACCGATGTGAAGAAACAAATAACTCACCGACGATTCGGATGATTTAGGTAGTTCGGGCGATGCCATTTGCTTCGCAACGTGAAGATGATGCATCATTGCGTTCAGTCGATCGCGTTCCTTCTGCAATTGAATTTCCAATTGCGAAACAACTTGCATCTGGACTCTCGCTTGGGCCGTCGATCGATCGTCGAGCGTGTGTTCGGTGTTCAGGTGTCTGAAAAGGTGTAAAATAACCGTGTAAGATTTTCGAGAACCACCGGAAGATCGAAGCCTCTTATCAATACTTGGATTTATCGATGTCGTCTCATAGCCAAGATGACCAGCTATTCGCCTGCTGAATTTATTTTATCATCTTGCATCAGAAGGAAGGAATAGAACAGCCGTTAAACGGTATGTCATGAACATTGTAATCAATACTAATTTAATGTGTAGTAAATACAAAAGACCACGCGAAAATCAATAAAAAAAAATTTTATTTTTTGATCTTTTGATCTTGAAATTTTCACGAAAATATGAAAAATTTTGACGAAGGTCGAAGTTGTTTGATGGGAGTAAAAAAAAAATCGTTGGAGGGAGAAAGTATCCACGAAGGAGAAACGATGGAAGTAGGATTAGACGAAGAACCGTAACGATGCGGTCGAACGTCGTGAATATTAATGAGACAAAGGTAATTAGCGTTTTCTTTCTGCATTATTTTTTTTTCTTTTTTTCTTTCTTTTAAGTAACGGCTTGTTTGGAAGGGATGAGTCGGTCGGGGGTGGCTACGTGATTACTAGGGATTGCCGGGGATCGGGGAGGAAGGGCGGAGCTCCATGGCTTCGAAGGCAAAGGCAAACCGGATGTCAATGAGATACGCTGACGCGAGCGATTCTACCTCACTTTATTTTCATCCAATCTCCCACCCCGAAAAAGGGCACCCTTGCAAAAGTTTTCTTTCTCTCAATCGCTCTCTCGATCTTCCTTATTCCTTCTTTATTTTATTTCTTTTCAATTTTTATTTTTCGTTTTATCATCTTTCCGTCCTCCTTCGCCATCAAACGATTTTCATCCGGTTAGCGAAAAAACGGTTCGTTGTAATTGATAAATAATGCGACAGGTTTTGGGTACGAATCGCTTTTGCGCGATTATCGCGCGATTCCTTGGACGGAAGTCTCGTGGACGACGCGATAAAATTCGGTAACGAGGTTGTTTTTTTTTTTTTTTTTTTTTTTTTTGCAAATTGTTCCCGACAAAGAAGATGGGAACGGATGAACGATTAAATTCTAAATTATACTTACTTGAGGAATGCTTGATAATCTTCGCAGATGGCTTCGCAACCCGGCCACTTGCAAACCCCGTGACCGTACAGCGGATGGGCTTTGTCGTTGCAAGAAACGTCCAATGGTTTCTCGTCAAGAGTTCCGCTTCCGTTGATGTCGGATCGACGACTCGCAACAATCGAGTTTAGCAGACCTTTGCACGTCAAATACGGTGTTGGAATTGAAATATTAATATTTATAATGGCAGAAATATAAATGAATAAATAAATCATAAAATTCAGAGAATTAAATTCGTCCACGAGTTATTGATAAATTTCGAAACTATTGCTAAGTTTTTCTATTATTATTTAGGTTATTATTAAGTTTAAGAATGTTGAATGGCAAGAATAATTTAGCCATTGCAATATTTGTTCCACGAATGCTATATTAATAATAATAATAATAATATTTTACGCAGGTAATTTGATTTACCGTTCAACCCCAATGATGATTTTGGCGGGCTCGAATTTTGTAGACTTTCCCCTCCTTCCGAAGATTCGGACTTCCACGACGGTAAAACATCATTCGGTTGTAAACCTGTAAATCACGTTGATAATTCGAATCTCGATAACAAAGCATATTAAGCCTGCAAGATTTCATCGTCAAGGGGTGCCAGCCACGTGCTTTCGCAGAACGACGTTTCGACATCGTGATTACTCACGTACACAGCGTATCTTGAAAGATAGCCGTACGCAATGTGTCGTGTTTTTTTAAATTCGCATTTACATTTTGGTAAAAAAGACCATAAAAATTGTGACTCCACCTGACGAATGATTATGACCCTGAAGACCGAGACCCTGCTGCAGCAAATATTGTCTCTGTGTTATCTGCAGCTGCTGTATCAATTGTTGTTGATGCAAACCCAATTGTTGAAGCGTCGCCGAGGCTTTTTTCTTGTCCGTCGTTTGCAGAAGATGCGTTTGTTGAATCAGATTCACCTGAAGCTGTTCCTGCAATTGCTGCATGTTCTGTTCGAGTTGTTTTCGACCCAGCTCGGCAAGCTGGTGCTGATGCTGCGCGTCACACAAGCACAAAGACAAAAAAAAAATGTATCAAACGTTTTCACTCCGTCATTTCGAGGGACAAATAGATTCGTCATGAGCCAGAAGTCTCGTCAACAATCCGGATGGGGAGGGGCGGGGGAGGGTGGAGGTTGAGGGTGGAGCAGGCAAGGTTGGGAGCAGATGCAAAAGAATAACGCTTGCGTCTCGACGGTGATGAATAAATCACGAGGGTGCCGCGACCGGCCTCGAGTGAAGGAACCAAAAGAATAAGAAGAAGAAGATGACGAAGAAGGAAAAACGGGGAAAAAGATGGAAAGGGCAAAGAGTCGCACGTCCGGGACACCACCGGAGTTTCGGCAGAAGAAAGAGGGTAGCATTTTTATGGGATACCTCGAAGACAAACAACGAGACACAACGGCTGACGGCGTCGCTTAATTGCCCAACCCACCCTACGTTCCGACAGCCACCCTTAACCCCGTACCCCTTCGTTCCTTGGCTGGCCAGCCACCCCCTTCTCGCCTGTCGCTTCGCCCTTCTCGCGAGTCTCATCCTTCTTTCGGCCCCCGCCCCCCTTTCGTGGAATGCCAACCCTAGTTTTTTCTTCGAGCCTCCGGGAATGTTTCGAGACGAAGAGTTTCGAGACGAAGAAATGAACGTTGGTAAACCGGGAACCGTTTATCACATCAACATAAATAATAAAGCGAAAACCCGGATTCAATGAGATACGGGCTTGTTGACGAAGTTATCACACGGGTTATATACGAAATTATTTATATTTACGATACAATCGTTTCTTTTTACTTTGCTGAAGAATGAATTTTAAGGGGTTTGTTTTTTAGTGTGGAATTAGTGGCTATGGAATCTTTGATGATAATGTACAATTTTAAAAAGTCAAAGACACATTGTACGGACCTCGTATTGCCGATTGAAAGAGAGAGTACGATTAATTTTCGAACCTTTGAATACGTTTATTTTTGAAACGTTATTTTCCGAAAAAGATGGTAATTGTCGCAATAGAAGAGTTCGATTCTTTATTTCAGACGATTTTTTAACCAGAAAATAATAGGATAGCCTCCACCGTAAGACACGATTTTCTTGAGTTATCATCTTGAATCAATCAAGAACATTTCTTCCGAGAATTGAAAGAGTCCAAAGCAAGATTCAAATATTTTTTTCACACAGGCCATAATGATTTCAATGAACTGAAAAATGCAGTCCCATCATTGTTCATATTTATTTCGAAAAAGATGCATGAAAATCCCTAATTTTTTGCGTGGAGTTCACTAGGAAGTCACGTTGTTTCGTGTTTTTTCGGACTGTAAGGTTTCGATTAACATTACTAGGGGATGATTCTCTGGACTGACGCGTCGTTGATTAAACTGGACAACAGGAAATTCAGGGAAAACATGTGGACAACGTTGCTGATGCTGTGTCGTACTGAATAACTAGCTGCTACTGTAATTAGTCTTACGAGTACGGTAGACGCGTGATCGCAATAAACCGGACAGCCGGACTATCTAAATATCTCTGGGTACGTCGACCAACCACTGAATAAATATTGGAAGTCCTGCCGGTCTATTCCCCTTCTCCCTCTTTCCGCCATGTGAAAAGATACAACGTACGAAGTGGAGATCCCATCCAACCTCTTGCGTCCCTCATCCCCAGACTTGGGATGGAAAGGGGGGTTGGTTCTGCGGTTCTCTCAAAGCCACCCCTAACCCATCAGGATCCAGTGGCCCGAAGAACCTTATCGTTTTCCTCGTGCTGCTTATCCGTAAACACGATACCCGACACGGTGCCACCTACAACATCTCAACATCTAACGAACCGCGTTGGTCATGATCGGATAGCCCAATACGGAATTTCCCGTTGTTCGGTAATTTCAAAAGAGGTGAATGCAATTTTTACGAGAAAACGATTTCACGATGGACCATTTATGATCGTATTCGTGTACGACAATTATATGGTAAATTCGAAAGAAAACAGATCGAGTTTTTCGTTCAATTATCGTATTAATTAATTATCAATTTATTATTATTATTATTATTACGCGATCAAAAAAATTGTCCGAAACTTATTTCCGTTTTATATTCCGTTTGTTCTTAATGTTTTTTTTCATAATTAATAAAATTTCTAATTAATCATGAAATCATTTTATCTTGTCTCGTGTTTCGATCGAATTCGATAAAAATTTAATGATTTCCGTTGTCTCTTAGAAATTTATTTAGAGTCGTCAGCTTTGGAATTCCGTCGTAGTTTTTGAGACAACGACGTCGAGCGAAAGATAAGCTTGGGCTGAGCGCGTTCGAGAGCACTCTTCTGGGGCGAGTTCTCTTGGGGATTCCGCTAGGAGAAGCCGGGGTGGCCTCGCTGGTGGTACCTCACGTGCCCCGGAGACTCGAGGTTGGGGTAGACGCGAGCGGTTCATGCCGCACCACCGTTTGCCCGTCGTTCGAGTATTGTTATCATAACGATATAGCGAGGGACCCGAGCTGTTTACACAGACCGAGCATCCGCAACCCTCTCCGAAAACCTTATAGCGGGGATGGCCGCGGTTGTTCTTCGCAGGCACACCCTCCCCTCTCTCCTGCACATTGCCGGCTCGAAGTTTCTACGCCCCCCCCCCCGCTTCCTGCCCAACGGACTTTTCCGCAGCTTAACTCGTGGTACTCGGTGAAAATGCTAATCCACATAGTCCCGTTGATTCTCTCCGGCAGTTTATCGTACCCCTTTTTTTAATCTCTTTTTGTTTTTATTTTATTTATCGTATCTATTATCTGACCAGGGCGCGGGAAGGTTACCGTTGTTTGAAATCCCCCTCGTCATAATTTTTTCGATAAAAATGATAATAACATATTATGTTGAGTAAATGAACTATTGGCATGATACTAATATTGAAATTTATTCGAATTTCGTTTAAATATATATTTATGAGTTCCTCAAATTTTATTATACAATAATAATAATAATAATGATAACGACCGGAGAAAACTTTGTTTTGTCTCTCGTATAGTATAATACGACCACTCCGCTAAAATATCAATCAATGGACTTTTTCACGTTTTTTTTCCAATAAACGTCTGACAAAACGATTCGAAAAAATTGCGTTAGATAAGTGTTTTCCCAACTGGCGCTACGTTGCTCAGCGAAGACACAAGGGTGCGGGGGTGTTTTCCGGTGTTATGATTATACTTTTTTCATAATTAGAATTACCGATTGAACTCGGCCGGAAGAAGGGCGAAGGGTTGTTGATAAGGGACGGGTTTTTTGGTTACTTTTTTCGGGCGTTGGCGAGACGGGGGAGTCCACTTTCGAGACTTTTCTTTGCTCGGTCCACAGAAACTGAAGACGACGACGCCGGCAACGAGCAAACGAAGAAATATTGTAACAAGGGGACAATTCATTTGCCACATCGTGAAATTATCTTGAAAAGTTGATGAATCGTTCGTTTACTTACGTTTTTTAGGGACGAAAAGTACCCAAAGCGTTCGTGATTCGACGCATGGTCGACCGACGACTCCTGCAATCGATTAACAACATTTTTATAATGTGCTCATCAGATGTTCATATTAATCCAGTGGAAAACTATTAGTTTATGATTTTTTTAAATCGTTATCTTAATAAATTGAAATTCCAGCGTAATAAAAAATAAGAATATTTCTATTTGCAATTCAATTAAACAAGAAAGGAATATTTACTAGTCAATAGCTTCTATTCAACGATCTCAGACCCAGCTTGTAAATATTTACAGAGCAACTTCGGTCAATGTATATTCTGAACTAAAAAATGTCAACGAATTACAATTTCTGCGTATCAAAACTTTTCTTTAATTCGCAATTTAAGTCAATAAAAAATCATTTTTGAACGAAACAAAGCGTTTCGTGGTTCGTTATTTGGATCGGATTGTGCGAAATACTAGCCTGATGGTGCTGCTGTTGTTGCTGGAGATAGAGGGTGTGCTGCTGCATGAATGACTGCAGCTGGGCCGGGCTGAGTATGTGTTGTTGGAGTAGTTGCTGCATCTGATGAAGGCCGCTGGCCGGGCTGAGCATCATCTGCGTGGGTGTCTGCGACGGGGGACCCCCGGTCGGTCCTCCCGGCAGCGTGCCCTGCGAGTGATTAGGCGGGGAACCCCGTTGCGGGGCTTGGGGAGACTGACGCGGACTCGCTTGCGATACCGGTGCCCCAACACCGGAATTAGGTTGTTGCGATTGTTGCGAAATTGTGGGTTGCTTTTGCTGGGTCATGGGTGCTGATGTCAATGCGTGCCCAGAGGGACTGAACTTCCCATTGCTTCGATACTCGATCGTGAGTTCTTGCTGCTGCTGCTGCTGCTGCTGCTGCTGCTGCTGCTGCTGCTGCTGCTGATGATGATGATGATGATGATGATGATGATGCTGCTGCTGTTGTTGTTGTTGATGGTGATGTTGATTTTGTTGCTGTGACTGCAATTGCTGCTGCTGATTCTGCTGATGTTGTTGTTGTTGTTCTTGCTGATGCTGCTGCTGCTGTTGTTGTTGTTGTTGTTGTTGTTGTTGTTGTTGTTGTTGTTGTTGTTGTTGTTGTTGTTGTTGTTGTTGTTGTTGTTGTTGTTGTTGTTGTTGTTGTTGTTGTTGTCGTTGTTGTTGTTGTTGTTGTTGTTGTTGTTGTTGTTGTTGTTGTTGTTGCTGTTGTTGTTGTTGTTGTTGTTGTTGTTGTTGTTGCTGTTGTTGTTGTTGTTGTTGTTGTTGTTGTTGTTGGTGTTTTTGCTGTTGCGGCTCGATGTCAGTTTCACCTCTGTCCCTGCAATGCTGTTGCCTATCTCTGTCAAGACTCTCCCTCTCCCACGCACAGTCTCTCGCCTGTTGCTGCTTCAGTGCTGCAAACAGTGTGCTTGCCTGGAAAAGATTATTTAAATAAAAATACGGATTAGAAAAAATTGCCAATTTTATTCATAGTAATAATTCAATCATTGAAACGAATTATATCGATTAATTAGACTATTATAAAATAGATTTTATAGACTGATCGAATTATTATGAAATGAATTCAATCAATGAATAGTGCACAGTGGAAAATTCTTTTTCTGTCGATAATCGAACAATTTTTCTAACGCTTCGATTATATGAACGTCGCTATACATTTTTCGCAAGCTTTACGGATAATATTTCTTCCGTTCTAATTATTTTTTATATAGTTCTCTAAAAAATTCTTCTTTTTTCGTATTTTCCAGACATAGTACATCGCCACTTGGTGAAAATAAATTGCAAGATTGCGGCAACCGAGCGACTCCGTGAGTGATGGGACTCGACTGAATATACATGAAAGAGCATTGGAAGCCGAGCCAAAGCAAGCCCAAGCCACATCAGTGTGATGTGGCAACGTTCATGAGTCGTTCCAAAAAAGGACCAACGAAAATCGCCGCCGCGCGAGGCAAATCCCAGCGGTAATAATAGGTAACGTTAATGAATTCGCTTTTCCACAGTTATACCAACGGTAAGTCTTAAACTCTCGTTACCGTATTTCGAACAATATTGATCTTGTCTAATGGCGTTCGAGGAGAGGATGGTAACCATCGGGTTTTCGAACGTGCCCGTGAGGATGCGTCGTTCCTCCCAGGACTTGGGGGAAAAGATAGACGATGGGGAGGGAAAGGTGGAGGAGTCCGTTCTCTACCAAGCATACACTGTAACGAATGGAAAACTCACGCTTCCTCTCGTCCTGTTGTCTGACTTGACGTTTCTCTTGGTTTCTTCTCTCCCCCTTCCCTACCTCTGGCGAAATCCTCTGTTTACACACTACGTTGGATTTGTTTTATTAACTTCGTACTATCGTCAAATAGGTTTTAGAGTGTACCCACCGGGAAAGAGACTGAGGTGAGAGGATGGAAGATTGAGGGAGGCAACTGAGTGAATCAGAACGAAGGATATGGCGAAAGATCATCGAAGATGAGGGCCTCCTACTTTCCTCTCTGACTTCCTCGGCTCCTCGTTCCTTCGTCCTTCTCTGTTATCCTCTCTCTTGCTCTTTCTAGCGCACAATGAAGTAGATACCGATCTATTTATATATTTATATCCCTCCCATTTTTGTGTATCTTCTTGTACTATTATACAATAAGAATGATGATAATAATTGTTATATTTACGTTCCTCTCCTCTTTGTTATGTGGCGAACATTAGAGGAACTATCTTTTTATTTGACTAACTATTCATCTATCTATCTATTTCTTCCCCTCTCCCTCTCGCTCTGTTTCTTTCCGATTATATATATATATGTTTTTTTTTGTTCACTCCCTTTCTTTCTCTTTTTTTCTCCTCGCTTTCAACCTTCTCGTGACGCATGCACCAAAACACGTCACCTCTAACTCAGTGAGTTTCCTGGGGGCAAACGTAAACGGATGTAGAACATACACGATGATGGAGTCTTGGCGGAAGGACTTCGAGTTTGATACAGCACAAGATTATCCGAACCTTGCTGCGGAAAGCTAGAATACTCTCAAGAAACATCGTGGACGTACATCGCGTCGCCTCTTCCGCCATTTTGCTCAGCGGAAAACGTAGATTTTTTCTATCGTTTCCGTTGGAAACGGAAAATTTCGTTCGTCACCGACAAATTTTTCTGCATGCCGAAGAATTTCAACAGGATTTGTGTGAACAAAATGGAATACGAAGACGACGCGCGTCTTCTGCATCGTCGAAACCCTTTTCTTTTTTTGCTTTTCTTCTTTCGTCGCAAAGTTTTTGGCGTAACGTTTGCGCGTACGCGTGCTCGCGTCTGTGGGAGACTCGAAGACGTGCTCCGTCTGAAACAAGAGTGTTCTTCGTGGAAGCGTATGCATCCGTTGGCCTCGGCTTCGTTGGTTGTGTGAGGATTTTCTCGTTCTCCATTTTCTCCCACCAACAAACTTTCTTCTGTCTTTGTTGCTCTTGAACTATCTTTACGGGTCTTTCGCACAATCCAACGGGCCACGAGTCCTATGCTAATCTTATTTGTGTACGATTACGTATGTTTATAACATGCAAAGAAATTCTCGGGCGTGCGTTATCAGTGTTTAGTCAGGAACGTCAGAGGCGTACCGTTTCGTCCCGAATTGGTGTCTCTCTCGCTTTAGGTCCATCTCTCTGTCTCTACCATTGGGTTTTGGTCCAATATCTTGCTCTTTTTCATTCTCTCGAGCTTTTGCTCATCGCTTTGCACTTGTGTGCGATACTTTTCCTCGACGAGTAGATAAAAAATAATAGAAGAATGGCGGAAGCTCCAAAGAAGGTTTTTCGTCAGTAAAATGACGATAAAATTAATAATCTGGAAGATCTGGAATTCTGGGAGCTCCAATTTTGTATGAATGGGCGGAAATATTGAAAATCGTGCATTGAACAAAGATCTTGCATCGTCGAGATTTCAAATCTACCGGCGTAATACAAAAAAACAAAGCTAAGCAAAGGAACTCTTGCCACTGACCGTTAAAGGGTTAATTCACTCAAAGACTCGTCTTCGTCTCCAAAATCCGCGGTTTGCATCTCGAATCTTTTAATTTGCTAATTAATACCAGACTCCTGAGAATACAATCCCGCCATCCCCTCTCCGCCCCTTCAAAGTAATTCTATTCGGTTGCCCGTGGAAGCCCGAAGCCGCATTGCGGATGGGACGTTGGCCGGTCCCGAAGGGCACCCTCCAGTCCCCCCGGTCGACCGAAATTACGCGAATCTTCTTCTCGTGTACACTTGGCGAAAGCGGAACGCCAGAACATCCGAAACAGAAGAAAGAAGATCAAGATGGCAAATCCAGTCGGATTTTGAGAACACGGGGAACGTTGCTAACATTGAAGAAGCCGAAGAGAACGAAACGCAAAAAAACGAAAAAAAAAAAATACCGTAAGTTTCGGTTGGAGTACCATCGACCGGCGGATAAGACGAAGAAGACCCGAAGAACCGTTGAAAGATGAAGACGACGTCAAAAAGGAGGCAAAAAAAAATTAAAGAAAAAAAAGACTACAGGGACTGTCTTGAGAAAAGGTTAAATATAAAAGGTCGACGTGAGCCTGTTGTTGGCTGTTCAGATTTCTTCCGCGGGTCCTCGTTCCTCGATGCGCCACACTGGATTGTACAGGACGACATCTTGAAACTTGAACCCTCCTGAGAAAAATGGTCCTTTCTCGCTTGATCCCACTCTCATCACCTGCTGCCACCGCCTCGTCTTCTCCCCAGCCATCGCTTCCCTCTCGTGATTCTTATTTGAATCCCCGACGACTCCATCGAATCCGCGCCGCTCTTGCGGCAAACCGGGGGCCAAACACGAGGACTTCATATCTTTTATATATTAGAAATTCTCCTACCAAATCCACCCTCATCTCTCCTCGCCCTGGCCAAACGTTCCGCTTGCCTCCCTCTACCGCTGTTTACTGTTTGGATTTATTCGCTCCGAGCGAAGCTCCGGTTTCGTTCCCTTGGCCAAGGGAACACATCGCAGGCTGTATATGAGCCACGGATTCCTTGCAGGAATATGCACTCTCTCGACTCTCACCCTGGACCCCTTCCACGTCGCCCGCCCTTCGTTCCCGGCGTGGTTCTTCACTTTTTACTTATATACTCGATGCCACAACATCCGGAAAAATCTTGGCATCTTATTCACTTGGTGTATTCACGACTGAAACCTATTGCCGATCTCGCACGGGGTTCATGAGAAACACGAGTCACGTTTTATTTATCACGCCTACGACGATCATTGATGAGATGAGGGTCTATTTCTTGAATGCCGGGTTTTATTAATCATCGAATTCACGTACGAGTATCACGAACAAATATTCGCTTCGAGGCATGAATAAGATTAGCACGAACGTCGAAAGTTACATGATTGCTCGAGCCCAGGAATTTACAAAAATGCACTTGAATTGATTTAATAAGAATCATATGGTTCATCCAACATTATAAAAAAATGTTTGCTTATGTCGTAAGTTTTCTTATATAATTATGAATAATATATAAATATATATATATCAACCAATCAATATATTATAATATTATAGAATAATAATCAGGATAATAATAATAATTATTATAAGTATTACTATAGTATCAATTCGCTACAATTTATATGTTTTTTTGTTCATAAAAATTATATATTATAATAAACTGGCGTTACAGCGATGAATTTCCAAAATTTTTAAACAAAAAAAACGACGTATCGCGGCCCGAGAGTTTTGAAATAAAATGAAAGAACATGGTTCTTGCCTTGTTTCCGGTTTAGTATTCACGAAGCCACGGGCCAATCAGTGGCACCTCGGATTCTTCGCTTGTCGCCCGAGTGGCACTGTCACCCGACCATCAACTCCATGTTGACGTTTGTCATAATATTTTAATATTAAATCGCATTACATTCAGTCATGCGTTCGCATAATCAGACATTGTTCGTCGTTGTTGGTTGTACGTGTGCGGTGCGTGTGTCTGCCGTAGATTTCCGTTCCGCTAGAAAACATCGAGACACCGAGGAACGTAGATGCTCGAAGGGTGAAGCGCGGGAATATTCAGAATCCAAGCTACGTAACTACGGCGGCAACGATAAATGTTGAATACAAATTACCCAGAGAGTGTGGTTCAACTACTTTTCTCGTAATTTCCACGTCCGTCGTTATTTTTTCGCGCAATCGAAAATCTCATTGACGTTGGCACGAAGAGATGAATAAATAAATTAATTAAACAAAAAAAGTATCTCATCATTCGGAAATCGTTTACGTAAAGTCATTGCCTCGATCCAACAATGAATAAACAATGACTCTTGACTCGATCAATAAGCAAAAATAAAGAAAAAAATGATAAGAGGATGGAAAAACACGAAGGTCCAGAGTGGCCAAAAGGATGTGGAACATTCGGAGACTTGACGAGTTTGGAAGCTAGATTGGCCTGGATGATGCATCGAATCCCGTCGAGACCGTCGATCGCAGTCGAAGTGCGCTCGATGTGGTTGTCAACGACTCCAGAGGTGGAAGTGAGGTCCGGGGGAATAAGGGTGAGGAAGGTCCTCCTGAAAGGATCTGCAATATTGAATGGAATTAACGATTCCGTGAGCGTTGGCCATTGTCGTTCGACGGGTAGCATCCGGCTCCGGTGGTTTCTCTCGTCTGCGCGCGGGGGTCGCACTAACGGCGAGAGGCGGGGGGGATGACCACCGGCGGAGAAACAGAAGGGTTGAAAGAGGGTGGTTAGTCTCGGCTGGTGACGATGCAGCGAGAAAGCTCGCGGGCATGGACAGCCCGTTGGCCAATCAGAAAATGGTTGAAAGCGGTATAGTTTCATTCGAGGTACAGGCCAACGTCCGTCTGTTAATGAATGTCCAACGGCCGTCGTATATAGGCAATGGCAGTTGCCGGGGCCGGGAGGGGGTCAAGAGGGAAAAGGGATATGGAATAAAACAAGAGATTCGTAAACGCCAATAACTGGGAATTGTCCTTTGTCTTTCCTGGAAATTTCTGTAGGATTCAGCGGAGTCTTTTCAATGTCTCTGACCTTTCTTTCACTCTCGCCCTCTCTGTCTCTTATGTCCTTGTCCTGTCATTTTGTATTCATTTATTGATATATTCGTTATTTCGTTTTTTTGTATTAAGGTATTTTGAATTCACCTATTATGTTGTTCTTTATTTTTTGTTTTTTTATTTTCGTTATGTCGTTATTTTGCATGTACTTATTTCATTGTTCTGTTATTTTTGACAGTACTTCTTTCGTTTTGTTTGATGAAGAAATACTGCATTGTTACATGATGACAACTGCTCACCAGGCATGATAAAATAATCTCGTCTAATATATCCCTCGCTCTTTTCTTTTCCCCTTCTCTAACCTCCCTCTTTCCGTGTTCGCCAACTACCTTTCGTTGCTCGTCCAGCGTCCATCGTTAACGGACTTGTGTACATTATAGATCGTCCGATAATTGGTTCATCAGCTACTGCAAAACTTTAAACTTTTTTACCATGGTCCCTCGTCATCCCCCGAAAAACAGCATCCACGGAATGGTAAAACCACTTTTCAGTTACCTTTATTCGAACGACTACTGCACCTCAGAATTGAATAGTAATTCTGAAAACGTAAATTGCGTATCACAAAACCTCGTCGAAGTTGCAATCTTTGTTAACCTTTTCGCCACACCCCAATTCTTTTGATCAAATACCCCCCCACGGGTCAATTTGACTCTGCACAAACTTTGACTGTCAGCCATTTTAAGTTGACCCGTGCGATCGGGTCAACTTAAAATGGCTGACAGTCAAATATACATTGAGCATTGCTAAATCAATTGATATTAATTCAAAGTGCGATCGGAATTATTTACATGCATGAAAAAATGCATGAAGCTTAAAACTTTTCGGAAAAAATGTTTTTTTACTCGAAAATAACAGGGTCAAGATGACCCTGTGTGTGTAGTGATGGTTAACGTTTTAGACGAGATTGTCATTCAATTTACGAATAAACCCAAGATACCTCGGATCAAGCATTTTCAGATAACGAGCTCGATATCACGAAGAAACTATTCCAAGCGTTTATGAATTAGAAGTGAAGTTGTCACTAGGATTGGTATGCGAACCTTCTCGCGTCACCCTCTTCCCCAACCGCAAGTGCGTTTTCCCGAGCTGTCGATCGTCGGAGTTTAATCATTCAAGATCTCCGCGCCGACGACCATCTCATCCCCTACCCCCCACTGTCAAGCCAACGCGCGATTTTTTTCGTTAAAACCGCACCCCTCCCCTTTCCGACGCTACCCCGTCACCTCATTGCCATTCGTTCCGACACTTTTAGGCAATTCTTTCTACATTTTCGTGCTCTTAATGCATTTTTATGCACCCATCAACGGTCCGTGAAGGACTCCCCTGCCGTCTCGTGCATATTTAACACCGGTGAGGAGGTGGAATAAATATCCATTCGAAGAAACGTCATGATAACGTTGAACACAATTAAATAAAAATGATAACAAAATAAATTTGGAGAAAAAATTCTCATATCATTCATTCTGTATCGCACGCATTTAAATGAAAACAACTGGTAACCGGGAAGCACATGGATGAAATCCCAGCTACAATTAACAAACCACGACGACGGGACATACGAGTGAAAATCCAACTATCGTCCGGCTGGCCGAGGGATGAGGATGGTGCATAGGGCTGGGGAAGGGAGGAAGAGAAGGTGGCGGAGGGGACGAAAAATTTATGACAAATACAAGAAAACCGGGAAAACGTGAAAAGCAACCACGACCATGTGGAAAACCGTCGACAGTGACGTGACGAAGTATGTTATAGAAGTAAATTCGCATATGGTAAAAGCACGGTTGTGCTCTCGGGGCTCTCAGACAAAAGAGTGGGTGACATTATGCAAGGTAAACTTGGAACATCACGCGGGGGGTTGTTCTCCTAGCGCACTCTCGCGGATATCGTTGATGCGCGGTTTCTCTCGCTATTTCTCTCTCCCTCCGTCTCTCGCTTTTCGGGTCTGTGTGTACAAGAATTAACGCACAGAGGTGGGATTGTCGCAGCTGGCCAGGCGAGATACAGAAGGTCGGTTCGGCCGCCCTTCGTACGTTACACACATATATACGTGTTACGTGGGTGAAATGTTATGTAGGGCCCGAAGCCCGTTTGCCGCTGTCCGAAGAACGCGAATCAAGAGCGAGGACAGGAGGTGGAAGGGTGCAGGCCGCACCGAGGATCCGACGCAACCCCGACTCTCACGGGGTGGCGAGCTCTCCCCTCGTTCCTCCCCCGGCAAGCTGCCGGAGCGAGCTTTTCGCAAGGGTGGATGCGCGCACGATGACGAGGTGAGATGGGGGTGAAACGGATACAAGCGGGGGATGATGGGGCGGAAAAGGGAGGGGGACGTGAATATATATATAACAACGTGGGTGCATCCGAGAGAGTAATTTTGGCATTCTGCGGGTTTGCTTACTACCCTTCCTCTTCCGACTACGTTCGGTTCGACGATTTCGCGAGCGTAACTCTCATCCCCCAAATCTCCTCGCGACTGTGACAGAATAAAACGTTGCTGTGACGATAGACTGTCATGGAAATTTTTCGCGACCTTGGTATTCGTTCCATTAGTATGTATCTGCGGGGGTTGGGGTGGGGATTGTGGGAGAGGAGGCAATATCGAGAAATCGGGTTTATTAAGATCGCGTTTGTCGAGGCAGAAGTCAGACGGGGATCGCCGTAATTTGGGCGATGAGGAAGTTGTGTGGAGAGTGAGAAAAAAGAAAGAATGATGGAAAGTGCGAGTGAAGGAGGGAGAGATAGTGTGTAATGAAAAAATAATATAAACATGAGAACGAGAAAAGTGTGTAGTTATGTTTTTACAGCCTTTTGCTAAACCACCAACCCTCTTGAGCGCAACCCTCTTTCCATCATTCTTATATATATATACGGTAGTATCATTCTTTCATTCTCTTATATTTTGCCAACCCTTGAAGACTCATGAATTCTCTCGCCTCGATGTTTCTATCTTTTTTTCTACATTTCATCCCAGACCGAGACTTTAGCCACGTAAAAAAAAGAATTCATTGTCCACTTCCTAAAACGGTGAGATCTGCTCAAACTGTCATCAAATTGTAATTTCGCCATTCAAACACAACATTTTTTTAATCACTATCGGCACTAACGAATTATCAGCGTCTCGATAGCATCGAAAACAACTATTCATGCAATTATTAAACGCTTAAGACTCTGAACGAAAATAAACACTCGAGACTTTGTAAAATTTTCTTCGGGCCAACAGCTTCGGCTGTAATAACGTTGCTTGGTCCAATACAAGTCGTTAATGAAAATCAAACAATGAGAAAATTATACGTTCACTTGGGCCGAGCGCTGTTATAACTTCGCTTTGTTTTCCGTCTTTCTCGCTCTCGGCTTCTTTTTCCGGTCTGACCACAATTCTCCTGCTTCTTTTCTTCGTGATCGTGAGACTGAGCTAGCTGCTCGAAACCCCCGGCTCTCTCCGCGTCCTCCTTCGTGTTTTGTGTATGGAAGGGCCCCGAGAGAATTCCCGAAGCTGGAACATCGCCCATTGCGTTTTGGCCTTAGTCAGCCTTTGCCTGGGTTACGCGGTGGGTTTGTACCGCGTGCCAGTGCTACCCGCATCAGCTCAACGAATGGTCAGGCGCCGAGAGCGCCTTGTAGGCGTTTATTTCTTTCTACCTTTCACCGCCGCTTCGCACGTTATTTTTTTTTCACTCACCTTCCTCCCTCATCGCTTCGAAGTTTTTTCTACTTTCCCAGTTTGTATTTCTTCTTCTTCTTCTTTTGTTGTGTTCATTATCACCTTCTCGCTGCCTTGACCGAGCGCCGCTCCGTCGATAAGCTCGCGCGGGATATGCCGCTGTTTAATGTTTATATTGGAGGGCGTTTCGAGTATTATTTGTTTCTGTTGTTTCTTTGCTGAACCCATCCCTCGATTGCCAACATCGTGTGTGCAGTCGTGGAAGACATTGCGGGGTATTTTTATGGATATATAGATGTATGTATGGGGAAGTAAGAATAAACAATGAGAAGGGACGTGTGGATGACATTCCCGTGGGAATGTAAAATAATAAGTATCGAAGCCACTTTTATTTTTGTGTGCACAAAGTATTGATACCGCGAGGTTCCGTGATGGTACACTCATGTTCAGAGGATCGGGCCGAAATTTTTTCCACCGGATATATGTAGATTATTTGGTGCGGTGGGTCAAAAGCCCTCTGGCACAAAATTCTGCAACGGCATGAATTTTAGCATTGTTAAAAGAGGCGTTTTTTTCGAATGTTCGACACCACGAATTCATGACGAATCTTTCGTAAGGTCGTGTGGACCCCGAGTTACCGTTCAGGAACAGGCAAATAATTTCACACATCTTAGTTAAACGTACAGATCTTGATCCAGTCATGCGAATAATTTTTTTGATTTCTGAAATGATTTTACCATTAAATCGGCAACGTTTTAAAATTTCGTTATGGGGTGCGTTGTTCACTCCCGAAGGTCCATTAAAGGTCCGTAAATCCCTAACGCGTACGGCTCTACCGGAGAGCCTCCAACCCTCTCGAACGAGATATATATTGACACATACGTGTGTGCGTGTGTGGCATCGCCGAAGCTCGTGGTGCGTCGGCCACTTACCCGCGTCACAACCCTCCGCACGAGCTACACTTCGGATCATGACCGAGCATACGGGCATTCGCTTCGGCCTCGTTCACTCGTCGGTTCGTAGACGCATATTTATTCGCAGTCCATTTTGGTTTGTTTGCACGAACGAGAGGTCCGTCAAGCTGACGTCGAAACGGCTCGAGCTCGGTGCGCTCGGGTCCTCTCTACACACTTTATCTGTCTCTCGCTCTCTTTTTGTCTACTTTTGCCACACACTTTGCATTCCTCCGTTCGCGTTACAGTCTCGGCTCGGTGGCTCCCGCGTACCGGCGAATCCCCCGCTTGAACCTTACGGAAACTTGCAATCCTCTGTTCCCACAGGAATGCGCGACGTTATCCCGGCGTACGCGTGAAAAATTTAACAATTTTCGTTCGAACGTTTAACGTTTCGATTGGTCCACTCCACGTGACTGTAGATGGTGAAGACAAAAATCTCCTCAGAGAAAATCAAGTAATCAGCATCCGTTACAAAGCGAAGGATCGAAAGACGGTGATTTTTCTCGACAGATTAGACAAACTTCGGGGGGGAATGGAGTGTGGCGACCGGGAGGGAGAGGCTGGGCGCGACGAAGGGGTTGCACACCGCGAAAGCCACGAGGGATGATTAATCGCGATAATAACGGAAGATGGTAGTTCGAGACTTTTGGAATCTGGTTCGACGTGGCCAGGACGTGGGGCTGCTGGTCGAGTCGTTCAGCTGCGGGATCTTCGTCGTCGTTGGGCGAACATTTAAATCACCGTCTCGTGAAGAGAACCAACGGCGAAGGAATCCGCGGATGAGATTGCGGTTAAAAATTGTTTGGTATTACTTAAAAGCTTTTTCCTCGAAGGATTCGTTCGAGCCAGAACCTCGTTCTCTTCTTCGTGATGATACAATTAAGCCCGGTGAAACGAAAGACGACGTGGAAACTCCGAAAGGGGGTGGATTTTCCGAGACGTAAAATTGTCCAATATTTTTCACGCCCTCGCGCTCGAACGTCAAGAGGGATGGATAAACGTCAACGTGAGAACGAAGAAACGAGAGAAATGTAACGAACGAAGACGAGGACCGAGAGCCGTTGGAGCGTTGGATATAAAGGGGTGAGAAAAAGTATCAAGGGGTTCGGGTAAAGAACAAAAATTAGAAGCGAAAGAGGGTCGTGATAGCGAGCTTGCGAGGGAGGAAGGACAGCCGAGCGGACGTAGAAATATTGGCCCGTGCTGCAGGCTCCGCGGAAAAGGTGAAACAGGGTGTAATGCCCCGTTGTAATGAAGTAAATTAGTGTCGGGAACTAAACGAGTATCGCTACACGGATAAATGTTTGAATTTTTATCAGATCTTGGATGAAGAAAGTAGTCGCATCTCGTTGGTGCTATTGTTTGAACGGAAGGTCCGGGAAATTCTGTAATCGGTCAATCAATAGAAAAAAAATGAATTAAGAAATAATAAATATATTTTTTAAATATTTGATGTATTATATTGTTATATTTTGGGAATACTTTTTTTTGCGATCAAATCAAGTTCTTTTGAATTCGAAAGTTTGACGATCTTGATATTATAATCATTGTTTTTCTCTTTTCGATTATGGATTGAAGCATTATTTAAACTAAATAATACATTGATAAAGTCGAATACCATCATAATGCAATCAAAATGAGAAACCACGAGATAAGCGAGCTCTTTTTTAAGCAAGTGAATCGTCGGAGGATTTAACGGAAAATTTCTTTATCGAACTTCAGCATGAAGATAGTTTTCTCTGCGTAAGTTTCGCGACATTTTCTCTCATTCTTCGGCGATACTTATAATTTCAGTATTAATATTCACGACACACCCTGAGAGAAATATGAATATTAATTATACTAATCGTTTTACCATGATTGCGTCTAGACCAGAGCACGGAGCGATTTTTCTCTACGGAAAAATATGAATCTCAAAAAATTAAGGAAAAAAACCAGACTATGCTTTATACGAAAATCGATCAACGATTGAGACGGGAGACGCCTACGTGGCCAGAATCTGTGTGAGAGTATAATCATCATAACGAAAAAAACAAAAATGAAGTATAACGTGAAGGAAAAAAATTAATGCTTGGATTACGTCGACGTCGAAAATATTAACGAGTGAAAAAAAAAATATAATAAGTTGATCGCTTTCCAGACAATTTTCCTCGCGATTTTCATCCATCCCACGTTTCCCATAGTCTCGACTATTCGATAATCGCTTAGTTTCAGCTCGCGCAACTTTTTTTATCCCATTTGAAGAGTTGATTTATGCTATAAGTACACAAAAAAAATTAATAAAATAAATCGCATTGATATAATGAGAATTGATATGGAAAAACTTTATTTCCGTTTACACCGGAAACAGACCAACAAATTAACTGACACATTCGATCTACGTTGGATATTTTTTTATGAACAGTGAATCAACGATTTAACGTTTCGTCGAGAAATTAAACCCTGGAGCCGCGGGAGCACTGGTAAACAGGGGTGAATCCACTAACCCACAAAAAAAATATATGAACTTCCTCCCGTGGAGCACGGTCGAGCCGAGTGAATCACGAGAATTCACGCGGCTGTTGCTTATTATGTTCTATTTTTCTTTTTTCCGTCCCACCCCTTGGGTACCGTTAATTCGTTTGCGAGTGGCGAGGGGGTGGCGTGAAGCACGCGGCGCCCTTTCCTCATCCTCCTCGCTCAACCCCGTATCCTTGACAAGAGGGTAGACAGCTCTGCAACGAGGATCGGACATTTGTATTCACCAGGGATATTTCTACAATTCAGGTATGTGCTTCAAGATCCCAGAATCTCGCTCGGGGGGAGGAGGGGGTGGGGGTGGCGGTGGAAGCAGTCAGCCCGAGTGGGGATGAGTCCAGAGATGTTCTAAAAAAGTTCAAAAAAAGGGGTAAGCGCGTGGTGCTAGCGAACGAGTGGGGGAAGCGGGTGTGTTCGAGCGGAGGGGATGAAGAGCGTCGTACCTGAACCCCCTCCGCCACCCCCGTCATCTCGGCCCCCGCGATCCATCCGGAGGGTTGAAAATCTGCGGAGAGCTCGGGAGCTGCACTGAGAGAGAAGACAGAGGGGCAGGGGGTGGGTAGCCGGGGGTGGCCGGAGCGATCCCGCATATTTCACATGCAGGATGGCCTGTTTTGCTTGGCCCCGGCAATATTATTACCATATTTTTCACATAATGCGCTCGAGACCTGTGTGTCTCTTATTTCACGTGACATAGAACCCCGCCGGGCCGCGCGCGGGGGATGGACCGACTCCCTCGCACCGGACTTTTCCTCCTTCTTACTCCCGCGATCGTGCCAGACCAGTCTCGGGGACTTGCAATGCATTTTCACTGCTGTGCCACGCTTATCATTCATTGCCAGTGAAACCATCGCTATAAAGTATATATAAATTTATATTTATATATTTATATGCAGATGGAGCCACGCAACAGCCGATACAAGTGCAATCGAATGATTAGTCGACGTTTTTTTTAAATATATTGTATTTGAAAATGATATTTCATAATAATATATAATCTCATATTCTATTGTCACATGGATCAGAAATAATAATAATTTCATTATTAAGATGTATATACGTCCACCGTGCATATATATACATACATTCTTAAACATATATATTCGGAGGCCCTGTGATAAGTCAGATTACTAAGATAATGAATGCAGAGTTGTAATATATTTTTCTAGGTTTGAAAGTTGGAAAATGTGTGACTTCTTCGTCGTCCAAAAAATTCCTCAAAAGAAAAGGATACAATTTCGACAGAAAGCGGTGGATAGGTAAAAATTACTTTCAGCCAATGAATAAACAATTATTGAATTATTACCCGATAAAACGAAACAATTATTGAATTACGCGAAAGTCTGATCAAGGGTGAGCACCGAGCTTTTTCGTTATCCGTCTCGTCATTCGTATGGCAGAACGTCACAGACGTTTGGTACACATAACCGCGGTGTACATTCATACACCACAGTGTGTTTCGTGTTTTATGCGGTGAAGCAGTCGTTACACGACGCCGCCATCGTCGTCGCCGCGCCCTGCAAACACAAACTGACGGCGGTCAAAGTTTGTTCTGCCCTCGCCGACGCTTCACTCGGCCTACTTTCGCCGTAGTGACTACTTCATAGTTGCTGCTGCTGCTGCTGCTATGACTTCCGAGCATCGTCAACAGTCCCGGTATTCATCACCGTCGGCGTGTCTAAAAAAGCTCCACCACTCCGAACGATACCAAAGTCTCATTCTTCCGACGCGCGCCACGAACTTAGACCCCGTTTACGTAGAATGAAGAGGATCTATTATCTCTTTTAAGAAAAAACTGGCAAATCGTAACTCCACAAAACTAAACATCGGAAGCTCTCTTGCATAATCATTTCTTTAATCGCAAATGCGTAAGAAATAAATTTGATGCGGAAAGTCGATAGAAAGTATCAATGTAATATGTATGAAAACGAATTATTCCATTATAGAAATTGCATAAATAATAAATACTAATAATTGAATATTGTTATTATTTGTATTATTATCAGGATATTTTTATTTTTATTTTTAATATACATATATGTATAGTTATAGATAACGGAATACTCTGGGAAGATGCAGTGTTTATCGCGTGCAATAATTCAAGTTTCGAGATAAAATAAAATGAATCAACGAACGAATTGTGGAAGATAAAATTTTAGAGTCCTCTCGTGGAATCGAAGCGGAATAGTAGACGGGGAGGGAGGGAGGGGGAGGGAAGGAGGTTACGCCGTTGGTTTCGAATATACAAGGGTAGTTGGCGGTTGTACTTCTTCAGAGGAGACCCCCCTGAAGCATTCTCCACGTGTAGAACGAACTTACAACTATGTACCGTATATACCATACAATAACGTTGCACGTATGGGGAACTTGGGCAACGCTTCGCGAGGGAAACCTATTCGTGTGTAGATTCCGGAAAATTATGGCCGATAAAGAAACAAATTTCGAATTCCGCCAAACCGGCGGCGAAGGGGAGGAGGGTAGGGGGATGTGGGGGGAAAAATACGGCGTTATAACGTTATTCAAGGGTTGTAAGGGGCTAGCTCGTGGATTCCTGAGGGCCGTCGAGCCACACCGCAGCGCGCTGCACGAGACGCCTTTCTCGTTCAACGGGGCACCACCTTCTCGGCCTCTTTTCTTTTCGGAGTCGGGCAGAACCCCCCTGCCCCGCGATTCGTTTCCACGACCTTTTCGCTTTGCTCGCGCTAGTGCGCCTCGAAAATATCGATATTTCGTATTTGTGCGATGAACAATCGAGCGGGAAATATGTATTATGTAACATCGTCGTCATTATTCTTAGCAAATTTGGACGATAGTGGAGAGTCGAAGAATTTTTATCCCAAACCCTTTGAAAAATCGGGTTCCTAGTTGATTTTAAGAGACTCTAATTTTTATATGGATTTATGGAGCTGATGTCGCACCCGTCGTAGAATAAGGGTACAACTATATTCACGGAAACAACTTAGTTGTACCCTTATTCCACGACGGGTGTGATATGAATTGGTTTTCTTCTACATATTCGTGATTAATAATAAAATATTAATCTCTTTGACGGCAAAAAAAAAATAATAATATGTAAATAATTCTACGCTAGCAGAATTCAAACGCTAACGAAATGTATGAACGATAGATTTCATAATCGCCAAGTAATCTAGATAAGAATTTATCAAGGTTGCCGATAAAGCAAGACATCTTGTGAGACGTTATCGCAAGATTCCACATACTTCCTTGTTATTCTCTTTCTCTTCCTGCCTCTCTCCCCCTCTCTCAGTCGATCTCTCTCTCTCTTTCTGTCTGTCTCTCTCTCTCTATCGAGTAGCTGATAGGGGTTGTGGAGCTAGCCGAGACGATAGCCGGCCGCGACATCTCGCTCGAGTACCCTAATAAACCATTTTCCCATGATCCACATGGGCATTGTACGTCATCGAGGACTTTGGCCGCAGTTCCAGCGTAATTGAATATTGATATATGGCGAAAGATGTGAGGTCGGATATGACGCTGAACATAATATCAAAACGTAAGAGAATATCGTTTGGTCTTGGCCACCAAGAACCTTTGCCAGTGTCCAACACGGATTGCACGACGTTATTGCGAGCGACTCTGGATTTCTCGTATCGCGATCTGCGATACCGCATTTGTACCGTACAAAAATATTTATCGTCGATTCGTTTTTATTGATACAAAGCAATTTCGGATAAACGTTTGCGACGAGACGCTTGCGAAGCTCGATAGTGAAATAAATTTTCGCAACGGCCTGAACGAAGAAAAAGGGGATGAGAAAAATGAAGAAGAAAACGATTTTATTGGTGTTGGGGTCGGTTGGCCCTTAGGTGCAACGAGTTTAGAAAATTTCGTAATGAAATATTTCGAGAAATAACATTAGAATCCTCGTAAATGCGATGAATTTTTTATTTTCTTTCATAAATGCGTCAATGGCTTACCTAAGAAGCTCCAAGAGAGGTATCAAGATCATCAACTTTGTCCAAAATCACTCGATTATTCCGACGACGGTTTGAGCTCACCTGAAGCATGATAAAGAAAAAATATGCATATGTGATTAGGGCTTTTGCACGACGCTTCGCGAGTTTGTGATTTTATTGTTATTATAACTATTATTATTTCTCATAATTAAATCAAAGGATCGAAAAATTACAGAAAACTGAAATGACAAAAGATTTGACAAATTTCTCGGAATTTCAATCAAAATTCGTGAATTAAACTTGGTACGATAAAGAAGGCAATTACGCGGCCTCATACTCGTGTGTTTATTTCACTTAGGTCTTATTATTATTCCTTTTAAGCACAAAAAAATGAATAGAAAATGAAAAATAACAATAAAAAATAACGAGAAAAATTCTTGGTCGTCAAACACGAGGCAAAATATATACCAACAGGTACATATTTCGAGCGAGACAAAATTATTTGTACAAACTAGGTGGGTCCCCCGTGCTGAGCCGAGCTTTGGTACACACGCGTGAGTTTACACGCAACAAAAAGTCTCGCGAGAGCGGACGAGCGGAGCCTGTAAGCGAGGATGCGACGACGATTCTTCCCGCCATCACCTCAGAGTCGCGACGTCGAGCTCTCGGTAAATAGTTGTGTAACGCAGAACGAGAGGCATTAAATAAATAATAGCGGTGCGGCGTTTTGTGATGCGAGTGTGTTTCTTTGTGTGTGTGGGAGAGAGAGAGAGAAGGAAAGAGGAAGATATTGGAACACAAGAACGTAAAAACAGCAAATTACAGACACAAAAAAAAAAGATTCGAGAAAAAATAGCGGTAATAAAGAAGAGAATATGGTCACGAATTTATTTCATTGCGAAGTTGACGGGAGACAACGAGTTGTTCTTTATTTTTAGACTTGCCTCTCTGGACTGTAATTCCAGAACATTCGCTTCAAGAATTATAAACGTCGATGATCTGCGCCCCGACCCGAGAACCAAATGTCCTTCCTTTATTAATTATCGAACTCAGCCAGAAATTCATCGTAATAGCAAACCAAGTTGGTTTGCTATTTTTAAACGAAATCGTCAAATTGAGATTGAGGTTTTGAATTAATTGACGATGATTGGTAAGCGGCGTTATTCACATCCCATAAAAATAATGGGTTGATGGTGTAATTGGAGACGAAATTGGTATCCTCGCGAAAGATTAGTAGGTGGCGATGGACATTTTTAATGAAACGAAAAGAAGAGACATTCAATAATAGACAGATAAAAAATTATAATGAACGAGAACCAATGATGATACTAATAATATATATTAATAATATATAAATAATAGACAAATAATAAATCGATCTTATTTTTTCCAATTTTAACTGAGTAATAAAAATGTTTAAAAAAATCTTTTGTTTCTTTCAATTTTTTTGTGTACGGAGATAATACAATACACAAATTATCCAAGTAGATTCGTCGACGGAGAGCAAAAAACGTGGAAACTGCGACAACACAGAGCGACGATGAGAATCGTCGACGCGGGAGTCTAACGTTCGGCGGAAACGCCCCGAGGGTGTACCTGGATAGAAAATATTTTGGTCGTTATCGTATCCGGTCTTACACGTGATCCGCGTCCTGGTTAACGTTAACCCCGAGACGCGATTTGTTTCGATGGCGAATTGGATCAGAGAAACGCCTCGACGACGATGTTTCCCACACCGTTGGCCTCTACTACTTGGTTCTTACTACGCGCAAACGTCCCTCGAGAACTCGATCTCCGAGGTTACGAACGGAATTACGAATTACTTTCTCGCATGCTTAAGCACACGCACAGACATATTTTTTTGAGATTCCACGGTTCCATGTCTGGCGATAATTAGGCAGACGTATCGGGAGCAGCTAATGCAAAATGTCGTTGCGTAAATAATTCAATAGAAATTAATAGTCATGCTTGACGTAATTGGACGGACCATCCTCGTGTTAAATAAGTGGAAACGAAATTTCCGATAAAAATAAGAACACAGCTCTAAGGTTTATTACATTGAATCGCAATTTTTAACGAGGAGGACATCTCACCATCGGACTCCATTTTTTTTACACATCATCTTCGATCCGTCGAAATCATTTGGTTGAAAATAAAAATAAAAAAATTGAAATATTTTTTTTGCATAGGGTGTAAAAGAATTTTTATACTCCAACCTTTTGTTAATCTCATCTATTTAAATAGATGCATAAAAATTAATAAAAATGAAAATACCAAAAGTTCATAATTAATTGAAAATTCTCTAGTGATTCATACTAGAATCATTCCACAATCCAGCTTCGGCAATGACGTAAAATCCTAACCACGGAAATTTTTACGCCTAAAATGTTCCACCTAACACAATTACGTCCACCTCGAAGCGACGGGTTTCTTCATAAGAATAAAAAAAATTACTCCGTCGTTAGCGGTTCAACACTAAACGGTGATGCAACGTAAATCCGTAAATAAATTCACGGTGTCCACATATCCGGTAGTGAACGTTTCGGCGATATGGCAGTATTATTTGGCATCGTTCAAAACGCCGAAAAGAACTGGTTGGCCGTTTGGCCCCTTAAGGGGCCGTTTATATGCGGGCTACGACGGGTCAGCCTGTTAGAGATATATATTTTTCAATATAACTCCGGAACAGCCGAGAGAAACTGGAATGCGAAGACGAGAGCCGCTCGAGAAAAAAAAAAACAGAAATGAAATAAGGCAGTCGACGTTATTTTTTATCTTTATTAGATTGTTCGGGCGCATCTGTTAGCATAAGTTCGACGTGCTACGGAATAAACGTGCGTGAATATCGAGACAGCGAAGAAAGGGTAAGAAAAAAAAAATTCGAGAGATGGTAACACGTGGTGTCTTTGGCCTCTGCCTTCCCCTCCACCCCCCTTGCCGCCGGTTTGCTGACCGGCTCTCACCAGCGACGAATTTCTTTGACGTTGGTTTAGTGTAGGTTTTACAAAAATCTGAGAAAAAGCGGATGGGCAAAGAGGAATGTTTGTTTGGCGCGGTACGGTTAATGGCGTCAGGTGTATTCCAACGTAAACAACGAAGAAAACTTCTGACGTTCCTTTGTAAAATACTGAGGAGGAGCAAACAACGCTTGAAAAGAGTCTCGCAAAGCGAGTTTGTCACGTTTATCGCCGGTTTGTATCCTCGCGTCTTCGTCTCGAGGACCAGGCCTCGGTTTCAACGAGGTCAACTGTCGTTCCAATTCTCACGCTCGGACAAGCTTTTCGCGTAATCGCGAATTTCAAACGAAGAAACACGAGTCGAGCAACGAAATTTTGCAGAGGTTTCGTGGATTGAGGTCATCTATTTTTTTTTCTCTATGTATTTACACGATGTCGCACATGATGGAAGAGCCGAAGTTTGGATGATTTATTCAATTAATGAGTTTTATCGTTTTCACGGTAGAAGAGAAAGACATTTTTTTTAAATGTTGCTGCCACACTCCCAATTCAAAAATTGATCGAAATAAAAAAACAATGAATACATGGAATCAGTATCAGCTATTTTTTTTCTGCATCTCTATGCAATTTCAAAAGTGACAATAGAGTACAGAACACCGAAATCATGGAGAATTAATGTAATTGAAATTTTCCCAATTGAAACGAAAAATAATTGGAAAAATATTAGCTGCTTACTCTTATATCTAATTATTTTCTGCGAGGATTGAAAATATCTTTCTGACTCAACCCATCATCGATAAAGAAAATTGATTAGAACGAAAATACAAAAAAAAAATAATTTTTAATGAAACAGATACGAGAATTAATTGCCAAGATACTGAATTACCAATGCCGAACTTCGTAATACCTCAATTTGTAATAATTATGTTGAATAACCGAAGCTCCCCGTCGGGGGCAAAGGGTTTAGAAATTTTAGAAGATAATAAATGGACGCATAACGAGTGCACCCACGCCTGCACCGTCGACGTTTTCGTACTCGCCGTTCGGCCGCGGCCTCCTCGTCGTTGGGACTAATGTACGAAATAAATCTGCGGTAATAGTAAGTAATTTGGCTTCTATAAGTCGATAACAAATCGGCGTTTGCCAACGGCAGTCGCGAGACCCCGTAATGGCAGCCAACTGACCGAATCCGTTGCCCTCACCTCGCTTACCCCTTCCCCTTTCACACTGCTACCCCGTCGCTCTGCGAGGGTACAACGTGGTCCTTGCTCGTGTACGAGGTTTCCGCTACCCCCTCACACCCTTATTCCGTTGAGTCCGAGTCGACCGTTCCATCCGACCGTCCAGCAGGAACGCGCCCTAACACCCTTCTGGCTGTAACCATCCCCACTTCTTCTCACACCAAAACCATACATACATGATATTTATATATATATATAAATATGTATGTCTACATGTGTATATCGATATATATATGGGGCATTCCAAACCAAACCGTGGGGTCATTTCCCTCGGGTCCGCCGATTGTTGCATAATTTTATTTTTGACTTTGTTCCGACTCAAAATAGACCCTAATTTTTTTTCAGAATTTTTGCACCACTCTTTAAGGTGATGGGCGCCGATTGTTGCATAAACTTGCATATCGTTATTTGCATAGAAAGACATTATATAATTTGCATACGATTTTTTTTAAACTTTGTTCTGACTACAAACAGACCCTAATTTTTTTTCACAATTTTCCCATCACTCCTTAAGGTGATGCGCGCGCATCGAAGTTGCAAAGATAAGAGTAAGCCGACAAAACGGCCATTTTTAAAAATTTGATTTTTTTTCTACAAATGCTATGTTATAAAATAATAGTTTTTTTTCTAATTTGGGAGTGGGACGCAGCTTGCTTGTATTTGAAAAAAAACTTTTTTTTTTTTCAAATCTTTAAAATCGTAAAAATTTCTAATTATAAAAATGATTACACATGTGAAAAAAAAAATCAAAAATATAACGGGTCTTGAAAAATGTTGATATTTTGCATATTTCGTATCTCGATTTTTCACTTTGCTGTGCTCAGAGACGGTCACGTGCTCTCCCCTCACGAAATATGAAAAATATCAACATTTTTCAAGATATGTTTTATTTTTGTTTTTTTTTTCACACGTGTAATGATTTTTATAATTAGAAATTTTTACGATTTTAAAGATTTGAAAAACAAAGAAAGTATTTTTTTAAATACAAGCAAGCTGCGTCCCACTCCCAAATTGGAAAAAAAACTATTCTTTTATAATATAGCATTTGTAGAAAAAAAATCAAATTTTTAAAAATGGCCGTTTTGTCGGTTTACTCTTATTTTTGCAACTTCGATGCACGCGCATCACCTTAAGGAGTGATGGGAAAATTGTGAAAAAAAATTATGGTTCGGTTGTAGTCGGAACAAAGTTAAAAAAAAAATCGTATGCAAATTATATAATTCCTTTCTATGCAAATAACTATATGCAAGTTTATGCAACAATCAGCGCCCATCACCTTAAATAGTGGTGCAAAAATTCTGAAAAAAAATTAGGGTCTATTATGAGTCGGAACGAAGTCAAAAATAAAATTATGCAACAATCGGCGGACCCGAGGGAAATGACCCCACGGTTTGGTTTGGAATGCCCCATATACATAGCATATCCATATGACCAGTTGCGAGCCCTGACAGTAGCACTCCCTTTCCTCGAGCGTATTCATATTTCACAGACTTGTAATATAGGAAAGTTTTGTTTAAGCCATAAAGCCAAGGGTCGTCCGGCGAACGAGCGCAAGCTTACGAATGAGGGCCACAACCAGGGTCCGCGACGACGCTCGCCCTTCGAACGTCGGGTCTCTCACACGCGCCACCGGTCAGCGCGAAATAATTCACGTTTCAGACTGCGAACTGCGTTCGCGTCTAGAGACAGCACGCGGGGAGGGAGGGGAGGATGAATCAGTTGTCGCGAACGTCATGAAAGATTTGGAAAAGAATAAAGATGTAATTATTTTCTTGGGGTCGATCGAAAACTTCGGTCAGAAAAATGGCAAGAAATTTATCAAATTATTCCAAATCAATAAATCATTAATAATAATAATAATAATCATAATAATGATAACAATTATTTAAAGCATTGAAATATATATATATATATATTACAATAATATAATAATATTACCAAATCAATGATAATGGACAGACTGTGAGTAATTATTTAGTAAGTATTATCAATATGGCGACGAAGCCAGTTGCATAATTTATAAACGCATTTGAGTGAATCAAGACGATCAACGTATTTGCCTCGGGGTTTGGTGTGGTCCAGTCGTAAAATGAATAATGCTCACATCTGTTCGAGGCACGGGTCCCATCACTAACACCAACGACCCTTCTTAGGGTTTGATAACACTGGCACGGGCTAGCGCGTTTCCGTCGTCGTTGCTTTCCCAAACGCTATATCGCCTCCCCTCTCCCCCATTGTCGGTACGGTGAGCATTTCCGTTGCATATCAAACTGTGTATAGTTGCGGGGGTGTGTGATAGCGAAGAGGAAGAATCGAAAGGGAAGAAAAAGCAGTACCAAATGGCCGATCGTCGCCTGCTGCTGCTGCTGCTGCTGCTACTGCTGCTACTGCTGCTCCTGTCCCGTGATATATTTGGATATATTAAATTTTTTTTGCTATCCCTCTTCGCCCTCGCATTCTCCGGTTTCTTGCGTCCCTTCGGACAATGGACGCGAGCCGGATAGCCAGAAGCGTGAAAATATCGGGACATCAATCCTTACAACTCGACTGATTTCTCATGTACAGTGGGAAACGACCGACTCAGGGCGTAAAAAAAAGAGAACACAGATGCACAGACACGTAACGTTGCCCGACGAATAAACAAAGCGTGAGAGGGGGACGTGGCAGTTCAGGAAAGAATTTTAGTGTTAAATTAGTAGAAATGAAATTTTGTCCGAGAATGGAAAATTCAATGAAACTGTAGCGATGCTATATAAACCCGGAATTACTAATTGATAGTGAGAAACCATTTCTTATCAAAATCACGTTTTATAAACTTCTAACACATTTTTTTCCAACGGTCTTGTTTGAAAATGGCGAAAGTTCTTAAAAAAGAAATTTTCAAGCTCTGTTTGAAATTTGGCTACATCATTTTTCACGTAATTTCTTAGAGTCGCATAGAAGTTATTCGTTCCTCTGAACACTGTGTATCTCATGAAAGAAAAAATCATCGGCAAAAGAGGCTAAAAATCGACCTTCAATTTTGAAATGTCCACCTATTTGATAATTTTTATCCGGAAAGAAAAAAACCTTCCCAGCGCTCCACAATTTTTCATACCGATTAAGGATCCGCATGGCCTTACCTATTTCAGACAATTTTGAGAGGCATAGTATCTTCCACCATCAGACACCATTTTTCGAAACATCATCATTCCAAATCGATCAATAATTTTTATTCAAAAACGGTAAAAAAAAAAAAACGTATTGAAATAATCGCCCGCTTAGGGCACACCTGATTGAAATAAACAAAGAAGAAAATCATAACCGATTCCCAATCTTGTTTATAAAAAAAATATTCATGAAAACCGGCAATTTCAGAGACCGTCACACTGGAACGGTCCCTTAATCGACGAAAACGATAATCGCCGAGGGTTATGGACTCCGAGAGGGACGTGGGGGATGAGGGGCGGAAAGGTCGTTCGAGTGGCCGTACTCTTTTGCATACCGTGGACCAACACCTTGTGTGTCCATTAGGCGGGACCCCCAGAGTCCCACCGATAAGAGTGAGAAAGCCGCGCTCTCCTTCTCTCTTTCTCTCTCTCTCTCTCTCTCTCTCTCTCTCTCTTTCTCTAGCAGCAGCAGCAGCAGCAGGTGGACCGACGTATTGTGGCTGCTGGACATAGGGGATGAATTTTCCCGGTCAAACGCTATATTCGCGCGAACGTCGAAGCTACATTGGAAAAGTGAGACGGAAGCGTGAGCGAACGCTGTGTGCCCGCGAAGGCCGAGGACAGGGTGGTGAGCAGAGGGGAAGGGCGGTAAGAGGTGCGAAAACGTAAGCGTGCGCCACGTGCGCCAAATGGAAATGGACCAAATATCGTTGCAAACACACTCGGGAGGGTTGTGCGAGTATGGGATAGACGAGACGTACCATACCCTCTTCCATACGACTCGTCGAATGCCTAGTACTCCCTCCCCCGTCCCTTTCGCCCTTCCCCATCCGTCTCGTCGGCTCGCAGTTCGGCGACGATCCTTCCTCACTTCACCCGAGAACTACCCCCGCGCCTCAACCCGCCTGGCACCCACCCGGCACCCTTCAGCCTCAACCCGCTGAGGTCCTTTCTACACGTACGGCCACCAACGACCCCTCATCCCCGTCGTCGTCGTCGTTCTCGTCGTCTCGCCTCTCGTTTGTACTGCAGTCACACACCGCCTCGCTCGACCGGCCAACAATTTCCACTTGCCAAATCTATCGGTCACCCGGATAAAACCGTCACACCGAAGTCCACGGTGTATAAATAAGCCTCATGCGCGGGTGTAGGTGCCAACGCACTCGCGGGGGGGGTTTACACTTTGAGGATTGACTTTTCCGCGACCGTGAGTGGTCAACGGGCGGCCGCGCTAAGCGAGAAAATCGTGATTGGGGCGCAGCCCAGTCGAGTTGCGGGGCGTTTATGTGAAACGATTTATTCCGTCGACGTAAACTCAACGGATTTCACGGACTCGAGGTTTCTTGCGGACGGTTGATCTTGGAATTGTTGGAAAGGAAAATTGTGAAAACGTTCGTGGGACGCAGGAGAAAATGAAGGATATGGCTTTTAACGGCGTGTGTATGGCGTCTTGAGTTGGCTATAAGCGATGGAGGTGAGAAATCTATACTCCTGACGTGAGATATGACGACATCTAGACGTCTCATTTTCGTCAAAATATCGTCGTCACTTTTCTCCGCCAGAAAAAAAGCAGATGGAGAAAAAAGTAAATAAAAAATGAATATTAATAAAAAGAGTTTGAAAAATATTTGAAGATATTTCTCATTATCATTATTATTATTGATGTTGTTGAATGATTTTTTTTGTCCCTTTGTTTCTAGATAGAAACCTTGAATAGCGATTGAAAAATTGGAAGGGAAAATAATGCTGTCTACAGTACATCGTGCGAGCTGAAAGGAGATCGATGTGATTAGCTAAAATCCGTTATTCGAGCCTATCGACAAAATAACATAACAATTTTATTTTTCCATACGTCATCGACACGATAAATACGACGATTCAAGCTGAACTGTGAAGAGGATACGTGTCGAGTGGGAAGGAGGGCAAGAGACCCAACGGGCTTTGCATCTTTGCCCTCAAACAGCAAATCCATATATCCGAGCTCTCGACCTCGACGCAACTCTCGTACGTCCATTTATCCATTCATCCACCTTTACGAACAGACGAACAGGGGCGGAAGATATATAAAGAAATAATAAAAATAAAAAAAACAATTTGAAAAAAAGTAAAAAAAATTTGAAAAAAAAAAAAAAAAAATAACACGAGGCAAAGAAGATAGAAGCAAAAGCGGCACGAGCCGCAGTGCGAAATCCCCGAGTTTTGCGAGAAACAGCCGCCAACAGTCCAGAGTGAGCGCGCAAGTGCTTCTAGCTAAACAAATATGTACTCACATACTCATTCGCCTATCTCCCGGTCTCTGGTCTAACTCCCTCTCGCTTTCCCGGCTCACTGGATTTTTCACTCTCTTTCTCCATCACTTTTCATCCCATATAGCGTGCCTCTACATCCCACACTTCACGAGAGATGCTAGAGGGTCGAGGGCGGAGGCGGGAGAGGGGGGGGGGCTGCAGCGGCGGCGGCCTTTTTAAAGACTTTTCCTGCTGCCCTCACCTCGACCCACACCCCCTACCGCTCGCCCCATACTAGTTACTAACGTAACCGTAACACAAGGACCGGAAAGCATATACGCACGCACGTTGAAATCCACCGCGAGAAGAGGCAGACGTAATTCCTCGAGCTCACTCTCACTCAGACTTCGACACTGCATCTGGGATAAGTATTTTTTTTCTTTTCTTTTTTCACAGTTACGAACGGTCCGCGAATCACCGAAATGCTCCCGAGTGGTCTCCTCTGGGTGGTTGAGCCGTGCGTGTATGCATGCGGCGAATCAAACTTGTTTCGTCGGGAGCATGCGGTTTTTTTTTTACCGAAGAGCTCACGAAATGCAGAGAGGAAATGTGGATAGGAGAGGGAGGGCGAGGGAGGATAGATAACTTCGCGGAAATTACCGACGGGTATGACACGGATCGCAAAGATGCATAATTCGTGCGTTTAGGTAAAGGTTAAACAGCTTCCTAATTTTGATGCCCATTCCGAATCTCAATTTGTCGAATTATTTTAAATCAATAATTTCAATAATTCAATTGAATATATTGTAACGATGCAATGGATATAATAATTGAAATTTGTTGATTTATTAAAAATGAAGAATCGATCGGACTTGAAGTCGCAATTTTGCGTATCTTAAAACCCTCAAAGGCCCTAAACCTTTATTTCAGGCGTTTCAAATATGTCATCTTCCATCTTCTCGACACCTCGTCAATTTTTTTTCCAATTTCGTCAACAAACATGTTTTCTCTATTTTACCGCAAGCCGAAATAGTCGAAACGTCTGAAAAAAATCAAACCGGCGAATTATGTTGGAATTAATCGATCAAGGAAGCAAACTCGACGAATCAGCTACAAATCAAAGTCTAAAGATAATTCATATCAACGGAACGAAACACATAAGTTTGACTCCTCAATTTATTGCGCTGCGTAATGCCGAAAAAGCCTTAAAAAAAATTCAAAAAAACAGAAAATGAAAAAGTAAAGTACGAAAAAAGAGCGATACGAGCGTAACGAATGTGTCGCGCCCTTATCGAGGGCTTTCCAGCTGTGGAAGCGATCGGGAGACCCACTTCGCGGAGATAGCTTCAGGATTGATCGGAAAGAAATATATATATGTATCGGGCTGAGTGTCTCAGCAGTCGAGAGAGAAAGAGGGGGAGAGAGATCGCGTTTCGCACCCAGGAAAAGCAAGAATGATTGAGATGAGAGTGTCCCGTTCTCGTCGTGGGATTTTGCGTTACTCTCCGTCGCACTTATCGCGCAGTCATGGGCGTCGTGAAAAAAAAAAGAAAAAAAAACTACGTTCGGGTAACAACGTTGCCCAGAGGCTACTCGGACGACGTCCGAGCGATGTAATATATCGATGTGATGTATGCCTCGACGACGGAGCGGCTGTATTAGCAGAAGCAGAAGCAGAAGCAGTTTGAGCTACGGCGGAATTGGCAGAAGAAGCACTTGTCTCATAAAGTATCGGGCGATTTGTCACGGCACAGTTTGTGACGCTTCTGGCTATTGCTTCTGCTCCTGCTGCTGCTGCTGGAGAGAAAGGCACGAAAATACTATATAATGTTATAAGATATATATATGTATTTCATGAAAAAGAGAGACGGATAAATCCATATGTTTTTTATATGTTTGATATTTATAAATAAATATATTTTTATTTTAGAATTTATCGCAGCGAGCTTTATTTTCTTACAAATTGTAGTAGTTATAATGATTTATTATTCCGTTATTTTCTTCCTTCATTACGTCAAAAAATCCGTTTCCCCAAATTTTTATCTCTTGTTCTCGTAAATCCGAATTTTCCCATTAATCAATTATGTCCATACTTTTCTATTTATCAAGCATTCCTTCCCTATTCCTTTATATTGATTTCCCAATTATTTCGTTCTTTTCCAACCACATGCAAGAATTCCCTTCCCCAAATTTCCATCCGTTATTTTTACGAACTTGTAATTTTCGTTCATGAAAACTTTCCGCCGGACAAAGCCAAAAGAATCGCGTGTTCGATGACATGGAGACCTTTCCCCAGGTCGTGCGTCGAGTCCGGGGTTTGAGTGCGTACAGCGGCGAGGCAGCCACGCGACTGCCGGCACAGTTGCAACGGGGGCTTTCCCGCAGGGGTTGTGTACGGTCGAGCTTTCGGCATTTCGAATTTTCGTTCTCCCTCGCTCTTGCGTTCACGCAGTTTCCCGTGAGTTTCGAGCTTTCGCGGTTTCTGCGGTGCGACCGAGTGAGAGAACGAGCGAGAGAGCAAACCGAGCCCTGAAACGAGAGCCCTGCACACAGGCGGGGGTGGGAAACACCGGCGTCAGAAGCGTCGGCGCCCGACGATACACCGTACAAACCAACCTCGCTCACTACACTCGACTCCCTGCGGTATAGTCCTGTACCGTTATAACCGAGCACAGCGTACAACCACAATGCTTTCCGACAGCAATCCGAGCCACCAGTGTGTGCCACGCGCCCGATTCGCGAGCACGCACTTTGACGGAGGCCTCGACGAATTTTTTTTCTTTTCCTATTTTCTCACTTTAATTTTTTTTTCACGAATTTTTTTCTCACCCAATCACTGGAAAGTTATGTTCGATGATTCACCACTTTTGTTCAATGTTTGGTTGGTTAGTTAGTCGATTTTTTTTTGCTCCAGAAGGATATTCGATGATTTACTTTTTTTTAGATTATTAAATAATTATTTAGGTATTTAGTTCGTTCTGTTTTTCTCTCGAGAACTATATTTAATAATTTACTATTTTTTGTAATGTGTCAGTTTTTTTTTTTAACGCGCAGACGATATTTTATTATTTACCGTTTATTTTTTGTTCTTAGTTTGTTAGGTCGTTAATTGATTGGTTTTTCAGTTGTATTATTTAATTGTCCTCGTTGTTGTTGATTTAAATGACGAGCGGAATTTTTATTTCGTGAATTTTAGAATCAACTATCGATGCATGATTTTGGGATTTAGAATTTTGATACTTCAACGAACGTTCGTTTATTCCTTCAGTCATCGTAATTTATTTGTCTTTGTATTATTCACAGAAAGCACGCGACCGAACGATGCCCAATTACTGTATTATCTCGAATTAAAAGGATAATTTTGGAAGTATTTTATATTCAATCACGAACGTTGTTAATTTTTTTCATCAGGTTTGAAATAAAAAAAAGCTTCGCGAATTTTGAACTTTGCACGAGTTAAGGCCTCGGTTAATGCGTCACGTTGGCACTGAAGATTGTGCCACGAAAACTCTTAGTCAAGCAATATTAAACTCATGATTTATTTTTGCAGGCAAATAAAACGTTTTTCATTTCTTCGCACATTTTTTTGTAGCCAATTTATTTCTCGGTTCTCTGAATTTTCGAGACACGTTTCGAAAAAAATAAACTGCATCGAAGTTTATTGAAACTGTACTTTCCGAACAATTATTGAAACAATCAAATAAAACGAAAGAAAAAAGAATAAAAATAAATATCCGTTTCGAAAATTATTCGTAAAACAAATTATTTCGCGATAAATTTAGCTCCGACATTCCACGAATCTTACATAATGCTCGTCTCGTTTGATTTGATAATCTCGAAAGCTTAATTCTCGCTACACGTCTGTCATGTGTTTACTTAGCCCGTCTACCGGGCAGAAAAAAAAAGAAATAATATTGATAATAACAATAATAAAAATAATAATAACCCATGTCTAGGTAAATTGGGTCAAGTATTCTTCTTGCCTCGAATATTGTTCGATAAATTTGTTTGTCAAATTGGTCTCCTCGTCGAAAGTCTCGATAAAGTCAAGATATAAATTTCGCCGAATTCGATAAAATTAACGTCACGTGATAATCGAATATAACACCCGACGATCGGATTATTTCGGATAGTGGCAAGATTTATCCATCGTGTAAACGCGTTTTCTCCCGTTCGTCGTTGCATCGAGCAACTCGTTGCAATATATTATCCCGATCTCAACGACGCGTGCGGTACAAATAAACTCGTACTTAAATCTCACTCGCGAAATTCATTCATCATTCGTTGAAACGTCACACGCCGAAATATAAGACGATTATTGCATCGTTGATTTTCACCTGATGCACGGAAAACACGAGCCTGATTCAAAGCACACAACGCACGAGGGATAGAGCAACGTCACTCAGCGATAATGCGCACCTGTCCAATTTCGTACATTAAATCTTCGTAATCTCACGTATATCACTGTCGTTCGTTGAACTTTGCGTTATCCGGTGCACGACGAGTGTCAATTACGATAATAAGAAATTTAAAAAAAAGTTAATAAAAATCTTCCTCAATTTACGATTTATTTGTCAAAAAAATTAAAATGTTTAAAAAATTTATTTTACGTTTCTTACGCAATTGTTTCAAGATGATTTAATATTTTTGTCCAGGGTTGTTTCAAGTGAACGATCGGAATATTTTATTAGCCGCGTATCTTATGTTAATCACGAATTATTATAATATCGATGATTTGAATGACGGCAAGGTTTTCGAAAAATATTATTAACGAAGCCAGTAATCTTTGCTTTTTTCACTCTTCATTTACGAATTATTATGTATTTTACTGCACGTTATTTTCACTCGATCCAGAATCAAAATTTAACTTCACTATTGCTATTGAACTTCACGATGACATTATTATTTAGTTTTTTTTTAATTATTATATTTATTTTTTAATTGTCACAAGTCATCGACATAATCGTCGAAAGCGTTTTTAGTTTAACACACGTGGCAACTCCTCGATGGCTATGATGTCACACCGCACTGTTATCTCCTCGATGTTTCAGGCATCTGCGTTAGTTGTCTTGTTTCTCATATTCGATCATTCAAAGTTTAATGATCAAGATACACATAATTGAAGATAGAAAGACAGATACGGAGAGGGCGGGGGATGAGCGACTCAAAAATGCAGACTACCGATATCCACATTGAAAAATAAATTACGGATCAAATTTTCAAAGCGTATGAGGTTCAGAGTACAAAATCGAAAATTCTCAGTGTAAGTGCACGTTACTATGTATGTGAGTCATGAAAAGTTACGGGCGTGGAGGGGAGGGGGACGGTCACAGAGTGTGAGTCCTATTTCCCTGCATCGGTGGGCGCGAATGCACACCTGTGTGAAACTCTCTGCCCATGCATGTACGTCGAAGTTTCTATGTATACATAAACTGTATGTACGAGACCCACATGCACATAATACATACACGTGTATGAGTGTGAGGGTGTTGGAGGCCGGGAATGACAGTCGAGCGAGTGAGAGTGAGCTCGTTCGATGCTGTAAGCGATTATATACACATGCATATGTACATATACATATGTACATACTTATATACATATCTACTTGTACATACGTATATGTATATAGGTATGTCCGTGTGAGGATAAAGATTGAATGAGTGAGAGTGCGAGTGAGACCTACCGGGGTGTCAGAAGTCGTGGTTATTCGGTCGGCTCGATTGCTCACAGCGATCTGGAGCTTCACCAGATGTTACCCGGTCAGATAAGAAATACGCCCGGTGATAACGTTTTTGTGTTAATCGAGAAAATAGTTAATTTTTCGCGGTAGGAAACACGTTGTGTTTGAGTGACGCCCGATCTCGGTTGAAACACAGAATACGGAACGGTTACGAGAGAAGCTGCTTGGGGTGGCTGGCGCGCTGGCCTGTCCTGGGCTGCGCCCCGAGGTAACACGAGGCAGCGTGGGTGGGTATGGTAGGGCGACTTGCTGTGTTGTGTCGGATGCTACCGGGTAGCGAGTACTTGTTGTTGAGATGCCTGCTACGAGGGGGAGGAGGGAGGGCCGGAGGGGGAGAGAGGCGAAACCGTTGCAAGTCGAAGTGAGGGAGGGAAGGTCGCAAGCCGTAAGCTCCGGGTAGAAGGGAGGAAAGGAGCGCGAGCGCGGGGGAGGAGGGGTGGGCAGCAGGGGGGTGAGACGACGAGAAGCCACCCTTCCTTTCTCCCTTATCTGGGCGCGCGGGGGGGTTTTGCTGCTTCTGCTGCTTCTACAACTGCTGCTGCTACTGCTGCTGGTGCAGCAGAAGCAGCAGCAGCGGCAACGGGGGGTGGTGGCTTCCTCGAATGGCCTTGCGCGCGGCAGTAGTAGCGCATCGAGGGTGGGTGGCGCACCGTGGCCACGACGCCGATCCTAGGCGAGGCTAGAACACCCCCTTTGGCATCCCCCAGATACGACGATGCTGCGCTGTATACGTTGCAACTGCTGGTGCTTCTGATGCCCCGTTGCTGCTTGGCACCAGCGTGGGGGCGGTGGAGATGCTGATGCGGTACGCGGCGTGTTACCGCGGAGGTGGGCCGCGAGGACAATACGGGTGAACCGGAGCCAGGTGGGAGGCGCGCTTCGCGGATTTTCCGAGATGCTGCCTGGAGAGCAAACGGGAGAGAAACAGACCAAGGGTGTGTATGTGTGTCGGTATAATGTATATAGGTGGTTGGGGCAAGGACCAACAAGCGACTACGACGACGACGCCGACGCAGCCTGCACCGCCAGTGGATATTGCGTCGCTGCAGAGTCTAAACAGACCGCCTGCTAGATGCGCGATACACAACTGGGTCGTGGCTCGAGACTCGAGAATTCCATCGCGTGTACTCTCTTCCATCCATTTCCGTCTTTGAGGAAAGTTTCGTTCTTGTAGTCGACGATGATTGCTCGGACGATAAGCCTGATGACTTGGATTATTTATGCAAAGACCAAACGACGACGTGAATCGTTGTATTTTATACGAAAAAACGTTGAATAAAATTAAAAATTCAGACGTAATCTTACCGCCAATAAAATTCACTATTTACGGTGTTAGTTTCTTAGACGCACTGCCGAACAAGAATTTCAGCTGTACAACGAATCTTGTATTAGGACGTTACGAAGCACTTAACGGTACAATACGTCGGTATTATTTATCAATGCTTAAAAAAAATATATGTATACATATATCGACGTGTACAGGGTTGCGGAGGAGCGACAGAGCCGGCCCACGCGCGAGCACCGAGCTCCGGTTGTGTTCTGTTTTCCTCCTTAGCACCGTTAAAACAATAATGCAATATTTAGCCATATAGTACACACCGCTCGAGGGGGGTTGTTCGGTTGGAGGACACGACGGGAGGGAGTAAAAGGGGTGCCACGGGGTCGGACGAGTGGGAATGCGAGTGAGGGGTTGTACAGTATACAGAGTTATACTGTATTCAGAGTTCGGTTAAGCCGAGGGGAGAGTGGATGCGAGGGTTTAACGTTCAGCGGGGTGATCCCGCAACTTCCCCTACTTTACCCCGTCGATTATTTGTCTCTCTTTTCCGCCGGTGCATTCACCACTCGGAATTTCACGGCTTCTCCATCTCTCTCTGTCACTCTATCTCTCTCGCTCTCTCTTTCGGACGTGTACGCTCCGGCGCGTTGGCGTCGGTATACGAGCTGTATTATTTGACGCGGGAGCAACAGAGAAACGGCGATATAGGGTGGTTGGTTGTCGGGTTTTGGTGGGGGTCGCGAGAGGCGGCGCGCGGCATCCAACTCGCCCGACTACGTGGGGCAACGAGGCTCGTAGATAGTACGCCGAAGCGGGACATAACCAAGGGCCTCTCGGACCTCAGAAACGAGAGAGACGGAGACACGGCTATTTCTCGCCTGCCCGAATGATGCCGACTGCTATTACTGTGTCTGGCTCGGCACGGAACGCATCTACTGCCCGCGTCTGACTCGACCCGGAACGCATCTACCTTTGCATTGAGGCACGGCTTCGTCCCCGCGCTTAACGGCGTTACGAGAATGATGATCGGGGGATGGATTTTTTTTGGACTGAATGATTCTGGTTGAGATTTTGGTGGAGTTCGAAATGTAACTAAATTGGGATGAAACTAGAAGTAAACGAGGTCGTCGGACTTTGGAGGTTGAGGCTCGGGCCAAAGACAATAGTAATCTTTGAGTGAATCGTTGCGTTTGTTTATGCGATTGTCACGATGGTCTGGGTGTTCTGGTATTCAATGTTAGAGATAAAGTTAGAGTTACTATGGAACGTGTTCTAAATGAAAGAGCAAATGTTGGTAGAAGCTGATTCTGCACGGGATCAGGGTTATGGCTAATTGGGGAGATGAGTCAAGGAATGAAGCTGTGATTAATGCAATGGTCTTCATCTCACCCGTCATTGAGTGATTTCCGGTGAAATGCGATTATGACAGTAGAGAATTTCTCATAGGATGACTTTCAACAGGTTAGAAACCAGGCTATTGGAGCTTGAATTACTCAGTGATCTCCTTCAGTGATCGGTCTTGTGTTCCTTACTTCGGGCCGTTTGATTCGTAGCCGTGTATGGTTAGTTCATGATCAGATTCGAGTTTCGAATAATTTTTCGTAATAATAGACATTATAATTTTATTTCGAGTCATGTAAAACTAATTCCTTTCAAATGTATTAGTCGAACACTCGACATTCGTTCGAACTTCAACCTTCGTCGAGGATTTACATTACAAAAGCCTTGCAAGCCTCCAAAATTCAAATTCTCGAAGGCACACACGCATACACACCCAGACATTCTCCATTGACTCAAATCGAGCTTTCTTTGATTCATTTTCACGTCAGTGTCAAAAAGAATGATCACGAGTTATCGCATTTCGTAGAATGAACTGATCTCAAGACGAGCGGAGGAAGCTACCTCCAACCGGTGCCTCTTCCAACTCGCGTCACATCCGGGGAACCAGCTTCTCCAGTCTCCGCTATATTCCGCCGCCATTTTGTCCAATGGTTTATATATTGACGATGCATATTATGTACACGACGGTGGACCGTGTGTACTATCGTAGACTCACTTTTGCTGGCGTAGCTCGTACTGGTCGCTACTGGGGTTTCCCGGGGGTAGCAGTTGTGGTGGTGGTTTCTACCCCTTGGACCGGATGGCCGGGGACAACCCCTACCATCATTCAACGCCGGCCAATAAGGAGCTACGTCGACACAGAGACAATTCAAATGCTGTCCAATAACAAACGTCTTTTGTTGTTACGGCAAACGTATTGGTTTTTTTTCCGAGTTTTCTTTACTTTTTGCATTTCTCTTGCATTCTCGTTCTCGCTCTTGAACCTACACTTTCAACGATCTACCCTTTTCTCGCCCCTACTGCCCGCTCCTTCCGTTCCCTTCTTTCCTTCACCTTCCGTGGCCGCATCCGGTTACCCCCTTCTTCATCCTCCTCCTTTCAACCCGATCCTGACACTCCTTCCGTAGCACCCGTGCATCTCGCCCCTTCTTATTTTCCTTTTTTTCTCTCCAGTGCCCGCGCCCCTGCTTCTCTATATCGCCCTTTCGCTTCCGCTGCCTCCCACCCTCATTGAGCCGTCCGAGAAGCGTCAACATATTAAAACAGGGGCTGGTCCCGGTGGCCTGCGCAATGCTGACTCCGCGTTTCTCTCATTTCGTCTTTCCACTTTCTTCTCACTCCGGTTCAGCTTGTCCCCTGGCTTTCCCCGCTCCGTCTCTCCCGACCCCACCCCTTCGTTCCTTTCTTCTTACTTATATTATACGTTGGAATAACGAAAAAGAAGTCCATTCCATGCCCCCCACCCGGCCTTGCGAAATTGATGGCAACCAGAAGTCACCCTTTGCTCTTCAATAATTTATGCATAATATACTTCGTAATATTTCCGGTTTAATTCGATTTTTTTTGTTTCTGTTTTTTTTTCTTTCACACTGCACATCTTCGTTAACTTGTTTTTGACCGTTGATTTTTCTTAATCCGAAGATTACAGATTCTTCTGGGCTTTTATAACGAGGGTTTTGTTTTTTTTTTGCCTCACGATGGCTTTGCGCCGGGGCAAGGTGGAGGAGTCATCTTTATTTATTGAATTAACCGAACCCGCAGCCATCATCTTTCGTGAAATAATGGAAAAGACGTGAAAAAAAATTCATAGACGTTGGAGCGAAGCAAAGTACGATGAGGGATGGGGGTCAGCCGATATCCGGGATTAGTCGCATGATGGCGTGACGTTAAGCGAAAGGACCCGCGAGGTACTCGTGAAAAACAGAGAAAGAACGAGAGAGAGATCATGGAGTCAACGAAGGTAAGGGGAAAAATGAAACTCCTTGTCTCTCTCTCTTCCTTTCTCACTTTTATCTCTCTCGCTCTCTCTCTCTCTTACTCTCTCGCCCAGCCGGACGGAACGGATAAATATTCATTGACGTCTTCATCAAGACTTTTATGACTCTCTGGCACGGTGGGGCTCGAAGCGCCACATCGGAAGGGTGCTCTAGCTCGCTTCCCGAGCTAGCTCACTGTATACACTAGCTCCTGGCTTCTCGGCCGTTGAGTTCACCGGGTGAGCTACGTCTCTACCGCGGATAGTCGCTTCTCACCCCGGCGACTCTCAGCAGTCCTGGGAGCGATAACGAAAATATATTTTCGTACTTCGACGTTCACTTGTTTCAGGAAATTACGACGGAATATGAAGCTCCGAGCCCTCGAACTCACAATGATTATCTTGTAATTTGATAACAGCAGCATTAATCGCTTCGGTCTCCATGTTGCTTGCGAAAAATCATCTCAAGCCTAATCCCATCTCTCAGATTCTCAAGGAAAATCTACTCGTCGAAGGAGATATTTTATGTCACTTTCTGCAGTTTTTGCAACGCAAGTTTTCAAAATCTACGTGGATATCGAGAAGCGTTCGCGAAAACAAAAATGGTAAACCATAAAAAATGAAGAACGAAGGAGAAAAGGGTACGAAACTGACTATGAGATCAGTGAAGGATTTTGAGAAAGAGCGATGACGAGTAAGGTAAAGTTGTTCGTGCGAAACGCGGCGACCGCTCTCTGGCGCAGTGCAGAAGACCGGAGGGTCGCGGCGGGGACGCGGGGGAGGGGGGGGGGGGGGGGGTGTTACCGGCGTGGTGGCAAAATTGAAATTTCTTCGCTCGAGTGGCGACGCAGCAACTCATAAAAAGTTTAAACGTTTCACTTGGTGCGCGCAGAGTGTTGCTCTAGCGTTCTACGGTTTTTCTTCCTTGCCCGTTTATTTTTTTCTTTTTTTTTTCCAATATAAACTCACTCTCTTACTTGCTCGGTTCTCTCTCAAGCGACGCCTTGCCGATTGACTCGATTCTCCGACCCCTCGCCCATCGTTGGGGAATCCCCTCTTCAAGTGACTCTCCGTGGGCGCGCACCCCCGACGCGAAAAACCACCCCGACTACCGAATGTCTACGCCTGGCAACTTTTACCCCCTACCCCCCGGCCTCCTCCTGCCCGCCGCGAGAAATTAGGGGCTTACTTTGCCACGTTGAAACGTTCCCCGGCTGTGTCGCAATGTGCGATGTATGCGTGGGTCGCGAGCACGCACGAAGCAAGGAGCTACGAGAGAATGGAAGGGATGATAAGGCGTGGAATCTACAATTTTTTCGGCGATACCGTAAAAACTGCTTTTTGGACGGAGGATGGCTTAGTTATCTTCATTGACAGACATTCGGGAATTATCTTTCTATTATCGAGGCTATTGAAGGCATCAGAGAAATTTCAATCACGGCTTCTATTATTTTCCTTTTACTATTTGCAAAAAGTAACACTTATTCTATTCTTTTCTACTTTTCTTTATTTTTCTCGATGTTAATTATATTATTGAACATAATTTGAGCTCAGCAAATTTTGGCTCAAAATTGTAGCAGGATAACAAATTGTAATGTCAATGAATTAAAAAAAAAAAACAAAATATCCATTGACGAGTATGATACATAACACTGCTCCACCGATTGCCGAGTGTCCATGGCAATATTGTCCGGTAAATATTTAGCCCACGATCGAACGGGCGCCAACGAAAAATTATATTTTTCCAAAAATGTCCACAGCAAATTTATTAATAATTTTGTCGAAGCATTTTTCCATTGTCGAAACTTGCAATCCGCGCATACACACGCCCACGCGCACAATTGCCAAACCCGCAACAGGATGTAATAAACCCGTAGATGTAAATAAATTGCGAAAAAGTTGAAACACCGAAAACAAAATAATAAATATAATCCGCATCGGTGTACGAGCATCCCATCGGTGAATGCTCCACGGGTCGATGAGGAATTTCGTAAACAATACAAAGTTAAACAAAAATGAAATTTTAATCTCCCACAATATTCATTATTTCACTCGTGTCCGGTGAAACGAGTTTTTTCAACCGTTCGAATGGAAATTTCCGGAGCCAAGTTGTTTTTTTTTTCATTATTCAGACGAGTTTGTTTATTCGACGATAAAAGCAGTTATGTTTGTAGTTGGGTTTGGGTCGGATTTTCGATGGTGCTGAGAATGCGCGAAGTGAAATGAGTACGCGGAACGTTGCAAGTTCGAGCTGACTCCTGTTTGCCGATATGCTGATGTAATTATTATATTGGCGGTGGTCGAAGAGGCGGGAGGAGTGGGGGGGGGGGGGGGGGGGGTAGCGAGAGAGCGAACGAGACCAGTTCTGAGAGAGCTTCTTATTATTTGCTACGTTAATGCGCAAGCTGTTCGTTAGCTCTCGACCGGTAGCTCTGTCGAGACGCCCCACGAGAGCATACTCACTTACTCACTCAATCTCCCTCCCTCGTTCTGCTATCTCCATATATCCATTTCCATCGTTATACACGATTACGAACCCGCACAAACCCCCCTTCAAAATTGCTATTCCCTCAGCCTAAACCAACTCTGTCTATTAGTAGTATAAAAAAAATCCTTGCTGGGCCTTCGGTTTTGTTTTTCAATCCTACTTCAGCCTGTAGAGAAATCTTGATGGTCGTTGCATTGGGATGGAACTCAAGTCACTCAAAATCATTAGGCCAGACGAAGACGAACGAAAGACTTGCTATTCGTTTAACTGGAAGGAGCTCCATGAATTAAGTCCGTCAGTGCTTTATCCTGGATGTATCGTGGACCAATCTTATGTACTCAAAAGGTTCTCCAGTTTACAAGGATTCCATAAGGCATCCGTGGGAGATGCGAGTAGACTCGTTGGTCTCACGAGTTAGTCTGGGAAATAGCCGCTAGAGCTTGTCACAGTCGATATCTTGCCTCTTCTGTATCATGGCACGCTGTACGTGGGTGTGCAGTAAGGGGCGAACTCGGGGAGAAGAAGGGGGGGGGGGGCAAGAACGTGTGGGTTGGACGTGTACCGTGACTGAAGGTTGGAACGGTGCGAGGTGGTAAGAGGGTAGAAAAGTTTAGAGGTTGGGGGAAGTACGGGGGTGGGAGACGAGAGGAAAGGACAGAAAGGGGGAGAGGTAAGGATGAAGGAGGATGGAAAACTCGTAGTGGCAAGAATGACAGAGACGAAAAGACGGAAACAGATCGGAACGAGGGAGAAATTGAGAGAGTAAGGGAAGGGTAGATCGGGTACAGTGCGATGGGGGGGGGGGGGGCATGATTAGCATTACACTCTGAGCCTCGATGATCAATAGTGGAAACGTCTCTCCCTTCATTCTCATTCTCTCGCTGTGTTAGCCTTATCTCCCTCTCTCTGGGCAAGCGAGCAGCAGCAGCAGAAGCAGTAGCAGCATACATCCCCCTTTTCCACCCCGTGGATCCATCCTTTTGCTCGCTCATCCCCACGCTGGCTGTACCCGAGCGAGCCCCTCTCGGCATCGGATATGCGCGAACGTCTCATCCTTCTCCTTCCCTCGCACTCCGGCTGCACCTCGACTCTTCCTTTTGCTCCCGGAACACTGTAGAAATACCCTTTGGCTCGCTGTGTCTCTTGCAATCCTTCCCGGGCTACGCGGCTCGGCGGCCGCACTCTTCCTTCAATGGTGAAGTCTCTGTGCACTATGCAGTATTTCATTGCTCTCTCTCTCCCTCTCTCTCTCCCTCTCTCTCTCTCTTTCTCTCTCTCTCTCTCTTTCTCTCTCTCTCTCTCTCTCTCTCTCTCCCTGTCTTCATCACTATGCGATCCACGTATATATGACAATACTCTTCGTTCTTGGGTTCTATCTTGGCGGATTTGAATGTTCCCTAATGCTACTGGAGATAGGTTTCACGATTATCGTCATATTGGAATGACGCAGCTGGGGATCCGGGGTGGGTGTTTATCCAATAAGAAGTGTATTTCATATATATTCCTTCGCTTTCATTACAACATTTTTATAGATTATAATTCGTACTAAATAATACAATATATTGTAAAACAATAATTGATTTTAATTATCCATAATTACTGCGAATACGTGCCAAATTTGAATCTTTCTATAATAATCACTCATAGTAATTACTCATGTGATTGAAATGTGGTCTTTCAAATAAACTTTCATTACATGAATGCTCATATTTCCTGTTGTACAGACTCGATCACGCAGATCCTTCGGTCCTGTGCATTATACTCCCCAGAAAGGACAGTCATCCATTCGATCTAGATCAACTATTCTGTCACTGCGACTGAAATTTGACGAGTATAAGGCAAGATGCCATGAGGCAAGATACATGGAGCTAAGGGAGGCCCCCCCCCTCATTATGACACCATCGACGACCAACGCACCAAACGTACTCTCCGCCACAGTATTTATTGCCAACACTTCGAGGGTGCGGAGACAAAAAAAGAGAAGAAAAATCTGAACAAAAAAGTGCAGAACCAGCGGGATTATGTATGGCTATGTGTGTAGCTTTCCTATGTAGCTTTACAGTTGTGCGGTAAATGTACGTGTGGGGCATCTTGGTATCCTTACGCCTTTGAAATCGGTACGTACGCGTATTCTTCCGTGTATTATAGGGCATGAGCGAAAGGAAGGAATGAGGGAGGAACAAGGCAGGGCAAAACCCGCGTGATTTCTGCCCCGAACCACACCAAGACCACACCGCCGTTGTCATCGTGCTCGGCGTCGGTACAGTCGCCGCCAACGGTGAACTCCCCCCCCCCCCCCCCCCCCCCCCACAAGCCTCCCCCCTTCAACCCTCATCCTCAACCCATCGTCTCGCCGCAAAATCCAAATCTACGCCCAGTACACATTCTCGCCGTGCCGTCCCAAAGAAAACGGTTTCCAGTACTGTTCGCTCCCTCGAGTCTCTGTGTGCGAACAGCATCACGGAGAGGAGCAACGAGGAGAGAGAGGGAGCAGCTAACCGCAGCGACGTCGTCGTCTTCTTGGTCGTAGTCGTCGTTTCCCGATGTTTTATTCGACGGTGTCAGCATGCTGGAGATATTAACCGGTGGAAAACCCGACCATCCACCACCTCTCCCGCATCCCTTCTTCATTCTCGCATACTACCACCCTCTCCGCCCTGCCCTCCCACCGCCCACGAGCTTCGTTGTGAAATTATGTGGGCGGCAGTGGCGGTGGCAGCGCGGAAGCCGGAATTCCTTCTTCCGTGTGGACCATCCGGAAGATTCGCACCCCCCCGGTTACCGGGGTATGACGGTTAAGTGTACTTATATATAGGTATGGCGTTATACGCGATAGCTCGTGTGTTATGGGGTGCATTGTGAGTGAATGCCGATAGGCCAACCTGGGATAAGATGGAAGGGTTTTTATGTAGAGTCTGGAATGCGATGAGCCTGTTTCTTTTTTTAAATATAAATTGTGGGTTTCGAAGTATGGAAAGAGCTGTGCACAGTGTGGGAGATGAACTCGTAAAATGAATAAAGAAGGAAGCAATGTAAGCAATGTAATGTGACATTTTCTTGATTCGATTAATTTCTGAATATGGAATTTAGGAGAATCTAGAATACCTCAGTGAACAATCTTGGGGGCCTCTCGCTATCGAATTTTCTTAAATCGTCCGACGGCAACAAGAATTATATTCGGGGCAGAGATAAGCATTCATGAAATGAAAATGTGTTTCAAATTATTTTCCGATCGAATAGGTAACTATGATCAATTATCATCGAACAATAAACATTTTACACATTTCCGCAATAATCATTAATCACTCACATAAATTACTCACAAGGACATTGATAACTAATAAAAAATTTATTCCGTGATAATTCGGTAATGAATATATTCCAAATATCATTTTTATCGGATCCCATTCCCGATCCCGATTTCCAGGCGACTGAGATGCGCAGGTGTCGAATGGCGATTCGACGTCGCGAGTTGATTATTTTAGTTTGACTTATTGTTCTCCCGGAACCCATCCTTTCACGTTATTTCTTCGCTCTGTAAAGTTTGTTCAGGACATCGGGACGGCCCTCGGTCGTCCTTCCGCGCGATGAGAATTACCCAAGAGCCCGGAATAAAATGAAAAAAAATCCTAAGAGCGTCGAAAAACAAAGAAGAGGCTATTTATTATTCTATTAACGACCTCGCTCGTGCTTGCGCCACTGGACTATCGACATATACACACGGTTTCCTTTCTCCAGGACATGGGTCCTCACACAGGGTCAGGACATGGGCTTCTCGTTGCTCGTGGGGTCGGAAAAACCCGGGTGAGACCACTACTCGCCTCCGTTCTCCTCCCCGGACCTATCCAACTCCTCGGTATCTGCTTTTCACCGATCCCCGGTCGCGTTTCCTTTTCGACTTTCTACACAGGTTGAGGAGACTTCGCAGAATAGGGAAAAGGACCGCTCGGGCTGATACTGAAATGCGGAGAAGAGAAACCCGTGACGCTGGGATATAGCCAGCGAGCAGACGTTCTGTTGACTTTGGCTAAATATTGGATGGTAGCGGCAAATATTCACTTGAACTATGCGGAAACCGGAGGAGTGAGTGCGCGGACCATCTCCTACATGCCCCTTCACCCTGCCTCCTCCTCTCTTCACCCCCTCATCCATACATACGAACCTGCGCATGGTGCTCGTCTTATTCGCTCGCCACTGTTCTCTGTATCTTCTCGTGAATATCTTCAGCCGGTGATGGCTGCTGCTAACCGAACTCCGTTTCGAGCCAGCGGCAAGCTTGCACAATTTAATTGTAATAGCTTTGTAACGTGTACAACGTCATAACGCACGGAAAAGGGCGGTGAGTGGCCTAGGGATAGGGGGCATATGTAATAGAGAGAGAGAGAGATAGAAAGAGAGAGAGAGAGAGAGAGAGAGAGAGAGAGAGAGAGAGAGAGCGCGACGTAAATATACTACCGGGTGTAGAGCTCGCTCAGTGAATACGGAATTAGAATCCATCAGACGTAAAACCACCTCTAATTTATTCATCCAACCGTGTGCACAATTGAAGAGACGAATAAAAATAGTTTCGTTCGTAGAAATGAATTCTTGGAGATGACTGCCAGTGAACATATCGCGCTGCAAGATAAGTGTTTTATTCGTCTCTTTAATTCTGCACACGGTTAGACCTATATATATATATATATATGTATATATATGTATGCATAAGCTCTCAGAAAGTTCTTCAACCATTGATCTACCGCTTTCTTTTTTTTACGTGCCACCGTGTTCAATCGTTTCCCCGACAGAACCTTCCCCCCTTCCCCATTACGATGAACGATAATTATCCCGAGACAATTACCGCGTTGGAAATATCGAAAATTCGCTTCGGGGGTACCATCGGTATTCGTGCTCTTCGGACTTTTACTCTCTCCCTCTCTCTCTCTCTCTCTCTCTCTCTCTCTCTCTTGGTCGACCTTTGATAATTTTCATTTTTATCGGATCCTCTCGCGCTTCATTTGACGGATGGCTCGACGAAAGGTTTTTCCATCGTCGTTCTTTTTTTTTTTACTTTTTCCTCTTATTCTTCGTCTTCGTCTTCGTCATCTTTGACTCCGGTTCTTTCGTCGCCGCGTGCACAAAGTGTCGATTCGCGTCGTCGGGATGTCTTAATGGGTGCCGAGAATCCAGTCCGGCTGCACTCACACTTAACTGTGTCCCGTTTCATTGTCCGTCTTCGTCCTCTTATTGCAGGCTTAATTACTATCTGACTTGGCGAAGTTATAATGGCCAACAAGGGGCTCACCCTCTCCCTCGCTCCTTCTCTTCATCTCTCTCTTTCTCTTTTGAGGACCTGGCTCCTAACGGCCGAGATCCCCGAGTTGATGGTAGAAAAAAAAATCGGCTGAAAAGGTGAGGGTCATAACGTCGTATCTCACCAAATCACCCACTCAATCGTCTGGACGCGTAAAAAAAAAGAGTTTAATACAATAAAACTTGACTAAAAATTATTTTTCGAGTGTCTGCAGCGTCTGCGAATTAAGGCCAAGTCGGGTTGTGTGCAAGTACGCAGTCCAAAAACCTTGTTTGACTTGTCATTCCCGAAGCGAATAAAAGGAGCGCACACAATCCTGTCCCATCTAATCCAGAGACGTTCAACACTTGTCATAAACATATGGCGTTGATATACGTTGAAAAAATGATTTTACAGTCACGATTAATCGTGTATTCAAGTGGCCAACGACGCGAATAAAACATTAACGACAAATTATTAGTTTTTTCTTTTCATCTCTGATTACGCTTGAACGGTCAATAAAAATTAGCTTATCGATAACGAGACACATATTCCCACGTCTCAAGCTGTTGACTTGATTTATTATGAATTCGAATCGACGTATATTGAGCTAATCGCGCTATCGACGGTCGTCGAGATCCCACGATGAGCCAGAAATAAAATAGTCTTCGCTATCTATACCTTTTCAAGAAACAAGCAAGAATCCAGAGTTCGTTTGCCCCTAAATGAGACAGACGTTTTGCAAATAAGCACATTTCTCCACACGATCGGGCCGGGTGGGGGAGAGGCGGCGGGTGGGTGTGCGATTCTCCGCGTCTTGCTTTCATCGATACGACGGTTGCTATTTCGATGTCGTCTATCGCTGGACGTCCGTCTGGCGACGTCGTTTATTTTATTTTTTCCTTCCATACAACTCGGAATATCGGAGAGAGGAAACGTTGGTGTTCGCAAGTCGGAATAATATAGTACACCTAAGACATAGCTGAACCACAAACCGAAAGCTGTACGAAAAACGCTTTGGCTGGGAAAGGGGGTGGGGAGAGGTCGGTTCGCCGTCATCGTGCCTAAACAATATCTTGCGGCAATGTTAGGAGCGTCTATTGGGCCATTACCGACGTTGCTCGCTGACCATTTGGCTTGGACAGTGCTTACGTCAGCAGTCTGCAACCCCGAGCCTCCCTCTCGCGTTGCCGTCCTCTTCTTCTATCCTTTCTCTCCTTTTACGTTCACATACTCGCTGACCAGGGGTCCCCGACGACGACGACGACGACGACCACGACTACGACGACGACGATGACCAGAGCCACCACAGTTAAAGGGACGCTCGCGAAACCTCAGACCCTGATCGTGCTACTACTTCCTACGTTTCTATATCGTCTTCGCACGAGCTTTTCACCCCTGCGAAGCACAAAAACGAGATTTGTTTTTCGTTTTTGCATCGTCACGATACTGAGAAACCAAAATACAACAGAGCACAACCGAAATTTGGTCAATTAATAAATTATGTTGTCTTTATAAAAAAAACCTATCGTATGATACAAGTAAGTTTTAATTTTATTTTTGTTTTATAATTTCCAATTTATTTTAATTTCGTCACTTTATTCAATATAATTTATCAAATGAAAATCGTTTAACTCAAATCCCTTTGCTTGCAGAAATATTATCGCAAAATGTTCATTTAAAACTAAAAAAAGAGAAGAGGGAAATAATCAACGATTTCCGAGAAAAAAATTCTGTACTCGACAGCTGATATCCTATAATAATTTTTCCTCCCCCGACGTTTAGCTAAACGTCGATGATGCTCGTAAGGCGAGTATCTCAAAACAGTGGTAACGCGTGAGGCAACTCGGGGCGAGGAGCAGGGCGGGAAGCGATCTTCTCAACGAACAGGAAATTGCATTTTATAGCGGCACAACGAAAACTTTTTAAAAGCTGATCCGCAAGCTCGATTTCGAGGACCTCAACCAAAGCCTTTTCCCCGACACTGCTACGAGACTACTGCTCGCAACTATTGTAGTAGAACGTCTCCTAAAACCTCGGTGGGCGGAAAGTTTCGAGATTCTCGAGGCGAGATAGTCGTCGCGAGGAATGATATACGAGCGCCGATAAAACCGAGACATTGAGAGAGAACGAAAGAGAGAGAGAGAGAAAGAGAGAGAGAGAGAGAGAGAGAGAGAGAGAGAGGGCGGGGGAAAAGAGTCCCGGTACCACCCCCAACCCCCTTGCGATCGATTCCTCCCTTTCGTTTCTTTCGTTGCTGCGATGCGGTTTATCGTGCCTAGCCGATCTTATACGACCCCCGGACGCTGACTACCATCCTCTGTTTCTGTCCTCTCTCTCACATTCTCCAGACCTCAAAAAAGTCAATCACGCGATCTCGGAAATCCAACCCGAAGTGAAGTCTTCGTTTTCGATTCTATCGACTCGATAATAGTCTCATAATCCCAATTGAAAATCTTCAAACTACATTTAATCTCAATTTCACCTTATCCTGACTTTAATTTGAAAAAAAAATTTAACTTAATCGCAATATAAGACTCATGCTAAAAGATAAAGATATCCACAGATCAAAATCTTACGACTTTAATGTAAGAAAAATACGCAATAAATAAATAAAATAATAACAGAGAAAATAAAATGTATAAACCTTTAATTTCACCCGTTACTTTGTTCTGACAATAAGAATAAATAATTGTCCATAATAAATTTAAATAAAAATCCAAAATAGGGACAAAAGAATAACAAATAAATATTCTTTCCCACGGAGCCTGAAAAAATGTCATAGCGTCCATGAAAGGGAATATCGTCAGCCACAGAAGTCCGCCTCGAAGTACGCGACGCGCTTCGCGGATGGTTCGGTCGGGTCTTGCCGGGCTCGGTTTAACAAGCTCAATCTCGACAAAAGCGTCGCAAAACTTTCGTACGACGGAGCGAGAAAGAGAGAATCGGAAAGACAGACGAGAAAACCATCAAAACCACCCTCCTCCCTCCCCCACCCTCTCACCGCACCCCATCGTCCCCTCTCCCACCTCTTTTCACAATCTTCAACGAGCGAAACATTGCGCGAAATAACGTTAAATATTTACCTTCGAAACGATTGTCTCCCCCCCCCCCCCCGCCCCCCCCTCCCCCACAGCGTGGGCTCACCCTCCGCGGCGTTGGCCCAACGGCACGACGATAAACATCATTATATAATGTCGATAAGCTCCCGCGCCGAGAGCTAACGCGCGAGTGAGTTTCTCGAAGAGCTCGGAAAATGCGGATAGCGAGTTGGAGATGGTAGGTATACACAGTATAAATTATATCACACAGTTATACTCGTTCGAGCATCGGAATTGTAAGAACAGTTATGCCGAAGCACGTCCACGTGTCCAGAGAGAAGATCCGGTCGACGTGGCAGGGTTGAGACGAAACCCGGACGATGATCAATCTGTTCTCCGACACGAGAGGACACAGCCCCGGGACGACGTACTCAGGGTCTGTCGTCTGTTTTGCATCGACACCCTTGTACAGCTATATACTTCCGCAACTATAAAACTTTTTCTCTCGGTTTCGCTCGCGTGGACCTTCGGATTTGGGACAATATTTTTAATGAAAAAAGAATTTTACGTTCGACAGTCCGCCAGCGGCATATAATTGTAAATTTTTCGTTTACTTCTCGACAAAATTATCAATTTCTATTGAAGAGATAATCAAATGGGGACCAGCAGGGGGACAAAAATAAAAATTTGCCGTTCTTGTATGAAATTTTCAATTGTAAAAGAAGATTAACGAGTCACGATAATTATTGACTTCCGGTATGGAATTGAACCGGCGGGAGACAGAGCGGGGGGACGAAAATGAAAATTTGCCTTTTTCACAAGAATATGTCTATCAAAAAAGGAGAAAATTATCAATATAATCATATAATTGTGCTACGGCATTGAGCCAGCAAGGGACAGAGCTGGACAAGTGGGACTCGTGAAATGCTTGAGACTTCTCGAGTGTCCATGTCCCTCGAGTGAAAATAAAAAGATATTTAAAAAAAGGAACAAAACAAAACTCAGAGAACACTTGACACTGTCTGAGGGTGGAATCAATGATTAATCATTTCATTATCGTATCGGTGCCGAGCTCCCTTTGCGGGAGCGTCATGGACGAGTGGTATGAAGGAGGCCACACACCGGTAAGACGTTTGTGAACCATGCCGGTCTCGGTGGATGCATGCTGTTTCGAAGGTCTTTTTCCCGCTCTCTCCATCTCGTCCTGGTCCTGTCTGCTGGACGTCTGGTCGTCGTCCCACTTCCACTGTTGCTTTGCTAATATATATGCAGCGACCGCGCTCGGACATCGTTCCATACTCGGCTCGAGAGGGTTTCATTTTTTTTTGCCGGGCTGCATGTGGGGCGCAACCGTCGTGCTGATGCGCTTGCCATTGGAAACGAGCGAGCTTATATTTCCTTGGAAAAGATCCCTGGGGTCCCGGGTGACTGCGTCGGACGCGACGATGGGAAGGGTTGCCGCCCTGATCGCCATCGTCCCTTTGCCCTTTCGTCGTTAATTATTTCGCACTTTTCGTCTAGCAGTCCACTGCGTCGATTGAAACTGACCTGACGGCTTTTATTATTTCTCTCAGACGTATTTCGCGCATCGTGGTTACGTCGTTATTCGTTGGACGAATAACGACACATATGGGCAGTTCGGGGGATCGTTGACGAAGCGCTCAGTTATTGGGGGTAATTTTATTTATGGATTTTTGGTGTAGTGACGCGAGGAAAGAATTAAATGTAAAGTCCCGAAAATAGAGAAAAGTGCTTCACAACGTTCTTGAGAACACAAGTTATCGATTTTGGATTGATTGGAACTTGTCAATCAATGGCAATTTCAGATGAAACTCAAATCATCCTCAGAAGATTTTACATTTAAATGTATTTTCTGACACGTGCTTTGGACACCCTCGTTCTTATTTTAAGTCACTCGCCATATTGATCGAGAAATTTTGGAATTTGCATTATGATTTTCCGTATGACGGTGATAAAAATGATGGTCATAAAAAATAGAGTACTTGGCTGATAGTGTAGTTGAAAATGATCGACGCGAATAGGAAGAATTGTGGATGAAGAACTCGATTTGTTTAATTATTACAGCGAATCGCGTGCTAACACAACGAATATTACCATTATTTCGAGAACATAAAAATTTGTACGCTCGGGTGAACGTTCTGTGGGTGAGCTTCATTATAAAAAAATGTTCGGGACCAATAAGAACATTGATTTTCTTACAGAATTTAATTTCTCCAGACGGTTAGTCCGATGGCAGCTTTCTTGTAGATTAGTATTTTTTTTGAATATTTATATTTCAAATTTATTCAACAATGAGACTGATCGGCTATGCCAGAATTATTTGAAACCAATTATCATTTTTACTATCGCTCGTGTAAGCAACGCCATCTGTAAACGTTGATTCCAAATAAGGCTCAATTACTTAGCTATCAAAGGATGCATTAGCCTTATTGATCTGATCAAAATGAAATTTCAAACAGAAACCAGATAAAGCTGGTACGTCAAAATTTTATTTACTGCCATAATTTTTCAAATCAAATATTCTTCCAGCGTCGCAGGTTTTATGGTTGTACTTACGATCGGAATGAAACTTTCCAGTTTGTCAAAGCTTGCACTTAAGCAATTAAGTTTCTTACCTGAAATCAGAAAATAAAAAAGAAATTTATACCAGCGGCGAAGAATTGTAATTGAAAATATACATAATAATAGGAAGCATCATTTACATATGAAATAAAAATAATAATATATATAATACTAATCACAAAAAAATAGAATGAATAATATACTAATATGGATGTATCTTTTAGTCATTAAAACTCCAATAATAACGAAATTATTCTCAAAAATGTTTTTATTGTTATTTCATTCTTTTGATTATACATGAATTAGGTTCTGCCTTAAACGTGTGAAGGCAAACAACGGGCTTTACGCTCACCCGTTGGTCATTTCTAATGGTGTGACCGAACGAATGTTCGCCACCCGGAGAATCGATAAGTCGTCCTATCAATCCGTTTCGTTCGGATAAGGCTCGCGGGCGCATTGATCGCGTCCCGTATCTACCACCGCCGCTGCTGTTCGTTCGGTCGCGATTAATGAACGACTATCAGCGCCGCAACGGCTCAGCCCCGTCCATAAATCACGACATTCGGAGTGCCACCTTTTCTCCGACTCTCCAATCGATGCCCCCCACCCCCACCCCCCTCGGCGCCGATTCCATTGTCAAAAACTAGTTTTTTCTTTGGCAGCCGTCAAACAGAACACATAAAACAAAAATAAAAAGAAATATATATTCATGAAGTTTCGAAAGAGCCAGTTTCACGGTGAATAGACTGTTGCGGAAGAAATGTTCGCGGTTCCTGAATCATCTTGTAGGTTGAGGGTGGTGAGCCAGAGCGCAAAGGGCGGGGGGGATCTGAGACAATATCGCATTTTATAGTTGTAATCGAGGATCATAATCGTGCAAGTTTGTACGTCTCTCGTTTTCCCTACGAGACGGCAACCCGTCGCACCACTGCGAAATGGCCCTCTTCCGTTTTCCCAAGACACCCTCGAAGAATGCCCCGGGTGTCACGGTTGTCCTCGAGTCTCCCGTACCGCGCCATTCCTATTCCCCGTCAACCTCGCTCGCTCGGCGCGAACCAACCGGGCTATGCACGGTCGTATAACCGTGGCTAACAAGATTTCGTATATGTAATTGGTCGAGTATTAAATTGCGTATTCCACAACGCTTGGCGCGAGCTAGGTGTGCCGGTGGTGGTAGCGTGGAGTCTGGTGCCAGTGGAGCGCGGAACCGGAGCGAAGGGTTGGGCTGGGATGGGGGAGAAGGAAAATTGGAGGAGGAAGGGAGGGGTGGATAATGGCCGTGGGTTGGATCATTTAGTAACATACTGCAGTGCCGTGACAGTCAAGTTTCCCGGAGAGATCGAGAGTCTAAGTACATGGGGGGGGCGGAGAGACTGCGAGCGAACGAGGAAGGAGAGGGTGGAAGCTCCTATATCGGGCTTGTTATAGTTTTAAGGACTAATGCCGTTCGGGTACACGGAACAGCAGGGTTCTGTTCGCTACAGAATCCAGCTCCATAACGAATTACGTCTTCACACACGTCCGATGAAAATGCAATTTTTCGATATACTTGATTTTAAAGGTCACACAATTTTACACGAGGTCGTATTTAGAGAATTTCGGTATTCGATATTTAAATAAGGGTGGACATTGAGATGGACCATTAACATTTTTGATATTTTCTTGGCCCAGATTCGATGCTACGTTCGATACTTATAAAAGGTAGGCTGCAGGACGAAGCAGTAAATGTGCAACATTTTGAATGACAATAAAGGGACACAGTAGTAATCCCACCGTAGTAATAATCGATATTGGGGGTTGCGACTGATAATGATGTCAAGCGAGATGCCCATGGAGATATGTCGTGTCCAAGGGGTTAATAGCTGGAAACAAGTTTGGCGCAAGTGGACCCTGCAAAAAGGGATCCACCAATAAGGGTACGAAGATCCTTCTCTCCCCATCCCTGACTAGAATGAGGTTGCTGTCGGACCCTAGGCAAGGGTAGAAGACGGTGTGTGCCACGTACGCAAGTACATAAGTGGTCCTTGGGTTTCTTCAGCCAAACTGTATACAGAGGTACGCCTTCTATCGTCGAAACACCTACGTTGTAGCATCCCCAACGGGATTATAACAGCTTGGGCCAATCTTCCGGGAGGCGTCACGGTCGACCAATAAACGCCAAAATCACTAAACCAACTACTCGTAAGGGTTTCTATAGAGAAGGACGAAGAGAGAGAGAGAGAGAGAGAGAGAGAGCGAGAGAGAGAGAGAGAGACAAAGAGCTTCATCTACGTTCCACGTCCTGTTTCCCAAGCACCTTGTACCCTTTTAGGTCCTGGCGACATGCTTCCCAGGCTGCTACTGGCACAACGATATCTTCGGGTACTATTCCGTTACCCGGTCGACGCTCATCCACCCTGAATTTACCCCCCCCCCCCCCCCCCCCTCACGTGTGCCCGACGCATTTAATTAAGTCAGGAGCGTTATACCGTGGTGGTTGCGCATCGACTTCGTACGATTTCGAAACGAGTTCGGATGTACCAAACCGAAAATCCGTATTCCAACTGATTCCGATCCCTCGTCGTTCGACCCGGACTGACGACCCGGCGACGACCAGTCTAAGGTTGATCCCTGAGTCAGGGGCATACATTGATGGCCGGCATTTCCATGTGTACCCCGGTGTGTAATCCCTGTACTGATTCAAATAGCCAGATTGGCGTGGCAATACAAAAACAGCCGTTTTTTGGTAATTGGATTTACTATTTGATGCATTTAAACTATAATAATGAATGACATACTCAAATTTTGTATTTAAACCTTGAAACAATGTGTTTTGGGGTAACATTTTGGAGTGGTCTTTGATTGCAGTAAATCAATTTTCATTTTTATTTTGCGTTACATCAGACCGGTACCTTAAGCTTCCTGTCCAGCAGAGGTCACTGACTGTCTTATACCAAATTCTTCTGAGCTACAACCTGTGGCCATTGGCTTACGTTCTGTTACATACGATAAAACACAATACGTAACTTGCACTCGAACAAATTTTCCCATTTACGTTGCGTGCTTTCGGTCCGTGTTTTTCTTCAGGATCACCTTTCCTGGATTCCTCCTCTCGTCCCCCCAGACTGGAAGGGGGACACACAACCCGGTTATTGCCATCGATAACAATATCACTCCGGATCATCCAACGATCTCAACCAGAGTACTCGTGCTCATCCTGCAACTGATCCTGACGAATTGTCTTCGAACAAGATTCCACGACTTCTCTTCTGGCTCCGTCTTCGAAAAAAAAAACAAAAAAAAACGATGTTGTTCCGAGACGAGGAATAAAAGAAAGAAAAGTATGAAACTCGCGTCGTAGAATAAACGTTGCGACGAAGAAGAAACCGGACAAAACTTTCATACACGATACAGAAGCAGAAGGAAAGTGGAGGCGGGTGGATCATCCCGACGGTAAACTCTGGTAGCAAATAGAGCCATCTATTAGCGTAATACTTCTATGGGGAAAAACTTTTCCATGAGAGTCGCGGAGGCAATCGTCCGAAGGATCGTGTGGAAACGTCGGTGTTTATATCCATACCCATGCAGAAGGTTGGCACAACGATGGCTCAAAGAATGCTGCCATTGCTGGATTTGTTTCAAACCCCAAAGGTCAATCATCCGAATTGAAGGGGAAAACACGAGCAAAGCACGGGAAAAGAGATTCCCGCGTCTGCGGCGAAAATAACGAGAGCGATGAGCGGACCTACCCTTAACCTTCGTCCAAGCAACCCCTAATTAATAACGAACCCCCAAAAAACTCGACTTTGGCTTGCCATCTCTGGCTCTCCGTCTCTTAATTTCTCCACCTGCCGGGCATACGTATAAATTACATATTTACCGGCACGTTCTTCAAAGGATACTTGTTACCCATCCGTCTCACTCGCGTTTTGCCCGATCTCTCGTTTCCGCACGGGTCGCTCGACTCCTCGCCTCATCCGAAGCCGGTTGTCGGGGAACGTTAACGCACATCGTTGAACGATGTTTGTTTCCGCGGTAGCTTTCGGAGCTTTTCGGAGTGAAGGGGAGGCCCCGTGGGGGGTGGTTGGGCAATGTCGGAAAGGGTGGCTTACTAGAAGCGTAGCTTGGGTTACGCGGGCTCTTCTGGTGCTCCTGCGTCGGCGTTGCTCGCGGTGGCCTCAAGTAAGCTCGCCCAGAGCGACCGAGAGACGTTTACGAGCGGCGGAGACCCCGCGGGCTAAACCGGCGCGTGTACCTTGTTTAACTAGCCTTTTAATTAGAAACGCTGAAAAATTTAAACGCACGAAATACATCCGGGCCTCCTCAAAATTGTGTGGCCCGGGCCGGCCGGGCCGCTCCGCATGGTACGCACCCCCACGTTCCTTTTGTGTGGGCCTCCCCCTTCACCTCCCCCTATTGTAAACCGGTGGCTCGAAGCAACGTTAAATTTACCGCCTAGCCGGAACTCGCGCTCGCTTGACTCTACACATGCGAGGACTCTCCACGACTGCAACTACCTTGCCGGGTAACGAGTGCCGGTGCAACCACAGCAACCCTCCTCGAAAGCACCGTACAATGTATTACTCACTCGACCCCTGACCCCCGTCCCTCATGCTGGTTACTGTATCGCAGGTTGAGCATACAAATAAGTGGCGAGTTTCGTAAACCGGTAACAAAAATAATGTGTTTTTTTCCATACTGTTGAATAATCTGGAGCAGCAACCCAGTTGGTTCCGGGAGCGAACAATTACTTGCATTCTAAAAACAGCAATGGGAAAAAAAAATTACATTTATCACTGAAAAATGAAATCGCCTGAATAGCAATTGCTTGTATTTTCGAAATAAGAATATCAGAATAATAGAGGAATAACCTAATAAGCAGATAAATAATTGCTTGGATTTTCTCAACGGTATTACCAAAATAGTATGGACGATTACTAAATGAGCAAAAAAAAATTATGTTCTTCAATCATAAATGATTATCAGGGTACCACGATTTCGACCATTCAAATAAAATTGTGCCCTCGTGCTTTCGTTCCACCATTCTGTCTCCAAATAAAATTTAATACCATTGGATACATATTCTCTTTCGAAAAAAGTTTCTCACATCTGTATTCAAAAATGTTTTCCGGCACATACGCCGCGAAGACCGTGGTAACATGGAGCAGGAAACAATGCAACCACCGAAAGAACAAAGACCACGGGATTCACCACTACTTTTATTTTTTGTTTTGTTTTTTGCGCGGTGACTGAGAAGGGGGAGGAAAGGGGTGGAGGCTCAGGCCTTTGCTGAAGCGCAGCCGGTCAAGGAATCAGACCATAAAGACCACGTGCATTCACGAGCGAGGAACTTTCCACGCTACCGGGATTTACCGACACAGTTTTTCCCGCTCTCACACCCTCGGGGTATCTTTTGTGTGTTTTCGTCGCGACAATGATTCATTTTTTTTTCAATTTTTTTGACGTTCCCGCGAGTTTTGAGAGGAATAAGCGGGATCTCGTTTCGGTATATGAATCTACTCAAAATTATGTTGGTGCTCAAAAATATTATTGCAGTTTTTTGCTAGAGTAATTGTTTTGAATATATGTGTGTAAAAATATTTTTTCACGTTTACCACTATTTTTATACACAATTCTTTTTTTTTAGAAAATATATTTCTTCGTTCCGTCCGCCACAATTGTCATTTACAATTCTTTCACAGTTGTTAATGAGAAAAAATATTATCGTGTTTATATTCACTTGTCCTGTTACCTTAATTTTTATTTATATTTTTTCTCTCTCGTCTACGTATGTAATAATTTGTTTCCATGAAAATCGAAACGAAATTGAATGTCGATCTGATCTCGATTTTAGTCCGAGCTTCGTCCAAGCGTATTGAAAAATTCTTATTCGTGCGATTTCAATGTGGACAGCTTTGCCAGGTATTCGTGATATTATATGCTATATTTTCTATTCCGTTGGTTCGATAGGGTTCGAGACTCGTGCTTTTTTACCTTTTTTTTCATCAGCACGCCTTGAACTTCCGCGTCTCACCCCCCAGAAGCCCCGGCACAATATTGGATTTGTTCGGGCTCGCGCACTCCCGCAAAAGTTGCGCCCTAAATAAAAAGGGTTGTCACTCGGAAATCTGGAGTCTGGGGAAGCCAGTAGTCGCGGGATCTTCCACCTCGAACCTTCAACCCCACGAACTCACTTTCTCTCTCTCTCTCTGCCGTCGCGTGAGACTCTCGCCGCACATTTTTACCCTCGTCGCAACCACTTTTCGCGCCAACTTTTTCACCCCGCGCAAACTTTGAGAGCCGGGACGAAAAATACCGGGGCATTATTAAATATGATTATTCGTAGGGTGGTCATGTCTGTAGATATATTATGGATGTATATATTTAACGCATCCAGGAGGCGCTGCAGAGAAATATGATGCCGTGGACAGATGAATAAGAAGACGTTACAGTTTCCTAAAATCCAATTGCAAATTACACCAAAAAATCACGCTCATGTAAATCTTTTTAACTTACGTACAAACTTTATCTGCAAAAAAAAAATCTTATCCACGTCCAAGTCGACGATGAGATTAGAAACTGTTTTCGCAATTTTTCAAAAATCAATTTCGATTCTGCAAAGCAGAATTACTAAGTTAAAATCCGAAAGTCTTGCAGATCCTTGGAGAATGCGGGTGGGGGGAGCAGTTCGGCTCGAGGCTACACCAGCGGCAGTGACTCGAAAAGTGCGAAACCGGGTTGAGGAAAGAGCGATAGCCGAGACGTTTCGAGCCGGGGCTTTAAGCTCGGGCGCGCGAGCTTTTCCACGAGGTTCGACGCGGCGCGACTCTCAAACTTTGATACGATTAAGACGGAACGAATTAATCTTCATCCATCCACCGACGCGGGGAGGTAAAATCCGGGCGTCCGTTCGCGGTCGTACAGCGATCAGGATGGCGCGCGAAGATGGAATTTAAAAAAGGGTTCGAAGGCGTCGGTCGCCAGTCGCACGGTTCCGGAAAACCGCTAGCGATGGGAACGGGGAAGTAAAAGAGTTCGGGGGACGAGTGAGTGAAAGGATTCGAGCCTCGTGAACTGACGAGGGGTCGTCGCCCGATAGCCATTAGAGAAAAGGGTGAAAGTTAACGTCAATTAGAAAAACTCGACGTGACCTTTGTGTTATAAATCAGATGTGTACCGCGAAGAATAATTCTCGTTTACGTGCTACGATACATTCGGTGTAACTTTGCAGAAATTGATAAAACCTCATAAAAAAGGTGGGATAGAAAAAAATGATATTGAATTAAAAATGACAAAATACAAAAGAAACGAATATCAATCGATAATCGCGTTTAAATTATGAATTAAATTTAACTAATTATATTTTCAAGTTGAATTGTTTTCATTCAGTAATGATTAATGAATTCTTTTATTGTTTTTTTTGTAAAGTGTCGGCAATCGAAGACGTAAGAACTAGTCACCGATTTATTGAAATGGAAAATTGAAACCAATTTAAACGAATGCCTTACAGGATATATTGAACGGCAATTATTTCTTTCTATATTCAAATGATAATGAAAGCACGTGATCGAGGGGCTTTCGTAAGCTTGCAGATCGATGAGGGTTTTCCAGTGCCGAAATCCGTAGTTTCTTGTCGAACGAGCTCAATTCGAAAGCCCTTCGAAGTCCAGAACTTCGGTAACTCGAATTTGTTAAAGGTTAACGTAATTAGCAAAGGCTTCGTTGGAATGTATAGGAACTGTGGAATCTACGTTGGCTACATCGAATAATCTGGCCTTAGACGAGCTGTGGGTTAGTTCGTCGAACGTTAGAATGGCCGGAAAACGGTGCTTGGTCAGCAGCGGTCAACCGATAGTTTTTTTTTAATCCCCCATTGTTGAACATGATTCGATCGAGGAAAACCCATTATCCGGATTTGCAGACCAAGCTCTGATTACTCGGTGCTTCGTTATGTTGGGTAAAAAAGGGACGAAACGGGAGATCGTTGAAGAAGAGTGTGGAAGTTGTCTCACGTCGATAGCGAAAACGACATTTGCTGCATTTGATAAATTTGCAAAAGTTTCAAAGACGTTTCATCGAGAGTATAAGGGAAGATGGCTTAAAAAAATCTAATCTTTTTGGATATTCATCTGAAATTGTTGACGAATACAACAATATTGTGGAATCATTTGACAAGAATTTCTAAATAACTAGATACATTTTTTTCCATCAATATAATTAATTTCATTAAATTACCGAACAATGTATTTTCATTATTAAAAATCAATAAGTACTCGCCAATGAGATGCAACATTCTCCCCCTTAATCAACTTCTATAAGAGTCATAACTCAAAATGCAGCCAGTTCGATATATTCGAAGTACCCTAACGCAATCGTACACCCGGCATCGGGAAAACTGTAAAAAAAATCTAATCTCGATCGAGTAAACTCGATCTTTGTTGAAAAAATTCCTAATGGACGCAGTGTGTTTAACACAAATTTACGTATTCAAATTGAAAGACCGTCGCCCGTTGTGAGGGAGAAAAGTGAAGAGGGTCCATACGAGGTGCGTGTGTACGTGTGGACCATCCCCGAATCTCGATGGGAGAGGGTGCCCGCAGGGTGAGGAACAGACAGTCGGACAGCCGGAAAGGTGGAGACGGACGAGAGCGGCTAGCCCCGCAATCTCGTGCGTGGGCATTAAATGCCTCAATCTTCCGGTCGTCCGGCATTCCCGTAGGACCTGGATCACTCGTGCTAAGGCTTTTCACCCTCTCCTCGCCCCCATATACCCTCGCCCCTCATCCCAACGTCCGCAGCTCTGCCCGTGTGTGGTTTTCTGCTGATCGGATAGTATTTAGCAATAAAGTTTGATTTCCCGACAGCTCTCGGAGCAACGAGCGCCCCGGACGACGGTCCAAGGGGTGAAAGAAGTCCCTGATTTCGTGATGGTTGCGAAAATTACAGTTCGCGTCGAACGTCGAAGGGAATGGTCGCGAAGGTGGTTTTTTTTGTTTTGCGTTCTATTTTTTTTTTTTTGAGTGGGGGCGGTGTGCGAAGTGGTGGAGTTTAGCAGTCGGTCGTGTGTATCAACGACGAGTTATAATGCGGGGATGATGTGACGGGGTTGGGAAAATTCGGAGGAATGGAAGGAGGGTAGTTTTGGGTGAGAATCGGGTTGCTGCTTGCTGCTTTGCGAGGGTGGAGGGGAAAGCTGTGTGAGAGGTAGAGAAAAGAGGAGTCGGAGAGGTGAAGTGGAAGACAGGGGCGGTCATTCGCGTTTGCAGGAAGGAAGGGGGGCGAGACCAGCGAGGAAAGCTTGACCGATGATAAAAAGAGCTGTCGGGCTCACGGAGATTCCTTAGACCGTGTGCTGAATGGCCCGATCGGAATAACTCATAAAACGTTAGGTTGGAAACCCAGCAAAGAACAGGAAATTATAATTTCGTCAAAAAATGAATTACTTGTGAACAAATTATTTAATTAGGTTCAGGAACCATTCTCTTCGTAAAATTTGTATAATTGAAGTTTCTGCTGGGGATCATGTTTAAAAAAATCAAAGGGAAGTTGTCTCAATAATTTGAATATTGTTAATTAGAAAATCGACATCTTATCAGTTTAAAGAAAATGAAGGAGAAAATTACTTTCTAATTCATTATTTAATTAATTCATGAAAACGTTCTAGTACTGCATTTGTAAAAATTGAATTTCTGGTAAAAATTAAACTTTTGACTAGTCTAAGCTTGTATGCTCGTTCCCTTCAAAACACATGAGTCCCCCGAATGTATTCATCCCTCGTCGACGGTACTTTCGATTACTTTCGTTATTCTCAAACCCGGAATCTCCGAATTTCCCCACGAAAAAAATCCAGAACACGACTTTGGAATATAAAATTTTTCCAGAAACATTTGGATCGAAGTTTTCCACAATTTTTATACGTCTTACGTCTTCCACCAGCGGATATCGGGTACTGTTTAAAATAAAAGTCGTTTTTCCTCGAGGCGAAAAGCGTGTACGTACTGTATGCATATAAGCCGGAGTCTGTCGAGACTGTGGGGAGTACGAACGAATAGCTGTGTATTTACCCAATCGGGAGGTACGTCGTGGAATCGACGTGAAAACGTTGGAACGAGATAGAGAGAGAGAGAGAGATAGAGAGAGAGAGGGAGAGGGAGAGGGAAAGAAAGAGAAGAGTTCGACGCGAGCGGGAAGAATAACGATGACGAGGATGACGAACGAGTGGAGAACGACGTCGTTGATCTCGGTTCCCAGCGCTATTGGACGATACGACGTGAAGCAGAAGGAAAAGTATGGAATATTTAGCGTTCACTGAGCTATAAAAGCAATTATATAGGAGCCATTGTTTGGCTGGAGTGCGCTTCGGCGATACGGAGGTGAACCGGCTTGGATAACCGGTGCGACTGTGTGTCTCGCGGGGTAGGGGGGAGTTAGGAAAAGGGTAGAAAGAGACGATTGACGGTGGGTTAGCGACTCGGGGTTAAAACGACAGAGAAGCGGCACAGGCTGGCAGCGCGATGTCAACGAAAATCAAGAAGTACTCGACGAGCCGATGAGAAGCAACGTTCGCACCCTTAAACAAGTTTTGTTAAAGTCGGAGCTTGAGACACTTTGGGGACGTCCATGTGTGATTGACGAAGAGTATCGAAATGTTTTGAATTTATTGGAATGAATTTTGAAAATTAATGAATACATTTTTTTTTAATGTATTAAAAAAATTGATTTTGATGAATTAATGAAAAATTTATATTTTTGATTAGAGAATGAAGGAGCACTCGACGAGTCGATCAGAAGCAACATCCTTCTTGTGAATACCTTGCGTCGAAGTCACGACTTAAAGCAGAAATAATTTGCAATTCTTCTCTGCAACTGTGGACAAATACATGAATATTGAAAACTTATTAGAATATAATTTTTTGATACAATTTATCCTTTGAATATTCATTTTTTTATCAGAATATCAAGAAGTGCTGAAAGATGTATATTTTGACCCCTCAGTTCTTTCAATGTCGCATTATCCCCATCTCAAAACAGTTTCACTTTTTCTAATTATTCTTTCCTCAAGACTGAAAGTCGCGTCGTCATAAATCACAATTCGGCACACCAGAGCCAAGACCTTTCTTCGCAGACCTTCCGTCCTCCTCACCCCCATCTGGTGCATAATTATTATTTAATACGTAATTAGGAATAACAAATCGGCCATTTCAGAAGTGGCGACTCCTCGAACGAGGGTTCAGGCCCGAAGGCAAATCGTAAAAAATGAAAAAAAATATATAGATATATCCGGTAACGAGACTACGTAATTGAATTTGGTCGAAAATCAAGCGAAGGGACAAATCACCAATCGAAGATCCAGGGGGTTGGGATTTTCCGATGTAAAAAAATGCGAAGATCGAGTGACATGGGAATTGGAGTGCTATGGCAGCTCGCTCCAGGTTTTTAAAATTCTTCAGCCCTTGTAGAAAAGGTGAACGTTGAGGAAAACCAAGCAAAGGCACCCTGGTCCAACCGGTATCCAGTCTAATATAAATGTCCCAGCCGTGCGGCAACGCGGAACCGAGACATTCGCTAATTAAAAAACTTGAAAAATTAAAACACATTTCTCTCGTTCCTTCTTGCAGTGCTTTCTCTTTCGCTCTGTCTTCCCTTTTTTTTGTTTCTGTCGTTTCTTGACGGTAGCTAGAAGTCTTCTCGACTTGCTTCTCCCTTAATTTCTGGTGTCTGATCGACCATCTGTTCCAAGTCATTTCGAAGCAGCCCCGCGTCGTGTTACTCGCACCCTCCCACCCCAAACCACCCCTTGCTATCTCTGTCCACCAATATTCCATTTCCTTCGAGCTTTTCGTGATAAGCCAAACTAAGGGTGTCAAGTGTGTTCTTAGAAGAGCAGCGAGCTTCGATGTGTCTTCATTTAGTAGTACCTCTGCAGTGATCTATGTTTTATGAACTTTCCTTTCAAAGGACAGTAACGAATACGTCTATATATTCTATATATAATTCATCGGCTCTGGAAAAGTATCGTCGATCAGAGGATATACGTCGTTGGTTATACGTAGTTTGAATAATGTTAATCTCAAAAGTGCAGAGAAATCGTGCAGTACAGGCTCCGATACTTTACTCCATATAGAGAGTTAGAACTGTCATATCTCGTATTGAGCGGAAGTTGAAAAAGTACATCCCAAATCTACGAGAATTTGCCAAAAAAATTTTTTCGAAAACGTCTTCGAAATTTGACAAAAGAATTCTCAAAGCTTCGAAGAATAGCAGTGATATCTACATGTGTTTCAATACATTTTTCGTACTTATTGTAATTGTCAAAATTTTTTACTACACAAACGAGAATTTTAATTCAAAGTATAAACGAGTAAGAGAGACATCAGGACTTATAAGAAAAGCAGCCAAGTGATTGAATGAACTCTCCTTCCTCCATCCGCAAGAACCCCCGCCCCTGCCCCTCGTTGTCCCCTCCTTACCGCCCCAAAAGACGTTACCACGTTATCGCCGTCAACGATTCAATGGTGTTTAACTTATTTATGTCCCGTTAAATTCCCGGACTAATTAGATGACGGCACGAAGATTCTAGCTGCGCGGCGTTTCCTCGACGGGACCCTCAAAATAATTCCTCCCGGTGTTCTGGTGCTGGTGCTCCTCGCGTGGCTTTGGCGAGAAAAGTGAGCGAGGGAGATGACAGTCGGTGCAGTTGTTACGACGCGGAGATAACCCCCCGCTCCTCCCATAACCGGCTCCAAACAATGACGGACAATGGCAAAGAATAGCCCGGAGCCTTCATCCCCGTGAATGGGCCTCGAGACACTGAACGTTGTAACGCGAAAGACTCCGCCATTGTCGTCGAGGCCCGGGCAGTTAAGTGTTCGCGTCTGCTGGTCCCGAAAACGAAGTGGGCTCTTCCCCACCGGGTGCCACCACCGACTCGTCGGCATCCCCATCATCAACACGTTCGACCTATAACCACCACCGCCGCGACGTCACGAACTAGCTTGAAATCATAATTCGAACTAAACGGTTCGAGATACTTTTGAATTAGAAAATTTAAAGAAAATTGTAGAACCATCTACTGAAATAATAATAATAATAAATATATTCTTATTATTCATGAATATGCAAAGCATAAATGCTGTTTAAAACAATAATGATAAACAGTTAATATATTGGTAATAAATATATTACAACAGCAAATCGTCAGAGAGTCAAATTTGGAAGATTGTGAATCGTCCTTTTATGTGATAATTAATAAATAAGTATGTGTGATATCATATTTATTGGCAATACTAATAATGATCAAAAATACGATGTACAATATGTTTATAAGTAATACATGACAATAAGAAATCATCAAAGAATAAAATTTTAACAAGTGTAACTATTCTTTATTGGATGATTTATCCATAATTATTGATATTGATATTGCTGTTATCACTATTAAGCACAGAAAAGGCGTTTTTCTTTAAACCTTTTTTAAAAGTTGATTGTGCCGAATGATAAGATGCGACGATGGACTTGAGAACCAGGGAAGGAATGAGTAATGAAAGATGAGGTTGAGGATGATCGGGCCAAATGTGCAAGCGAGAAAAGTTAAGCCAACAGGCGTGGGCACAAGACGGTTGGGACAAAAAGTCGTCCCTGACCGAGACACGATTCGCCGGGACGAATGATAGATCGTCGTACGGATCTTTTCAACGGATTACCTCGACCGGAAGGAAAAAAGAAGAAATTTAAGACTCTGGCGGGTTCTTTTTTACATCCGGGTTATATCCAACGGCGGTCGAGATAAATAGAATTCGTACTCTCTGTCTCATTCGCGGTTTTGATCTTCGCAGTGTTATATTTTTTCTCCTCAATTACGGATAGAAAAATGCAAAACTGGAACGACTTCAGCCAAACAAACGTATGGAACAACATTTTTCAATAAATAACTGAAAAATGTTCGTAAAATATTTTTAATCGTAAAACTTTATGTTGTTATGAACAAATAATTTAATTATTATATCCCAAATTCGTTTTTTTTTTCTACGGATCAAACGAATTTCGAAAATACCTGAAATCACAGATCTTCGCATGAATCGTGAATGAGAATGAATAAGAATTATTATTATTTAATTCATAATTTAAAAAAATTTACCTCACCCGTACGAGAAGGAGAACAAAATAATTAAAAATCAATGAATAAATCAATAAAATAAACAAGTAATCTCGGATCGATTTTTTCGTTCGTCACAAAGCTTATCTTTCCGCGAATGCTGCTGCGACGAGTTGTCATTGCCAGCACAATCTCGCCGACGGACATGCAATACAAGACAAAACGAAGCGCTCGGAGACGCGTGTTCATAACACGAAACCCGCGGGAAATTTTAATCCATGGTGTCGGCGTCAAAACTGATTCACACGTGTCTCAACAACGTCGGACAAGACACAACGTCAAAGCAATACGACACGAAGATGATTCCCGGTAGTGAAAACGCAGCCGTGAGAAACTTTGGTACCGGACGATTTTTGCCATACCGAATATTGTCGCTTGCAATTATAACATCGATAATGAGAAATTATCGTTATGTATCTTTTCTTTCGTTTTGCCAATGTAACTCTGCTTATTCGGTGTCGGGATCGGCACTGATTGAATGGAAATGAATTTGAAATACTTTTTCAAACAAATAAATGTGATTAATTATCATGCAATAATTAATGTGTTCACATTTTTGCTATTACAATAAATAATTTAGATAAATTAGTGTTTTTGAATTGATTACAGAGAAATAACAATTATAATCCATGAGAATTTGGTAACAAATATTTTTTATATGCATATTCATTGAATGTATGCCTAATTTGATGTAACACATTAGAACATTGTCATTGAAAAAATGAAAGAAATCATACAAGTTTTCCAAATATATCATACACATTTTATTACTCATTGCCGCCGCTTGTGCAACAAAAGCGTTGCACCGAAAATAAATAACAAAAGTTTTGAATAATGACAGACGATCAGAAGTCAGCCAATAAGCAAAATACTTTTATTTTGCGACATATAAAGTTCGCAAAACAAAAGGAAATCACATATGTGTGTCATCGTGCGAATCGTACAATCGTGGATATTTAATATACGAGGCAGGAGTAATGTGACGTATAATACGAGTAACCCGAAACCTAGATAAGTGCATATACTACGTTGGTGCCGCACGGACGGGTGATATGAGGGATGGAGCGGAGGGGAATAATCACACCTGCTTGGGATCTAGTGAGGTAGATCCAGCCTGCTGCTCTCTGGTATCCACGTACGCCAACGTGCGACTCTTGTAATACATCCGTAGATAATGTTGTTTGCTTTGTTTCGGTAAACCGCGAGTGACGGTTTATATCGTTTGACGCAGCAACAGATATTGCGGAGCAATCCCAGTATCGCGCTTAAAAAAAAAAGAAGAAAAAAAAACGTTACCAATCGTGCGTGCGTTTTATAGCCCCGGCAACTAAAAATAGGGAAGACCGGCTCGACGCTTTGTCTTTGTCGAAATTTGTTTGATTTTCACAACGAATGAGATAATCATTTTTCGTGTAACATCCGAAATTCTGAGAAATAAATATTTTTCGTCTACGTCTACCAAAAGATTGCGAGATTTTGATTTTAAAAAATGTTTTGTGGAACACATAGTTTAGAGCATTGTCATGAATTTTGGTTATTTCTCTATGATAAGAAAATTGTATTTATCAAAAATACTATTTGAGAATGAAAAAAATTAAAAAATACGATTTTAAAAACAATCAATCCAAAATTTTGTAAATTAGGTTAATTATCGATTTTTCATATTTTGAAATAATTTTGCCGTTTATCGAACTACTGGAGACTCTTTGATTCTGAAAAATTTCGTGGCTCCCAGGCTTTCGTGTAGCGCGCGTATGTCGAGAGAAGCGAAGGACTTTCCACTCGGCAATCTTTTTTCCATACACGGCGCGCTCAAACTACTCCACATGCGTGTATTTGTTTATTCACCGTCTGTATTTCAAGATAGGCCACGGGGAGATAGGGAAGCACTACTGATAATACGATGCACGGACGAGGCAATTGTGAAAAGAATTGAGAGACATGAGAGAATTGTTGAACCTCGACGAACGTTCTCGTTATATTTATCATCGTTATTGTTATCATTATTATGGATTAAACAGGGTTATTACCGGCGAGATGGCCAATCGTTCTGACATCTTTAAAAAAAATTTCAATCAAGCCGACGACACACATGATCGAGTCATGAAGCAAAAAAGATTTCATCATATTTTCTTGTATTCGATATTGATAAAAATTAAATGAAATGAAATCATAATTAGACTCAAAAAATGAAGTTATAATAATTATATACATGTATATGAAAACAATTGTTAGCATTTTATTTTATGCTAATGATTGGCGGTATTTTTATATTTTCATCGAATATTTAATTTCATTTTTATTTATTTCTTCATTCCGTTTTATATTTTATCGACGATAAAAATCTCCAAGTCTTGGGAAAGAAATTACCGTCCATCCCGGAATCGCCTCATTTCCGTAGGATTTATTGCGAACCCTGCGTGTTACGTGCAAATTTCGAAATATAAAAAAGGAAACGTGAAAATTTCGCCCAAGTACTTTCATTCCATAGACATACGTGCTCCAACTCGAGAGGGATGAAACAGTATCACCAAGAGCTGCTTAACGTTTCTTTTGTTTATCCTCGTATGATTTTTCATTTGTTCTTTATTTTTCGCTGTAACGTACGAGCGGAATACTCGCTTCTTTCTTCCTTCGTTTATTTTTTTTTCTTTCGTATTTTTTTTTTTTGCAAACCGCGTAATTCGAAGGGCGAGTGAGTTACGGAAAAAGCTGTTGCTCAATGTAGCTCTGCTTTACTCCGCTTCCGTATACATTTACGATGTTATTTTATTTCTTGTTCTTTATTATTTTTATTGTTTTAACCCAACTCTGTTACGTCCGACGCTTCTTTCTCTATTTAACATTATTTTTCGCGAATTTTCGCGAAATAAAACCGAAGAAACATATTTACCGGAGATGTAGGAAAGACAGACAAGTGCGCGATGCTGAAGCCGCGGAAAATGCGAGTTGTAAAATGCACGCGTCGAATATCGGAGGTACGTTTAAATAGAAGAGGAAAATAAAATGATGGGAATTATTGAAAAAGTGAAAAAAATAAGAAAATTTGTTTTTAAGGGCTGAGTTACACGGCTGGATGGGATTTCTCGGCGACTATCGCGAAATCTGTTTTACGTGTTCGGGCCATTCGGCGTACGCTGCGAGTCACTCGTCAGAGATGAAGCTACACCGAACCAGATTAACCCCCAAAGGGATTATGAACGATGGACAGGGACGAGTCGTGGGCGTAAGGAATAAGAGCAAGCGAGTTAAAAAGTCGAGTATAAAAAACGTACGAGATCGTAGAATATACCGGGTCGTATTTACTCGGCGTGCGAGAAGGATCCAACGCCCGAAGGGGTTTCTACCGATTTCGTCGGACGCTTCGTCTCGTTTCTGTTTTTATATTCTTCATCCCTTTCCGTGTTTTTTAAATATTTTTTTATAATAACCGCCCTTATCCGTTGTTCCTGTTCCGTACATTTTTGTAAGCGTCACTGTCCGTATTTTTAATTATTTTTTTTCTAAAAATTGTATGCCTCGATTTGTCTTCTTTCTTTCATTTCCGAGAGCACAACTTGGAAGTTTGCATGGATTTTTTGCAATACTTGTCTAGCACAGGAATTAGCACCTCATGGTGAAGGCTAAACGTGTGTCCTAAGGTGAGAGTAACAGTTCAATGCTTCCACGTTCAAGTTTATTTCGAGAAAAAAAAACAAATATTTGCTAAAAGTTATCTTAGATAGATGTTTATCCCAATTCTACTCTAGAGAAAGTAACAAAATTTCTCGTAATTATCAATAATATCAGAAAAAATCCTTAGATTCATTGCAAAGTGTACGAACGAAATTTCCAAGTTTCGATTCGCGTTTGGTATTTTGGAACAAACGATAGAACTGCCCGGATCACGTGGTGCTTAACTAGTTTTCAATGCGGAGTGCCGGATATAGAGGACGAGAGTTTCTAAACACGAGAGAGATTCTGATACATGCCAGGTCCCCGCCTTTGCGGCGAGTGTTGGGGGAAAATCGCCCGCGTCGAAGCACACGAGATATTGTACTTACGTACGGAATTACCACACTGTAAAAATATTTAAATCCCGGGAAACAAACAAATCGATGCGGAGAACCGACCGCGTTTCGAACTGGCCAAGGCCTCTCGAGTTCGACACGCGAATTTTTGGGTACGGATCGAATGTTCCGAATATTCGATGTTTCAACAGGTCAATCAATAGAATTACAATGGTCCGAAAATAAATGTTCCGAATAGGCATGGCTGCGGCTGTCAATGTCCTGCAAAATCAAAATCCCGAAAACGTATACACAGATATAGTAGCTCTTTAAACCGCGTGAAAATGGCACCAATTTGCGGGAAGGTAGATAGACTTAGACAATAGTTTTTCTTCGTCTGGGTGGCAGGGCTGCTCATTCTACACAACCGATTGGTGCTTGTGAAATTTTTGACCCGCCAAGGATTTGGTTTTTGGAATTTTGATCTTTCAGGATATTGACAGTCGAAGCCATGTCAATTCTGTAATTTATTCTCAGAGCATTTTAAATTCGATCTATTTGCCTGTCGGAACATTCAATATTCGGGACTCTCGTAGACTCGGGATCCGTATATAGGTTTTTGCCTGCGCCCCCCCCCCCTCCGCCGCTATGCCTTTCGAAACTTTTCTGATTTTTCGACTTTTCGGCTTTTTCTCGTACATCGTGATAGTGTCTTTCGTCTGCCTAGCAGCGAAAAAAAGACGGGATGGGTGATATTTATTTTTGTACAAACAAACGCGTTGAAGATGAGGTAACGCGCGCAAACCTAACACATACTGTACTTTTTACGTACGTAACCTCGATAACCCCCTCTTTCTGACCCAACCGCGACTTCGTGGTCCTTATTAATATTATTCACTAGTCGTTCAGGGAATAAAAGATTTTCGTACCATGAAATTGAATGACGGAATTGTAAATTATTATTCAAAATCGGTTTTTTTGGAAATGAATTCGTCATAGTTTAAAACTTTTACGATGATTTTTACATCTAGAATTACGGGAAATAAACTTTTGTCATGAGTGAGCGATTTTTAAATGTGTGAGTGTTCAATTTTTAACATCGATTCATTGACTAATTCAAATATTCTTGACTTCATTTTATTACTTATTCTTTGAATGTTAATAAATTGTTTCAGAAAATGTAAACCACAAAGTTGCGTAACGCACACCATTCCCACAATTGTAAACTCGAAAATCGGCAATAATAATCTCACCAAAAACCTCATTGACACAACTAATTCGATATTCCACAATGATTTCCAATATTTTTCGATTTCTTGGAATCCCTCAATAAAAAAAAATCTGTATCATGATTATAAACAAAAAATGCACGTTACTGTGCCGAAAACGCGATTTCCAAGTTATTCCCGATAATCGAAATATCTGTGGAAGAATTTCTACGAATAGTCATTGCCGTATGGGATTTTTCAAATTCGTAACGATTTATTTTTTCGTTCACCGGGTATCAAGATTGAAGGAGGAAAAAAAATTAAAAAAGAACAAAAAATCGCGCTTGTATAATCGCGCACAAGCCAAAGCTCGCAAGCGTATATTTTTTCGTTATAGTCGTCGTTGACGTCGTTGTTGGTAACACCGACATTCCCATACGTATATCCACTCTTCATCCCACAATCCAGAAACAGAACCGGTGGCTCTATGCCATCTGAATAAATACAAGCAAATCAAATTCTTTTCACGCTCTCTGGCATATCCATTACGATTATGAAGGATTTACACGTTCATCGTTCTACCCCCCCCCCCCCCCCCTTCCTCCAACTCCACCCTCGCCAACCCGGCCGCCTAACGATCGCTCGCTCTTCATCCTGCTTTCGTTTTTAATAAACGGAAAACAATTGCATTTGCTTTTACTCCGATACAAGGACTGTAATAAAAATCCAATATGAAATAAAATAAATTAAAAAAAAGTAAAAAATTGCCGTAGCCACGGCCATTTTGAACGTGACATTTGACTAAACGCGAAAAATATTTTACAATGTTTTTTTTCCTTTTTTTTTATTCTTTAGTCGCCCTCTTGCTTTTATCCTGTTTCCCTCGGGTTGCATTAAAACGTGGGATAACAGCATCAACGCTACGCAGTGCTCCTGTCGGTGGCATATCCATTACGATTATGAAGGATGTGCAGAACCTTCACCGTCCCGTTTCTCTTTTCGCTCCAATTTCCTCACATCCGTGTACAACCAATTGTCATGACGACGCTGGACGATACAACGCGTACAAATATTTCGCATTCTTCGAGAGATGAACGAATTTGTTTTTCTTCAAAGACACGAAACATCATATTGTGTTCGTTCGTTAACAGGCCTTAGCATTTTTATTTTCTCGTACGCATACAGAAATACGTAAATACACGATGAAGATAATAATCATAAAAATAATAAAATTAATAAGGATAATAGTATTTGCGAATTCCTTTCGTATACCCTGTCCGGTTTTAACGTTCTCTCTTTCCAGATCCCTCCTATCTTCTTCCAACCCGCACTTCGCTAAGCTAGCCTAAGTTCCAGTGCGACTACTTCGCCCAGTGCGAAGGTGACAGCGCCATCGGCGCTCGCTTCAGAGCGAGAGAGAAGGATAGAGCGTTTGTAGTCCATCGTCTTAACTATACTCTACCGCACTCGTCTTGGGCCCGGGAAACTGTGGAAAACCCATGGCGATACAGACGGCCCTTCATTTTCCTCATTCCTGATTTATACCCGAAAGTAACTTACTTTGGTGCAGTGAAACTGGCCCCCCGCTCACTCGTGGCGCGCCGGCCGGTCCTCGGCCATGCGGTCACCCATTCAAGTGCCGACCGCACGGAATAGTGCTCATCTCTGGAGACCGCCGGAGCCTCACCGCAATATCAGTGTCGGTCATAAGAATAATAATATTTAGGTTATTTAGGTTATTAAATAATAATATTTAACAATAATAATAGAAATTATATTTAATATTTTTTCACAGTGATATAATAATAATCATTATAGTCGATAATAATCGCATGATAATTTTATAACATATATATAATGAACTCGTGAAATTCAGAAAAATAGCCACAGTAGTTTGGAGGGTACGTTTTGGCGTTCCGGTTGACGAGACTGTCGTACAATGTACTCGGTAACACGGAGAGCCTCCGGAGAAACTACGGACGCACGACAGTGACGACGACGACAACGACGACGACGACGATGAGGAAGCCGACGACCAAATTGAATTTGGGTTCTGGCCTCTGTTTAGATTCCACGCTGGTTGTTTAGTTTAGAGGAACAAAGAAAACATCTATGTGTTTATTCTAGCCGACGCTTCGCTTCTCCCACTCGCTTTTCATCTCTCTCACATTCTCTCTCTCTCTCTCTTTCTTCATCCTTCTTTGTCTTCCTCCTCTTGTCACTCCGTTATATTCCGACTCACTTTCCTTCTCTTTTCGTCTCGACGATCTCTTCCTCACTTCCATCCTCCATTTCCACATTCGACACTCGTCTCACCACGCTTTTACTCTCTAACCCATTCTAGTCTTCACGTTGATATCGTTGCGCGTCGGCCATTTTCAATTTTACTCGCACGACCTTACGAAGATGATTTTATCTTTTGAATTGCTTAAATCAAATAAATTTTGATATACACGTGTTGCTGTTATCCCAAGATTAGCCATGTAGCTTGTAATAAATCTCAAATTTCGAACTCGGCAAATGAAATTTCCTTAAAATTTATCGCAATTTTTTATATTCGATAAATATTTTTATTTATTACTTATCGTATGTATTGCTCATTGTGCCCCATAATTCCTTCAAAACCTTTCTCAAAAAGATTTTTTCTCACTTATGTTCGATGGAAATGATAAACTGACGTCGCCCACAATTTCCGGAACCATGAAAACCAATGGATTCCGGAAGTATCGTATTCACGGGGGCGGGAGGACTTCCGGCGAAGAGCGAACGAGTGGATCGTTGAGATGGAAGAATGGATCGTGGCAGCCTCGTCCCCGCGGGACGCAATTTCCAAAATAAACGGAAACGAACATTCCGACTCCGCAAATAATCATCGCCGCGTGATTTTAATTAAGTTCCCAATGTCTCACTAACGTGTGTGCGACGGCTCTCGTTGCAATGTCCGTCAGTTCGTCGTCGACGTCAGCGACGACGAAGTCCCCTCTCGACGTCCGAGAATGCTTTCTTCGATCTGCGAAATTCCGAATTCTAATGGAGAACTCGAAATGGAAAATCGTCGTGTCGCGAAATAACGTTTAATACATTATCTTGCAACGAGCTTAACGAGAATCTCGGAAGCGCGAGTCTCGGAGAAAAATATTCGCTAGAAATTCGAGCAGCGACGTATCGACGAATTTAACATCGAAAATATCAGTAACATTACGATAATCGTATTTTTTTTTTTATCGTTCGGATATGTGTCACAGTCGAGAATTTGACAGAAGTGCGAGGGAGATGCAGAAACGAAAAATCAAATTTCTCGAAAACGGCGGGAAATAATTAAACGAGTCAAAGTTCTAAACATTTCTTGCCACGACGCTGCATAATTTGAGAAAAGTTTTATCCAAATCGATCAAGCCATTTGTGAGAAATCTTGAATCGCGTTTTCGAGGTGGGCGAAATTGTCCGCCATTGTCACTATCGACAGATTCTGAAACATTGTAATCAAAGTTCTCGATCGACGTCTCATAAATTAATAAATCGTAAGACTACAAGAAGGAACAAAAATAAAAAATACACGAGGCAAAAATTAAACGGGAGGTCGATACGATGCGTTGTAAAAGCAACGCGTTCGGTTGTTGCGTGTTTGAGAACGTGACTGTGAGACAGCTTGCACATAGTTGTTTCAGGTGTTCTTCGTTCCCCCCTCCCTTCGAGTTTGCACACAGTAGGGTCGTTGCCTATACTCGCGCACGGTGTTCGTATCGTTGGATGCATCAACCTAACGCCATGTGCCAGGCTCACAACTGCTCTCTCTCGCTCCGACGTGACCGCCGCTATCGCTGTCTGACTCGCACGCATCGTCGTCTCGGTCAGTGCAGCACGTCGTCATAATCGAACGAGACAACGGTCGTTCGAATAAAAGCGGTTAGCTGGGGGTTGCGACAGCTCGAAACATCAATGCCCCGAAATTTCACGTGGTTGTGCGACCAACCGGTGACAATGTTTACTCGTCAAGGAACAAATCCTTTGGCCCCGAAGTTGTTTCAGGTGGCGCAAGACAGTTCGAGCTTATCGATGTGCAATCGTTCGTCGACCCCTGGCGATTAAACGACGTAACTTCGCATCCTCGATTCGAACGATTTTTAGAAAAAATTATAGGACCTGTGATACAAGAATCGAGTCGAGGTGGCTTGGTATATATATCAACGACGACGTTGATATTCAATCAAATTCCGGATATACAATCGGCATGGATCGAATGGCAACGAAGGAAATCTGTTTAAGATTTCATCGTGTTGCAAACAATCATCAATGATACGACTATAGGATTACACGTGGTTGAGGGGGGAAGAGGGTTGTTCCACCGAAGGGGGAAATCGTTGTATCGTTAAACATTGAAATCGGCTACCGGCACGAGATTTCACTCGGGTATCACTCAACGGCACGAAGTTAGCGTGTGAATAATTAAACGTAATCGGTCTTACAGGTAGCTTCAACGTCTTCTCCCGGCGTATACATATATACGCATATATATATATATATATATGTAAATACGTGTATATATGTGGTTTATTATACGGTATAGTGATACGGGGTATGTTTAGGTAGGGGTAAATAGCTGGTGCGTTACTTCGAAGGAAAATCGAAAGTGGGGAGAGATTGAGACTTGCGTATAGCGTTACAAGAGACTTGGGATTTCTCGATTGGATTTAAGTACACAGCCATGAGGTTTGAAACAATTAATAATGCAGAGAAAACCTCGCCCTCGAAGAGCCGAGACGTACTCGGTGCGTGTAGACTGTTATAAGAAGAGGCGTCCCCCCCCCCCTTCCCTCCCACCCCCGCACTTCGCTGCAACCCTGCCTCGTGTCTCGGCGTGCGAACCTCTCGACCTGAACCCGTTCGACGGGAGCGCTTCGAATTGACTACGTCTGCTGTAATCGAAATTGAATTTCAATTTTGATGAATTGTCGATATTCAAAATTGTGATAAGAGATTATTTGCGAGTTATATGTATCAATATATTTATTAAAAATAGAATTCGCATGTAATTTCTTATCATGATTGGGAACATTAATAATTTATACTCGAGATTCCGAGATAATATTCATATGCATATACATATTTTTTTAAGAATATGATTGGCAATTGATTTCTTATGTATTCATTTAATTATTGTATATATATATATATTATATGGAATCGAAATTACAGATTTTCGTGATCGAGTTACGGAATATTTCTACAGTTGTTCGGTTTCGACAACAGAACAAGTGTTTCAACATCTGCGATCAAGAATTTATATTTTTTTTCTCCACCCAACGCGATAAACAGCGTTTACTTGGAAACATCAAAATTCGTCACTTATTATGGAATGATAAATACAATCGTGAAAAAAAGACAAAAATTTGGATCAAAGTAGGACGCCACACAAGTTTGCGTAAATCATTCGATATCATCGCCATGCAACGGAGAATGTAAGTTTAAAAAATGTCTGGCATTGTCGTTGTATTTTCACAAGTGAGCGATAATTATAACCGCCTGCGTAACTTTTTATCCTCTCATATGTGCTGCAATATCAATTTTCGATATTACTGAAAATCATGCGAAGTTTTGCACTGATTCAAAAATTCTTTTTCAAATGCATTTCGAACGAGAAAAAAGATCAAGAATATTTAAATATATTCCGCGAATTTCATATGAAATTCGTAAAGTGACACGTGCCGTAATGAGAATAATAATCTTTACATCACCCGAACCAACTGTGAACCGTATTATATTACTCTGTCCTGATTATGAGCAACATTTGTACGAGATTGCCGAAATTCATTCAATTACGGAAAAAAACTTAGGGTGTTTGCTCGTTCCTCGAAAAGGAGGGGGGGGGGGGTGAAGTAGATAATGAGAAACAGAAAGAAAGAGAGAAAGAGAGCGAAAGTCTCTCGTGACTGGTTGCGACCCAAAGAAGCCATCGATATTCATACCAAAGTGCGTTACGAAAAAGCCAATCCGTTAGCTTTTTCCGAGGTCCCACCAGAATTCGTTCGCGTCGAGGGTGGAATTCGGCAACGAGCATCCACAGCTGAAAGCGAACTCAGGGTTGCGAAGAACGGACGATGATGATGAGAGAACGGGGAAAGTAAAAAAGACGATATTGACGGGGGAAGGGTGGACCATCGCCGAGAAGCATCAGCAGCGGGGCAAAGAACGCTTGATTGGAAAGTACAGCCTATCCGCAATTTGCGATTTCAAGGGCTCGATCGAAGCCGAAGCTCCGGGGAGGTGAGAATTCGTTTGTCTTTTGCTCGGTATACTTCATTTGCGTTTCTTCACAATCGTTTTTCTTCGTCTTACGTGTACGCTCGCACGAGTGCTCCGAGGCTTTCTTCCACCCTGAATTTAGTTTTTTTTTTATTTCTTTCTTTTTCTTGTTCTCACCCTTGATGAGCGATAGCTTTGCATTTTAGGGGTGAATCGTTCGATATAACTTCGTCGAATTCGTTGATATGGAACGAAAAAGGAATAAACCTTTGATGGAAATTTTTAGTTCGATTTTAGGGGAGACCGAATCATCTTTTTTCGTTTATTATTATTATTATTATTTTATTAGGCAAGATTTTTCATTTGAATTTTAATAATTAGAAACAGTTAAACAAAGCCGCAAAAGATCAAGGTTGAACAAAATCTGACGGTGAATGTCGCGAAAAGGTTTGAAAATAAAAAGTTCAAAGAAATTCTTGTCAATTATCAGTGACGTCGGAATGTCGAACAGGTATGGTTGATTCAAATGAAAGTGAGAGTTCTCTTAGATGACGATATATACAACATCGATTCGGATAGAGCAAGAGAGCGAGAGAGATAGAGGGAGAGACGGGAGAGAGAGAGAGAGAAAGTTGACTACCGTTCTCACGTCTCTTGAGGCCCTCCACGGAGAATGAGAAATCCCGCGAGAGGCAAACCTCGACAGTCTCACCCTTCTCGAGTGGAGACGGGTTGCCGCGGTCGATCTCCTTAAATTATAAACAGTTTCAGCCAACGTCGCTGCGGGATTTCGATGTCGTGACCGTGTCGTCTCCGTGACTCTGTGCGTCTTACGGCAGGAAGGTCCGAGAAAATCGAGCAACGACGACGATGGCTGAGGAAAGTCGATGATTGTGAGATGGCGAGGCACGGAATCAGAACTTCGCCCGAAATGTGAAGTAGACTCGGGAAATACAATCTAGTGATAATGCAGGGAAGATAGAGAGAAATCGGCAGATGGATACATAAATATACAGATACTGCTTATTGATAAAAATGAACATAATATGTAATAGCTTTAAGATGAAATTGAACTGAAAATAAGATAAAATAAAAATACCTAGTCAGAGAGAGTGAGAGAGAGAGAGAGAGAGAAGAGAGATTAAAAAATGGGGGTTAGAATCCCATCCCCTCATCTCTCTCAAGGGTCGCTTGAGGCCCCACATGTCACTTCCGGTTCCTAGAAGCGCGCGATGTGCTCTACGTGAATTGCCAGCAATGCGCAAAAAAAACAAAAAATAATCACTTTACGGGAACACTTCCACCATTAGCATGAACAAAAAAACTTTCCGTAGTAACCCCACCCTCCCTTTCGCCCTCCGACAATCCAAGCCGAATGAAGACACCTCATAGTGCAACAAACGAATACAATTTTCAATGTAAAATAGATAAATAAATTAAAAACGAAAAAAACCAACGCGTAATATATTTATATCGAGTCGTTTCCCATATCTTTTGAAGTATAAAGTATTCTTTTCCTCGTGGTTTTTATGTCCTCGCTATTTTGCACATATACGAGATTCCTTTTGGGCTGTCGACACGGTCCCGCCGCAAGTATATGCCCACACGTGTGGCAAAAGCTCGGAGCTGGCTCGGTGCCTACATAACCGACGCCGTGGGGGTTGTTGCCTCAGAGAGGCGGGAGAACGGGTGGGGAAAGGCACGGGCAGCAGGAAGCAGGGCCATGCACGCATTCACGCGCAAAAGAGCGTTTCGCACTCGTTTTGGAGGTTCTCGATGCCGGTGGTGGTTGGCGGCGCGACGTGGCAAAAGCGGCGGGTAACGCATCGTTGGCCCGGCTCGGTGCGGGTAACCTGTGCCCGCCCGTATAATATACAATCCCCTTATTCTCGGACCGCAAAAGCGCGTTCGAGCCCGTCGGAAAGAACGCTTTTAAGGGCCATAAAACATTTGTTTCCCTTGCTGCCACTTTTGCCAGAGCTTTATACGGCGGCAAAGCGAGTAGGAGCGTACCGCATCACCTCCGTATACATATACATATATGTATATAGATGGTTACCGATGTATATGTGTAGATTTTCCATGGCAGTGGCCATTCGGATGATCTTGCGTCACATCACCGGCACCCGGGATTTCGAATTGAATTTGAAATCACGGGGGCTCGATTTTATGGCGTCTACGGTGTCAAACCGCGGTTCGCTAGAAAGTATCGTTTCGACCCGGGCTTACACGCCCCTGACCCGCCCGACCCTTGAGAAAACGATTCACAAAGCCCGGCGTGAGATCACGAAACGCGAGACAGTTGGGTGGCCAAAACGGGTTGTAAATGGTATCGATGATGCTTCATCTGCACTATTCGTAAGGATTTTTTCGTATCAATCCGTCGAATTAATGGGATGAAATTTTTTTTTCGTTTTCGATTTTGCATTTCACCGAGGTTCGAGTTTTTCGAAAAAACGAATTTGGAATTGGCTGAATTGTTTGTGTCTTTGCTAGACAAATTTCGGGTACCTAAGTGAGTTAGGAGTAAGTTAGAATCGAATACTTATTGTTAGTTGCAACTAAGTTAGTTGGAAATAAATCAGGAATGACTGCTTAGAAATCAGTAAATGGGGAGTAAGTTAAAATTAACCACTCAGTTGGAATTCATTAAGTTAGGAGCAGGTTAGAAGTAAGTGAGTTAGGGGGAAATATTAACAACATACTTAGATGAAACTAAGTGAATTAGGAGCAACCGACAACTGGTTAAACTCATTAATTTAGGTGTGGAACTTGAAGATTCCGTCCATCGAAAATTTGACGAAATGCAAAATAAAAACCAAGTAAACGCATTTCTTTGGTGTCGATCGTTTTCATGTGAAAATAAAATTGGTCGAACAATAACTGAGCAAACTAAGTCCGTAAAAAAAGAATAGAAGATCCTGACCGAAGAAAAATATACGATCAGCCGATCGAATTAGTCACTAAGGTGAATAAATACCTGATCGTTGTTTTGCTGATCCTGACCGTAGACTGACAAGTCACCATTGGGGGTGGTCGAAGCTGAGGGCCGTTGAGACGTCGACAAGTTGATGGCTCCGTCACCGTCAGTGTCATGATCCATTATGCCATCGTCCTGGAATCACGTCATCATTTTTTTCACGTTATCCACGGGCACATGCACCACCCAAACCGCGAAAACACCCACGTGTCGAATATTTAATAAAAATTCACACACACACGTACAATCACTGCAATACCCGTTAAATTTTTCGGGTAATTACGGCGTTTCGTTTAAAAAATTGTCTATAATGATAAAACGAAATTCTAACGAGTCAGCAGTGAAAGTTTGTCGCATTCAAAAAAAAAAAACAAAATAAAATCATCGAATCACTGAACAAATATTCTTCTCGCTTCCTGGTATCCCTCCCGTCGATGTCATACCATCGCACACGTGAAACAACTCACTTTCCAAAAGGTCCGCGCGTCTCTCGAGAGGCTGCCCTCGCTGTCTTTCTCTCTTTCTCTCTATTTCTCTCTCTCACTCGCCGGAGATGACTCGAACGGTCGAGGATACCAAAAAAATAAAAACCCACAAAACCGACAAACGTGTCTCTGAATCCCGAACATATGCACACGCACACCGTTAAAGTATCGAAATTCCACAAAATAATAATCCACCACACTGTAATGAACAGATGCGGTAAAAAAATTCAAATGATAAATTTAAAAACTCGTCGTGTACTCCGAAACGGTAAATAAAAATTGCATCAGCATCGTGAAAAACTAGAAAATCCGATGTAAAATGATTTCGAGCCGACGGGGAGGGATCGATCAACGCAATAGCAACCGGACGCGGCCACGTGTACCCGGTCTCTCGCTGCGTATGTGCGCGGGGAGTCTGTCACATTACCGGCCCGCGAGGACCATCAGCGGGAGAGGGCGGGAATCAACCCTCCAAAACACTCGAAGAAGAAGAAAACACGCGATCAAGCCAAAATCGTCTCAAAATTTCCCGTATCGAGTTTCTTCGCCTTTTCCGTAATTGTCCCTTGCACTCCAATTACTTTTTTCGTAATTATTTCACGTGTCCAATCGTAAACCGATTATAATTTTTTTTTCTTTCCTTTTTTTCGGAGCCCTTAAAGCGTGGAAGGTTTTCGTCGCGGATGGAGTTTATCGAAGCACGTAGGACTAAACACTGAAGCCAAGAGCGAAGATTTCGTGACGACGAGAAGCGTTAGCCTTTAGCCGCGAGCAAACGAAACGCGGAGCGACAACGACGACGACGACGAGCCGAGTCGGGTTGTCCGCTTTTGCTGCTGCTGCTGCTGCCGCTGCTGCTTCTGCTGTTGCTCGGCTGGGTTGCCGCCTGTGCCGACGGCCATACCCACCCCGTACCCGCCGGGGCCCTGTTGCTTATTGTGTAAATATAAACAAATATAGTTGAAACCAACCAACAGGCCTGCTTTTAACCCCCTTTCCTCCCCACCGCCCCTCTTTGCCGCCTCGCCCGCACGAATACAACGAGCGTGTGTTAGTGCGTGTTCGTAACGTGGCGAATGTGGCAAACGGAGCACACACGAAGAAGGTGGCCAACAGCTGGCTCACTCGGTCTCACTCGACTGTGCTAATCTTATCGTTACGTCTCGCTCTCTTCTCACCCTTCCTCCACCTTCCCCCTCGCCCGACGGCCGCTCGTGCTGGTTACCCTACTCGCACGCAGCGCTGCCTATACGCGTCATCGTCAACGCCGCGACGCTGCCCCTCCCCCCTCGCCCGCCCCGTCGTCGTCTCGTCGTTGGGTTCGTCGGTGCCGTCCACCGGTGTGTTCGTTTCTTCTGCTCTGCACGGCCGACCCGACGGCCGTCGCTACTCCGTTTTGGTTTCTTCAACGTTTCGAACGATGACGTACAGGTCTGTTGGCAGTTGGACGGAATTTTTTTTTTTTCTTTCTTCAATGGAAACTTTTTTCCATTAAAGTCGATGCATAGCGGAGTGAATTTATTCGCTACTGTTATCGTGGTAATTTATGCGGTGGCTTACTAGTGAAATAGGATGATTCAATTATTCTTGTATTGTAGTTGAATTTTTTTTTATAAATGTTTTTTGGGGTCGCTAATTGTTTGACCGTTTGACCTGGTAGAGTTGAATTAATGTCGGGATAAATATATAATTTATCTGTTATCTCTCGACTCTATACAGTGATTATTGAGATAAACATTAGAATGAAATAGTGTTCCTAACGCAGTTGGATACATTTTTTTAGCACCTCGGACTTTTTTTTCGCGTCTTGATTTGCAAATGTGATTAGACGATAATTTATTAAATTTAATTTGCCTTTCAAACTTATTTTATAATAGATATATTAATACTAGGTATTAATGTATCGAATATAAAATATAAGAAGGATATGAGAAACGGTTCGTAATTCGTAGACCCCGTAAGCCCAGTATTAATTTATATCATCCGCGTTTCACGTCCATCCCGAAAGAGTATCGCAATCGTCATCCCCGTCGGCAGTTCGGACCAAGGGTCGACGTACCTTCCGAGACGGTAGGGTTGCGAAGGCTGGCACCGATGACCATGAAGATATTTTCTCATTCCTATTGCAACGAAATAGCTTGAGAGCATAATAAACGTTGCCTCGTCGTGGATCAACTTGCGGGATAATGGAACAAGTTGGCACACTGAGAAACCCGCGTGAGGATGTTAGACGCATATCTCGAGGCTTGGTGTTACATCAGCTATTGTGCGTACAATTGTCGTTGAACGAGGTTTGAATTCGACGAGCGGAACTGCAACGGAGAGGGATGTGATAAAATAATTATAATTATAATTATTATTTTATATTATTATTATTATTATATAATAATAATAATAATTTTTATTATTATTGTTATTATTATTATTATAATATTAATAATAATTTTAATGATAATATTAATAATAATAGTAATAATCATAATGATAATAATAATAGGTTTTGAAAAAAGTAAAGTTGGTACGAGTGAACGTTGTAAAGACGGGCATCGGTCTTGCAGGGTAAAAACGTGGATGATACACGCACCCTAAAATCCAAACGGGGCTGGCATCGTCGGCGTTCAGTCCTATGACAACAAAACCGAACCGTCGAAAATAAAGGCCCAACCGGATCAACACACACAGCCATTTTGCCCGTATACGTGCGATATCGAGTAACCCTGTACTGGGCATAACTGTAGACCCCGGCTTATATATATATATATGGTATATATATGCGAACAGGCTCTCGGTTTGTACGTCGAATATGTATTTATTTAATAAACAGTAGTTGTCTCTTTCAACGTGAATATGTTTTTGGAAAATGTAGTCGGAGTCGTCGACCACATTGAGTTTCGGGCGTATCCCTCGTGGCATCGTTTGCGATAGGTTGTGGGGACCATTGGGACAACGACGGTCTTGCACATCAACTGAGTCTGGATTTTCTCCTACGCATTTGGAAGCGATTTGGTGTAATATAATTCGTAGAAATGAATTTGGTGATAATCGTTGGTATTTCGAGAAAGTGGATGGCATGTTGTATGGACCCTGAACTTACTGATTTGACGTGAATGCACTTCTCTTATCAGAACCTTGTTTCAGAAATTTTAAACGCGTTTTTTATTTTTTTTTTAATTTTTTTATTTTTTTTAGAACGATGCTTTTTGAAACGGTGGAAGCTGTCAAAGGGAGCGTTTTCAAACCAACGGTCTCGAATTTCGGCACATTATTCTTCGCATAATCTTTTAGCGTGGTATGGAAGTTATCGCTTTATTTCTAGAATTTTTTCTTTCAATAAAAACTGCGGAAAAAGAAGTCAAACTCGGCAATCAAATTTTTATTAGCCACCAATTTGTTAATGTCTATCGAAAAAAATACTCCTCACCGTTATGGAGGTTTTCATACAGATTAATAATTCGTATCGTTTTCTATCGTTTCGGACAGCTTTACGAGAAGTAGGACCTTCTACCATCAGTCACCATTAACTAGGATTAATCAAAAAAGATTCTCCCAAAAATTGAAAAAAAAATACATAAAAATATTTGAATAAATGATTTATTCATAATCGTCGAAGAAAAGATAATTCAACAGTCGTTTCAACCGATTAGGACTCGCGATGGAAGATGAAAGCCGACCAGGCCAGTCGACGACAAAATTAACGAAACCCAAAACGGACCGGGGAAAGGATTTGGAGGGTTCGTAGAATTATAAGAAGAGATAACACGGGGCCACATTAGCTCGAATAAAAAATAAAAAAGCTGTGGCAGGGATACGAGTTCCGGACGTTCACGTACATCACTGCATACATACATGCATGCGTGCACTTAATACAGAGGTACTTTGGCGGGCGTAGACGTTGAGTGGGAAAAGAGCGAGTATGGAGTGTGCGGTATAAACGGGGGTGGTAAAAGAAAAAGCCACACGAGTTTTGGCCCTCTAAATAATAAACGAGAGGATTTAGCGGACGGGTCAGTCGAGGGTGGTGGTGGTGGTGTTGGCAGCAGTCGCCCCGTCGGCGTTACATAAAAATACTTGAATCTGAGAAATTAGCGAGGTAACGGTCTGTCGTCCGGAGGTGGGGGTGGCAAGGGGGGGGGGGTTTAGCAGGGTTTGAGTCTCACAGATTCTGAGAGCGCAATTCTAGGTTACAACGTTGGCCAAAGTGAGAAAGAGAACCCGGAATACGAGAGAAAAGAGGGTTGCCGAGGGTGTGGGGGTGTAACACACGACGTCGACGTCGACGACGACGACGACGACGACGACTACGACGACGACGACGACGACGACGACAACGGGGGCGAAGCGGTACGAGTTACGTTCGCGTCCGGGTGTAAACGGGGGATGAGAAAAACCCGGGTTGGACCTAAAAGGGTTGAATTAATGTCGCGATAAATATATGATTTAAGGTGAAAACGTTTGCAACTCTACGGGGAGCTAATTTTTTATCTCAGACCCCCTTTGGGCTTTCGTATTACTCGCAAAAGTCTCTGTGTACGTGCGCGCGTGTGTGCGTGTGTGTATGTATGAGTATACAATCGTGCGTAAGTCGTTTATGTATTTTGCGCCAGTGATTGGCTACTTGAGCGATCGCCGAGTACACAGTCGTTGGCACGAGGCCGTGTTCGATGGGTGGGCCAACATTTCGACCGTTTCGTTGCTAATGATTGAACCGACCACGTGATATCGGGGACGGTATGCAAAAACCCGAGGAGGAAGGGGGTTGGTGAGCGGGGATTTTGCGAGATACTCGGGAAAGAGCGGGAGAAAGACGAGGGTGCGGACGAGTCGGAGCACGAGTCGGGGGAATGCTCTTGCGGCGCCGACTACCGATGGCTCGACAAGCCGGAAAAGCGCCCGCTCGCGAGAGAAAGAAAAAGGGCTCATCTCGGAAAACGTTTTTCCCGAGGTTTTCTCGTGCGTTCCTTGTTGGTAAAAATCCCGGGTAGCAATTTACTGCCACCGAAAATTTGACTCGAAGCACGGTTTTTAATAGTTTTTCTGGGGGGTTGGGGAAGGGAGGAGGGGGTGAATTTTGTTTTCGGTACGATGCCGTGACGCTATTCCGAGGATCGTGGTTACCGAAGGGGGTGGACGACGAAAGGGTGAAAGAAGTGAATCAGAAAAAAAATCGGCAAGGGGGTGGCGAGCGGGATGGGGATGTTGCTGCGACGGCCAAGGCTTTCGCCAATTATGTTAACGTGAGCACCGGCTTTCCCACCCCGACCAACCCCTCGGCGAAAATGCATTTTATAATTATTTCATTCTGCGTAATCGCTCGACTTATTATCGGATTAATTTACCTGTTTTTCTCGTTCGTAATTGCTCGTCTGACTATCCCCGACTATCCCCCCGTATCGTTTTATGTCGGTTGAACAAGTTTTTTTTTCCACTTCGTTGTTCAATGTAATTTGCACTACCCGCATATGTTATGCAGTTTTGGACGAATATGGTATTCTATAGAATAATTAAATTAACGTGATATTGAAGTTGATCAATTCTGTCTGTCGAGAAGAGGATGGGTGTAAGAAAAATCCGTTTTTTCTCTCTTCCAATTTCAATATATAATATTAGATATTGTCAATAATATAATTAAATTAATTTATTTCTAATTAATTAAATATTATAAGAGGAATATTATCATTGACAAATATTATTTTATTTATTTTTTTATCCCTTGAATTTATGCTTATTAATTATATAAAATAATTTAATAGCCGCGCTATCCACGAAATCATAAGTACTCATATATTCAAAGATTACAGAGCTCATGAATCAAAAGGATCCTGGTTTCGCCGTTTCGGTGGACCGTAATTTAGATTCTTCGGTGTTTTTGTTTTCCCTACCCCTTTCCACCGTGGCAATAGCCGAATTCTATTAAGCCTTGTAACTTTTTCGATAAATAATCCGCGGTCAAGGGGTCAGTCAGTACCCTTGCCCTTTTGTCCCACCATTATAAGAAAAACTTTTTTGCCCCCCCCCCAGAATCTCGACACTGCGTGAAACACGTTTACCGTCTCTCGGTCTTTCTCCTGACCCCTTTCCACTTCTGCCCCCCCCCCCCCTACCCCCAGGAATCTTTGTTGGAGGATTCGAGTGCGTCGCCGAACGCTCTCGCACGTAATTTCGCAGTCACTGCGGGACTGGCGAACGCCCTTTTCCTACGGAAATATCCCGTTGGGACCACAAACACGCGTTTCTCCAATTATCATCGTCTCTGGAACGCACCGCAAGCTGCGACGCTCGACAGAGGATGCGCCCTTCGCGTATATTCCCAGCCCCCTCAGGTCCTGCCATCCGATACTCGACCCTCGTACGAGACACAACGGAATCTTGCAACGATCAGCAACTCATACGTCACGACTGGCGGTCAACGAATTAGCACTAGTATTCTCACACCTCCACTTCCCCCATGTCTTCGACACGGTCACTCGAAATGGACATGAAAAATCATTAAAAATAAATATTTTTATAAAATTCAATAACATCATTTCAATCCGAACAAAGCTTTCACTTCTATTTTAAATGATCAAGTCGGCTGATAATTCTATTTGTTTGAAAAAATTAGTGTAGAATTTAGAAAGCTGATTTCATCCCCTAAATGCAACTTTGAAGACGCATTAAAAACAATATTTACCTATCTTTTTGTGGTGCTCTAAATCATATTTCTAAAACCGAATCAAATTTCATATTCATAAAATTAAAAAAATGATTTAAAGCTACGAAATAGCAAATTATTAATTTGACCAAATATTTTTAACGGCATCAAATCAAGTGTCATTATTACAATTTGGAAAAAAAAATCATATCGAACTACATTTCCGGTAACTAAAATTTCGTCATTATTATTTTCGATTGCCAAATAAGCTTTTCGGACAATGAGGGAAAAAGCTCGCGGTTGCGAACAGAACTACGCGCAATGGACTGTAGCGAGGAGCACTAACGTTGGTCGTAGCCAGTCCGAGGTTTGGGGTTTCCGCGACGTTGGCACTTTTCCGGATTAACTGCCCGGACATTAGAATACGGAATTGATATATTATGGGCGGACGCCGTGCGGTCGCGGAACGTGGGGCAACGGCGGTTTTTGATGTCCACGGTGGGTTAGGTAATACGACGATGGGGAGAAAGATGAAACATCGAGGGACCGAAGCGGATGGTCAGTTTAATCGAGCCCCCGGCTACGAGCGTTGGACGTTGGATTACGGAATAGTCTTCGAGCATGAGCGAACGCGATTTCGCATCTTTCATCGCATTATCGCGTTGGATCCTCGTAAAACACACACATACGCACACATGGCTCGCGGTTTCCTTTACATCGGGGCTCCTAACTGCCGACTCGTGTCTTACGGCTGCGACGATCGTCGCAAGCTCGAGGCTTGAAGATATATATTCCCCATTCGAAACTTTTTTCAGAGCTCATAGGATGATTTTTTACTTCTTAAAAATGATGAATCTGAATTTTACAACTATTCGGTTCCTCAACAAAATTATTATCAATATAAATATAATTAATACTTATGCATTATAATAATTAATTACATATTATATACACTAGCATTACATAGTAATGTATTAATATTATTATATTAATCATAATCAATAAGTTATCATTAATTATATTGACGGTATTAGTAATATCGGGATATTTATTATTATTATTATTATTACTATTATTATTATCATATCATTATTTAGGGAATAAAATTGAACTTTGATAAGAGTCAAACAGGAAGAGAGTGAGAAAAAACCAGGCGCAATGTATCCGCGCCCCTGGATACTTGGATTACGATCAGAGGTGATTTCTTGTGCTCTCTGTAAGTCGATGAGCTAATGGCGATCCAAGCACGCTGGTAGACATTACCACGTTGACAAAGAATGGTTTCATCGACGTGTTCCTTAACACCTAAGCCGGGGGCGTTAATTTTGCTTTGGGACTGTAGGCGAACGAATGAACGACATCTTGAGACGCTACGATAGTCCGGATAGATAACAGAGTGGGACGGAGAAAGTGTGCGAGAAGTGCCGTTCGGCTTCACTTGTTAGCATACTTATCATCGTGGAATTAAGAGGAAACGTGGTACAGGGGTGTGAAGATTTTACGAAGGCTGTGGGGCGAGGGGAGGGGGGGGGTGTTGCAGTCAGAAGGAAGACATCGAGGGTGATACAGAAAAGTTGAGGGGAGCGAGAAAAGGGCCGAAAGAGAGATGGGGAAGAGGGAGAGAGAGAGAGGGGAGGGACTGGCTGTTGATAATATCAGATCTTGGCGCCCGAGCCGAAGAGCATTGGCTGGTGGACTATTGTCGGAATAATGTTGATTGGATTCAAGACCGAAGGCATTAATCTGCCTCCTTTTATTATCGAGAAGTGGGTGGCGATGGCGATGGCGAAGTCGAAGAAACCGACGGTTACTTGGCCTTTCCAATACACTCCGAGGCTTGCCATTCACGAAACACTCTTTTCACAATATATAGGTATGTAGCTCGATTCGAATAGTGTACCACTCGTCCTTCGCTATTCTCTGTTTCAATCCCGTCACTTAACGCGGGGATGCAACCCCCGCAGAAAAAACTTCGTTCCTCTTTGCCACGACCGTGATTGCTCGGTGACGAAATGAGAAGAAAGGAATGGAAAATATTGCGGGATTCGGTTGTATGACAATCGACGATAACGAATCTTTTGGGATTGTGTTTAATTAAATTTAAATCTTGTCTACGAAACGGCGTTCCGGTTCTACTTACGAAACGCATTGTAAATTAAAGCACATCGTGAGTGGAATTGATTACCTTGATTTATTAATCGCACTTCGTTGGAACAAATGGATTTTGACGGACGCGGAAGGTACGACGGCAACGATATATGGATTTCATGATGGACGGATATAGCATCGGTATGTACTGAAAAATGAATCGTAGAAAAAGAACAGAAGGCTCGTTAAAGAGAAAGAAGTTCGCTCTAATGGAGTGGCATTCGTTGATGGAGTCGCGGACCAGGAAGAGTTTTGATTTTCAACGGAAAACTTTCCAAAAATGGTTAAAGTTTCACTAGAGAATGGAAATAACCACGAAATAGCTGATGTCAATAGGATGGCGGTGTTAGAAAGGTATTAGAAGATAAGGAAATAGTCTAGAATAGCGGAGAAGTTCATGACGATACGGACGTGGCACGTCGAACGTTGTATACGATTCTCCACAAATATTTTTATTCTCACGCGCTTCCATAATTTGCGAGAAAAGAAAAAAGGGATACTAAAGCCATGCGTTCATCGAGTTCGTAACAAAACGTAGCCGTTGACATGTTTCATTAATGCCTGGACGCCTCTGATCTCAGCCCGAGGAATCAGACGACCGTAGACGTTGGAAATCCGAATAAATGATCGTAAGTGGCGGACAGGGTCCGATAAGGGTACGGCTCTTTTCCACCCTATATACCACCCTTTTTACGTCGACCGGAGGGGTTTTGGTGCCCGTGTCTCGAAGGACCTCGCGTCGGTCGTCGACGTGGGACGTCGTTGATGCCGTCGCTGATGGTCGTTGCCCGGCAAACTCGACCCCTCCTCCCCCGCCTCCGAACGTCCCCATAAAGAATGGACCTCTTTGTTTAGCCGTTTATAGTGGAAGAGATTTGGCGGGATTGTCGTCAAGCGATAGTCACAGCGACGTTTTGCTCGGCTTTCGACGTGGGGCTGACTATCCGAGGGCTCGAACCGCTTTTTCGACGGCTACTTTCAGCTACTCTGGGCTTCTCTCGGTTCACTCCTATTGCTCGAGGTTTCGTAGATTTCGTTGGCAAAGCCGGCCGTGGTCAGCTTCGGCCTTCGCTAATACGCTCCACGGGCCGTCTGACTTTTCCCGGTCGGTTTTTCCAACTCCATCCCCTTTTCGTCCCCCGAGCCGGTTTTCTCCCCTTTCTTCCTTTCTGTCTTTCTTTCTTCCTTCCTTCCTTCTTCCTCCCTCGATTCTTCGACACTTCGTCTTCCTTTGGGGCTTTTTTTACGCGGCCGCGCACGTCTCTTGGAGGGAAGGCCCTCGCAATGGCCCTGGCATTAGCTGACAACAGAGGTGTGGACATCGAAACGTTCTCGACACCCTCGTGCTCGCCCCTTTGGCTTTCCTCTTGCTCGATGACCCCCGGCTCGATTGCCTGGCGCGGAACGCGCACTGAAGTCGACGAAACGTTACGGCATTTATAGCCCCCCCAACTCTCTTCCGCCCTTCCCACCGGATCGCGAGGGATCTGAATAAAATGTTCGAAGGAACAGATAAGGCTGAGCATCGTCCACTAGACTAAGCCTCGTGCGTACCGCGAGAAATCTTGGCGTAGATCCGGTCCGATGCGAAAGTCCATCTATGATACTAAAATTGCGGATAAGGATAAATACATGTACTGCAAATCCTTGGAAGGACTACGGTATTATTGGATAAGATCTCAACGCGTATTATATTTAAGGCTGACTGTAGTTACCGAATCAGTTCACTGACTGAGGATTATTGGCATCGGAGATAATGGATGAGAGCAGTCGAATAATAATGTAAAATTGTGGGATTGGCATGAAAGATTTTGCGATACTTGGATAGAATGAGAGAATATAGAGAATGGCACGGATGACTCTTGGGATAATCTTGGAGCCACGAAATTTTGCAATCGACGTGAACGCTTAACCGATTTATGAGGAATTTAACACGGACGCAGACGTTGGATACGAATAAAATGGTTAATAAGCTCGTGGCTACATTTTATGTAATAATGAGGTAATGTAGATAATAGGATTATTTCGAAATCTGCTATAATTGGCCGGTGAAAAGGTGAGCTTGGTTTCGCTAATACCCGGGGAGTCTCTTGATTCTGGGCGGTTTCCTCGCTCGTAGCCAAAAGGGTTCTATACTTTGGTCGAACGCTTGATCGTTAAGCTTAAGAGGTTTACTCGGATTTTAACGACGCACCAAAAGAAAACGTTTGACCGTCAGTTGTGACTTTTTAGGAAAAAAATGTTATGACTGAAACACTTTTTTCGCTCGAATCATTGAAATCGATGAAAATGTCTGGCTCTTCTTATCTCTCTGTCTCGAGCCATCGAAATTGATGAGAATGTAGTTCTTGCTCTCGCATGGAATTCTTTTTAAATACATATATTTCCATCTCTCGAATCATCGAGAATTAACAATAAATATTTGTTCCGTTCAAATAATTAACATTAAAGAATATATCTCGTCTCGTAGCATTGAAATTATACCAAAAAACAAATCTTTCTTTGGAATCGATTTCAGTGTAGCTGATTTTGTTACGCATTTCAAAAATACGTCAACAATATTCACCCATTGTTCAAATTCAATTCTTCTCCACGACCATCTCGCGCTCAGCCCTCTAAATTATGTACCATAAAAAAAAATTCACAAAAATATACATTTCAATTTGTTCGACACGGGGATTAGCAGAATCAACAAAAACGAATGAAAATTGCTACAAAGCAACCGGCGAAATTGCAGCGAACCCCGGAACGAACGATGCACCATATTTTGAGTGCATTGAAGACCCACAATGGGGGTTATCGATACGTGGGTTGGGAAGGTGTTTTGCGACCGCAGTAGTGCAGAAAGCGGGCAGGGCGGATGGGAGAGAGAGGTTTATTCCGCAATCTCCGCTCGTTGTCGATGAATATCACAATAGTTCGCAAGCTCTGCAGTGTGGATAGGATGGAATTATTAATGCAATACTGCCGGGTGCTGTCCACAGGACAACGCGACGATGAACGGGAGGAGGGGGCGGCTAGAGCGGGAGGTGTACCATTGAAACACGAGGGAATGATGTATGACCACCTGCCAATCATCCCCTTCCCCCCTCACGGACAGCTTACCACGGCTCCCGCAGGTTCTACATACTAAAAAAAAGGGAAAGTTAATATAATAACTCTATCACAGTCAATTTACGTTGATCCCGCGGCACGCGAGGTCAAGCGAGCGATAAAAACGCAAAAAAAAAAAAAAAAAAAAAAAAATGGAAAAAAAAACGATCACGCGTAATAATTCAGCGAAGGCAATACGTTTTTATCTTCGTAAAAGAGTGACCCGTACACGCCCAGCAGAGACCTCGTGAGAATAAATAATTCGTCGGAAACGTTTTTTTTTCTCTTTTAGCCTGTCCAAGCTAGAAAGATCGCACTTGCGTCCGCGCATCCTTATAAATTTTACCCAAATTTATCGTTGGGTCGTGGATCAAGACCCGTGTACGTGCAAATAGGGCAGAGACGCTTTCTTTTTTTTTCTTCCATGCATTTTTTTTTGCTTCTTCGTTGGCTACGCATCAGCAGAAGCAGCGGCAAGCGAGGGGTGGGTTTCGGATTAGGAAAAAGAAGTTGCAACTCACTGGACGTATTTACTGTGAGAACGGTCAGGCTCGGGGCGTGGTTCTGGTTCCTTCGTATGGAAGAGTATGGGCCACTTGCTCACCACACCGAGTAAATAAAGTGAGGATCCAGCGGATACTCACCCCCGCGGTACTGATACACCATCGTCCGAGAACCACCCCTCCGCCGCACATCCGTCGACCGGGAGACTGCTATATTTTTTCACTGTGGCACACGTGGGTTCGCACGTTTTTGGGAATCGACCGCGGCTAGACCCACGTGTCCGAAAGATGGAATACTTGCGGGGCGCCGACAAAGCGTCGGTGATTTACGAGCTCGATGGATTTTTCGGACAGTTCTGGAACTGTATATTCGACCATCGGTGGTTTTTATTTCGCTCTATCGGTTTCGCAAATCTCATTGTCCCCAGCCGTGTCGAGGAAAATATACGAAACTCGATTTGTATGACGATCGATGATGTAACAATGAAAGATAATGTAATGAATATATACGAATTACGTATTATGGTGAATCGTATAATATGCAATTACTGTCATAAGAATTATATTACTACTATTTTTTATTATAATATTACATAATTATATGTTACATGGAATCTCAAATATTGCCCTGTCGTGAGGTAAGAATATACGGAATCCCTACTCGGTTGGAATCACGATCAATGGGTAATATCGAAAAAAATATATTTTACTATATTACTATTGCGTTTCACAATCAAGTTTTTGTGTTATACCGATCTTTTTTTCTTCTTCCGTTTTTTCGAGACCAAAACTATGACGTAATAATGAAAAAGCGTGGGTCAAGATCGCCGAAGGGGTGAAAAATTGAAACTTTGCGAATCAAGCTCGTGAATTCGCACTTACTGAGACTGCAAAATTTTCGAGTAGAAGATGAGAGTGCTCGCGTGTAGTGTCAATGAATAAAAATTTGCGGTTCCACGGTTTGCGTTGGTCGTTCGTCCCGTTGGCGTTTGATGCCGATTTTAGAGTTCCCCCATTTTCGTTGGAGAGCTTCTTTACCGGGGGGGTGGTTACCGCGGGGCCGTCGCCCTTTCTCGACGTCTTCGTTCGCGTTCACGTCTATCCCCAGACGTTATTTTACGCTGTGCAGCCCGCAGTCACCTCGTCGTGGTAGCGACGGTCGCAGAGAGCCGGAGAGGGAGAAAGAGAACGAGATCGAGAATTCTACTAGCAAAGGCAAAGTCTTCTATTGCACAGCTCTGGCTCACAATGAGCAGTGGCTCCAAGTCGCACTTATTTTCGCCTGACTGCGCTTAGCCACCCTCACAACCACTCGGGCAAATCCTCGATCTCTATCTCTCACTCTTTCTCTTTCTCTTCCCAACCATCGAAAAAGAGAAGGAACAAGCTACGAGGCGCTGCTTCGACGCAAGACGGTTGAACCGGCACCGCAAGTGAGATGGTTTAGCTCTGGCTTCGCTGGGATCATTATGCCGCGCCTTAAGTCGAGCTAATATGTCCTTCGCCCACCCACCGATATTCAACCCCGTCGTATATCCTCTCGACCCCACCGCCACCCCTTGCGCACCGTCCCCGCACTCTTCCGGCCGCGATATACCCCCGGATCGGGGTCTCTCGGAAGCCACCGAGCGCGCGACACTTGGACGATTTAATGCCCTTTTATAAATTATACGACGGTACGATCGTAGACAGAGTCATGGGCGCTGTGTGCACGAAAGCGTCGTACGTTTTGAGAAAAAAAAAGATTATTGTGTTGTCAATATTTTCGTTGCTGTTTTGTGGTAAAAGAAAATTTGTTGAAGTAACATTTGCATGATTGAAAGTGATACGCGAGGTATCGAATTATACATAATGATCATTGCACTTGTGCGTGCCGAAAAAAAAATGTTGATAGCACAGTTGTTAGCTGTAGCGTTTGAATTACTATTATGCATGATTTCGATTTAATGTAATGCATTTTTTTATTTTTCATTCGCCCCCTCGATTCGTTCTCAAGCGAGTAATATATTCCACTTGTGTATCACCGAGAGAAGCTCGAGAAAGAAAAACCCAGCGTGATAAAACATATCGGATAAAGAGACATTTTCCAGCAAGCTCGTGGAAAAAAAATTATGAATAATAGGGCAAAGCGTATCTTGAAATGGGGGTGGGTGGGAAATTTCTGTGTCGCCGACGTATCCAATCATATCGTTATTACGATATCGATACATTATTTTCATAATGCGATTGGGGCGGGAGGGGGGTATAGCGGCAGCGAGATGTGCGATAAGGGTTCGGAACGAATAGAGGGTCGGTGCTTGAACGGAGGAGGTTGATGTTCACGTAACAAGGGTGAGCCGATTTTTTTCTTTTTTTTCTTCCTTTTTTACCCTCGGCAACGATGATAGTCTCATGCTGCTCGAAGGGGCCACCCTTTTTTGCGTCGCCTTGTTCTCACATACCTTCGAGCCATCGATTCGTGGGATTAGGTGGCAATTTTTCAAGCCTATGCCTTGCCGCGAATAATTACCGAATACGCACCCCTCCTTGTGGGCTTCCACGCGCGACTTCCCTTACTCCCCCGTCCCCTCCCTGTATTTTCAGCCACATACTCCTTGCGTTTTTTTACTGCGTCTTCTACTGCTTCTTCTCGTGGCACTTTACGCCCCCCCCCCCCCATCCTCCTCCTCCTCCTTCTCCCGCGCCCCATCGAATATAAGCCGACGGAGCATCACACGAAGATTATGGTGAGGAAGCAATTTTTTTCCATGACCCAGTTTGCCGGCTGGAGCTTTTATCTTGCTGATGATGCTGCATTTTATGTAGATATGTTTTTAATAAAACCAACGCGTTTGGAGGATGTGCAGGAGTGGGGGAGGGCTGTAGAGGATATTAGAGACTTAAATAATAAACTATTCGAGGCTCCCCAAAAACCTTGGAATGACAATGATTTTTTTTTATATCGCACCGATTTAAATAGAACGAATCAACCACCGAATTGCTTCCTCGAGATCTTTTTCCCTGCCAGGCACGCGGGTTTGCCGAAGAACAGACCCACTTGCCCAGGGATCTTCCCCCTGGGGCTCATCCTCAATGTTCGAGGAACGAAAAATAAGAAATAAAAAAAAAATAAGTAACTCCCTGTCGCGTTTTATTTCTTCTTATCCCTGGGAAGCGCGACTTTCTTTAAATCTCCAATTATCACGTCTCGTCAAACAGAGGCCGCGGTCCCTTCAATCCGAAACTCAGTGGCTCGCGGCATCCGGCGATTGAGGAGGGTGCTCTTTCCAAGAGACTTTATTGCCTTCGCACGCGGGACGAAAAACCACCGTCATCCGGTCCTGCGTGTTACAATATACAACTTTTCTTTCTTTTTTCGCGACAATCAGAAACCGAATACGCGCACGAACAAATCGGTGCAGACGGTGCCGGAAAAATCTTTGAATTATTTGCTCAGCTCCGGACTTGATAAATACTGTATAGGGTGATCGTAGAGTTTGATAAGTAATGAAACATTGCTTTTTCGTGACGCTTAAAATATAAAAAAAGGAACCTAAAATGAAAAAAATATATATATAATACACAACATATCATATATTTCAAATGTTTATATTTGTATAATTCATATTCATACGTATGGAGGCTGTCCCGATTCAACTTGTCCTAGTGAGAATTTTTTTTTAAAGAGTATACTTGTTTAAATTGTAGTTCATCGATATTTTTTTAAGGAGCTCGATGTTTCATTTGATCGTTAAATAACATTGAATTATAGCTTATTAACTTCATTATAGATGAGTACACTTTATGTATTCAATTACACGTAAAGTGTTACGTTCTCACGATGAATATTGATTGCAGTATATTTTTATTTGTTAAGCATTGTTCGCGGAATTTTAAGATAAATGGCCAAAAAGTTATTGTTGCAAAATTAGTATTTCACATTACACAATTGTAGATTCTTGATTCTGCCAGAATTCGGTCAGATTTTCAGATCCCACTGGAAGAGCAAGTGAGAAAGAAAAAAATTGCGTCAATTACCGATACTGACTCGAGCTGGGAATCCTCGGATTAGCTGGCTCAATCGCAAAGACCGATCCCGTCTGCTTATTGAGGCAGCCTCCTCACTTTCTTCTCATTTTCATTCCCTTCTTGATTCGACCATATTCATTTCACGAAATAATCTCAAATCTTTTCAATTGTGCCTTCTCGACTGGAAAATCGTGATTTTTTTTCAAAAATACAACTTCCATCACTTCCACGGTACGTCGTCTTCAAAAAAAATATTTCGTCCTTATTTTCGGAGAAACAATCCTTAAATATTCAGGCGATGATGTAATAGATGGACTCGCGCGATTCAAGATGGAGAATCGGCGAGGACCCGTTGATAATAATCCGAGACGTTTATTCGACGGCATATTTTCGATTATCGGCCAACGGAGCGTAATCCGAGGACGTTAAATGGAGGATTGTCTCCGTATAAGCGTAAGACGAAGGCGATGTGGAATGAGTGTCGAACGAGTGGAGGGAGAGTATTTTCTTGATGGAACGATGGGTTGGAGTCTCGCGCGAAGAACGCGGCGAAAGCAGCGGCAGAACAGGAGCAGGGAGGGGGTTACGAGAGGGTGATACGGGGTTGAAGACAGGCCACCACTGCTATGCGGCTCTTTAAAAAAGAAAGCGAGATAAACAGACAGTTTCGAGGGGGAAATGAGGAAAGGGAGGAAATGTAAATTTCCAGCGAGGTGGAAGAAAAGAGAAAAGAATAAGGGCTCGAACGTCCTGGGTATATTGAGTGAAGTGACTGCCTTCGCCTTCACCCCCCCCCCTCCCCCCCCCCGCACTTCTTTCTTCGAAACCTCGAGAGCAACCGCCCTCTCGCTTTGCCCGGCATCCACTAGGGGGCTTCTTTAAATTTCATGTGCCAATTGTAAGCGTTTGTCTTCACTTTGTTTCGACTGCAACGATCGGGGAAAGAAGTGAGTTTGAGTCTCGAACCGAGAGAATAAAGAAAGTCGGGGGTATTTGCCAAAGGACCCGGTTGAACGTTGCGACGTGCTCGGCAAAATCCTCGGGCGAATAACATGGAACGAAAGATAAACACTATATAAAGAGGAAATAATTAAGACTTTTGAGCAACGATGTAACTTGCCTGGAACCCACTCGAACTTTTGACAATTTTTGTGCTTCGAGAATTGTTTATAGTGAAAACAGTAATCAAATGTTGGGGAAGTTGATAATTCAGGGAGCATCGAAAAAATTATTTTTCCAGGAATTTTTTTTTTTTGGGCCAAGATATTCAAACTTGTGTGATAACAATTAAAATTTGTGGTAAATATTTTCCACAACTTAATTATTACGTTATACTTTTTTTATATAACTACTACAACTATTCCTATTATAACTATTTTAGTGATTAATTTTTTTATTGTTTTATTTTTCCAGTTCGATAACAAAAATTTTAGTTGTATCTAATGTTGCACGTGTACGACCACATTATCCTAGAGAAGGACGAGGAAAAATGACATAAATTCAGGAGCAAGATGGTGGCAGCGGCGAGTAACCCGAGAGAAGTGGAAGGGATTGAAGCAGCTTTTATCTCGAGGTATGTGACGTGTGACGTTGGTGAAAAATTCAAAGCTACGTGAAAACTCTGGTCACGAGAGTCTCATCGTCGCAGAGTTACCGACGGGGGATGGGAAACGACAAGAAGAAGTTGAAATATGTAGGTGTGGCAGCCGACGGAGCTACGGACCTCGAGAAGAAGAATGGAGCGTACTGTCATTGGCCACCCAACAGTCGTCCCAAACTTTATAATACATACATTCCAAATGAAGGTAATATGAAATAGAATATATTTCAAGACATAGAATTATGCAAGCAGTAAGAAACTTATAATTTCTTAATCTCATTAATGATGGAGAACCAAAATTATTTTTATATATTATCGCAAAATTTTGCCAAATTAAGGATTTCTGTATTTTTCATTGGTCGTCAAGTTTCCAAACATGACACCTGGGTTATATTCTCGTCAAAGTTGTTATGCACTTTTCCCTACTTTTAAGACTTCCGGTGGATCCGTTTTTAGCGATATATATAAATACGTTATAACGAAATAGACAAGCATGACACTCAGTTTCCTCGGTCATTATTGAGCTGACGTCTTCGTGGCGTCTTATCATCGAAGGAGCAGGACACCACGGCTGCCTACGAAGCCCGACCCAAATAAGAAATCGAAGACGGGAAAACAGCAAAGCATAGCTCAGGATTTCGTGACGCGGTGTCCGTTGCATGTTGAACGTTACAAACCATCCTCCACGAATTATTTCCACCCTACCCGGCGGCCTAATAAAGTTTCTCTTCAAAAAATCGGGACGCGAATCACTCTGTATAGTAGGCCAGTGACTGTACGGTTGATTTAGGGGAAGAAAAAGAGATTGTGGGTTCGAGGTTTCGTCAGAGTCCCAGAGAGACGATCGGTGAGCGTGAACTGTATTCGGATGGAAGGGTGGATCGGTGTCCACGACGGATAAAGTGAAAGATTCTCGGTGAGGGCGTCGTGAGGGTGCTGGTCGCGAGCGCGCGACAGGGGTTGAAATTCGGTCGGACTGAAGACAGCGATGGCGACGGTGAGAGGAAGCAAAAGAGGGAGAAAGAAAGCTTTGGCCAGGAGGGAAAACCGGGTTTGAGCTTGCGGAGAACGGGCACCGCGAAGGGGTGGTCACGTTACGTGCTTCGCATACCGAACGAACTCTCGCGACAGAGCGCAGAGCAAAAAAAAAGAAGACGAACCAGCGTTGTCTGCTAGGACGAGCAAAGTAAAAAAAGGAGGTAAAAAAGACGAAGAAGAAGAAATCGAATCGAAAAGAAGGATGGCGCTTGCGAAAGCATGCGAAGGACCGGAGGGATGGATGCTGAACGGGGGTAAGTTCTTGGTGCGATGCTAAGCGAGAGCAACAGTCGCTGAATAAACACAAAGTCCGGTTAAAGTCGTAATAAATGTCTCCGTGCTTCCGATGGCTATGGTCGGTGGCGCCTATTTTCTCACATTATTGTCTTGGGTCTCTGTTTCTCGCTCGGTTTTTTTTTCTACTACGTCTGTTTGTCCTGCCCACGAGAGAAACGGTATCGGGGTTGGCAATTGACCGGTTTATCGAGAAGGCGGTGGCTCGATGTGTCTCTTAAAAGTTCTTGAAGGCTCAATTCTGAGAACTTGTCTTTAACCGTATCAAATCCTAGCTTTGGTTTTCGTAAAAAAAAAAATAAAAATAAAAATCACCGATCGTAATTCAAGTTTAACCCAAATAATTATATAAAACTAATCAGAAAAATTTTATATTAAATTGTCATCGAAGCGAACCTCACTACGAAATGTCTCAATGGTGTATTTAAGATTTTTTCCCCGTTTCCCCGGGTACAACGAACGTTCGAGGAAAACCCTCGGGCAATCATTCGACAACGCTCACGAGCGTCTCGAATCCTCTATTCCAGCTTTGAAATTCGTACGGAATTTGGTTACGTATGTATACATCAGGTACGAGAAACGAGAGGATGGTGCGGTTACCGCCGGCTGCTGTAGTTCGGAATGGTTTGTCGTTACGTGCTGATGGTGGCCATCATGGTGTACCTAACATACGCTGTGGAATATCCGTAAAGCTTTGGAACAAAGGTGAAACGGCGGCGTGGTCCGTCGCCAGGGTCGTTGAAATAATAAACGCTGTTATTCCACGCAGTCCGACGGTGAACTTTTGGTCCGGATGTCCATGTATACGTACATACATATACATATATACCATACATGTAAATATATGTGCAGAAAAATGTTAATTCCTCGGGCGTTTGGGTAGTTCACTTTGGGGGGCAAGCAACTACCATTCGTTTCCTCAGAGTTTCCGGAGTCCGCTCGGTTTCACATATTATCCAATTCCAGCCGGATATCGTGCTACCGATAACCTCGACTCATTACCTCAGCAAATTCCTCTGGTCTCTGATGCTCGAAGAATCCCACATGGTTCCACAAGTCCTTCGGTGGGAAAAGAAAAGAATTTCTGTAGTTTTGCGAGATACAAAAGGAGTAATTTCATTTTTGGCGATCTTAACCTACGTGATCAGCGCTCTCCGTACGTACCAATGAGATGACGATCCGTAACCCCCTCAAACTGTCATTTTTCAGCGGGGTTTGTTAGGATTTTTCTCTGCAATGCAAATCAAATGTGACTTTCTCCCGCTTAACATAAAATTCGGTCCTCATAAAAAGCACATCGACTGCAACTCGATTCCAAAATAAAAACCTCTCCAGTCTGTAGTCTCATCCATCAACATTGACGAATGCAGCACCAAAAAATGGCAACCAAAACTCGTAGGGTACGAAGGACACGAGACTGAGCTCGGATAGGCCAAGTCGCTACGAAAGTGTGAGTTTACGGGATTCGTTGAAGCTTCCAAGATATTTTCTTGGGGCAGGGGGGGGGGGGGGGGAGGGGGCCAAGAGCTTGGCAAGGAATACACCAGCGGAACGTTATAGCGGTGACGTATTACAGGCGTAAGGCTGTAAGGGAGGCGTGAGGGGATGTCGTTTGGCAATCTTAGAGGATTCCGTGGATACAATGGGATCTCAATACATCACCTCACCTAACCCACGATAGTCTCTTCCGATCCCATACAGCCGGCGCCGCCACCGCCGCTGCCGCCACCAGAGGCGGCGCACCACCTTCAACCTCGCCTGGCATCATCCTCACCCTCGCTATCCACATACAGACATACACTCACACGAGCTCCGCCTCACCTTCCACATCTGACTCAACCGTTCCATTCCTCACCCGTGGATGCCGTAATAGCTTAGGAGCCGACGTAATAGCTGCCACTGCCATCCTCGGAGAGTTATAGTTCAACAAGGCGTGCCTCCGCGCTTCGTATCCGAGTATCCATCCTACCCGCGACGTTGTCTCCTGACGTTATGGTGCAGCATGCAGCGTAGCGCAAGCTCGCAGGCTCTCTCGCTATATCTCGCTCTTTCTCTCTCTCTCTCTCTCTCTCACCCTCTCTCACACAGACACACACTTGTTCTCGAGGCTTCCATTGCAGCGAAGGATTCGCCCGGAGTCGTTACCCGGGGCTACACCGGCGGAGGTCCTTTGCTTCCAAAATGGCCGACCGAGCGAATCGTCGAGGCGATGAAAAAAGAACTCTACTGTGGCAAGGTTGTTTTCATTTAAACAAATTCCGTGGGTTGATGATTATCGATAGAACTGGAAACGTTAATTGTAAAGCGTAGGAGGGATGAGAAGAACCATCAGGACATTGACTCCAGTGGGGTTGAATGACGACGCAGACAACGACGAGGATAAAGACAAGTCGTTGAGGATGAAATAAAAATGGCGATGAAACATACCAAGTGACGAGTAAAAATAAGATCTCGGCTTCGAAGAGTGAATAGGGAAACCCATGAGTGGAGAAAATATAGGGTTATTCCACTTTCGCACAGGACATAGGCAAAAATTTCAACAGCACGTCGATGGCGCATTCCCAGCCCGTCGTCAGGAACTCCGTTCAGAATCGAAAAAGGGTGAAGAGGGGTTATCCCTCCAGCGTCCATGGTGTCACTCTTACCCATCCAAACCCTTCGGACATTCCCCGAAGGATTCGAATGTCCACTTGGATCACCTTTTTCCCTCCACGGATGCCAAAGCTGCGACGCGCAGTAAAAAAATACGAAATAGCGGAGTCAGAAACGTGAGATAGGGTGCGCATGTCTTTCTCCAGCGATGGATACCGGCTAGGGTCTCCCGGTAAGACATTTTCCGCCCCTCCACTTTTCCCAATCGTGAGATTATTCACCGGACAAGAAACCCGAATGGCTGTCTATAGCGCTTAGATACTCGTGTGGGGGCGAGGAGAGAGGTTCAGATTGCAACTGAGGGGGACGTCTATCGGGATTCTGGCTTCGTCTTAACCTTGATGCGACGTTGAGCTAGAAGTAGGGAGGTCCGGCAGAAGCATCAGAAGGAGGGGCAGAAGGGGGTAGATGTGCAACTGCACGTTCGAGGCAGAAAGAGCGAGGAAGATAAAGCGAAAGGGACGTGTATCGGGATACCGGGTTTCCCTTAACCTCGGTGTTGGTGCATCGATGCGACGTTTGGCTAGAAGTAGGGAGGGCAAGAAGGAGAAAGGTGGGTAGGGCGAGCAAGGGACCAGATATTACGTTGTCGTGGTGGCGATGCGACGCTTCCGGGGTTTTCTCTCTCCGCCAGCGACGTCGTCGTCGACGTCTACGTCGACGTCCTCGTTCTACCCGAGAACCTTCTCGGCCTTGCTGCTTCCACCTATACTTTCGCACTCACACACATATCTGCACATAGACACGCGTGCACTGTATAAGTAGAGGTCTAGGCGCATCCGTGGTGCATACCGGCGCACACGTACAGTACCGATCGCGAGCTGACATTTGAGCGTCCACGCGCACGCGGGAGAGTACTCGGAAGGCGTGGTCAGCGTCGCGGGCGAGTGACTCTCGGTGTGGAAACCGGGATCGGTGACGCGCACCTTTGCACCTGCCGCGCTTCGTCGGAACGTACCAAAGACACGCCCTCCACAGGAATTTACTCCGGTCCGCCTACGCGACCCTCTCCCACTCTTTCAAGTTTCGTCTCACTCTCTCTCTCTCTGTGCGGACTTAATAGATGTGAGATTTACTAACGACTCAGTGTGGGTTTGTGTGGGTGTATAAATATATAAGCATATGCACGGATAGTGAGGTGGGGAAGCGACGCAAAAGCAAACTATAGATAGAACTACAACGTGCGTTCGTTATGTTTATATATTTTCATGTTGCCTAGAGGAAAAACATAAAATTGAAGTGGTAACCTGGGCATGGTTGTGATCGTCAACTGATAGCAATTTTGAGATATTAAAAATGAACATAAAAATTAACTGTTTTGCTTTAAAATTCTCCGGAAAAGCGAATTCCAACACGACAAGTTTTATCACCGATAAGAGTATTGATTTTCGATTTCGTAGTTGGCTTTTTGTAGTTTTCATATTGGTATTCATTATCGGAGATAAAAACACACATGCCTTACCTTTTTCGAATATACAATTGTCACAGATACTAGAGTTCTTATCACTAACATTTTTATTTGTTTGTGGAACGTAAACGCGTACTGTCCCACCCGTGGACGTGGACGATGCCTCAGCTATTTTTCCACACAATCGTTTCGACAGACGTTTAACGAGTTTTCGTGTGATTTTTCGACTTCCTTGAATATTTTTTTCTACATTCGTAAAATATCTTTTTTGCATGATGCAAACTCTATCTTTGTTAGCAGCATTACTTTTTCGGCGTTGCCAAGCCCGTAGAGTTTGACGAAACCACTAGAAAACAAAGACTTTTTCGTTGCTCGAAGTAAAATATAAGTGTCCGGTTGTATAAGCCTCCATCACAATTAGTGAGCTCAAATCGCCAGCAAAAGATAGATTTAGATTTTCAATCTAAATATCCCTAAACTTTGTTTCTCTTCTCTCCTTTTTCGATTTCATTGATCTCTCAATGTTTTCCAACATATGATCCAATCGTCTTAGCATGATACGCTAACAGTGGTCATTCCAAGATCTATTCTACGTTTTTGTTTTAATTATAATTTTCTTGATATTGGCGATTCAGAACTTGCATTCATGATCGCAATTCCTCTGACTCAAAGTTACCGGGTAGACGACGTTCCATTTCTCCCGTCCCTTGTGCCGAAGAACGTGCGCAACGCCCGTCGGAACGCGTTTTCTCCCTCTATTTCCTCTCGTTTCCCCTCCCCCCTCTGTCTCTCCCCCTTTGTCTCCTTCCACATACTGCGAACGAAGACCACACAGACCAGGCTGTCATTGCGGGGCCGGTAGAGGGGGGGGTTCCTTACGCAGACACGTAACCAGTGTCCTCTTTCGGCCACCATCTTCCAGCATCTCGGAGATGCCAGTGTCGCTCATGGGATTCCTCGTCCATCCGTGTTGGTGCACGGGTGCCCACTGATCGTCGGAGACGAGTTTTTTCGTACGATGATTCGGCCACGATTTCTGTGAGTGTCTCTGTGGGTGTGTGCTTTCTCGACAGCACGATCATATTGCGCACGAGTATTGCGCGCTGACGCATACCCATACAACGTTATCACGACGCTGCTGCGATGCTGCATCTCGAATAGCGATTTTGACTACGTTCACGTTCGCAAGCATTTTTGGAATATAAATAACAGTATACAATTACAGAGTTGGTCGCATCTGAGGGAAATACAAATTTGAAATCTATGCAGGTCTAAAAAAGGTTCATACAGATCTAAGAACAGACATGTAATTTGGAGAAGCTGCTCCCGCTATCCATGAACATAGAGGTCGTTCTAATTCGGTATATTTTGCCACTCTGGTGTTCTGATATTTCTTGAAGTGGGGATAACTTTTTATAATTTCAAAGTTCACTGACTTCGTCGGATATGTAGCCGAGAAAAGACGAAACAAGTGGAGACTTAGGTCAGTGAGGGTGCATTCCTCTCAAACCATTGCGATGTAATTTAATGCCACGATCAGCCACAATTTCGGTTATTCTTACAAGAATTATATTCAAAATATAACAACTGTGCAAGTACAGAATTAGGTTTGGTCGCGAGCCCCATCAAGACCGAAAACAGAAAAGGAACCAAAAAAGATTTTAAATACATGCACGACTACTGCGTACCTATATACAGTGTACCTCCCTAGATTCTTTCCAACCCCCGCTCAACCCCACTATTTTACGACCATCACGCATTCAAATGGTCTATAGAGCAGCCCGGATTTACTACTCTTCGAGCATAAAGTCGCCGGTGCTGGAATGGACGCTGGAACTAAAAGAAAAAAAGAAACAGTCGTTTCACCGGCATTTCATGCACCGAAGAAGATATTTTTCGTCGATATGAGCCTTCGGCAGGTCCGAGGAACTTGCTCTAAAGTCCCAAGACACTCGCTACAAAACTACTTCACGATCCTCTCATAAACCCCTACATTGTATCAACGTTCGGTTAAGCACAAATTTGACATGGCAAAAAGCTCGCTTTAACAAGATCACATTAATTTGTCTAAACATTTTTCCAACCAATTTGTTAGTTCCTCAGTGAACGGTCCGCGTATATTTGCGCGATTATTTAAGAAAGCCATGCTTGAGTCACGTGGATCTCATATATACACGGGTTCATTAAGTTCCTAATTATCGACATGCGTGCGTATGCATGTAGCTCTCGAAGCAGGGAAGCAAGTAGTACAACAACGCCTCTAACCATGTATGAGATGCTCGGGGGTTGAAGTTGTACGAGAAACTCGGGGGTATACTTGGAACCCGAGGGATGTGCAGAATTACGTTGGCACACGGTTGTTAGGCCTGACGTGGTTTATCTCTTGTTCGTCGCTCGACGAAACAACACGATGAGCAAGAAATTCCGACGTACGTTGTAACTAACAACGATAACTAACCTTAAATAACGTCACGAAGTTGGGGAATACGGAGTGAATATAATTGTTTGATTTTACCTTATCTTGATTAATGTAATATATAATACATTAAAATGAACGAATAACTGATAGAAGTTTTTCAACGGAGATTTCTTATTTATAAAAAAAACGAGTAACTGAGTGCGGGACCTGACTTCTCTGGTCGTGCTTTATTCGATCAATGCCCGAAATCTGAACTTATCTGGTAGTGTACTATAATTCCTCGGCGAAACGACAAGGCAATATTGAGAATTATTAATTATTCCTCAATATTATTCTCATGTATGTCTTTTATATCTCAATGTAAAACTATTTACTTTAATTATCATTGAAAATAAATTATCAATAGGGAAACTGTTATTCTCACTATTACTGTTACTGTTATCAGTATCATTCCCGGTAACTAATTTGGAGCACGTGATTTCCGATGCCGAAAATGACCAAACACCAAAAAACATTAACACCAAAACCAATTACATTACCGAAGAATGACAATGAGGGTAGCTTATTCGAACGAAAGCGGACCACGAGGATGCGGAAAGGTTGCCCAACGGGGGTGGAGAGTGGTGACGAGAAGAGGACAAGAAATTAGATATATAGCAAACAAACAAGTGGCGGGGAGGGGTGGGCTCGGACGAAAATCACGTGGAGCACAAGCGACGCGCGCCTCTCAACTACGGGGTATATATATCTATCGAGCTTTCCACCCTTCATCCACCGGCGAGCTTTCACCCCCTTCCCAACCATCCCTGCCCCCTTCCCCCCTACACTTGTTGTGCCCACTGTTGCTATGTTGCCTTGTGTACTGAGAAAGTTCAACGCCAAGCCAGACGATGTTTCCCATCCCGTTTGCTGTCCCGAAAGCTGCTGTGCTGTGTTGCTGCCGCTACTGCGTTGATGCGCGTCGTGGCACAACCCCCGGAATCAACAGGCTTCCCTCGGGACCTTTCGTCTCTTTTGCTTTCGTTCTCGGTTCACCGTCCAGTTTGAAAAAAATAAAAGGCGACTCGTTTTTTCGACAAACTTCGTTTCGAGGGATGTTTTGTTTTTTTACGGTAAAATGTTGTATCAGACGCGAATGCATCTGAAGTTTGGATCGTAGGGGATGAATATTTGTTGCAGTCCTAGTTAAAGCGCGGGGCTCACACGAAATCAAAAGGTTCGCCACGAGTTCAAGATCATTCTTCGGATAAAGCGGTTGGCCGCCTTTCGACCGGCCAAATTCCCCACCCCTCTGTCTGGAGGTTCTCACCGTGGTACGGAACTTAAACTTGAGGATCCTTGAAGGGGATGTATGATTGTTCGGCGGTTGTTCGGATACCTCGTACAGGAATTGAGTTACAATGTTTTAGCACTGATTGTCTCGTTTTCTATGAGGGTAATTATTAATAATAATAAATAGAATGAGGGAATAATGAATACATCCCTTACATAAATTAATTTCATACACATAATTTATTGTATTAAATATGTATTTCGATGTTTGATTAACCAATAAACGACGATTAAATATTATAGGACGATTGAAATGCTGGCCAATGTTCAACAGGCATTAAATCATATTGTTATATGTTGCAATATATAATATTATTTTGAATAGGAATTGTTGACTTGTCAGAAGCTTTTCACCAGGGGTCTGACAACTTTTCCAATTTGAATCAAACTTTCATTTTGACAAAACGCGACTGGTAGTCCAAAATAGTCTTCCCAAAGGTTGCAGGCCACCCAGAAGATAAATTAATCAAACTTGATATCCGAAGTACGCGAAGGGCTCTCACAGAAGCTTCATGCACTCGAGTTCCAACCCCTGTAATTCAATTGGGAAACGTAAAGCGTTCGAGTTCGATGAATTCTTCGGCTACAAGTGAACTACGTGAATTTAAATACCAATGCAAGGATACTCCGTCGAATGTGAAGAGGCAAAAGGGCCACGGGGGAAAGTGGGAGGGTGGGAGGGTTTGTAGAACTTTCGATAATTCGTCGGACGTGGGGAAAAGGATGAACAGAACGAGACAGATCGAGAGCGAATAGCCGACACGTCGTTCTCCGTAAAGGCTGGCGTGGCTGTGCGGACTCTGCTGTTCGGAGTAACCCCTCGGCGAAAAGATTCCCAGGTACTGCAGGGGTGGAAAAGGGCTACTACCCTCGGGCTTGGAATCCCATAGGATCTTTAATGTTTTCTTGTTAGCTCGCTCTTTCTCTCCATCTCTTTGGTCTCGCATCTCGCTTCTTCCACCTGCCGCGCACTCGGTTAGGTGCCACGCTGCGTTCGGTCGGGGAAAGGACCTTTTCGAGAGAAGTGCGACCAATTGGTATGCAAGGAGCACAGCCATTCATCTCCCGATCTCCGGGAGTCCCGACCTCCGGATATAAATTAGCTTTTGTTTAACATTCAATGCGTGACTCGGGTTATTCGAGCGAGTGAGAAAATTCGAAAAGCTTTAAAATCGGTTGGGGTTGGGTCGGGGGTCGTTGCACGACAGCAACACGGGGTGAATCGTTCGTCCTCGGAACGAGCGGGCAGCCGGGCGCGCCGTCGTCCGTCGAGCGAGGAAGCAGCAACGGCGAACGTCCGGCAGACAGCGCAATCCGCTGCAATTAATGTAGCCGTACCGGTTCGGCCCGCCAGCTAGCCAGTCACCCGGTCGGAGTAATCGTGGAGGAACCTGAGCCAATTAAACATTTGCAGATTGCCATGAAAAGAAATAGCGACGACGTTAAAAGGAAATTAAATTCCTCGTGGGTGCGAGATGGTTTTTTCGCGTTTGCCATACCGACGTTGGTGGTGGTGATGGTCGCGATAGTGGTGGAGCCTGCCTTGTAACTCGAACGTTGGGGACTTTGATTCAGATAAATAGAATCGGAAACGATCTTTTTTTTGCCGATTCGCTGTTGCTCAGTTTTCCGATACTACGGAGAATTGAAAATAATGAGTGTTCGGCCGGTGGATACATATGAAAATCTCTTAGACTTGGTTGGTCGGCGGATCGTTATTTTGTCTGACTATATCGTTAATTCTCATATTTATCATGTAATTACAATATAATAATTGTCGTTCAAATCTGTTGGTTGCAGCTACAATCACAAGCAACTATTATGACAAAAACAAAAAAAAGCATGATAATTGTAACAACAGTAAGATAACGAAATAGCAATAATGACGTCGATTTGTACAATAATTTGACGCACAAAATTGCGTACTCCACGCAATCATGTTCTTGTAACAAACGTAATATCAGAATCATCGTAATAAGAATAATTAGGCAATTAGAGATAATTCCCGGCTGGATTTTGATAACTGTAAGGAGAAGACCACGAGAAACACGAAAATGTCACGATTGTGCGACACCGTCGAGAACAAATGAGAAAAGGCGAATTCGAGATTTGAGCCGGGAGAAAGAGACGTTTGCGAGCTCGGTCGGATGAAACAAGACGGAAGTACGTGAAAGCTCCGAAGAACACGCGAGCAGAGGATACAAGCGTGAAGGTAAGCAGAATTGGTAGCGAGGCGGGGCTGTTCCGCTAGAACGCGGTCGAGGGGGGAGGGTGAGGGTGAGAGGGTTGGAAAGGGTGTGAGGTCGAGAAGCCAGGGTAACTAGCTCGGAATAATTAATAAATGCGAAAATGCATTAGTATGCGTCGCGTGGGGTGAGTTTGAGTACGGATCTCGACAAAACCATTTGTGTATATACGTGTGTATATACATATATATATATAGTAAGCGCGGGGGTTGCGGGAGCTGTGTGTCTCGACCACGCCAAGGCCGCAGAGCCGCTCGGCTGTGGAATTATAAAATAATAAAGAGAAAATTACGTAATGCGAGGATCAGATGAGAATTAGAGGACAATGAGGACGGTTTCAGAAAATGAGAGGGAGCGAGAAGGGAAGGGAGAGTCTTTCGAAACACCTCAGGTTAGTGCCAACGATAGGGTAACGCAGGAAGGACAAGTAAAAGAGATTCCGCCGCTTTCGTGGACTACAGGATTCGTCGGTGTCCTGCCTGTTCGACCCCGGGAAAGGCACTGTACGAAGGTTCTCGCCGTATACCAGTTGGCTGCCGGTGGCGCAGGGGTCGGAAAACCGGAGGTCGAGGACCAGACGTCTTAATGTCCGCAGCGTCTGGATCTCTCACTCCCCTCACTCGCTCACCTTCGCAACCCTCGATCCATGAACGAATAACGGCTTTGCCGAATAAAAAAATCTCAATCTTCTCACGTTCCGACGTATTTCCGATGAGACTTCCGGTTGTTGATACGATGATGGTTTATGATCGTCTTGGTTCATCGTCGTGGGGGAAAAAAATGGTGGAAATAATTTGGAGTGTACAGGTCGATGGCCAATTTGCTTTGGATTGCGTCGAAAACTGTTTTTTTTTTCGAATTTGAAGTGTTTCTATTTTCGTTCAATGTTCGAATGAATAAAAATGTCATCGTATTGATTTGAGAAATAATTGCGAGAGATGTGATTGAAAAATTCACATTATTATTATTTTTATAATGTGTCCTCAACATGTTGATTATTTCGATTTTAGTACAATTTATTGACCGTTGTGTTTTTCATAATATCTCGTCGACTACAAACGTTTGATCATTGAAAAATAAGAAATAAATAAAGTTGATAAATAAATAAACAAAAACATTAATGCGAGAATACGCGAAATGAAAAGTTTTTTTCGATACATTATTCTAATAAGAAACAGGAGACGGGGGAACCCGTTCGCGCGGCACTAATCGCGGGGAGATTCCTAATTAGTAGTCAGAAGGCAGACAGGACCGTCGCGACTTTGCAAATGGTAACAATGTTATGTAATTAGGTAAAAAGTTCTGTAATCAAGAAGTAGATCTTCTGTGACTCGGTTGGATCTCTTCGCATTCCCTCCCTCGCGAATCGTCCTTCGCTCTCCCGACCCTATCGCGTTTTCACAACCGTCTACGAACGAACGCTTCCTCCTTCGCTCGTTTCTACGGTTCGAATTAAAATAGTCTATCTAGGAGAAACCCGTACCTCGCGCTCTGCATATCTTACTCGAAAATTCGAAAATTCCGTTGCAGAAATAACACCATCGAGAATATTAACATCTCCATCAGTATTTTTTTATATCGCTAACCACGTTTCTAGAGTGAGAACGGATCTAAATACTAATACCAATACTAATGTAAGAACAATATATATTAAAAATAAATAAATATATATATCCCATTTGTATTGGCGATTGAATAGCGTACGAAATTTGGAAAAATGTGCTCCCCCCCCCCCCCCCCCTGGTTGAAATTGGTTGTGCGGTATGAACATCAGCAGTCAGCGATTCTCGCAAGCGATATAATTGTGTGCGATGATCTCATCGAGTCGCGTGGAGTCGCGAAGCCGAGAAGGAGTTTGTATTGAAGAGGATCGTTCTAGTTAAATAACATCACGTACTCACGTGCGATTGTCACGGTTGCTATGTATGACCAATGATTTCGCAACGACTCGGCAACGCTTGAAACTGCGATGTGCGAGGTTCGTAGCGATGAAAGTGACAGGTCAAAAAAAAACCATTGGAAAGTATAGAAATTTAAATTCATTTGGATTTCATTCGAAAATTATAATTGAATTGACTTTGATTGAGTCGATGTAACATCTCAGATAATTCAGGTTTTTTATGTTGAACATTTTTCTCAGTCGTATTAATTGTCTTCATCGGTGAAAATTTATGTGATTGAATTAAACAATTTAAAAAAAGAACCGGTCAACTATTTTAGATTGTAACATATTTCAAAAAGCAGTTTTGGTTATCCAGTCATTTTGACCACGGAGAAAAACCGTGATTCGGAATGAAAAAGCGACGGTGAGGAAAACAAATAACATTCATCAAGCAGATAAAAATATCGAATTTGAATTTACGGAAATTTTGTTAAACAATTAAAATTAAATGAAATTGATTCGAGGTCGCGTCGCTCGTATCCGACGTTCATTTCCAACAAACAATCATTTTTTCTCTCATGAGTCGCCTCACTTGATCACTAAAAAAAAATCATTTAATCTGAATAATTCAATACAATGACTACAAAAAAAAATCATCCGATAATAATTAATTCACTAACAATGGAATACGACAATCACAATATCGTTCGAAAAAATATAAAAAATGTTGTGTAAAAGTTTAAGGACTCGTAGGAAGCATTTTTCTTGGTTGTCCGGTCAACTTCATGACGCAGACATGGGTTCGAGATGTGGAAGCCACGATGATGGGAATAAACGTCGACGTTCGTTAGCACCCATGAAATAAGATCGCGCAATCGCACAATACGTGTTTCTCGACCATCAACTAAACTCGCAACTTGAGAGTAGGTTACCCGACTGAATTTTTCTTCGCTACTCCCGCGGGTCGCTTACTCAACCCGCGAACGACGCAGGATCGATAAGCAAACGTGTACACCGGGCAATAAGCGCGTATCGCCGAGCGAGGTACGTGGCGAGACGTTGACGATAAAAAAAAACGTCCCTCTAGACGCTCATAGCTCGTTCGTCATTTTATAAATATGACAATGACAAGCGTTTCACACACAACTACTTAGCGTGAAACTTCTTTCATCGTTGATAGTTTCGCCCAACAAACGTGTTTTTCTTCTTCTTTTTCTTTTTTTTTTTTCTCATTATTTCGCATTTGATGAAGGGGTTGCTTTCTGCGAAACTTCAGAGACTCCGACGAACTTGCATGTGACGTAAATATATGATTCATAGTATGGTATAATTTTCGTCGTTGTACAAGGTTGTACAATTACGAGTGCACGTAGAACAAAGCACCAAAAGACGTTTAGTCTGATCGATACAGGACACATCTACTTCTGCTCGATCCAATTGTCGATGTCGTGATCGTGGAAATTTAACTTTAATACGTTTCATGACGATTCTGAGATACTCCCATTCTCTGTAATCCCCCCCTACGAGTAACACCATTCAATGTGACAATTCAAAGAACACAATTACGATGTAATTATATGGAATTTCGGGAAAATTCGTTTTCGGTAAAATGTCTCGATGGAAAATAGAGGTATGGTTGAGTGTCAGGTCAGAACGTAGTGTCATTATCATTTGTCGTTACTCTTTTCTCGCCGCATGATAGGGCGGTTACAACTCCTCCTAAGACTAGGTGACTTTTAGTCTGATCGATACATAGCGTATCTACTTTCATCCCATTCAACAGCCGAGCAATTAACGACATAATCATGGGAATTCAACTGTAGTATGTTTATTCGACTTTTCACATACTATTTTTTCTTATCAGCCGTGCAAGTTGCAAAAAAAAATAATGCACGAAATCGATTAATACAATTATACCTACGTTGTGATTATATGGACTTTCGCGAAAAATTCGTTTGAGTGTCGACCTCGATTGGAAGTGGAAACGCGGTTGCGTTTCAGGTCAGGAAGAAGTCTTATTATTATCCGCCGCTACTATTTTGTCCTCCCCCGCAGGATGAGAGGGTGACAACGACTTCGAAGACTCCGTGGAGACTCGCCGGACGAAGACACCGGTCTTTTCGAGTCTTGCCTCGGCGAAAAGAGGCCACGTCGAGAGCATTTTTGCTTGTCGCATCACAATGGAACTCCGGATTTCTTTTTATCACGACTCAGGCCGGGCTTTCCTTTCACCCCAAACCGACCCTTGTTCTTCTTACCGGCCGGAATTACAAATTTCGGGCTCTTTCACCGTCGTCGTCGTCATCGTCGTCGTATTCCTTCGTACTCCTTCGCTTTTTATTTCACCACAGCAGTCTGAGGTCGCGTCGTCCCGGGACTTAACAACTTTATTGTGCAGAGGGTGATTAAGAACGTCGTGTCCGAGATCTTTTCTCGAGTAGAAAAGAATTTCTTTTTTTTTTCTTCTCTCGCACCCCAGGAAATCCCATATTCGGTCGTAACAGAGAGGAAATGGAAAATACGACACTCGGACAATTACGACGGCGAAGTATCAAAAATTCGTCGATGGATATAACTCTCCTCCACCGCTATTTTGTTATCATGTTATTATTTATTGAGTTGTTGTTGTTATTAATTACCTATTATTATGTAATTATTTATTCTGTTGGTGCAGCGTAAAAAAATTGAAGATCAGTATAATCTCCCCCTTTCCCTCCCCTCTCGACAACGTTGATCGGGGTCGTGTCGGACTAATGTGAAAAGCGCGAGGATAGCTATGTACAGGTTTATACGAACCGCGTACGGAGATTTGCGAGTGCTTAACCCCCGAACGTTTAATAGACTGTAAACGTGCGCCGCAAACGGTGGGTGGTGGGCTCGGAATTTAATGGTCAACAGATACGACCTACGCTCGGTGGTTTGCCGACGAGTGGCCGTGGCATTCGTCCCTCCGTACAGCATCGAGCTTCTTGCGCAGTGGGATAATTAGAATATGTTAATTATCTGAATACCCTGGCTTTGAAATATATTTAATAATTTAAATTTTTATCGTTTTCGTAATTTTTTGTGGATTTTGTAATTTTTTAACAATTCGGAAGAACGAATGGAAAAAGCAAACTTAAACTCATTCCCATTACAAGAACTTATAATTATGTTACAATAAATTATATTATCATAAGGATTGTAATGAAAATCACCGAAAAAGATGAGTAAAATATGGAATTTTCGTGTAAAGTAATTGACGACGAAAAAAATAATATTTTGTTGGCTTGTATAAAAAAGATTTCAAAAAATGTCGTGTTTGTTGACAAGGATGACAAGGATGTGAATAATGTCTGGAATAAATAGTGAGTTAATGTGTACTCACACTGGGTCGGGTGTGGCCGCGCGGAATCAGCTGCCAGGGAACCGTTGTGGGCTGAAAATGTTCCTTTTGCCAAGATCGGTTGTCGAACGGGTTATCGCCGATGTATCCCTGTAACAGATAATTCATTTAGTTTTAAATACCAAATACCTTTGTCGTTTTATTCATTCATTCCTTTTCTTCGTCATAATATAATAATATCACACCTCATTGTCATTAACATCCGTGATAAACATAAATACATAATTCCGGTTTATTTTCTTTTTTTAATTACCGAATCAATCAAATATAATTCGGGAAATGAGCACACTTGCATACATAAATAAATTGCGCAGGCGGGTTATCCGGTGATTCAGATTAGATTGTCCACGAAATCAGCGACAACATCAGTCCATGCGGAAAATAAAATGTTCACCAGTCATACATTTTTTTGGGTCTCCTAACCGACGTTAAATTATTATTTTTTATTTTATTTTGTTCAACTTTTTTTCATAATTTATTTCAGAATTGTTGAAGTCGTTGCTAGCTGGCTTCTCACCCAAGCCTTGCGACGAGGAGCACCCTCGAGCGCGACTTTACACCCCGTAAGCCTTATTTTTCTTTCAACTTAACTTCTAACCCAGAGAGAGAGAGAGAGAGAGAGCGCGCGAGAGAGAGAAAGAGAGAGCGAGAGAGAGAGGAAGAGAGAAAGAGAGAGATCTTTCGACCTGGAGAAAAACTCTCGGGCGCTAGTGGGGGCCCACGCGAACGGTAAATCACGCGTTATAATGAGAACGCTTCATCTTCGGGTTTGGACCATCCCCCGCACACCCTCAACCTCCTCAGACGCGTCCGTACCGAGTTTCTCGGCTTTTTCGTGCATTATTATATATTATTATTCCACTGTGCTCACAATAAAGTTTGTCATAGAACGCACGAAAATGGTATTTCATACCATAGCGTCACGATCTTTAAAATCCAGGCGTTCATTCATGCTCGATTTATATATATATGATGGTAGACGTTAAAAGAAAAATTCTGCTAGCACCCGAAGATAAATAAAGTTAAATTGGAAAAAAAAGAAGATACTCCATATTTAAGCTCTCTACCTTAATGTTAAGTGTTTATTTGTTATTTTAGTCTCACTTCCATCACTTTTTTAATTGTCATGAAAAAACCCTAAGAATAAAAATTTTAAAATAATTTAAATCGCCTTAAACTACATGTGAAAAATACGTCGGCACGCTTTAATATTAAGATAGAGAGCTAAGGGAAAGTAAAATTGGAAGGATTTTTTTGTAATGGCCACCTTAAGGTATTATCATGCTCATATATTTATATGCATTTTTTCGTGCGAGCCATGGCTGGTTTAATTGAACAGACTAAATTCAGACGGAAAATGGCCATCTTTCACGTCCATTGAACTTAAACGATGCCCTTAAAAACAATAATCAGATAAAACGTCGACAGAAAAGCCAGACGAGAATAGAAAAGAAACATTTTCATAAAAAAGACAAAGTTTCGCGATGCCACAAATGATGGAAATAATTGTGAGCCGAGTAAGTTGACACAGAAACAGCGATAATTATTAGAAATTTCGACTAACCCGAGATGGAAAATTATTTTTACGCGCGTGTGGAATCGAATTCTACATCAATTATTCAAAATATTTCGACACTTAAAATTGACTGAACGCGATATAGAATATTTCCATAAATAACACGTGAGGTTGAAAATCGTGTTCGAAGTTCGCGTCCATTTTCCGAATCTCGGGGTGACGACTTTTCGACGTTGATTAGCCGATTCGAAGATGCATCCGAAACATCATTAGAGCCATCGTTGAATCTCGTCGAATTTCATTCGGATAAAATTAAACACCGATTACCGGAGCACCGTTGGATTAACGGATTCATCATTACACGTTCGAAAACATCGTCTTCCGTCCTCGAAGCTCATCCTCGCGCATTTTGCCTCGTGCACGAATTTAATTCGATCCCACGTGACGAATCGAATAAAATTTCGCGAATCGCGGTTCTGTCCGGGTGACGACAAATGAATTAGAACAGTTTCTAATTTCGTACGATTTGTAACACTTGCGCAATGTGACTCCTGCTAGTGAGGCATGAAGAGCTGCCGAGGGTGCGAAAATTCAGCTCGGTTTAGATCGTTTTCTCGTCGTGCATATGCTGTTGACGTGTCGGCATTAATTATGTGATAGATCGATCGATTTCATAAACCATTTTTTATTAATCAGAATGATTATTCTAATCTTGTAGATTTTTGCTTAATTCTCGTTAGGAAGAATATAATTAAACCATGCAGAATAACTGTAATAATTGCATTTGGCGAAAATTTATAAACAGAAAGTAAAATATAGTTATATTCAATAAAAAAGCAATTGAATATTATTATTATTATTTCTTTTATTTCATATTGTCAATATTCTATCACATTTTTTTAGGTTTATTGTAATATTCGTTGAACCCTGATTGCGGAATTCACGTTCGGAAGTGGAATGCGTGCTTGCGGGAGATTTTTTGAAGTTTTCGAAGTAAAAACTTCAAAAAATCGGGGTATCCCCCAAAAATTGTCCAATTGGGCTAATTTTTCTCCACAATTCCACAGAAGCAAGATACTCGAAAATAGATGAGTGCCCCGAATATCGGAATTTTTTTCCGAAACAGCTTAATATACACACACATACACGGGTTACATGATAGAGACTATCGAGGCTCTCATTGTGCGTCTCATTTGCATAGACTGGAGTACAGCGAGCGAAAAATCCGAGGTAGAACTGTTCGGCACTGCACAGCTGGATACATACACACACGCTTACACACATACGAACAAACAAACACACACGCGAGTTAACAGTCGTTATTCCGTAACATTGTACAGCGTGTGTACGATTGTACATGGAGTTCGTACACGCAGTACGGTACGGTATTTCGCGAGCACGGGTTCACGAGGTTCCGGGACAAAAGAAAACTCTCGGACAAACACAAAACAAGCAAACAGGTTGTAGTAGTTGCAGTGAAGGACTCGTCGTGCACCGTCCGGCTCATCATCGTCATGCTCGACGTTGCCGTGGTCATCGTCGTCGTCGACGTCGTCGTCGTCGTCGTCGTTTGAGTGCAGTCGCAGCAGCAGCAACAACAGCAGCAGCAGTCGTTGCAGTATTTATATCCTCACACAATCTTTTTCATTCTACATCGAAAACTTTCAAGCATTGCGACTTCCTGCTTAGCCAAAAATAAACAAGTACACCCTTCACGACAATCAACTCAACGTTCAACTTTCTACGCCAGCTCTCGGCTCAACCCATCGAGGTTTGAAAAATCGAGTTAAAAGATTGAAAAATGAATAAATTCAACGAGTTCTGACTCCCCCCCCCCCCCCCCCCCTTATATAAACGGAAGTTTGAAAAAAAATGTTTTATATGAAATATTTGATTAATTTTTTTAAACGTTATTTAACTTTTGCGTTTTACTTTGTTGTTGATGTTACCTTCAGAATTGGCGAGGGATTGTTTGATACATTCGATTCATGGTTTATTACGTGTTTTCATTCAAGTGGAAACAGTTTCCTGTAATTATGAGAAGCCAAGAACAGGAAATTAAAATACGGGGTACTTCAATATGCTCGGGGTAATTTTACGTCGGCTGGTAAATAATATTCAGCGTTGCGGCGGGGAGAACTTCCTTCGTATTATGAGCTTTGCTATACATATATGGATCCATATACTTCTATTGAAGCATCAACAATGTATACCGAGCAGAGTGACAAGCGGAAGCTGCGATACGTTCCATATTTAAGGATAACGTTTCTCCGGTGACGTGAAGAATAAAACAAAGTTCAATTGGATGGTCTCATGAACGAATGATGATCCATCAAAACTAACGATCCAGGTTTTGACTTTCTTTGAATTAAAAATTTATTGCCAAGTAAAATAAATTATTATTTTACCACGCTATTATAAGTGCAAAAAAGCCATTTATTAGTAACCGTGGCATTCATTATTACTATTATTATTATATTTTATAACTATAACAATCTTACGAATCGTACTAAAAAAATTTCCAGGACCACACAAACCGTTCGAATGTTATTTATTTCTCAAATAAAAATATCTTCAAGTGCCAACGACTGTCACCTGGATTTCAACGAATAAAAATTCGCGGGTCTCGCGGGTCCCGGAGCGTTGATTCTAATCGTATTTACGGTGATTCGTGGATTTATGCGACGCGTCACGTCGTTCGTGTACGTGAAGAGGGTGCGTTTAAAATTCTCAAGGCGAACGAGAGGTGCCTCGAGCAAGGAATCCGCCCCTCCTTCTCTTTTCACCCCTACCCCGAAGCCGAAGTGGCAACCGCACCACCGTAAGGGCGGGCGGGCGGGGGGGGGGGTTAGTAATTGGCAATATCTATCGAATTTTACAATAAATCTCGTAGAACCCTCGAGGGAAAGAAGACGAGAGGTGAGAGTGTACGAGTGGGAAGGGAAGAATTGTGGTAACGAGGAAGATCGGGGAGGAAGAAGGTTTGGCGGGGTCGGAGGGGGGGGGGGGAGGAGGAGGAGGAGAATTGTGCTCGGCACACGCGGCAATAAAACACGGGGTAGTATCGCAGCCGTGGGGCCGACGCACCGTGCACTTAAATACGTTATCTTATCGTCGAATTAGGTCGCGGTTAGAGCCATACCTTTTCAGGTATATCCGCGCAACGAAGGAGAGAAGACGAGAGAAGAGAAGAGACGCGAGGGGCGCGGGGGGGTCGAGATTGCGTTTCGAGGTCCGACGATGATACTGCACGAACCAGCGGCCGAAGCCCGACTCGGTGCACGCTCGGAAATCTCGCGGCGCTCGTCTCGGGCTCTTACTCTCGTCGCGATAATGCGAAGGGTGTCGGGAAAATTTGCGACGATCCTGTGTACTTCTACCCTGGTTGCTGCATGACAGCCGTCCTTCGTCCGTTTGTCCTGCCCGCGCACCGCCCGCATCCTCGGACGCTACTGAGTCGGGTAAGGCCGAGTTAAGGGTGCAACGCGGGAATCGGATTAAATGTGTCCGGCGGTGTTGCGTGTTTCGCGGTAATTGTAATTCTTGTATCTAGGAAAATCAGGGATTAAATTATTTTGTTGTGATGCATAAATTTTTTTGAGATGAGAATCGTATTTAATTATTCTTCGAGGAGATATTTCGAAAAGAAAGGAAATGAGATTTGATTGTCGTCTTCGAGTTGATATTATGAAAATAGAAAAAAAAAAACTAGATTCATTCGTCACCTGTAACCGTGCAAAGGTTTAAGAAGGCAAATAAGTATTTTAAGTCGATGCCGCTGCATCAACTGCATCCTTAACGTTGAGAACGCAAAAATAATTATTTTTTCTCGTTACGCGTTACGTATTCGCTGCACCAACCGTCGAATCAAAACCCATAAATATCTACCGCTTCATTTATTATATTTGTTATCGGTCGTACACATATACGTATCTATAATACATACATGCATAATAAACTATATAGTCACGATTGGTCATTGTCTTCGATTGAAACACATGCTTGAACAAAATAGAAGAGGTGGATCTATTGATTTGCAATAAAAAATTAATAATTTGTCCGGCTGTCGGGTTTATCGTCTCTATCTGGTACAATAAAAGCATGTTACAATCGATATCGTACCGGAGAGGTTTCATTGTTGATTCTGCTGCTCATTGTTTTCCGAATGTGCAATCCAATCAATAAACCAATATATAACACATGCGGCACACGCAGACGCACAGACACACAAGCGTACCAACAGCTGGAACTAACAAACGGATATTTCATACATGTGTTGTTTATTGCCCGGCGTGTATACGCGACATCGCGTCTACGTTTTCCTTTACGTTTACATTTATTTCTTGTTATTACGACGGAACCTCTTGATACGGGAACACAACGGTGTCATCTTGCTCGCGCTATCAAAACGTTTTTTTAATCGTCATTTAAGAGTCGTATTTTGTTTATTGTCGAAAAAAAAATTGTCGACCGTTGTTTGCAAGGCAATTCCAGATCCCCCCCACTCCTTGTGTTTGCTCGATTTCATTAGATGATAACGAACGGAAAAGATGCTGACTAAACTGACCCGTTTATGTTACCAAAAATATGTTTATGTGGTAACTTTGAATGAACATAAAATAATTTTTTTTCTTATATTTCAACGAAAAGTCTGGTAGAAACTTTGGATGGATAAAATAAAATCGCTTGTGTTAACCGAATTCTCACGACATTTTGCACACACATTTTATTTTATTTGTTATTGGTCTTAGTTTCAATTATTGAAAAAACTAGCTATATTTATATCTGCATTACTCGACTGCGGTGAATTCTTGAAACGTCGATTGTAATTCATTCTTGAAAATTCGTCGAAATCGATACGAAATAATTTTTTCCTTCCTTGTTCCCATCAACATTAATCCTTTTATTTCGTTTTTTTTTCCATCGTTTTTTTATTTTTATTTCTAACGAAACATTTTTCGAGTGTCGTTAAACCCTCGTGCTTCGCCAGCGGTAAATAGCCCGAGAAAGAAGAAAACACGAGAAAAAAAAATAATAATGATAATAAAAATAGAAATAAAGAGGAAGCCGAGGGAAAAACTTGACGCGATGAGTCCAAACTACTTGTACTGTAATGTACAGCGTCGGTAAACCCCTTCTCCCCCGAGAGTCTACTCCGCCGTTGGCCTCCAAAAATAAATGTGTTGTTTATTCACAAGTAAGCCGGATGCCGGTGTTTGCTTTGGAAGAAATTGTTTTGTTCGGTTTCGCGGCCCCGACGCGGCGAGACAGGAACGACGGTGAGTGTAAAACTCCGCGATGGAACGTGACAGTGACCGTACGCGTTTAAAAGTGTACGTTTTCGTCCCCCCCTTCGACGAACCGTTCGTGCTCTTTGCTTTCCACGCTCGTTGCATTCTTTGTTGCCTTCTCCACGCTCAACTAATTCGTCTCCACTCTAGCGCTGGTATTGCACGACGCATTGTCATCATCAGGTTGTATTTTTTTAATTTTTAAAGAAGTCATCAATCATTTTTGGAAATAAAAAGACAGAAAAAATCAGTCGATACACAGCTGACAACATATGCAGACGTTTGAAGAGTCTAAAAGTAAGAGTAAAAGTCAAACTTGATCAGTTCGAATAAAAATAACTTTCAAATTATTGCCGTTGTTAATATTATTAACATTTTTACTTATGAAATTATTATTTTATATCGTAAATGTTGTTAGAACGGTCGATAAAATTGAATAAGTCCATAGATCCGAAAAATTACCTTTATTTACTCTATCTCTTCATCCATAAGACTTCGAAAGAAAAAAGCTTATCGAACCCAATATATGTGTATTACATCTCAATTTTATAGCTTTCCTTGAATTATTGATAACCCTCAATCGATAAGCATATCACAAATTAATATAAATCAATGCGATATAATAATATATACCACTCCTTCCATGTATTTTCATAAATATATTCAAATTTCCAGCGCTTGGAATTGATTAAGTAAGATATGTAATCAGTGTTGCACCGTGGCGATAAAAGAAAATATATATACGTATTGAGTGAGATTTGTACGTAAAGATACAAGTCTTCGTCGAAGAGAGGCGTGAACCTCGTCACCCTCAATGTCGTCTTCGTCGTAGTCTCACGTAGATCGGTCTAATTAACTCAAAAGCGGTGCGTGCAAGGCTAGCTCGCTCGTCGGGTAAGTCGTTTGCGAGGCTCTTGCTTCGTTCGTTCCTTCGTCACTGATATTCCCTTTCGGGCCGACCGAAGGGTTAAACCAAGCCAACTCTCACACTCATTCGTGTACACGCACAAACACGCGTATACACGCGTATATCGATACGAGAATAGACACGGGGGATCAGGACAATCTTACTGTTAATCTTGATTTAATCCTTGACAAGCGCTTAAGCTTCCCTAAACTAGCGTTAAATCGTTCTACGTCTTACACTCGTCGTTGTACGACGATCCGGGAATGAATAACACCTCGCGATAGAATCCTTGATTAAATAGGAATTAAAATATTCGAGGAAACGAGATATATCGTTTTTTTATCGCATTTTTTATATTTTCTTGCATTTGGTTATTTTTTTTAAGTTTCATAAATAAAAGATGATTAAAAAAAAAAATTAAATAAAAGTTCCTCGTCGAATAGTAATGAATAATTAATAATATATTTTTATATGTTGCTATTATTGTGGTTATTGTTATTATTATTATTATTATTATTTTATATTATCATTATATCAATATATTATTATTACTATCTCGAATCTTGCATTAAATTATGATATGTGGAATTTCTATAATATTTTGGTGATTAGAACCAAATGACGAATATCGCTTATCCGATGATTCACCAATGAAATCGATAAATCGCCTATTCGATCACATAAAAAAATGATTTTATCCTAGTATTTCAAGAATTTAAATCCATAAGAATCATATTATACATGTTATATGTATGTTATATAACAGAATACAATACTATACATCTTTATATCATATTATAGTATTTAAAATTATTATCACTATTATTATTATTATTGTAAACGCAAGAAAGTTTGGTATAAACGTATAGATATCGCGGTTGAGAGTTACTTCCTCAAAAATAAGGAAGAGGAAGGAGCAGAAGAAAAGAAAAACTTGTTATTTATGCGAGAGGCACGCACAACTGACTCTTCTTCCCGTCGGGTCTATGGAAAAGAAAATGCGCAAGAGGGTTCCAAATATCATATTTAATTTTTATTATATCAGCGGGTTGTATGCATCGGTTAGCCTCGAGCGCGAGGCAACTTCTCGACGTAACGTAGCACCAAGAACTCCGGTATTCTTTACCGTATAACGTACAATATAGTGCACTACGGTAAACTGGCCCGGGTTGTATGTAAATATAGCGTGATACATTGGATACTCGGTTATAAACACCCCATTTTTATTCGGGCAGCGTTTTCGCAACCCATCCGACCAACCCCCATGTTTCTCCAGACTACCACGACAACGACGAGAACGAGAACGAGGACGAGGACGAGGACGACGACGACGACGACTACGACGACGAAGACGACGACGACGACGACGAAGACGACGACGACGACGACCCTCCTCGAGTGTTGGCCGAAAACGCCAGTTCGCATAACCCTCGACGTTCGACAGTCACCTTTCCACCATCCTAGTCTCGAGAGAAAAAAATATATATAACTAAAATTTAAGGAACAACTGAACCATGGATGGAACACAGGCAAGTTATTATTTCACCGTTAACGGGATATCACCCGCGAACGAAATATTAATTTATTTATTTATTTATTTATTTATTTCGTCACTGCATTCGAGTGGCTCAGCAAAAATAAAAATGTTGCGAATAAAAATGAGAGAAAAAGGAAACGTCGTCGAATTCTTGGAACGAGAAGTCAGTCCAGGGTATATTTAGGTGACCCGTGAAATCGCGAGAACACACGATTGGTATTCCATAAAAATTCGAAAGGCACCAATTGAATTGGGATGCCCGGGTTTATATCGCCGGGCTTACGCAAAAAAAAAAAGGGAGAAGAACTTTTTTGCAACGTTATTCTGCATGCTGAAACGCGCGTTCGAACTCCGAGGACTATCTCTATCCGTCTATCGATTGACGCTGATTCGGTCCACGAGCCGAGTCGGGTCCTTTCGCGAACCTCGTATGCGCGACCTTTTTTTTCCGCACGAGTTGTACTCGCCACGGTCATCCCGAAACCTCTTCAAATAATCCCTCGATTCACACATCTCATCGTACATTCGCAGCTGGGAATTTTTTTTCTTATTTTTTGTCTTCACCCGAACAGACTTCGATGGCCTTTGGACTTTCACTCCAATGCCATTGCAATACAATTGCGCCGGAAATTTGGTAAATTTTGTATGTCAACGTTTCAAAAAAATCCTCTGTCCATTAATTTTTCAAAGGGAAATCAATTTTCAATTTGAATTTTTTTTTTGCGTCTGCGTTATTTGGACTTTGATTTCTACCTCAACCCCATTCCAAAGCAATTCCGCCGAACTTCTAAATATTTTCAGTTTAGACAGATAAACAAAATGAGTACATCGATTAATTTTTCAAGAATGTTTTAATTATTCAATCTCTGAGATTCCCATTGGATTAATTTTCCAAAGGACCTCAATCTTGATATAGAAAATGTTCATTTCCAAAACCACAACAATGATTTTAAAGTCTGAGCGATGTTGCAGAACGTTAAATTTGCGGACAGTGAAGAATCGGGAGCACGACGACGATATAATAACGCGAGGGATGCTACCGCCCATGATGGTTGAGAAAGTAGCGCGCCGACTTAACGCGATTATTTATTATTTCATACGGTGCGGGCACCGCGTCGATAACGCGGCGTCGGCTGTTGAATTAGCATTTTTTTGTTGTTTAAAAATGAAATATACGACGGAGTTTCGGTGTGTCTGAAAAGGGTGTGCGTGAGGGGGATGGGGCCAGGGGGAGGAGGAGAGGTTACGTGAGAAGGGGGAAGGCGAGGGATGGAATGAGCCGGTATCTCGTGGTCCGGGTGGCATTGAAGACGTGCCCCCGGTGGGGACGAAGCCTCTCTGATCTCCAAATAAGTGAGGCCACGCTCTGTGGAATACGAAATCGTGACGACCGCTATGGAAAAGCGCAAAAGGACGGAGCTGCCGCTCTTACGAAGCGTCAATGATGCTCTTCCGGAAACGAAGTCGACCAACATTTTTAAATACTTGCATCGCTTCGCCCCTCCTCTTTCTTGCCCCGCCGCTCCACTGATTTAAACTCTTTGTCGTGTATCTAATTTTTGCGATGGTGATTTTTAAGTACCTTGAGGGTGACGATATTCCACCGAAGGTGGTGCAGATTGTTGAATATATAGGTAAGACAGTTGTTTGTGTGGGAACGGTGGAGAGAGTAGAGAATATCTGATGACTGTAATGAGCCGATCGAAGTTTGAGAATTGTTTCCTAAGTTTTTACGGTACTGTACGAAATCTTTTATTATTTTCATCACAGATTAGTCATATGGCAATTTAAAATTGGCAATGACTCGCGGAAACTACTCTTAAATTAGATTCTTAAGCTTGAAAATTAGATAAAGCGGACGAATTTAGAATGGGAAAAAAAATTTCTAAGGTAAAAATAAAAGACTGATTGAAAAGTAATTATCGACTGAGTAAATCATTAAATCAATGATTTGAATCCCTTCGCAAAAAACTTCAATCAATTTTTCGTATGAGAATCACGATTGGACAGCAATTCCGAGTGATTTTGAGTACGCCGTCGTGAAACGTTTAGCCAACGTGTTATTATTCTAAGATCAGGGCCAAGGCGGATATCTAATTGTAGTAACGACCGCGTTATGTACCCCGCGCGCCATCTGGCTCGACGTTCAGCCCCTCTTGCCCCAATCCTTGCCCCGCGTCTTCACCAACCCGGTGAAAACACACCGAACGCGGTTGAAAATGTTGCGAGAGCATCGTCGAGGATTCGGATTCGAGTTTGCGGACAAAACTTCGTCCGGTTTAGGCGTTACCCGGATTCGGCAACGGGGAAACCATGAAACTCGAAAGGGTAGCTCCAGCGAGCAAGAGAGAGAGAGAGAGAGAGAGAGAGGGAGAGAGAAAGTAAGAGCGAGAGAATCGAAGACACGTCGGCGGAAACAAGCACTGGCTCGGGGAATCCGATTAAAATCTGTGAGGTACACAATCGCTTTCGTCGCTCCTAAACCCCGTACCAATTACAAACACTGGCGGCTTCGCTACATCCACCCACACCCCCCTCGCCCGATCCCGCCCCGCGCACCCGATGTTAACTAAACACTAAATACTAACGATACACATTGCCATTCGTGAGCGCAACTGTGTTACGGTTTTCGGTGAAAGCACACCGGCTTTTGGGTACTACCGGTGGTGTGTGCACTATATTGTCAACGGTGTAGTTTAACGTACGTGGAATCACAAAAGCAACGTGCACAAGTTTTCGGCTGAACCGAATTATAATTCTGAGGGTAATTTCTCTGGATATCACTGTTATTACTGCCCGCAGGTGGCGCAGACAACTGATATGCATTCGAATCGATTATTTATTTATTTATTTGTTCAGTTATTTTTTATAGTAAAAACGTAAAGTCTGGGAGGGGGATGGGGGGGGGGGGGGCGGTCTGAAAATGAAAAATAAAACGAAATGAAAAATGAAAAATGTATCGGAATATCAAAAATGTTGATAAATATGTTTTGTCGTACGCCATTGATGTAGCTGACTGTGGAGAGGTCATGACAGCGACTTGAGCCATTCTTTCCACGCTGCACAGTCCCAAGCGCTTGGTATGTATATATACATTCAGTCAAACCGTGAATTGCTGGATTCCGTGTTTATTCCGTTTAACGGATGGCATTGCTTGCACGCATGCAACTGGCTGAACTGCTACCTCGCGCACAGAACGGAGATCGAGGGCTTGCGTGGGCGAAGCACGGGGAGTTCGAGTGTTTCGTTGTCGGTGCACAGAGTCGCCCCTAACAGCATATCCATAATGCATATGTATACTAATACGTTCAAGTATAATACGTGGAAATGGCTCTTCGACGGTGAACATCTTTGGAGCCGAGAAGTCGGTAATCAATGTGGGGAAAAGGGATCATGGAAGCGAGAAGAGTGTAGCAGCTGAGGTACATAACGTTTTTGCAAACCGTGCCACACGACACGCTCACCCAAGACCGCTCAAAACAAATTCGCAGGCTTCATCGCCACACCCTCTCATTTATTGTATTAAATCCAACCGTGGCTTCCTCACGCGTGATACTCATGATCGACCGTACAAACATGCAGCTTTTTAGCTGCTCCTCGATTGCCAAACGGCTGCTGCGTATAGGGAGAACGTGGGTAGAACTTCGTCGATTCTTGAAGAACATCAATATTTTGCCTCTGTGCTTGTAGAATCTAATAGAAAAAAGTTGATTAACATTTTTCGCGGCAATTCTTTAAATTTATATTTGTTCGATGGATTTATATTTTCACAAATTTGATCAATGATCGATCAATTACTTATTATTCTGATACAGTAAAGAACGATTCTTGGGAACTGAGGATCGTCCTGTTTCATCGATCGTGGAATCTGAACAAATTTGATGAACGTATGTGGGGTAACAAGTACGTCACAGGGTCACGAGTGTAATTCAGTCATGAGTGCAAACGTTCGCTGTACAGCAACGGGTAAAAATTCGAAACTGGGTGATTCGAGAATTGGAGCAATCAAGAAGAATGAAATAACGAGACGACGACGAAAAAGCTGGTACTCCAGATTCTCATCTCACCCTGTAACTATGAATTAACAAATACCCCTGACAATTCCGGGGTGGAGATACGAGAGGGATCTGATCGATCCCTCCACGCTCTCGAAAGACGCTGTTTCGTCCGTTAATTACGTACGCTGTTCAATTGAAAACGTAATTAAGCTACGAGCCGAGACGATAAAATTATATTTGTCATCGTGAAGCAGGTGCAATAAGAGCGACTTGACTCGGCAATCGTATTTCATTCCGGTGTCGAAACAAATTGCGCGACTCGACTCGCGGTGTTATTATTGCGGCGACCCCGCGGTTGAATTATGCATCAAAGTGCAAGAATAAGCCAGCAGCAGCAGCAGAAGAAGCCGGAGAAGCAACGAGAGGATACACACAGAAGCGCCAGCGGCTTGCCCAGGCACGGTTAGAATTGCAGTCGGTTGACCTGAGCCGGATTTACACGGACAGAAAAGCATTCGAACCTATAAATAATACGCGGGCTTGTACACCGGTATGGACACTCGACGCTGTTTCTCTTTCGTGCCCCTCTTTGGCACAATTTATTATTCGACCGTCTAGTTTATTATCCAAGATTTATTTCAATCGGAAATAGCAATGAAAATGAAAACCCACCGTTCTTCAACTATTTATCGTCATAAAATGCTACGAAGATCAACGAATGGTCAGCCAGCGCGTGGGATTGACGAATATCCAATCATTTTTATTGCAATTATTTCTGTTTCAAAATAATTTCCGGTTTGTATCGTTGAATAGACATTGTTTTTTATCGTTTCAATATGTTTTGGTAGATCGTGGAGGAGTGATGGGTCGAGATAATTAAGGTGCAGTCCGGCAGATTTATTTTTATCGATACACAACGAATGCAATTCGTATGAAAAAAAAACTGAACGGGAAACAAAGCTCATGAAAGTGAAATATTGAAACATCAAACGTTTACCCAATCCCATTTGTGGAGCTCCGCCACAACATTGACGGAACCATGAGTGCGCTCGGTATCTGAAACACTCCTCAGGCGATGCTTCGAGTCTCATCCACCGGGTTAGCCGTTCACTCGGGTGGTTGTTGCGGCTCGGGGTGCGGGTTAGACAAGACGGATATAGATTCCGAGGCACAAGGAAGTGGAAGAAAACGAGTGAGCGAGGAAAATAAAGCCCGAAGTAGCCAAGAAATCCGTGTAATCACGAGCGATCAGGGCGGACGGAGAAAGCAACATCGAAACATTCGTTTTTTGTTTTTTTGCTTAAAAACTTAAACTTGTGCCTCAACTTCTGTTAGTTGCTCGATGGTGGAGGGGGCGGGGGCGGGGATTCCGGAACTTGGGAACGCCGGTCTGTCGGTGTGTGCCACGATGTTGATCGTGTAACCCGGACGGCGCACCGGGACCATCACAGAGCTACGTGAAGAGATTGGCGGTGGTACCGGAGGAGCGTTGTTCCAAATCGACTGTAGTCGTCGGAGCTTGTCCGTGAACCGCACGGCCCGCGGTAGATCCACGTCGCTGATCCGTATCGTCGAAACGAGGTTTGGCAACAGCATTTAGCCCGAACCACCCCAGACCCAGACCCACCCCCTCCGCCCCCCACCCCCCTGAGACGAGTAGAAAAGAGTCTCATTAAAACCGAGCAAAACTGTGGCCCCCCGTGCAGATGGCGAAGGGTTCCGGAGAACGCGAGCCCCGAAACGACGCGAAAGAGGATAGCGAGACTATGCGCTCGGGGATGTCCGAGGAATTCGTTACGACGCTAGCGCCACCGGGCGGACGAATTTTTACGAGGCTGGGGGTGGAGAAAACGTTACGAAGTTTACGTCACTGCAAACTGTGACGTTGCGATTAAAATTGATCGAGAAAAAGGAACATCGAGGGGTCGATGACGACCGCTGACCACGTGGCGAACATTTTTCACCGTCGTTCTGCGTTTAATGTGAACGTTGATTGATTGAGTGTTTTTTTTAATATTTCGTTTTTATTTCAGGTGGAACGAAGATTGCGTGGCCGTGGCATCATTGAATATACGCGAAGATATTTCAAAAATACAAACACTCAAGGTTCTATTTATAATTACGACGAGGGGAAACATCGTCGGTGCCGTTGCTTGACGTGGCCGTAGCTAACGTTGATGCTTTTCTGATTGTATAATTAATGTCGTGCCGTTGTTACGACCACACGTCAAGCGTAGTTCTTTCACTCTGAAGTTTCATAAATACCTAATTGCTAGAAATACGAAATCCCACATATAAGTTTCGGAGGAAGGTGGCGAAAGGTGAGAAACGTGCACATTGAATCGCAGGCCAGTTTCCACACTTTCAAAGCTTTTGTAACGAGCTTTCAATTATTTCCAATCGTGGATTCAATGGCGAAGCAAAAAAAAAATAGGTTAGCCAATCGTTCCGAGTATTTTTCGCGACATATGTACCATTTACATATGTATAATCATAAGTTCCACTCTCGACCCCCCCCCCCCCCTGCCCCCGCGAAGTACTCGGGTTACGGAAAGAGTTTGTTCAAATTGATAGGTCGTTTCGTCGTTAATACCCGGTTATCTTCCGACTGCTCAGTGTGCCTTTCTCGCTCAAAATGAACGAATGTAAGGAATGGTTCACGGAAATGGCAACAAGGGCGAAGCTAGTTTGCGGGTGGAACCGTGGCAATGGCAACTCCCGCAAAGGCGAACGGGAATAATGATTCACACAGTGGTCGTGTTGCAGTGGAACATTATTACGTGTGGTTTTGAGGCGGTTACCGGTTTATATTCGGTCCTGGAACACCTTCGTTCGGTTATCCTTCGGGTTTGGGGGTGAGACCCACGGGCTCGTGCTTCAAAAAGGGTTGGAGGAGAATCGAAAGGGGGGATCCAGAGGAAACCTCTATGCAGGTTACGACGGTGTACCCCGTGGATGTTTCAACCCCCAAACACGAGCCTCCAAAGTATACCGCTAGGTATAAACCGAGCTGCTCGGGAGTTTCTAATTGTAGGCATATTTGTTGGCAGTCGCTATTACGAGGTACAATTATGCATTTGAGTAATACCGCCATACGCCATAGTGCCTACGCGCACACAAATACACACACACACACACACACACACACACACACACACACACACACACACACACACACACACACACACACACACACACACACACACACACACACACACACACACACACACACACACACACACACACACACACACACACACACACACACACACACACACACACACACACACACACACACACACACACACACACACACACACACACACACACACACACACACACACACACACACACACACACACACACACACACACACACACACACATACACACACACACACACACACACACACACACACAAACACTCGCAATACTTAAACAGTGACTCGACTATACGTTTCGCCTAAACATTTACCATCACGTCGCGTCTTCGTGTGTTTACACACCTCAGCTATCATTACGTTCGTACTGCAACCGTGGGTGGGTGGGATATGTGTGTTATAAATGCATGTGTATGGACATACGCGTGTACACATAAAAGGAATAGGACGGAGGTGAAGCGAGTGAGCGCGCACACTCAAAACCCTCATTATTTCGTATATTTGCCCGCTTATCTATACACACGCTCATGACAATCGTTTGTCACTGGCACACCCTAATTATCAGGACTTCACGTGGCGCAAACTGCGGCACGAACGATGCTTTCGTTTCCCCTCCCTCCGTCTTTCTCTCTCGGCCTATCTCTTTCTCTCTGTCACTCTCCATCCCGGACGTCGTGTGTCTCAACGTGTACATACAGTCACTTGAAAATGTGTATACTTTTACACGTGAATTAGTTAAGTCTCTACGAATGTGTAAAGTACGGAGGAAGATAATTGTCGGATAACTAATAGGATTAACGAAGATACGGCAAGATTGCGCCTCTTCCCCACTCCGGAAGTGTGAGAAAGGGAGACCCCGACGAGAGTTTCCACCTACGATGCAAAGCAGTGTGTGTATTTTTCTTTTCTTCGCGCGCGAAAATAGAAATCTGGAAACAGGTTTGCGGAGGCGAAAGAGGGTGCAAGAAGTGGAAATAAGGGCAGAGTTTGATTCGACTGTAAATGCAACTCTCTTCGGGCATCGAGGCAGTGGCAAGCTCGCTAAATCGCCGAAGGAGAAGCCCACCGTTGATGACAAAATAGCGTGATTACGGGCCATCAAATAAACACTAGACTTAGGGGGTTATTCCGCACCACCGGCTTCTTCAACCCCTCGGCCTATCCTCTCCCTCGTTCTCTCCTCACTTCTACGTTCTACGTTTTGCATTAATCGCTACTGCCTCCGGAGTTTATACATTTGCCAGTTGTTCAACCGCGATTTGGAACGCGACGAGCGCTGACCGGTGACCTCTGGCGGCCGATGCCGGAAAGCCCGCTTGTGCAGGAATCGAACGTTGCACAGCTGCTGCTCCACACGGGATGAAATGTGCACTGGATATGAAATTACAGGGCTTTTACGCATAAACGATCTGGAACAGACCCAATAGTTTTGCGGAAACGGAAATCGTCGGAAAAAAAACGGAAAAACAGAATATTTGGCTCAATTGTTGCACGCTTCCCCCTGAGCACACGATGACAGGCCTTTCGTGCCGAATGCGCGGGAACCATGGACATGGTCACGGCGCATTCTTGTAACGCGCGGCGAAGGTGTTCAGGTTCGAAACGCTTTCGCAGTGACCGTATTTACGTCAACTGCGCATTAAGCGGTACGTTGTGGAAAAAAACTAATGCTTAAACTGAATAACTCATAGAGGTTGCAATCAAATCACATCTGAAATGGGAAGGATATCACACAAATATATTAAAAACTTTTCACAGTTGGAACCAATAATAACTTTGGATGTGGTCTTCCAAACACGAGTTTTACTTTATTTTACGCAATATTGGGTTCTCTCTTTCTCTTTACCTCGGTTCTCGTAATTGGCTAATCGTGAAATTATCGGCGCCATAAAGTTTTCGAGTGGCGTAAACTGGCGCGGCGAGTCTCTCTCACTTCGACACTCTTGCGCAATGCTATACACATGGAAAGACCACGGTGCCCTCGCCGGGGCGTGAGGGGAATGGGCGTCGAATGGAACGGGGTTCAAGGGTGAAGTTTTGGATAGCCGGCGGTACACTTCGAAGCCGCGACCGGCGTCGCGCGCGGTAGTCGACCGGCTTTTAATTGCAAATTGGTGAAATAATTGAAACAACTCTCGTAAAAATAGTTGAAAACTCGTAATACGGTCGTAAAACTTAAAACCGCAACGCACCATCACCGTCGTCCGAGCATTACCGGTTTAACGCGCGACAGTTGCTCGAAGGGTGTAGGCCGATGTACCATTCGCTTGGGCTATGATTGTGCTTCTTCCGGGACGACGCTTTGCGCTTATAACGTCAGCGGAGCTTTTTCCTCCGCCCTACGCTAACCGTGCTGCCCTCGAGATTCGAAGGGTTGCTCGATCTTGGTCGCGGATAAGTCTTACGGGTTTGGAGGGACCACACGCCCCGATTGCGGTTAAATTGTACGAGGAAAATGGAACATAAACGCACCGGCAAAGACGAACCCGGAGAATCGTAAAGCTTGAAAAGCACAACCCCTTTCGATCTTAACCCGAATTTTCGCGAGGTCGCGCCAGCCCCTTCTGGAAATCGCATGAATTTTCCATCTTGAATGAAATTATGATATGCCGAATTTATATGATATTTTTGTTGACTAGAAAATGATGAGCATCGTTGGACCGATAATTTACCGACAAAGTCGATAGTTCGCCTATTCAATCACATGGAAATATATTTTCATCCTAGTATTTCAAGAATATTGAATCTATAAGAATGCTGTTATGGAGGTATGTGTGTGATACATAACAAAATATAGTATCATACATTTTTATAAAATATTATAGTATTTCATATTATTATCATCATTATTATTATTATATAAAGAAGATATATCGGTAGATATAACATTTTTCAATGATGAACATTTTTTTAAATGCAAAAATATAGTTTTTCTCAATTTCACGTAATTCCGTTGCATCTATGTCTACAAATCTCGATGATTGCCTAGAATTGAGCGACTCACATTGTACTCTCGTCTTTATCTTTAATCAGGAAATTCTCTCCGGTATCGCAAGCCCTTTCCGCCCCCCTCGCGTTACAATCTCTTTCCTCAGGCGCACTACCACCACCACGACCACCAACAGCAGCAGCGGGAGCAAAGCAGAAACAGCAAAACCAACCTCCGCGCCAGTATAGCCCCGGAGCCACGTAGAAATCCTGAAAATCTGAGAGCGAGATAATTACGGTCGGAAGCACGGATATTATTTAACCAACGTTTCGTTGCAGAACGCGGTAGCAACGTTAGCCGCGTAGACGTGAGCACATAGGGCCGAAAAAGGGGAAAGAGGATGAGCACAAACGTGGAAAAGAAAAAAACCGATGCGGAGAACTCTTGCGGCGAAGAAGAGAGAGAGAGAAGGAAAGCGTTTCTTACGGGAACAGCCCAATCAAATATAACGACCGGTGGTGAGGAGGTTGCAATTCTCTCGTACTTTCCACCCGCTAATATCACAAACGCGCACCGCATCAACATCGTCCTGTTACAATATATACATGTATAGGTATTTCCTCGCCTTTCTACGGAAAAGAAAGAAAATAAAAAAAAGAAAAATAAGTTCTTGCTTTCGCAAATTCTGAAGCCACTTTACGTGGTAATCGGATCGTATTTTGGTGCCTAAAGGGGTGTGTGGTTATCTTGGTGAATACAATATGCGTTTTATTGTCAGTACCATTATTTTGGATAATTTTTCTTAACAATACTTTACTTTCTATCTATTACAACCCTACATTGTTATGCATTATTGATGAAAAAATCTATGTATATTGTTGTATTTATATACATCAGAAATATTTATCAGAAAAAAGCTTACAATATGATCACAATTAGTGCCGCATCACACATGGGCTTAATTTTGTTCAATCGAGACAGCTCTGTATCTCGTGGTTACATAAAACATCGTAAAAATAATACTCTAGGTGCTGCTATCGATTTCTCTTCCAGTCTAAATTAGTTCCAGTCGGTTTAATTAGTCAATTTTGCGAAATACATTGTTACAAACTATAGTTATTATTTCTCAATGACGGCGCAATTGAAGTCGCGTAGGGTATGAGCACGTTGCGTCCTTCATTCGTAAAGGATTGAAAGAAAACGAAAAATTGCGCTGTTAATCAGAAATGCCGGAGGTATCAAAACTCGTGCCAACAAATTTCCCTTATTCCCTCCTTCCTAGTGAGTGGGCGCCTGTTTCGACGCTATTTCAACGTCTCATATCCTCGGGGCCTATTTCCTTCCCCTGGAGATTTCGGTAGTGCCGCGGACCGTCCCCACCACCACCACTGCCCCCCCCCCCCCTCCTTCCCTGCGCTCTGCACTTTCTTTCCATACCTTCGCTATCCACGTTACGACGCTCTTCCAGCCGTATTCCAGCCCCTAATGAACCCACCGTGCCATCTAAACTTCGCCACGACTCCAGATTCAGTCGAACTATTTTTTTTCCTTTTTGTTTCGTTTTTATTTTCTTCATCCTTGTATTTTTTCTACCTTTTCGTCTCTCGCTTAGCTCGCTTCCTTCAGCTTTTTAACAGCACTCGTCGGTTTTCTCGCAACAACCGCCATAGTGGCTAAACTTTTCATCGCAGCACCCGGCCACCATTGCCTTCTTCGTTCGTCGTACGCGGCTGTTTTAATGTTATTGTTATGGCCGGTTAACCCCTTTATCGGAGTTGACTCAACGACAACGCTCATTCGGCACTTTTTTCTTCAACGTCCGACCGAACGGTTAAAGTCAGCTGCGGCGGAATCAACTTAAAATCCGGCAAGCCACTGGCTTCTCGGCAGTCGGGGAAGGAGGAGAGGGGGATTTAAGGGTGGATATGCATTATTGTATATCCAGCAGCCGAGTGAAAACTATATAAACCTTCCATTAATTGGAAACGAATGAGAGGGTTGGAAATGAGTGGTTCACGTACTACGAGCTAATAGTACGCGAACGTTCTTCCACCCCCACCCTCTTTCCCCTTCGAACGACCCCTCTCTGTCGCCCTCGACCCGCGAGGAAAGCGACGGAGGTGGAGAATGAAGGAAAAAGTATTGTTATTATGCTGTATAAAAAAGAATGAAAGTACGGCGGCGAACGTGGGTAACGGGTTCCCTGCGGCTCTCACCGAGCTCTCACAATCGATTTTAGATAATTGCAAAGCGTTATAGTATACGAGGCGCGGCGAGAGCGCACGAAGGGAGGATAGGAAAACGTGCACGCGGGACGGGGGGGGGGGAGAGCTTGCCCAGCGATATGACGGTAAGGGGGTTGGGAAGAGCGGATAGGTGTGCGGAAGGGCAACAGGGAGGAATATGTAAAGTGTTTACGATCGTGCAACATGCCGCAGTCCTCTTTCACCCTCTACCGGGGCCCCTTTGGCTTCGCACATGTGGACTATAACGTCTGCAGCTTCGAATACAACCCTTCGTATCACGACTTCGTTTTTGTTTATACGAGAAAAAAAAATAGACTCTCAAACGCCAGGTTGTAAAGCCGATGCAGTGCTATTGAAGAATTTCGTTTGAGAAGTTTTTCAAAGGTTTATTGGGTTTCTGGATTTGAATTATTTGCATCATTCGAATGCTCGCTTATTCGAGATATTGAAATAATGACAAACGGCGGAAGAGAAGGGTTGGAAATCAACAAACAAGAACTCTCATGATTTCGATGGAAAATACTTAAGAGAAATATTAATTACTGTGTTATTAATTGGTGTTATTATCATTGTTGTTGCCGTTGTTGTTGTTAATTCATTATTTATTCAGTATTGACCCACATAAAATGTCGAGGGGCGAGTCCTTCCGATTCATCGTTCTCGGTATGGCGATGGTTAGTTGCGCAAATCGGTAGTGCCGGGAGGTACAAGACGCATACACTTGCGTCAGAGGGACAAACCGACCATCGCGTACTCCATCACCGGGTCCACTTAGAAAAACGCAATTTCCTTGTAACAATATAGCATAATAAATGTCGGGGGTCGCTTTCTGAGAGAAGCAAAGAAAATGGAGGTGGTAGAATGGAAAATCAGAAAGAGAAGGAGAGAGAAGGTGGTATAGGTTGAAGAGCTCCTCTCATCTCGTCGTTGTAGACGAACCGTGCCGCGGTGCCCAAGCACCTCCGATTCGCCATTACAGTTTGTAATGTACTTAGGTAACTTCTGTTTATACGCCAACTTTTCTTGCTGCACGTTCGGCAAGAGCGAATGAGAGAGAAGGCGAGAGAAAGAGAGAAAGAGAGAGAGAAAACACAACGAAACAGACCAGCAAAACGGGGAACCCTCTCAACGCCCTTCGGGCATCTCGTTCTCTACCTTCGTTTCGCCTCTCTCGTTACAGGCATCGTTCTGTGCTTTTCAGCGCCAAGCCACTCGCGCGTTTTCCATCCCTTGTCCCGCGGCGTTTTGCTCTGATATCATTTTTAATGTTGGGAAATTATCTCCACCACCTTTTGGCCCTTGAAAACGAACGCGAACGCGAAATTGCCCGTGCTGCGCGATTACGCCGTGGGTTTTCGAGATTGTAAACTCGCAACATCGCCGCAGCTACACCCTTGGCCCGGCGCGGTAAGGTCTCGCTGAGACACCCTTGTTTTGGAGGCCGCACGGGTCGGTGCGAATAACCGCGGGGTTATCCCTTCGGCGAATTTTCGTTCTTGGTTCTCGATTGATCGTCAATAAACGGAAATAACATAACGTATCAAGCGAGAAGCTTCTCTGACAATTATTTCTTCGATTTTTTGGTCATAATCGTTAATCGTTTTCGAAACGTTTGAAATTGAAAAAAAAAAAAATACTTCGACCAATTCCTTAGTACTTGCCTCAATCAAAAATCCCATAGAAATCAGAGACGACTGGAATCATCCATAAACGTAGAAATTCTGAAAACCCTCTTTTAAAGCTATAAGAAAAAAAAATTAAATACCTGTGACCTGAAGCCGTTTTGTACGATGCATCGATGCCTCCACCCCGAACGTCCTGTCATCGACAACAGACGCGTTTGTACCGCGTAATACAATGCAAAAGCGCAAGGTGCGATGCCGGGGGTTTTTCCTGTTATACGGTTGCATTTACTCGATAGTTTGCGAACGTGAGGAAAGAGGGGAAAAAGTTTTCGACGCCCACGCTCGTCGACACTTTGCTCTCTTCGATGCTTTGTTCAACGGCCGTTGGGTTGTCGAGCCTCTCGTCGCAGGGGTCGAGGACTCGACGCGCGAACGAGACGAGGGTGAGTCGCGGCACAACAGTTCATGTTCGAACTGTCCATATCCGTGTATGTCCATGTATGTATTTATACTTGTATACGTGTACAACAACTCCGGTCCCTCATAGCGTATTCGCGATAACGATGCACGCCAGTCGAATACGAGTGAGAGGTACAACAATAATTGGAACGAAACTGTGTACAATGTTTCTCGATACGACGGTTTATATACGCCAGCCACGCGGGGTGACAAAGCGCATATACAAAAAAAAGGAAGGGTAGAAAAATACCTGCAGGTTTTCCCTAGTGTCGTATAGAAAATCCGCACCGTCGTAAGCCCCGAAGCAAAGCGCATCGTGACACGAAGTCGAACGACGACGGTGTGGTGTCCTCGTTCATATTTATCAGTCAATGTCGGAGGTTGAATTTTCTCATCCCTTTTGTCGCCAACCTGCTTGGCCTTTCGCACTTTCTACGACTTTCCACGTTTCTCCGTCCTGGTTCACGATCTGTCAATTGTCAATGGCCTTTGCCACGATGTAGAACAAACAGTGCCAGGCTCACAATGAAAATCCTGATAGTTCACCATTCACGCAATACGTTGTGAGACTGAATATCGAATTTTCATGTTATATGTTTCATTTTTTTTTTGTTGCGTTTTTCTACTTTCAATGGTGGAAAGTGGTTTTGAAAATATCGGCCATTCAAGCAGCGGAGAATCCGGATAAAGCAGAATTTAATGAAGGAATAGGTAGGAATGATTGATCGGGTACGTAAAAAAATGTAAAAACAACGAGAGTTCTTCACTGACGAATTTTTAGCCTTCGTGTATGAAGCTCGAAATTATTTATTCCTTAATTATCGAAATTTAAAACTTACAGAGTAAACTCAATTTTTCACTGTCGCGGGATAGAGCGGAATCCAACGAACATAAAGGTCCGAACAATTTACCAAATAAGTGTTGAAAGAAAAAAAAAAATTTTCTCAATTGTCCAGTGATAAACTTGGATACTTCGTGGGGATGGATGATAGCCAAGTGGTATGTCCACACGTGTGGCGGTCGCACATGGCCCTGCAGGACATAGCCTACCGGGCGGCTGAAGGGGTTTGCGAAACATTTCAGGCCCGGGTCAGAATCAAGAGGGATAAGCCCGGCGAGGTCCGGTAAACAAACCGATCGCGCGTCGAGCCCACATATATATAACATATACATACCTACATACACTAAACGTTGAGCCAACCATCTCTGATTGCTAATGAAACCTAATGCTATTATGCATACGGTAACTAGAATTAAAAAAAAAGCAAAAAAAAAAAAAATTGCCAGCCTTACGTCCGAGGGAGGAACGCGTGGGGTTGCGAGGATTAGCGAAGGCAACGAATGAGTGGAAACGTGACGTTGTTCTCGTGGATTGTGACGTCCAGCGGGGTTCGCACGACGGGTTTGGGTCATCCGTGTTCAACGGGTTGTCCATTACTCCAGGCTGTGTCCTTCAGGCTCACCACCTACCTCGCTCGCTACCGCTCGATTTCATATACATATCCATTTTCATATTTTTTTCCCAACGACATCCTCGATCATATCGTCGACCAAACGTCGCTATCATCGAGCTGACTATGTGGCGCAATGTATATATAAACGTCGATGCGTTTACGACGACAGGCTCGCGCGTGGCTATATGCTTCCGGGAGCGAGGTAGGAGGAGTACAAAGAGTTGTGCAAACACGAGAGTTTACGGGATAAAATGGCCGGCAGAATACTCCGAGGGAAGGGCGGGGGTTGACCATGGGACGAAAGGGGAAACGATGGCATTATTGGTACGACCACCCGCTTGGGTGAGTTAACCATCCACCCGTCAGGCACTTCGTTAGCGCGACGAGGTCCTTTTTCGCTTGTTATACCTTGAACCTTGTCCGTTTACTTCCGATGGTCGACGATGGTGCTTGCGGACCCACGGGTATAGGCAGCACACACGGTGACAATCGTCAATGTGCGTTGAAATTGTGGAGGTGTGGCATTAGTCGATTATAATAATTTTCTAGAATAATTCATTAGCGTTGTTGAATTTGTTTGATTCAAAGTAAGCTTCATCGTTAATACGCGTGGTTAATAGAATTTGTCCTAATTTTTTTGTGTAGGGGGGGGGGGGGGGGGGTGGTATCGGGATTAAACATTGATGATACGTTTTGTGGTAAATGAATGTAAAAGGTTCGGCTGCTACGTAGGGATTTTTTTTTCATCACGGAAGACAGATGGAGGGTCAATGATAATAATTTTTAATAATTATTCGTGGGCGATCTACAATTTATTCCGTTAGAGTGAGCTTCATGGTGAAAACCTGAAAGCTGATTTTTCACAATACTTTTTCATTGAGGTTTCTTTCTTGTCTTTTATGAAACTTGAAGGAGCGGTTCTTGGTATATAACTTTGTTGTAAATCACGCGGAAATTTTTAGGTCCCAGGACTCTGGGCGAAGATACAACGAGCCGCAGTACGGTATCGTGTACACACGGTACATATATAGAGATCTACATTAGTATACACATATACAAGCGTGGCACACGTCCGAATAGCCGGAGGCTCGATGCAGATGGTGCAGTGAGAAGCAAGGGAGTGCATAATATTTGTTTGATAATCGATAGAATCACGTCATCGCGTGTTCAACCGATGAACCAGTGCACACGATGCATTCGCCATCCTCTACTCGCCACGTTACTATATCCACCGCATTGCTACATCGCCGTTGCACAATCCCAAGTCACTTGCCAGCCATCAATCCCCCTCCACCCAAAAAAGCTCTTCCACCCTTAAACCCACCATTATATGTTTTCGTCACGAAAAAACAAATTCAAAAAAAAAATAAAATCGTATCTTATTCTCGTGGACCTCGATATACTTGCACAATTAACGATTGCATTGTCGCGTGAAAACAGAAGCTATTGTTAAAACCCCGTTCAACATGTCCCAGTCAAAAATTTAAAAGAAAGAAAGAAAAAACAGGAGATAAAAACGCCCGAAGGGATTCGTCCGTAAGGCGACGAGTGGAGCGAAAGGGTTGATATAAACACGGGGAAGGGGTTGGTGCAGTCGGGTACTTGCAGCAAGGCCCGCGAAATGCATTCGAGAGAAGTCGCGGGCCAAGCGAGACTTCGGGGCAACAATGGATCGCTGCGCTAGATCGTCGTTGCAACGTACTGCCGAATACACGTGCATGTATGCGTATTGCACTGCCACTCCACACGACACAGAGTGAAAATGCACAAACAAACAACCGCGCTCTCGGGACTTTCCGGGAGCCGGTGAAAGAAAGCTCGCCCGTATTAGTTGTTTCGCAAAAGCGCCAGCACGGTTTGAATGGAAAATGCTAAAGCCGAACAAAGGGAAAAATAAAATGCGAGGAGGGTCGGAAAGCTCCGTTGAGCGAAGCTGCATACGATGCAACCACGGTCGATCGATACAATTGTGTGTGTGGGTTAGGGTGTGTATGTGTGTTGTTTACGAAACGATTGATGATACGAAAAGGGGTACCGCGCACCCCGTGATTATAAATTTCTCGTCATCGACGGTGGATCAGCGACTCCCGAGAGGGTTATGTTGTTTGCCGACGTTAATAGAGGGCTGAGAAAAAAAAATTGTTATTTCTTCATTCGTTCTTGAGTTCATTTATACAGGTTGACCTCATGTACCGACGACCAAGCTGTATACGTATAGATATAGTCAAACCGAGTAGCGGAAGTCTGCATGCGTAGATATTTCAACATCCTTGACGACCCCTCGGCTAACTCTATTCATTCGATACACAGCGGCACGGCTGCATCCGTCATCATGGAATTTACTTTTTTGTCTTTTTTTTTTATTCTCGAGTTTTCTCCATTACTTCGGAGTGAACACTCGTCCGCTGGAACGGAACGAAGAACAAAAATGCAACAGATACATCGAGAGTCGTGGACGGGACTGGTTGGGGAGTTCGTTAAGGGACATTACATGTTGCCTCATTAATAATGTTTCCATTGTCAGGCAAGCAGGAAATATTGTCCGATGTTAAAAAAAAGAACGTGACGTGACCTCACTTTTCATTGAAGTTTTGCTTGACATCGTCGACTTCTGCCATAAAAATGAAGGAACAGCGAAAAATATATCAGCTGCATGTCAATTAAATAGTGGAATATTTTTAGAAAAATAAACAAATTTCAAACTTTGACGATCCCTATTGTTTAGCATTATTTTGACATGGCTAAAATTAATAATGGTAATCCCGATACAAGAGCCTGGGCGGTAGAGTGGGGGGGAATTTATTGTGAATGAATAATCGGTATCCGAACCCAAGGCAGGGTCATGTTGTTACATCGAATTTGTGAGGGGAATATTCGGTAGCACAAACGTTCTGGGGCTAAATTCCATTGCACGAGGATTCCACATGAAAATGGACAAAGAGTTTTCGCGGTTTAAATATGATGGAGGACACGTTCCTGATCCTGTGAGTGATAATGAGAACCGGGAGTCAAAAATCAAATTACATCGTCGATGTGAAAATCGGTTGCTAAGTAATTTGCAGCAACTAACAAAAGATAAATTAAATAATCGAAAATAAGGGTAAGTTTACTAGTTTTATACCGAGTCCAGAAATACGTCGTCCTAATTATCACTCCGAAAATTCGATCGATAGAATTCCACAAAATTAGATTGCATTACCCAGATCGAGCGTCGCACTTTCAAATCTTATCTATAATCCACATCGTACACTATATAGACGATACATTATACGATTTTATTCCCATTATAGAATTAATTGTTTTTCCTTCCTCCAGATTCATCGACGATTGATCTGGAACTCGACTTTTGGAATCGAAGTGAACCCCGAGGACCGAAAGATTTCGGAAGCTCGGAGAGAGATTGAATAGAGTATCAACCGAGACTCGTCATTCGAGTCGGGGGGGGTTGTTCCTTCCCTCAGTCTCACACCTCAGGGGTAAAAGACAATTCGGTAGCTTCGCCGCAGTATTTCAATATACCCCGGAGACGGTTGTCGAGACACACGCGCGTCGTACAGTCAAAAAGTCGTGGGTGCACGATCCAAAGGATTCCCCGCCCCCCCCCTCCCTCCGCCCAACGAACCACCCTTCCACGACCACGAACGAAAATCGCAGTCTCGCCTCGCCTCTCGCACCCCTGGGCGGCCAAAAATGTTTCTCCCTCGATGCATGCAGAATCTGCAGCTAACCCACACCCCGTTTCGCCTTACCAAGCCCCAACCCCCAACCCGCAAGCCCTCCCCATCCACTCCAGTTCGGCTCAAACACGAGTGAATTCTCCAGGAAGAATCCCGTTCCCGTTTTTCGCGGCAACTTTCCTAAAAATAATTCACGGGGAAGCTTGGCACGTGGAGGGGGAAGAGGGTTGTGGCTGGTTGAGGACTCGACTGTCGTACGTTGGGGGAATACTTACGTGTGTCAAAATTCAAGCTAGACCGTGTTGGCTCGTGACGCGACGTATCCTTTTCCTTTCGTCCTTTCCCGGCCACTATATATACATATATATATCTATACACATAATATATATAGACCACGTGCTATCCATGCACTTCCCGGAGGCTGCACCGGGGCGCAGTGGCTCCGCTCTGACACTTGTGGCCCTGGGCAATGCTCAGCTATTATTATTTTCATATTCCTTGCCGCTCGTGTCGTCAGCTCTTCACCGAGCTCTGATACCTCCCTCTCCGGCTCTTTCGCCACGTTGGTTTTCCGTCTGTCTGCGCGTCTCTCTGTCTGGCGTCGCGGCTAACGTTTCCCGCAGCAACGGATCGCCCGAGAAAAATACTTTAAAAAAAAGGCCAACGCGAAACGGCGCGCGTCTCATTCTAAAATAACATCCGTACATCTCTGGCCCTCAAACTTTTTCCGTCCTCGTCGTTTTCTCTTATCCCGTTCTCAACTCTTTTTTTCGGATGTTTCAACACCCGTTTTCAGGGTGCGGGACGCTCGCCCGGTTTCTCTACCTTCGCGCGGGAGCGTTTCGTGGTGTCCCCGGGGTGACGAACGAACGTGTGGTACCAAAACCTACCCCCGGAAGGCACACCTCTTTGCTTCACGTTACTGCTAACGTAACGAACGAATGTATATAGCTATATATAAGTACACATATATGGGTATAATAGAAACTACGAAGGGAACCCTCTTGGCAAACTCCTGTACGCGACACGTGGCTAACGCTTCGCGACAACCGACTTTTCCTTTGTTGCACTATGACAGAAAGATGAGCAAAAGAAATAATAAAAAACGAAAAATAAATAAGGAATTTTCGTAGTGCGAGCCGGGCCAAGGGAAGGACGTGGAGAACCTGCGAAAAACGTTTTCTGACGGTGAAGAAAAAATCTTCGAACATTCATGTCCAACAAGTTTCGAGCTTCCGCGAAAGACATGGAAAAAATTGTATTGTGAGAGCTCATCCCGCAGCTTTTCTCAACTGATAAATGAAACAAAAATTGCTGGATAGATAAAATAATCGACCGATCGTTCGTTGCAGCCATGACGTATTCGTGACGCAATAAAGTGATAAAAGTATGAAATAGTTACCCCCGCGACATTCGCCATTTGTAAGCGAGGTGCGGAAAAAAAAAACATTCACGAGAGACTGCGTGGACAGTGACGTGTGGGAGAGTCTTGAAAAGATACGGGTTTGCCTCGACGTACGAAATAATGCTATCAATATGAAGAAAAGAACGGTGAAAGCAAAAGGGAGGATGAAAATCGTTCGAGACGAGTCGAGTGAGAGAGAACAATCGCAAAGGCAAAAAGCCTCGTGATAATAGAAATCGATTTGTCAGGCGAGCTTTTACATTTCGACGGGACGTTTCTCGGTCGTGGATTTCGTCGAATCTGATAGCCGACGGTCTTATCCCACGGGATACCGCATTCCCCGTTGCGTTACTCTGCAGCAATGTTTCTCTCGACGTCGAATTCGTTGTATGACGGTGCTGTTGAGACTGTGGCAATGGGGTGGGGGTAGAGGAAGACGAGGATGGAAAAATTTCGAGCTTTACGTTGCTACGCTTGGCTCGGCCACTTCTCATCGTGCCAAATCGTACTCGAGGACGGGAGGGAGAATGGGGGAATGGTGAGAGAGGGGTGTCTGAGAGATGTCCGGACGAGTGTGAAGAGCGGAAGCCGAAGCCGATTTTGTCCGCAACCATCCAACAACCGTCCACCCACTCCTGACCAACGTTCGCCCGTGGAGGCTCTTTGCCTTGCTTTCCTTATAAGCTGTACAGATAGAAATCTTGTAAAATGGCCCGACAATGACAAATATTATGGGGATCAGTGGGACAGGAGGCGCTATTTATTTTCCGGGATACCAGTAACATACCAACACCCCTACTCGGCCCGAGGGTGAATTGAACGAAATTCATTTTGATTGTAAATAAACAAATTTTCGAAAAAATTGTGTAGGAGCGAATATTATTCTTTTTTATATACAATTCATGTTTAATCTGAAGAAAATATCAATGCAATTCTCCAACATTGAGATAAAATAATTGTGTGTGTGATAAAATGTTGTGTAATCAACTGAATATTCTGATTGTCAAACGATAATTATTTTTCAAACTCTACCGAGTATTTATCATTAAAAAAAATATTAAATTCGTTCGTGCACTTGACCGGATATCGATTCAACAGATCAAATCGTTTTTCGGAATACCAGCATCTTGGCAACATTCGGGATATGGTTATTTAAGCCTCTTGGATAGAAAAAAATATTTATTTCCTAGGGTTAGATGATGAATAATACTTCTCAGGGTGTGTTATACAGGGCTGGTGGTGTAATCCGGTTGGTTGTGCGGGATAGGCTCGGCACCGCTGTGACCAGGAATCATAATTACAGTTCACTGAAACAGAGAGAGAAGGAAAAAGATCGAAAGAGGTGGAGGCAGAGAAATAGTCGGAGAAAGGGTGTATGAATATTGGGAGGAGAGCTCGACTCTGGAATGGGAATAAAAACTTAAAGCCCCATTCACAAAGCCGCGGGGTATCGTGTGGGGTGGTACCGGGTGAGAGGCGAGGGGCGGTGGAGGCGTAGCCGAACGAGTTAATTGAAAACTACCGAAAAGCACAATTTCGCGAGAAATTATTTCTATTCATTAGCCACGGCGAGGGCGAGGCAGAAGCGCGAGCCGAGCGGGTTAAGAGAATGGAGGCGAGGCGCGGTGCAACCGATGGTTGAACGGGTTTGCGTCGCTTCTGCTCATTTAGCAGCGTGCAAAGTGTATTACAAAAATATGGAAAATATCATTTGGAAAAAAAAATATCACCCGTACGAATTTTAATGGCGCACTGGTGACGATGGATGAAAATTAATCTGTGACTTAATGTTTTCGAGACAACAATTAAAAATTTGACGTAAAAACAATTGAAAACCCAAATAAAACAATCAAAACAACAGAAGAAGGAATATAATGTTTGGCCTACACGAAATATCGAAAGAATTGAATTCGAAATACGGAAAAATAAAAATTATATTTTCGTCCTCGAGCAAATTTCGACATACGTAATAAATTTTATACTTTTTACAAGAATACATCTTCGTTCTGTTCAACGAATAAAACTCACAAGAATGCTTTCATTTCTCGCTGCTCAACCGAATTGCTCGACCCTTAGTGTAATTGTCCAACATAAATACAATCCTGCGCCTAGCGTTGACTCACTGCAGCACGATGTTTTTTTTTTTTTTTTTTTTTTCGTTATTTTTCGTTTTCGTCGACGTAATTTTTGCTTATAAGCACAAAAGCTCTCTCCTTCGTCCCGTGGCTCGGTTCGGTCGGACACGCGCGTCGAGCACACACGAGACTCCGGACCTTCCCCCGGGCCGTGCAGAGCTTTTTTTTAGAAACCGCTTTGGCAAATCAATTTATGGCATTGCGGCGAGGAAGCTCGGCGAAACCACCGCGTTTTCATTGTCCACCCTTGCACGGGGTACCTACACACACGCAGACACACGAGAAAGACGATTGTACGTCCCGCGCCCTTTGCTCTCTTCTGGCTAAGCCTTTTGTAGCTCCTGGCCATTGTTGTGACGGAAAAATTATGTCGTAATGCTTGTTTACCGCCCTCGCCACCTTCTCCTCCCGCCCTCCGTCGGTTATCCATAGGTAACCCGAGATAGAACATTTACCGAACCGAAGCCGCTTCCTACTGGATCTTTCGACGTTTATTTCGTGCCATCAGCGGAACCATTCATCCACCATGGCGAGGTCAAAGAGCTTTTCGTTTCATCAAATGGCTATTGATTTTGCGCAATTTTTTTCCGTCGCCAAATCTAAACAGTTTATTCGGAAAACTTGAATTATTAAATAAATTGAAAAAAAATTGATGCAAGTCTGATTGAATCGAATAAAGTCGATGAGATAGCAAATTCAATGAGACATCGTGATTAAAAATTATACTAATATTAGATAGAATTATTCTGCAATATTGATATTAATTTCATATTGGAATGGCTATATAATAATCAGTAATAGAAATGATTAGTTAAGTGAGAAATATTTATAATGAATTGAATGTATTATGAATTATAATTTCCACCCTCGGATCATGAAACATAATTCTATAAGACACATTAAATACACTATCAATCATTATTTGGGATCTTGAACTATTCGACATTACAACCTAAATAAATTAAATAAAATTCAAAAAAATTTCCCACCATTGTTGTCTGGAAAAAAATATGTCCTGCATTCATTCAACTTTATTGGCTGAGACCGAACAAACCAGGATCGCGGTGTACGCATCAAACTCGATTTATTTCGGATCACGTCGTTGCGGGAAAAATTCGTCGAGGGCTTTGACTGTCGCACTTTTTCGCTCCCGTTGATTTCTCACTCGGTCCGCGTCGTCCCCGCCGCGGGGCCGAGCTGTCTCTCCCGGACCCGCGAGGGGAATTCCAAGTGTATTTTCGTCAGTCAATGAATTTACAGCTCCCCACTTACCGGGCGAAGAGAAACACCGGGAAAACCAAGAGAGAGAGCGAGGACCAACCGCTTAACGAGAACGGCTTCGCGGCACGTGAGGAAAAAAAAGGCCGAACGGTCTCGACGCGGGGGTGGCTCACCAACGAAGCTTCGGGGCTCTCGTGGCTCGCCGATGCCGGTGCTCACCACCGGCCCGGTCTTGAGGGGTGAATTAACGCGAAACAAGTACGCGTTGAACGTGGCTCTCACTTTATTGCGTCTCGTTTCGTAGCGGAGTATCTCGTTCGCTCGACCAATCGAGAGAACGAACGAAGAAATTCCTTCAATCGTCGAACAGCAACCTTCTGTTTTTTTTTTTTTTTTTTTTTTTTTTTTTTCGTTTTTTCGCAACCGTTGATCTCGTTTGGAAATGTAATGATTTTTTTTAACTGCGTCGGCGTTGATGTCATAATGTATGGAAATAAAATTACTATGCATTGTGAAATTCCGTAAAATCATCTGGGAGTGTGATTAACGGCAGGAAACTAGATATTCGGATTAACAAACAAAATTATGATTTTTTTATCAACCGAGAATTTATTTTTGAATGATATTTGGTTCGTTGGTTCGATCGACGGAATATTGATTGAACGACGGTAAAATATATTCACTAGGAAATCAAAATTCATATGTTTCGCCTAAGCTTTGAAAACAGGTCAATACGGAAATCCTGGAGAAGCTAAAAACTTGATTAAATAAATAAATTTAAAAAAAAGCAAGAAATGCACCCAATAACGAGGTTGAAAAATCCCCATCGACGGTTCGATGATCGTCCGAGAACCTTAGCCCTTGCTGTGGTTAGCATGGGTAGAGATTTCACTGAAAAAGTGAGACAAGGCGAATTCGAGCGAGACGTCAGCGCATGTGTTTGCGTGTGTGTAGGAATGTAGAGAGAGGAGAGGAAACTGAACGTTGTGGCAGCAAAACGTATCACAGAAACTATGCCACAAGCACGGCAGACCTACACGGCGCAATCCCTTGGTTGCTGGGCCTATATCGTGCTTTCGGCGCCAGCCCCCGGTCGCGGGAATAATATCTCGGTAATACCGGGCGTGCGTTCGGTTCGGTTGGTCCGCTATGAAACCCGTGCACACTCCCAAACTAGTTTATAGCCAATTGTTATTAAGGCAGACGCCCTGCTCGGGCTTGAATACGTGTATCTATATATACGTAGATATCTATAATATTGGCAAAGTCGGTATATGGATATCCATGGGTAGGCACTAAGTCTCCGCTGTTGCGGGTAGGAGTGGGCTTGGTCTGAACCATTCTCACGATCGGCATTATGAAAAGCGAACGATAAAAAGAATGTGAAAAAGAAAGAAGGGGAGAGAGAGAGAGAGGGAGAGAAAGAGAGATGTAGACAAGAAAAAAATATTGTGGAAGATTCATAAATATATATTGATACAATAATAATTTGTTTCATAAAATATTATATATTATATATAAATAGCCGTAGTATAAGACTCTATAATGTTATGATATGAATATTCTAGCAGAGAGAGAAATATTATGAAAGATATATAAAGCAAATTATTATTATTAATATAATAATAATGTATTTACATAAATATATATTTATACATACATTTTAGAAGAGGAAGAAGAGAAAAAACGCACGGGAATGAAGGGCTGAGGAAAAACGAGAAACGTATAGTGGCGACGTTAAACGGCTCATACACGTGCGCGGGGGCAGGTTGCGTGGAAAAACGCGATGCTAGAATGTGGCAATATACAGAGCGAGCGGGAAATTAACAGGGAAATACAGTGCGAAGAGCGGAAGCGAGACAGAGTCCGAAGAGTCTCTCGGACTCACTGAGGGAGAGGAAGGGAGAGCTTTTGCTCCGATACACTGATGCTTTCACCGCGTTGTCCGAGTGGACGTTGGTACACGAGGCACTTGTAATTCCGGTCCTCGTGACCATCCGCACAACGTACGAGGATATACAAATACACGTTTGACGGTGTTTCAGTGGGTTGTAATACGCAAGCTCGTGCACCACGTAACCCTCAATAAGAGCGTTAACATTTTTGTAACATTCTAATTAGGGGCATGGTAATGATTCGTATGGGATAGAGTGAAGAACTTGCTTTGGCGACTTTTGTCGACAAAACTTTTCGGGTGGAATTATTCGAACGCTGTAATACATCCAGGATTGATTTTTGTGTGATTTTTTTGGGTTACAAAATTTTGTGAAATTTTTTGCATCCATTGCTGGACAATATTAATCATGATTTCAAACTTTTAACGTCTTCGGTAAAATTGGAGAAGATAAATTCATTATTAAGAAGATATTTTTGTTTCTCGTGTAGTCACGATCAAGATTCAACACATTTTCGTGTAATTTAATTCAATAAAAATTATCAAATGGTAACAAAATAATAAAATCAAATCAAAAACGTACTGGAAAAAAATGAAAGCAAACGAAATATTGCTATTCAAGGCCGAACGATGCTGTATATGTTATTAGCAATAACCGCAGTTTTGTCTCGCGTAGTCGTAATCAAGATTTCACTCGTTTCCTGTGCAATATCCGAGCCACCCCCTCAACCCGTCCCTCCTCTCGTGGCCCAGCATCCCTCACTCCTCATCTAAGCTCCTTCGACCCACGATATTGTGCACGACAGGAAGAACCTCTCGTACGACGCGGCACCAAACGACTCTGCGAACCGGGCTCCCGCATCGACGTCGACGGATTTCGTCCTATTCACTGATAAATCGCACGGCGACGTCAACGGCGATGACGACGACGACGACGACGAAAGGGTGAATGTTGAAAAATATTCGTGGCACAGAGTTTCGTCAATGGGTTTGGTATCGAAGACCCCACGCCGTTATCCTCCCCTCTTCCTCTCCTCGTCGCCCCACCGGCGTACAGTAAACTCAACAATCCTTCGACATAATACTTTCAAAGTCGTAAACCTGCTCTCGGTCTCTGACATCCGACGAATATCTTCGCGAAATTCCATCGAAACTTTTGAAAACCCACACGTAAGTCATACGACAAAGGCGATTACGAAAATTGTCCAATCGTCGCGTTGACGTAGTTTCGTCAAACGCAATTTGTCCCAACGATTCTTGAGAAATGCGCGTAGATCGAGGACAAATTCCGAACAATCGTATAAATAAATTGTCACTTTTGGTAAATCGTTTTTCAACCCCCAACCATGGGCTATCGAAAATCCCGTTCGGAAACAGCTGCATCCCTATCACATCGATGAACAATAATTCGTCCGATCTGGTTACTCTTTTGGGGCCATGGAATAAATAAATAATCTTAATAAATGAAATGAGAATTTTTTTGCCCGTCTTTTACGTTAAATTGCTGAAGAACTCACGTATATAATCAACGTGCCATGTCAGCGTCTCTCAGTGGCCGAGGAACAATGCACCACTGACCTGTAACATAGCAATGAAAAAAGACTTGAAACAATAACCGATCAAAAACATTTCAATCCATTCAGCGGGATATGCACCAAAATGACCATGAGTAAACGTCGCACCGGTAAACGATAAGAATTGATAAAACCTGGTGCAAAGCGCGCTCTGAGGAAGTGAAACCACTGGATTGAATTTGGGATGGAAAAATGTTTTGTTTTTCAACGCGAAATCTTCTGGGAATGATTGAGGGTCAATCGGAAATTTGTATTGGTTGACTTCCATTGATTATATACCCGACAACGTTGGGATGCACTTCACGCTGTTTTGGGGACGTCCGGTACATCCGTTTTTTCCCCTCATGTTTTGCCGTTGATGTTGGCATAATTATTAGGACACCGAACAATCGAAATAGCTACAAAACGGCAGATGTCATTAAGACGACGACGTTAGAATGAGAAGGACGCAGATGACATAATAATCTCTGTTCTTTAATTCAATGTAATGAATTGTAGTAGCTCAGAATTTCGTGATGCGGCTAGTGCTGCATGCCGAACGTTGCATATGATTCTCCACGAACCCTTCCAACCCTAGAAGTTTCACTGAAAAAAATTGCGAAAAAAAATAATCGATGATAACAACAATAATCCCAAACGCCCGGAGGGTGGTATGACAAAAAAACCCCGGAGTGAATCCAAGAGTTTATTTGGTCCCGGATGCCAGATCGTCGCGAGAGCCTGGGCTCCCGTATAGAAAGGGTAGTCGGGCAAAACAACGACCAGTGTCAATGCATAAACCTGACGTTATCCTCGGACTTGGCTGGCCAAGTTCACTCGAGACAGTGCGACCTGTTCGGTCACGTTCGCGCGCTCGAAGCGAAGCCGTTAATTAACGAACTCGAAAAGTAACACACACAGGGTTGATGAGGTGGGAGGGTAAGAGAAGGGGTAGGCAACGAGTTGCGAGAAGCCCACGAAAGAGGATGACGAAACGGAACACGAGAGGGAGGCGTTCTCGCTACAGGACGGAAACGCGACTCGTCACGGGGAGATTCCCGGCTACTCGCAGTGGATATACACAACTCGCACATGTAGATCGAGTCGAACGAGTGAGTATATATATATATATATGTGTGTGTGTATATATGTACACGTAAAAGGGTCGGTGTCTGGCCAGACGGGCAGAAATGAAGCAGCAAGGGTTTTGTTTGTCCAGCAGTCCACCCCTTTCCTTCCTCGGTTTTCACCCCGCCAGCCCCTGTCCCGAGTTGTGGACGTCGTTCCTCGGTGCATGAACCCCCGTTTTCTCTGGTCCGGACTCACCCCCTCTCTCTTCGCCCTTGCGCCCACCGGACTTCACTTCTCCGCACATCCAGCTTCGAAACCCATCGAGAGAGGGCTCACGTCGTGTAACAATGCAACGAATCTTGTATTTGCGCGATGTTTGCTCACATCCTTGCGGCATGTATATGTATGGATGGATGTAGAGATATACGTTTTTTTTTGCTCAGGGGTGATGACGACCGAAGATGGTTGCTTTAATATTGATTACTTCTAGCCAGTTTTGCGGAGTCATCTTGTTTATCGGAAGAATCGCGGGCTGTTGAGATTATGGATAGGCATCGATTTAATGAAAATGTATTTAAAATAATGTTATTAATAAATAACTGTCGTCTATTGTCGTGGGCCGATTAAAATTTTTACATTTGTGTATTAAATGTGAATAATCCAAATTAATTATTTCATTATATTGGATTTTAGTATTCAATCGAGATAATAATCTTTGATCATTCCGTAAAGAAAATATTTTAAATGAGAACAAAATATTTTCGCTGTCTTCGTAATGCACACGCCGCTATTTGATTGTCATCAGCTGTTCAGTTGAGTGCAGTAATAATTATACTAAAATACATGGTTAAACAGGAGAAAAATTTGTTTTGCAAAATTGTCAACTAATGGAAATTTCGCATTAGACTTCCACCAATCCCAGGAAATTTCGCGTCGAAAAACAAAATCATTTTCCATTCCAGATTCCATCAATAAGTTTTACGACCTCGAAGCGTGCTTCGCACGCACTACATTATTTTATTTTCATCCACATCGATGTAACGGTATGGAATCAATTTTCAGCGGGATCATGGAACGATGGAACGACGGTAATGAACGCTCAAAAGAATCCCAATAGCACGAAACAACCCGCAGAAATGATGCGATTGCCGTTTTAAACAGTTGGGATTTTGATCGCACACGGATGGACAAACGGTCCCGCAAACGAGAAAATACGCCACAGTCGAAGCAAATCGAAACTCACCCTCCAATGAATCGTCGAGCTGACGATGAAGGAAGGAACAAAAATAAAAAGAAGGGTGAGCAGCATCACAATCGTGGACTCGAGCTGTCTCCCGCACTATGCTGAATTTCTCGACCTTCATGAGTACCGCCGCAATCACCGATCGGCCAATACGGAATCACCGACGTCCGGTTTGTTGTCGAAGCTTTGGTGATTACACAAATGAGGTTGCTTGGCGTGATTCAAATATAACGTTTGTGCTGTACAAAGAACTGGGGAATGGGTGACGCCGTCCTGATGGTTCCTTTTTACATGCTCGGGTCACATATATGGAGATTGAAAAAGATTCGAAGGGAACGAGCACGCCGGGTTACCCGGAATAATGTTATTCGGGAAAACAAAGGAAAAGATGGAAAAAATGTTCACCACTGTGTGGATGCACGGAATTGTTCTGATATGGGGATATTTTTCATTGATTGTAACAACCGCAATGTCAAGTTCATGATTTATGGATTTTTGTTAAAAAAAATGAAGTAATTAAGACGTTGAAAGAGATGGCGGAAGTTTCATTACATACTCACCCTAAGTTAGAATTTAATATGTCACGTGCAATAATTGATTTCATTGAATGTATCGATTGAAAGACGTAAAAACATGCGACAAAAATCCTAAAAATATATAAATTTCAACATTTGATAATATTTTCCATGCAGAATCGATATCCATGTCAAACAATACAAGATTAACCGATCTTCTCCCAAATTCAAACGCACATTAAAAAGCTTCCACAATCTTCAATCCATCCAGCTACAACAACGAACCCTTCCTCGCGGAATTTTACCGACCTACCTCGTACAAGACGTATAGACGGCGATATCGAAACGCCACCGTCGACGAATAGGGCCGAGAAGGGTTGTGTGGACTTGTGTGAAAACATGTGGAACCTCGAGCCGACTATGGCGCCCCAGCAGAGAGCGGACGAGGAGGTTACAGGGGGCAGAAGTGCTAGGTGGCTATACCGTCTTGTCGGGGGTTGGAGTGTGCCGGAGCTGTAAGGGCTGGGCAGCCGGCGTTGCCGCAAGTGGGAGATCGCCGAGGCGGCGACTGGAGAAGGGGGAGATGGTAATTGTATACGCAACGGGAGAATGGCAAGGTAAACAAAACTATGTAAGATTGCCCCATTAATATACATATCTCCTGGTTCAGTTTAGTTCGAGTATAGTACGAGAGAAGCAAGTAGTAACAGCCGAGCTTTGCCAGACCCCCACATTGTGAACTATCTTTCTCACTCGTGACCCTTTGGATCTCCACGTGCTAGCTTCGCCGAGGCTCTCGACTACTCTCTCACATGCACGTACATTCGGAGAGGGCCCTTCTCACCGCACAACCGAGGGTGTGAGTAGTCTTGGCCTCAGACTTCGGGGTTAGGCTTTGCCTAAGCGCGAGCTACCAGAGAACAGGGTACACAATGGATATTGAGGCTATAATTTACGCGCTGATTGTTAGCGGGACGAAGCGCAGGGGGAGAAGCTAGGACTGCACCCCTGCGCGAAGCAATCTATGGATTCCTCCGAGCGACGTCGAACAGTATCGCTAACCACCCCTCTAACTACCTTCTTGAATTTGTATCAGCTGAATCGTGGCTAGTGTACCGCAACCATGCCCATTGTCGGGTTCATCCAATACCAGATGACTTCTCATCACGTCCATCTGTTTTTCAACTTCGTTATGGTTGTCGTAAGAATTAGTATCCATAGCTGAGGAATCGATTGAGCAAATCTTATATTCTAGGTGATTCGAAAATTATCGAATGATTAAATTATCAAATTTTTGTATCCATCATCTGATATGAGACGAATTTTTATCATAGTCTATTTCTTCATTCACTCGACAATTCTAAGTGCAAAAATTACCATCCAGATCTAAGGAGCCAATAAAATAAATATGATACTTTCAACGACTTTACATTTATTAAATTTTTTGTACCTAACGCTAAAATTATTCCCCAGCTTTTTGCGCACCGATAAATATATTATAAGCCAAACGACCAAAATAAGACATCGTTTATCCTCGACGACGTTATTGCCGAAATAATTCAGCCGGTCCTACATTGTATCTAAAACGTTTCGATAATCGAGGTGGAATGATCGGTGATCTGCGAGGGCTTGATTCAAAGTCCGCTTAACTCGTGGTTATAATACAAGCTTGTATAACTATAACACTGTTCCAGTAGCCGGGTCTTGGAACACGTTTCTATATAGTTATAAATTAATTAGAAGGGTTAAATTCGCGAGGTTGGGTAACCCAACTAAGTCTGAGAGAGTGAGTCGCGGCGGGAGGGGAGGGGGTCGAGACGGGTCGCTCGCATGCGCTATCCGGGCTATCCAGTGCCAGGATCCAGGGGGATCTTGGTAGTTTGGCAAGCTGGTTGAAGTTGCTGTGTTGCCCCAATGTTTGTGGCCCTCATTGCGAGAGGGTTGCGAAAGGGAATGGCTCGGCGGGGCATCGGAGAAAACGAAGGTTTTCATAGAGAACCGAACAGCTGCCATTTATCGAGGGATAATAACACGATAATCCTGCGGGGCCAGTGATCACCGCATAGATGCATACGACGTAGCCATCGATTAATAAACGGTTGAGCTCTTCCCAATTCGAATAAGTCTACAAGATTCTTAAACATTGGAAGAAAAATTTAATACACGCCATCTTTTGGGACGAACAGTGAGGAAAAAATATTATTCTTATTTTTTTCTATTATGTGACTTATTCGACCGGTATTATTCAATTACCAATTTAAATCTTGATCTAGTTGAACAGAAAAAACATACATTCAATCTTATTGATTGAAAAAAAAATCATGAAAATAGGCAATTTTTACGGCCGCCACACTAGAATAGTCTATATTGTTATTGTTATTTATCAGATGTATTGCACCAATAGAAAAATAATTACCCTTTAATAAATACACGCAATTTGAAATTGTTATTATTTTTTTTTCGTGGCTCGACGGATAGCATACCGATGCCACTCATGATAGACCGATAAATATATACATAAATACACAAAAAACATTTATATTGCGTGAAGAATCCAAGCCGAATGCTTGGCAAAATAGTTTGTTACGTGCAGCGTGAACAATACACAAAACGCAACGAGTGTGATGCAGAGAATCGACGGGAATTTCACATCGACGGGATGAGGAAGCTCTAGCATACGTGGGTGCCAGACGAGATTAAAATTCGAGAGCCTGTGAATACCCGTAAAATTAATCCAATATGTTAATCGGGGAAAATCTCTCCCCGAAGTCAAAGGATATTAATTCACAAATATTCTCGAATTCCTGCCCTCTCCACCAGCCTCCAATGTGAAATTATATTTCATTATTTGTAACAGTCATAAAGTGACCCTCACCCTTGCCCGATACTTGATACATGTGGGTTTTACGTTGAAATCGTATCAAACTACGGTGGAATTCAAAATTTCGTCATTCGTTTGAATCAGCTCCCCCGGAATCTCGTTCAATCAAAATGCACAAACGAAAAGGTATCGTCATTAATTCAATCATTATTCATATCGGCAAATATAATGAATGCCGAAATATTTTCTCAATCGTGATAAAAATAGAAATAATCAATGTGATCGACGATTCAACGACAAAAAATCACTAGAATATAAAATTATTAGTTTTATCTCTGATGTATGACATGACAGTAGCGTGAACTCAGAATACGATCTAACTTCGAGTTACGAGCAATGATAATCGACGATTCATAAAACCAAATTCATCAAAATAATTCGAAAATTAAATATCATTAAATTCGACAAAAAAATTGAAACATGTCGGATCGTCCCATTCGTTTCCGATCCATCCCTAGGGTTTACTGAAAATATGTTTGAAACCTCGAAACGACGACGATCGTCTTACCCTCGTAACCGATGAGGATATGAGTGAGTCCTGATTGATGACAACGTCTGGAATGACGTTGGTCGCCGTTCGTTCGCGCGGTGAAGTGGACTTTAACAAATGGTCATTGTGCCCCGGTGTCTCTCAAGCTCACCCAAGTCTCCGACTACTTGGGATGCGGCGTGAGGATCTATGCTCCCCATTTCTCATCGTGCCGTTCGTGAGAGCAAACAATGGCCCTTCGAAACCGCACCCGTAAGAAGTGTCGTTGCCCGCGGGGGCGAAGGAGGAGGGAAGTACGAATGGGCTGCCAGTGGTTAGGACGGTGTTGGACGGCGTGCCGCCATCGTAGGAACAGGTTGATCAAAGTCACACGAGAATGACTTAACGATCGAGAAAACTAACCCCACAAACTGGAAAAAAAAACTCACTCGCTCGCCATTCGGAAGTAAAAAAAGCTTTCGATCATTCAAAGTGAATCATAAAAATACAACGGTAGAACTACGTCTTCGATCTAACGTCATCTGAATAGGTGACTTTTTAAAATTTTTTTTACGTGAAACAAATTGCCGGCACAAGATGTCAAAGGGTAGGAGTTGGAATTTTCGAGGACTGTTTTACAGCTTCTTTGGGAACCGCGTTGCAGACGTAACGTCGAGCGTAAACTGTCCTTCGGGACCTTGTTACTTCAATTCGCTTGAACACCCTCGACAACACGGCTGGGGAGGGAGAAGAGTAGAGGTAGGGGCTTACGAGAAAGAAGAAGTTCGTAAAAGCAACTCAACCCTCGGACTGTGCGGTTCGTGTTGTATCTATAAACGTTCCTAAAAACCATGCTCACGATTCATATACATGTATATATCTATATTTTCTTCTTCCTCTCCGGCGGTCTTTATAGTCGTCGGAAGATAATCGCCCGGCGATAAGCGCGAACCGTGAAAACTGCATCAAACTTGTGAGACTCGGAGGCCTCGAGCTGCCACACGATTAGCAGTCCTTTCCGACACACCAACGATATTATATTTAACTGTAATGTATACATTTTTTGCAATTATATTTTTTTTACATTTCTCAGGTCCCGATTATTTTTGTTTTATTCTATTTTATATTATCTTATTATTATTTCTTTTTAGTAGCTGAACATTCTTAGAGGGATAGTTTTTCGAATAAAGTATCATCAACATTACATGTGTTTTTATTTTTTTTCCAAAATATGTTAATTCAACCAAAGTTTCTTGTTTATCAAACAATGAACAAGATTTCGTGGTCCCAACGTCCATAAAAAAACGTTTAAAACGAAAAAAGGGTTGACGCGATGAGAAACTGAATGACGTGGAGGGGGAGGGGGGTCAGAAAGCGTTGGAAGAACGAGAGCGAGAGGGAAATATGGGATAGAATGCTGTCCAGTGGTATTGTCGTGGTACATTGTCCGTTGTCCAGCAGCGAAGCCGCAAAAAAAAAATCGTCCGGCGAAGCTAATGGTGTATAAAGTCCCGATATCAAAGTAACTCATCCGTGTAGGCCACGTGGCCGGCTTTTACGCGCGTCATACGCCGGCCAGACTCTTTTCTATCCCATTTTACGAACGGTATCCACTGTTCTACGGACTTCCACGGAAACGCCAGAGCTTGGAAAAAAATGAAATAAAAAAATTTTAACTCCAAAAAATGAAGAGAATAAAAAGAATTTGACAGAAATAAGCCTAACCGATTACAATTCATCGTTCTGTTTCAGTGAGCTTTCGATAACAATTTTTTTCAGATTCAATACTTCAGTCGTTCAAGCATTTTTTTTTCTTTTTCGAACAAAAGAATTTCGAGACTTATCGTAAATTTATGGATGCAATTGTCGAGAAGGTTTTGCAAATACAAGACTGGCAAGTGTAGCATCAGAATCACCGACAAATTTCTCGCACGAAGACATTCCACGGAAAAGTAATCTTGTTTCGGCAATTTCGAAGATTGCATCCTCATTTGTTTGTCGGATGCATTCGATGTTCACGTTTTATTCTCCGGTGTACAAGAGCTTCTCGCGAACCGATGGGAAATCCAATTGGTTACAGTTTGGAAGCTTTCCAGTCTCGAGAAAATTTCGCGACTCGTCGATGAATAATCGTCGAAAATAAAACATTCCCCGAAAGCTCTTCCCCGACTCGGGAAGAAACCGCCACCGACTCCAAATTGCATAGCCCATCGATTGAACAAGCCCGACATTACCCGCTAGCTGAGATATACGTACGTCACTCCACAAGAGCGGGTAGGAGCAACATATACCACATCGATTATATTTTCCTGTACTTTTTCGCCAATTTCGGGCTCTTAGGGCACGTCCACCGTTGAAGCGGACATCAAGACGAATTCAAATGATTGCACAAACAGCAACAGGGTGATCCAGAGACGTCAGGCATGGCGTAGGAATTACGCGTTCAACGAAGAATATGAAGAATACGGGTTTTCTTTCCTTGTTCAACCGCTTCACCCTCTCCTCCAACCTCCAAAAACCAAAGAGGATGGGAGGCGAAAGCTACGGCGAGATCGGGATGGGCGTAAGCAACTCGAAAGTAGGAACCTCCGAGCCATGCTATACATAACGGCAAAACCAAGTCTGTCCGGGTGTAATGGTCGATGGGCACGCGATCCCACACCATTTCCTTTCTCTGCCTCCACACAACCGTCCACCCAGCGCAGCCTCGAGCCATTGTACACAATATACAGACACACAACACATCGTTGCACCCTTTTCCGCGAGCGATTGTAACTTTCGGCTCGATCGAGGTTCCTCCTGGCCCAATCGTCAACACACAGCTGTGTACGAACCGTATAGAATGCCATGGTGGGCGATGTGGGCTACATGGCTGCCTCCCCCCCCTCCTCCCTCCCCGTACGGCCTCGACGGAGAATATATATCGGGAGCTGTTGCGTCGTGACTTATCGGCCCTAATTATTCGACTACCCAGGGGCCGCGCGCACAGAGAGCCCCTTGCTCAGGTATATAAGAAGTTAGCGAAGGGATAGCTCGCCCAGACGATCGGACAACCACCCTTTCCACCCACCCGGGCTCTTAAACCACTTCCTCGCCAACAATCTCTTGCATGAAGTCTATTCGGGATGTTACATAACGGAAGATATATAGGCGCGGAGACGGTTGGAAGCAAACGGAGCTTCGGGTGTAATACTCGAGTGCATCGCACCCTCGTCGAACTTTTGCCTCGGGTTTTGTACAGCGTATTAAGTGTGGCGTGGAATTTTCACCGGCCGAAGCGCAAAAACGAACACTCGAGAAGACCGCGTTGGATGAGGGCGGGGGCGAGTGGTTGGAATGGCGGCGATGATAAACACACCCATGGATCTTTTCCGGGTATACCTACAACTACGGACATGTGCTTTGGACCCTCTTTCTAAACAACACCAGGGCCACAAGAACCAGCAGCAGCAGCAGCGGCATCAGCAGAGGACTAACAGAGTACACGGGTCTCCGCACCCCCGCATGAGCTTTGGTGTGATAATTTTTCAATTTGGTCCTCATGCATTTATCACTGGGCCAACGATGACTGGGGGGTCGATGCCGAGACCGGCGTTGCAGCCCGTGGGTTGCACCAACAACAGCAGCAACGGCGGCCACGAGAGCGTCCGAGCAAAAACATCGTCGGAGGGTGCGGGAGACTCGAAGGACGTGGGGAGGGGGGGGGCGAGAAGGGACAGACGGCGGCTATGGGGCTTGCAGCCCTTTCGCCGAGAAGTCTGGAGAGGTCGGAGACGAAGCTCGGGGCTCTGCCCCGACTGCACGAGGAGATGCAAGTCTCGGTGGCGCGGTGCACGACAACAATGCTAACCCCCCGGGTACACACATATACACACAACGCCCAACGGGCCCGCGCGTTGTACGACACGTCGCTTCCAACGGTGGTGCTTCACCGCCTACGGTAACGTCGAGGACTCGTGGCAATGTAAGCAATGCGGGGCACCGTCGGAACTCCCGGACGTCCACGGCAACGACGGAACGAACGTGGAAGGAACGTATCGTTGTGTGGCAAGCGCGAACCTCGTCGCTGTGTTGTACGAACGCCGTGGTCATGTTTTTTACATTAGCCAGACGATACTCTTCACGGTCTTGTCGAGTACCTTCGCGTTGGGGAGTAAGTGCCCGGACAAGTTGCGCACGATCGCTTTGGGTAATAGCTGGACGACGATTCATCGAGGTTCTACGTATAACCAGATTAATAACTTGTGATTACGAAATTTACGGTACCGAGAGACGTTTCAATTCTGCAGAATAAATTTTAGAATGTTCGTGGTGTATTTATATAATTACTCGAAAGTAATACTACGTACTGTGATTTTTATTTGTATATTATTATTATTTTTATTATTATTATTATTATTATTATTATTATTATGATCATTATTATTATTATTATTATTTATAGGGTTCACCAATTAACCAGAAAATGACTGAATTGATGAGTGGTCGTATACGTTTATTTTAAAACGTCTCAGATGTAAAATTGAGTCGACATCGTTGTATAGATTACGACGATGGGGGCGACCTTCGTTTGAATTAGTCGACGCTGGTCACTTACGTAGACGTGCTCGACACTACGTCACTGCTCCACAATTCTGCCTTGATAAACGATGTTTTTGGTCGCTAAAATGTCTTCCACGATGCGAATTAATTGAAACAAATACGCGGTTCTGAAACCATTGCAAATTTAAATAAACATATTCATATATAGCTTATGTGCTTATTTTTTTCTTTGCCATCAACCGATTGCCAATCATTCTAAGAAATGTTTGTTTTATAATCTTTAAAGAATGAATGGGGAGAAATAAGTCGAAATTATTCCTGGATAAAATTGATCCAGCAAGCCAGTGCTGCCAACATGGAACAATCCGTCGTTTGTCGCATCTTTATAAACAATGTCTCGTTATTGTGAATTCACTGAATCACCGTGCTATCAACGCAGCCAAAGGCTCCATTGCCAGTGTCTTGTTCCATACATACGTGTACATATGTACAGATATATTTATACACATAAAAAGATATATATATGTCCGTCTTCGCCGACAAGTTTGCGCAGCCTCTTCCTCCGCGGTATACATTAACAGCTCGGCGAAACGTTCCAACAATGTCTCGACTCACGAGAGCCGATAAATCAATAAACCCATTGCGCGTATAAACATAGTTTCCATCGATCACGTCGAATTTATAATTCAAAGATTTTCAGCAAACATCAATATTCTATATCGGGCTAGAGAGCAAAATTGCATCGACGATTAATCCTGGCTTGTTCCAAAACAAGTGAAAACAAACGAAATCCTCGCAAAAAAATTACTCATGAAACATTAGGAAAAAATAATCAACATTCGTACATTGAACTATTCATTAATTTCCTTACGACTCAAAAATATTCATAAATCCACGTGGCAATAGAAGGAAAAAAAGTTAGTATATTTTTCTTCATCTCCGAAAGAAAAAATTGTTTCTAAGTTTTTTTTTTGTAATTCTGAGGATGGTCTCAGCCAGCATACAAGATGGACATAGTCAATCGCGTTTATTCAATGTCATACAATTATTATTATTATTATTTGTTTTTTTTGTTTGCGCATTTTTTCGTTCCGACCACTCATCGTTCGCAGTTACATTAGACAGTGTAGCTCGATGACGGACTGTACCACGATGGCCATGAGAGGAACGTCGCGCCGTAGCGCTCGCCGCTGTTTGTTCCTCGCTTTATCTCTAACGTAAACACCGACTGCGGTACATCGTACATATATATATATATATATATATATATATATGGTATAATAGAAGGCTCTGGCAGGCGTGCCCGAGAGTGTAAAAAAAAAGAAGCGTCCATCTTTCTTTCTCACTCTCTCTCTCTCGCTCTCTCTGTCTCTCTTCGTGGGACAAAACAAGAAAGGCCGCAGATTGAAAAAGGACAAGCGAAAGCGCCGAAAGACCGATGTCGAAGAACGTCAGAGCAATGATGAAAGAGAACGAGATGGAATAACAGCAACGGAGAACCGGACGCGGAGCATATTGAACCGACCAACAGGAGTGACGAAGACAAACTACCAAAAAGGATAAAGAGAACTTTAAAAAAATACGAGAAACGTGTAAGAGCGACAGAGACAATCCGACACCTGACGTAAAAATGTGTTTGGCGACGCGATAACCGGTACACAAGCGCGACGAATACACACACAAAGAACTACAAACGGCAATGGTCTTTTGCCGTTGAATCGACGTGAGCGAGATGAAAAGCGACGTTTGAAAATGTTGGAAGAAGAACGAAGATGCGAAGACGGTTGGAGAAACGTGGCAAACGTGGGAGAATGAAGAATGGAAAAAGTGAGTGAAGAGTGAACGCAGGCCCCGAGGAAATATGAAGAGTCGCCGTGGAGGGACCGTGGATAAACAAGTGACAACAAAACCGGAGATAAACAGGGAATGTTGCGAGATACACGAGCAAACGAACGAAACGTAAAAAACGTTTTTTTTGTTTTTCACGTTTTTGTTTTTTTTTTTTTATTTTCGTTTATTTTTTATTTTTTACGGTGAGTGCAACTCCACGCATCTCATCGTTCTCCAACGATACTTTGTATCCGGGCCCCTCATGAAGCGGCAAAATTGTTTTTCCGCCTTTGTTTCTTTCGTTTTGGTTTCTTTTTCTTTGCTTGTTTGCTCTATTTTTATTATTTTGCTCGATGTCCCTTACGGCTACGCTTTCACACCTCTGTAGAATATTTCCCGCGGTGTTATGTGGATTTTTTTCCGGTGGAACTTCTCGGTTTCTCGTGATGGTGTTGATCGGATGAAAGAAATTTTATGCAAAGTACGGAGACATTATCTCAATATTTTTTTTTCTAAGAAGTTTTGAAAAGTACTTTAGAGTGCTCTCAATAATTCCACGAAATTCACCAAATCTCATCAACAATCCCAGCATACGGGCGAATGATTATATTGCTGCAATAATAATTTGTTTGAACAATATAATCATATCATCAAATGAAAACTCAAATAACGCACAATTTTGACAAGGCGTAAGTGACCTATAATTAAAGACTAACTAAGGATGAAGGCCGTTATGGTGGAAAAGCTGCAGTCCATTCAATGAGCAGCCGCAGCACCAGCAGCGTTAGCAGTCCGGATTCGGAATGTACTTCGAAAATGAGGAAATTCGTAGAGTACATAGGACGAAAAATGCAGAGTGAGAACGACGAAGGTTCTCGGGATTCGCATATGCAAACTGTGCGTCGTTTCAGTTGGTAAATACCGCCCGCTCGGAGCCCAAGCAAGACACATAGGAGTAATGCGGCAAGAAAAACACGAGAGAAACGAAATTTACCTTGCGGTTCGGATGTGCCACTCCGTTGGATGAAACGCGAGATGAAAACGCGTATATATATATATCGCTCCGAAAACGTCAGGGAAAACGGAAAATGCTGCGGCGATGGTGCGAGAGTGGGGAGGGTTCGAATCTCTAAGGGCATCGTAATTGATGCAGCGCGCCAGAGAGTTTCCTTCGATAAGTCGAAGCATTTCTCCGTTACGGGAATAGCCTTAATCTGTAACCATGGGTCACTCATGCCTTGCCGAAATGTTGTTTTACGTTTTTATTTGTTCATGTCATTATATTGTTCAAACGAATGATTATTGCGGCGATGTAGCTACTGATCCTTATACTAGAATTGATTATCAGAATGCAGGAATTTTATGGAATTTTCGAGAGCGCTCTAGAGTACTTTTTATAGCGCTCCAGGCACGAGTGACCAATGTTTACAGAGTGAAGTCGCCGAAAATAACCTTCCGGATTAACACGAGGGTTAATGATACGATCACTGGAACCCACACATTTTTGCGACAAGCGTGCGGATTATCCGAAGGAGCTCGTGACGATTATTTCTTTAATTGCCTAATTCAATATTCAATAGGAATGAGTGTACTGTGATCGCGGGTTAAATTTAATTTAATGCAATCGATTATTACACTTACGTTGATCATTCATTGCTTTTATTGAGATTAGGAATATCTGATTCCACGTAATTATTTTATCGAAAACTCATCGTGGTCAATTTATTATTATTGGTATTATTATAGTTTGAACCATAGATAATAGGGGCTTATCAACTTTTTAACTCTTATCGTTATCAGTCGATTCAAAATGTCGACAAGGCAATGAAAAAAATATATATTTAAATCATTTCAAATCTTTTTCTCCAGGCATAGATATACTTTTCATCTTCCCTCAATCTCGCCTACATATATTATTCCATAAATAATAAATTGATACTCTTCGCTTGAAGTGAGTCAGGATGAGTGGTGGAAAAAAAAAGAAAATTCCGTCCGGAATGGTCGAGGGATGTAGTCGAGGACTGTCAGAAAAATTCGCGAGTATCCACGTTCGAGGGTGGTCATTGGGACAAAGGGAAGAGGCGAGGGGCTGAATGGGTTGGGTGGAGGTGTGGAGGTCGTCGCGAGAGAACTCGATGGGAATGAAAAACCATATGTATATAGCATAGGGATGCGTGGACAGGTAAGGTATTCGACGGACTATCGGAGAGTCGAGGGCGGACTATATAATTTCCCTTGAGGGAGATCGGAATGGGCGATATCGAGGGAGGGGGGGGGGGGGGGGGAGGGTTGATGGCGAGTGAAAGTGCAGAAGCGCGCGGGAGGATCGTGGTGTTGTTCAGGTGGGAAACAGCCGAGGGATGTAGCATGCTCATCCGCGGGACCATCAACACAACCATCCTCGACTACAATCGATTATTATCTTTCCAATTTGCATACCGACGGCGCAACCGGCGGTAGGGGTGGAAGGGTGGCTCTTGAACAAATCTGCAGTTGCGACCCCGGGCACGTTTGGCCTGCGCAACTTGCCCGAGGTGCTGGACACGGTGTAGAGCTTTTACATGTGCCCGAAGAAAAATGGTGCAACTTCTGAATATGGCTTGAGTTAATCAGTTTCGTAAATAGAAACGTCCCGTAATTTCTGTCATCATACATTTATAGCTCAAAATACTGATTGTTGGTCATTGCAAGGGAAAAAACGAAAGAGAAAATTCGGACCATCTGCTGGGAGACGGAAATAGCCGATAGCTTTCGCTGCTGCAAATTCTCATATGTATCTTATTTTATTTCTTAATCCGATTACATTTTTAAGATATTTTGCTCAACCTTTTCTTTTTCAAAATAATTCAATTACATTTATCGTAAATTCGTACGTCTTCGGCAAATAGAAATGTCTCGTTCCCTTACGAAAAAATATATCTCTTCCAGCGGAGTCATTTCCACGTCTTCGATAAATAATATTGATTAATTCATCGATAATTAGACGAACCGTTGATTGCCAATCCCACGCAATTATTGAGGCGACTTGTCTGTCAAGCTTAAAAAATTCATTATTGCCCGCTGTTCGTTCCAAGTACCCGAATGGCTTTTCTCTTTCTCTCTGTCACTTTCTCTCTCTCTCTCTCTCTTTTCTCTGTCTCCCTTCTTTTTCTTTCCCGCTTCTTCGTGCGGACGTCGCGGTCCGGAGACTGACTCGGGAGAAAAGTGTAGCAAAGAACGCTTGACGTTTTTCCCAGCAGCCAAACACCCCTCTTTCATAAAATCTTTGACGCGTCGCGACGCGGCCACCGACCGAGCAGTCATTAATAACTTTTAGGTGGCAGATTTCGCGCGTATTAATCCACCATATTATACCGAAAAACGGTATGAGGGAAAAGGGGGAGGCTTCCGGCGCGGTTATTTTCCTCGGATGTCCACCCACCCGGCCACACCACCCCCACCGTCCTGTCTTCGTCAACGTAGTTGTACTTCCGTGCTCGCTTCCCCGCGACGAAACCCGGTTGAGAGACTACGGATAGCTGAGTCGACGGCTCCTTAATGAAAAATCTGAATCTCCCCTGTTTCCACCACCTCGTATCCCCCTCGCCCGCAATTCTCGTTCTTCTCTAAGACTTTTGGTATACATCGGGTCGTTCTCACATTATTCTTCGATACCCCGTCTTTTTTGTTTTCATAATCATTGACTGTCGAACAGCAGACAACCGAATCAGTCTCGGTACGTCGGTTCGATGGAAAATGGAAAAAATAATTCTAATAATAGTAGTAAATATGATGATATTTTCAATAATGATAGTAATGAAATGTTTTCGAAACTTGATGGTATTTTTTTTTTTTCAAATTATATTTAAAATAAGTCTTCGATATCAATATAATGGTGAAAATATTATTATAATTATCATTATTATTCATATTAAGGTTATCCTCACTAATTATTACCGATTATGGCTTTTCAAAAATAATATTAAATTAATAATATGTATAATATAATAGAAACAATGATGGTAATATTTTCCTATCGATCTTCGCTTCTGCTCAACCATTTGCGAGAATAGATTGTCCAGCTGAAAATCTATTCTTTTTTTTAATAGCAGATCGAGCAGATAACTCCAGGTTGCGTAAGCTACGGATTCGGCGGTATGACAATTCATCGGAATTTCGAAAATATTCTTGTATCTCCCAACAGTTGGGGTGGGACGAAGACGGGAACCAGTGAAAGAGGTGACGTAACGGCGGTGGCATCACGGCTCGCAACCCTCGGAGTGATTTGCCGTAGGGGTGGCCGCGTCTACGTTTTTCGCCCTTATTTTAAATCCTCTTTTTGTCTCACGAAATCGAAACACGAAACAATCTCATCCCAAGGGCTTGTTCAATCGTGAGACGATTCAACTGGCCCGGAATAAAATCACGAGGAATTGCATAAAGTCTACTGAAATCCGTTTGACGGAAAAGTAAACGTTGAAATCATCTGAAATCCGAGTAAAAATCACAAAAATATTGTTCGAAAATCAGAATCCAATCGCTTATTTGATATCCCTATAACATTACCTGAAATCGAGAAATCAGGTCAACTGACAAGGCCGTGACTTTCAAATTCGCTCGAAAAAATGTCTCAATTCATCGCAATTATATGTAAACCCGAAATTATTACGTTATCACGTACCCGACGCCCTTCCCATCGAGCACGGCCCACGTTGCAGAATTCAGTTGCGAATCTACCACAGCTATTTTATAATAAACCGTAATAGCCTCCCCCTCTTCCGCCCACTTCGTGTCAAGTATAACAATATGAATATAACAAACCGAAATATTTTCGTCGTTTATATATAGTGTCCAATTTCGGTTTTCGTATACATATCTATATAATTATAATATAATAGTACGTAGCTCGTACCATACAGAAGTCAAATTTGCAATGTCGTACCTCCTCAGTTTTCTCATTTCTGTTTGCCCGACCGTCTAAACGGGTGTAATGTGCTCGCGTGGCAAATTAACGAACGCCCCAGAAGGAACGTTGAGAAGAGCTCGTCAGTTGTGCTCTCTCGTCCTCCAACCCCGTCCGTGACTCGCGCGCTCTCGAACCCCTTCGAGCTTTTGCCGAGCAGAGATGCCTTTCGCTCTTCTCGTTCCACCTTTTCGCGTCTCCGCGGAGGGGATTGTGCCAAAGCCTTTCGCGGCTATAACCCGCCGACTGTGTGCTAGGTGCACGGGTGTATATTATATCGTCACCCGGTGGCAATGACACAGCGATGCGAATTTCGCGTGCAATTAGACGAGACAAAGAGAGGTATAGGATGAGACGATTGTCGGGGTAATACCACCAGGAGTCTCGTCAACGAGAAGGTTGGGTCCGTTTAGTAATGGAGATACGACGATGTAGAATGTGGAAAACTTGGTCTCGATCTTACCACGCCTGGTTGGACACATTTTATTCGTCTAGTCATTTATTTGGTGATTTTATTGTAGGCTTGATTTTAAATCTCCTTTTCCAGTTTCAATCATTTTGATCGAGATGTTCAATTTTTATCGGAACATTCTATTAATTTTTGAATGAATTGAATTAATAATCAAATCATTATTTTATCATTATTATTGTAGACAATAATAATGATGACAGCATAATTATTTTATTATCGATTTGATTCGTATTGGAATGTTTGTTTTTTCAATATGATAATAATTATTATTATTTCTATCAATTATTTGGATTTATTCGTTTGAATTATTGTAATTAGTATAATATGATTAATAGCTTACTACAAATACTTTTCTTAGTCGACCAATTACTTAACCAATCTGTATTCATTTTGTTTGTTCATTTAAGATTCGTAAATAAATTTTTTTACATTTGCAAAAAAAAATCTTCCATGACTCTTACAATCTTTTCGTTAAATTCTTACTTTTTTGTGTTCCCTTCATATCTGTAGCCTCTCATTTAACCGTGCAGCCATTTCCACTAACACTTCCCATCGACCCACGTGTTTTTTTTTTTTTTGCCTCATTTGCTTGCGAAAAAAAATTCCTCCTCGGCCCTTCGAACCCTTCATGCGCTGCGCCAAGGAGTTTACTCGGGAGAATGTACTCCTTGACCTGCCGTTACGTCGTTCATAAACGCAAGAACGTCGCTCGAAGCTTCAAGCTCGCACACGTCGAGGTGTGAAACGTTCTCTGAATTAACTCGGCATAGTCTTACGGTGGGTGCGAAAATGACTCACCGCGCTAACCCGTCCGAGAGGATTATAAACTGGAATTGTTTTCATTAGAGCAGCTGGAGTTAGCTGGCCTCTTTCGAGACTCCCGCGACAATCGTCGTCATTGTCGTCGTCGCTGACGACGACGACGACGACTACACGTTCCACCAATGTCCAACTTAAACTGACGTACGTTCGGCTTTAGAGTCTAATTGCTTATCGTCCTATGAACACAAAAAAGTTTCACCTGTTTTTTTTTTTAAATCCTGCTCCAAAATTCCCACAACATTTTTGCTCGATATCAATATTTGTTCTAGCTAAAAAAAAAGATTCATAGCCTTCGAGCAGAAGGGGTTGAGTTCTTTAATAACTAAATTAATGAAATCGATATTCATAGGAGTAATGGATAATTCGTTATAGTTATTTGTTTATATACGTATTTCTTACGTTTATAAAGTGCAAATCGACGAAGAGTTACTAAATATAGTACGGAGGTGTATAAATCCACCCTTTGTTATTCTTTTTTCGTTATTTCTTCTTTTTTTTAATTTCGGCACGTTTCCGCAGCCGAGTAGAAATACGACGCTCTTTCCCGCACTGTTTCCTTCGTGCTCTATTTCAGTTTTTTTTCTTCATCTCCAAGGGTGAATACAAAAGCGGAGGCGGTGGAAGAAGGGGTGTAACAGCGGGAACTGTAAAAAAAAGGAGAAAAAAAACAGAAAGCTCGACGAAACAGTAAGAAAGTCCGTAGTGAACTCGATGATAACCGCTTCAATGTACTGCTCTCGTGTTTTCTCATCCATTTTCGTTTTTTTATTCTTTTTTCAGATGTTTAATTTAAGGATTCGCCTGCATTTTGATTCAGTACAACGAAAATACAATTTAGGTCATGCTATATCAAGTCGCAAGGGGGTCACTATTTATGCGTGACCCTGATCGATAAAACAGCTCGAACGAAAAGGTAAAGCGCAGGAAGGTTTTTTTTTTTTTTCATGGATTTTGGTTAAGAATAATTTGAATCGTGATCGAAGTTTGTTTCACAAAACGAGGTAAGCGTAATTATAATTAGTATAATTTCTATTATGTTGGGTCAATCAAAATATCGAGTAATACATTTTCTGCAAGAAAAACCTACGGATGAAGATTATGGCAACTTAATAACCAAATGGAATATCGTTAACATAATAATTATTATTATCCTTATCATTACTTCTATTACAACGATTTCTATTATCAACCAAATACTGATGGACTCAAAAAATCACACAGCATAATTTTTTCAAAAACGTTGGTAACTTAGGCGATGAAATAATGTTAAAGTGATCGATCATGAAAAAATAAAAAAACGTAAATGCAGTTCGTCTCTCGGCGAAATTAGAGAATCGTGTGTGGCAGCATAGCGAGGAAGGGTAATAACGAAATCGCGCGAAACACAGGGTAGTAGGCGGCGATATCGCCGTTTATTCTCACGAAATATACGTACCCGTATTACTCTCAATTATCGGTTTCTCGTACCGGCACAATACATCGGGCTTATCCCGAGCCTCTTTGCCACCCCCCAAAACCCATTACGGGTTAGGATATCAGGATAGATAAAACTTTACGTACTGGCCCGAAGTCACATCCGCACGATTGACACGATGCAAATTTAATCGAGTCGAATTAGAAATCACGTGAGGTTTGAAAAATTTCACAGTATGTGAAATGGCTTTTCAAATTCAATCAAGTGATTTAATAATTTACGTGACTTCTTGGCATCTCGAAATAATTTTTTTTTCTCGTTGTAATCGTTATTCGGGAAATTTTTGAAATATATATTTCACTGGGATGGCAGACGAGTTTCTCGTGATTTTATTTTAAGGATATTCGATTATTTCACGAGAGGAAAATGTTGTTAGTCGCCGCACATTGCACCACACTGGGGAACAAAGTCATCCATAATCTATCAATTCAATTGAATTTATGTCAAAATAACTAAACTTAATCGGTTAAAATAGTTTTTTCCGGATTAATATTGTAAAATTGTGGTAGCTGCATAGATAAGTCGAATATAGAAATTACACACATGAACACAATCGTGTGACTCCCTTCGTGCGTGATCCAATGTATCTACGCGTTGTTATAACGACGCGCGAGGGAAGGGAAGAAAAGAGAGAAAGGGATGACGAAAGAGAGCAAGAGGGAGGAATAGAGAGCGAGCGAGAGAGAGAAAGAGAGAGAGTGAGAAAGAGAAGCGTGGAGGAAACGCGTACGTATGTGTACGATGGAATCGCTAAGAATAGGTTAACGTACAGACGGTCGGATATAGCTAGGACTTTGCGCGCCTATAAGCGAGCGGGTCATTGGCATTAGGGGTTGGTGGGGTGTACACGAGATGGTTGCAAGAGTGAGCGAGCAAACGCTCACGCGCTCCCCAATGTTCATTGTGTGTTTGCTAACAAATTATGACTTACGATATGCTACCACGTTTCCATGAATTCGAATTTACTCCGTGTACGATTACCGATTAGGACGATCGCGGGTGTATGTAAAGGGAAGAGGTCGGCGTGGTGGTCGACGATGAAGGTTGCGATTATTTCGTGATCCTTTGTATCGATCGTAACGAGTTAAAAAAATTAGTAACAGAGGCTATGGCTGGGGTTTGGCCGATTCTTGAGCAGATGCGATGAATGCAATGTTTTTATCCCCGTTGGTTTTGAGGGATAAAGGTTTTTTGGGATTTTAGGTCATGGGAGACAGGACGATGAATGCAATTTGGGGTTGGGTTTGCGGTCGGATGTCTATTTGAGAGAATTTTTCCATAGGCGATCAAGTGATATATTAATATTCGTTATTTTATTTTATTTTATTTTATTTTATTTTATTTTATTTTATTTTATTTTATTTTATTTTATTTTATTTTATTTTATTTTATTTTATTTTATTTTATTTTATTTTATTTTATTTTATTTTATTTTATTTTATTTTATTTTATTTTATTTTATTTTATTTTATTTTATTTTATTTTATTTTATTTTATTTTATTTTATTTTATTTTATTTTATTTTATTTTATTTTATTTTATTTTATTTTATTTTATTTTATTTTATTTTATTTTATTTTATTTTATTTTATTTTATTTTATTTTATTTTATTTTATTTTATTTTATTTTATTTTATTTTATTTTATTTTATTTTATTTTATTTTATTTTATTTTATTTTATTTTATTTTATTTTATTTTATTTTATTTTATTTTATTTTATTTTATTTTATTTTATTTTATTTTATTTTATTTTATTTTATTTTATTTTATTTTATTTTATTTTATTTTATTTTATTTTATTTTATTTTATTTTATTTTATTTTATTTTATTTTATTTTATTTTATTTTATTTTATTTTATTCTATTTCATTTTTGTTACGCTCAATATTTCTAATGTATGTCAGATTTGTGGTGCACCCAAACGTCCGATCATATGTCAACGTTTTTTACATTAAAACAGGTCCTTTAATAATTTTTCCATAAAATATAATGAGAGATGACTTTCGATTAAGCTCTTCGAAGATATTATTAGATCCCGAGATAATCGTTCGCAGAGTCAAACAATTAATAAGCAATTAACAACAACAACAATTAAAGAGCAAAAAACAACAACAACAATCAGTAGTGATTCAGTTTCGTAAAAATCATATCGCTGTGTACTCCAGATAATTCTTGAGTTTTTTGTACTATCACACTCGTCATAAAACGATAATATGATTTTTATTAATAGTTTTTTCGATACGCAGATAAATTTAGTATCGGGTCAGTCGGGTAACCGCACTTTACGGGATACCGGATAATCGACGTCGAGAATGGCCGATCGATTTATAACTTTCTTGCTCGCTATCTCTCTCTCTCTATCTCGTCTTCCTCGCTGGTTCGTTCCATGAATAAATGAGCAATACGTACGACTGCTCTCAATGTCGGTTGGAAATCTTAAAATATCTTTATAAAATTCGTCGTACGCCTACATCCGATCAGTACACATCATGAGATACATTATTCATTCGGGGAAAATCATTTTCCGATAAACAACGACGTCGTTCGATTGTCATTCCACACAGCTACTGTCCCCTCGATCAATTCAAACAAAAAAGTCACTCGTTCTCGCGTGGTCATATGTATACATCACACGACATTTTATTGTCACGTGCGATCCGGTACATTCCGTGTCAAATTCATCGACGATGCAATTTTCTTTCGTACGATCAAAAGAAAGAAACGTACGGAATATCTGCGATCTTGTCTCATTCCCTACAATAAAAATTCGAATCGCAAGAAACTATGAAAATAACCTGAATATAAATTGTATAACAGACGAATCAATTCTTATGAAAAATTATATTACCAGAATAAAAATTTCATTTTATCATTTCACAATGCAATGATCATAATAATGTATGTTATTAATAACAATCCAATGGAGATAGCGAGATATAATTCAATATTTATTTTAGAAATAGAATATAATTTTTTTTCTAAATAATTATCACCTTACTAATACTCTGAGAAAATAATCATTGTTCCAATAATAATTGATTCGTCAATATTTAATTTTTCATAGAACGTCCCGTATATCGACCTACTTCGCGACGCTGTAATTTGAATATTCGATTGAATATCGTCAACCATCGGAGTACCCGGGCAGTACACACATCCCGATTCAGTCGACATTATTTATTCATCAATATTAATCGTCCACACTCAGATCGAAGAATTCGAATGATTCGTGTGACTTTGTACCATGCGCATGGGATACTCGATGCAAAATTCTCCGCCAGCGGGGCTCGCACAAGCGGCCCGGTTGGTTCGCGGGCAAGCCGTTCTCTCGTCCGGGGTTCCCCCCCGTGTTAGGTACGTGTATTTTCGTTAGAACGATTAACGGTCCGTTACGACCGTTGCGGCACGTTCCTGATAATAACAAAGAAACACAAATCACGCGTTCGGAAACGCACGCCACGGCTACGAGTGCGTAATCACGAGGCAAAAGCCCGCAAGACTTGTTCAATCCGCGACCCGAGAACACGCCGCGTTTTCCATTGCTATATGTGTATGGCTAAATATATGTACATAAATGTACTCATGGCGTGGAATACAAATAGCTTCGGGCGACCGTACCGCGACAAACCTCGCACATAAGTTTTACGTGATCGCGATGAAAAATACTCGCACGCGCGAGCTAGAGAAGAGCTAGAGATCATCCCTATTTCCGTTTCTAAAAAAATATACTCAAATTTTTTTGTTGAATGGGTAAAAATCGAAGCAAGATGTAAATAGAATAAATAAATTGATCGGGCGCGATAAAAATGTACTCATAGACACGCAATTCAATGAAATTGATTGAACTAAAAATAATTAAATTTATAATGCAGAATTAAAGGGGAAACGTAGGTTAGACCATGATATAAATAACCTGAATAAATGTATCGGGTACGATGAAAAATGTACTCAGGGATACGTAATTCAATGAGACATATTGAATCAACGAAAAATTATTGAACTAATAATACAAAATAAATGGTAAGCCGTTGGCTGCAAATAGTTGATCGTCGGTGACGGCCGCGCACGCGGTGTACGTGGGAAGGGGGGGGGGGAGTACGGAGAACGTGCGTAAAGACCGAGACACATAGACGAAGACGGAAGCATATTGCCGGAGTCGAGTTGATATCGTCGAGTCAAAGCCGACGTTTCGTTCGTTGCAATATCTCCACGTTGGTTTCGCGGTTGCGGTTCTCGCGGGAGCAAACCCGGTGAGGAAGAAAGAGAACGAGAGAGGGGCAGATATACACGGAGCGTAAAATAGGGTCGCGGGAGAGACCCGCGAGAATCTCAAGCCTAGTCGTGAACGTTATCGGGACACGCAATGCAACGGATTATGTGTGCATGTCCGTGTAAAATATACGTACGATGGCAAGGAAGAGCGACTCAAGAGAAACTACGAGTAAATAGGCGGAGGACTCGGTGAGCGAGCTCACGAGCTATCGCTGATGCATGAATGGCGTTTAGGCACGTGACACGCTAGACGCATTAGTGAAAAAAAAAAATAAATAAAAATACATGAAGAAATAAAAATATATGTGAATTAAAAATTTAATCAAATTTAGTCTAAATAATAACACTAAGTTTTGAAATAAATATGCAATCTAAATATTAATGGTTGTCATTGGAAATAATCTATTATTATTTTTATTATTATTATTGCAACAATCAATTCATTGATTTTAAAAATCTATAAATTCCGAAGCAACATTAGATTTATCGAACAAATTCGATGAGTTTTGAATTTATCAGAGTTCGAATTACAATTAGAATTAGAATTAGATTTGTAACAATATTATTTCGCGCCGTCAAATTTACCAACGTTAACACTAACAAATTGGCTTTCGGTATTTACGGAGTCGAGTGTTCGGTGGGCAGCTGTTTGTTTCCCTTCGGTAAGTCTAGTTTAAATACCGTTATCAGAACTAGGCATTGCCGGAGCTCGCACTGGGAAACCACGTACCCAACCCTCACGACCACCCTCGCACGAGTGTTTAACGTTACACCGGGACTCGGTTGAATCACGTAAAGTGGAATTTGTATACCTCTGCTTCCATTCTTGCGCCAACGAAGTCTCAGAACATTCATATATACTGACCACTGCACGATGAAATTGACCTATTAGTTGCAGTCTGCGCGACAGACTGCGGTTTGCATCAATCTGGACAGCACGACCGGATGTTACATTGAATAAATGGGCGAAATATCTTGCAATTTGAAAGAAGAATGCTTCTTTTATTTTTCCGTTGAGGTTTGGAAACGTTCGATTGATTTGTACAATTTAAATTTTCGTATTTAATTTCATGGTAAGCGTTCGAAAAAATTGGCACAAACTATTCTTAATTTATAGGAAATTAAAAATTTCAAGGAAGAAGAATAAATAAATTTGTTTTTTTTACGAGATTATAGATGTACCTTAGCTTCCTGGATTTTTCTACACGCAAAAGAGTCGTCTGTCAGCGAATGCAAGAACTACACCGACGGGACATCGTACGTGATCGTTCGCTCGTGTGCCTGAAATCGCTGTCTCGCAAAAAGCATTCGTTGGCTACGGACAGTCGTGGGGGATGAAAAGGAACACAATATTCGAGACGTTTCGCGAGTTAGTTGGCTTCAGGAGATGAGACAGTAAGTAGGTAAGAAAGTTATTTCCCGACCGGACACGCTCAACCCTTCATCGACGAGACTCCGACGCCATCGCTCATCCGGCGACTACATCCTAACTCAACCTCGAAGATTCACAAAAACAAGAACATTTATCACTACTGCTGGTCCTGCTAAATTCGCAAGACACGAGTGATAAAATTATGGCAATAAATTTTTTACTATTTTTATTTTTAAATTAATTAAAAAATGACGGGCTAAAGACGTTCGAAACATTTGGCAAAGAATAAGAGTATCAGTAAAGCCGGATGCAAATTACATCTCCTTTGTATTTTTATTTTTCTATTTTTTTTTCGCTGTTTTTTTTTTTTTAATTCCTTTATTTATTTTCACTTTTTTTGTATTCGTTGAAATTTAATCCTAACATAACAACTATCTCATGGGAAGTTCAAAAATCTTTGGCGACTCCTAAGCTCTCTTGGCTGTGTGGCAGAGGCAGAAGCAAAGCTTTTGATAGCAGCGAACCATGAGCTTGCCGAGGAAAAGCTCGAGGAGAGAAGCCGCGCGAGCCGGGCAGCCCTTCGCACCCTGCGCGACGTCGCCTGCGAACAAAACGACGTTCACAACCGGAAAATCGCGGACCGACGTGCCTGGGCAACTGCCGCATCCCCTTCGTGCCGAAGCACGACGAGATAACGGAGAGTTACGCGCCCTTTTCCCTCAACCCTTTCACGTCGTGTCCCCGTTTCCAAAGACCAACGTGGACCCTCACAAGATCCCTCGGTTAAACAATGAACAAGAAAAAATGAAACAACGTACAAGAATCGAGCCAAGTTCTATTTTTACTCTGAGTCGCCAAATTTGGAAAATAAAATATCTAAGAACGTAACTGCAAAAAGAAAAATTTAGGAATTGTCGTAGCTATTTAAAAACAATTTTTTTTCAAATCTGTGACCGAGATAGAATAAGAAATTTATTTTATAGTTATTGAATAGCTCGCTGCCAAAATATATACTCATGGTTTTAATTCGATTCTCACATATTCATGTGATTATGATAAAACGAGAAAAAAAAACCTACCCATTGTTTTAATTCCACCGCAATTGTAAAAATCCCAAGACACGAAAGTTATTATTGAACAAATAAAAAATATCTCCTTTTTTTCCACGTATAATAATTCGTTAATGCAACCCCCATAATAAGTCAGTGTTGTGTCTGTGTAATACGAAGGAAGAGGGTCTTTGTGCCGGAAATAACAGTCACGTAGCAAGCAGGAAGGGTTGACGCTCGGACTGAGGGGATCGCTATATCGTGGCGGTGCAATCTCGGGTGGGGGGAGGGGAGAGTGAAGCAACCATCGTAAGCTCTCTACACGCACGTACTCCCATATTAGGAACAGAATAATATATCGGTCTATATATCTATCCATCTCTTTCGCTCTCTCTCTCTCTCTCACTTTCTCCCCGGGCTTCTCTCGGCTTCTGAAGGAGTCCACGACCACCCAGTGAGGCAAATGCAACGCGAAGGGGTTCTCTCGGTTCGCCATGATTTACGTCATCTTACGATATGCGTCGTGCCGGGTTGAATCGGTCACCCGTCATACATTACCGACTCCCAAGGAAATCCCTCGGAATATCTAACCTCACTCTCTCGCTCCCTCTGTCTCTCTCTCTTACTCTTATTCCCCTTGTCGCCCCCCCCCCTCCCGGCGCTTCTATCTTGAGGGCAAAACGTATTGCGGATGCGAAGCTGCTGCTTCGACTTGCCCACTTAGTCCAGTCAAATACTCCAAAAGTGGACGGTCTCTGAGGGTAATACGCTTTTTTAACCGAAGGTAGGGGACTGGCTACTGAATGATACCCCGTTGGAATTTTTGATCTGCAACATCAGCGACTTTCGAAAAATGGGGTTGAAAACGTTAGAATCATCATATTTCGAAAATTATTGTCTCAATCAAAAAAAGTTTCAGACAAAAATTGTTCTAAATTGAAAAATACGCAAAAAGTTTTATTAAGTCTAACCCCGTATTTTTGCAAATAAGGGCGTAAGAACGATGTAACGCTTAGGGGTTGACGTGCAAATATAGTAACTTTGAAAATTCACAAATAATATTAATTTTGATATTTTGCAATTTTCTTTGGTATGTATCGAATCAGAATAAGTTGCTCTACATTTTAAGAGAAAGATTTTTTTTTTAGAGCTCGCGCTATTGTTTAATCATGGATTTTATAATCATTGAACTACACAATTTACTGGTTGCGAATCACTGGGAGAGAAAGCACGCTGTATGTCCGTACCGCTCGCACTCACTGCGGCACTTCTCCCACCATAGGAGGAAATGACGCTAGACTCGAAACTGCCCGCTGTATAGGTAAACACCGTTTGAAAGATTATTTGGAAGGAGAGAGAAGACGGTATCGCTTCTTTCAGTCGCACTCCATCGGCTTCTACCGCGCACTAATCCGGGCGAGCGTACAACCCATGCCAACGAGTGCAAACGGCGTATCCGACAGGCACATCGCTCTGTCGCTGTCTACGCCAGTGGTGCTTCTACAGCGCCGGGATTTTTTGCCAACTTTGATCATTCAAATCGTTCCTACGCCCTTATTTGCAAAAATACGGGGTTAGACTTAATAAAACTTTTTGCGTATTTTTCAATTTAGAACAATTTTTGTCTGAAACTTTTTTTGATTGAGACAATAATTTTCGAAATATGATGATTCTAACGTTTTCAACCCCCTTTTTCGAAAGTCGCTGATGTTGCAGATCGAAATCTCCAACGGGGTAACATTCAGTAGCCAGTCCCCTACCTTCGGTTAAAAAAGCGTATTACCCTCAGAGACCGTCCACTTTTGGAGTATTTGACTGGACTAACTGCGCCATCTATACGGTCTGCTCGGTTACATCAGCTGATGCATAAGTAATTCTACCTCTGCATGATCGCATGCTTCTCCAAACTCCTCTATCTCTCTCCCTATATCTTGTTTGCACTTCTACAAAATACGCTCAAACATCGCGACGACGATACTCATCAGCTTATTCGATGCCATTGTTCTCTATTACACGTATTACGTCAAAACATTTTTCGATAATACGATCCAACGCTTTGGAACACTTTCGAGAGTTGCAATACTATAAATTCCACGCGTTCACGGGGTTAACGAGAAACGCGATGTGGTTTAACTCCGTCAGTTCGGTAATATCCCGCATCGTGCTATTTATCCCGATTACCCGGACTGCATGGAGCATCGCTGCTTGGGTCAGGATATTACGCGCGATTTAGATCTAAACGCATAGTCGTGTATACGCAACGAAGCTCGTTTCAGAAACGCCCACTCAAACTCCCGCAACTAAACAGGAAATCCTTGTTTCAGGTAATTGCACACGTGACTCATTTCAATCTGGCCAAGTTGCTCGGGTTATGATCATTCAATCAACGTGGCATAGATCTTGGGAGTGTTCGGATACGTTTACACAGTGCCAATAACGATTCTACTTTTACAAGCTTATTTTTCTGATTTTTTTTCAGAATTTAGTTAGAAATTACAAATTTTTGAATGATGCGAGATATTCTTCGTCATACATTTTTTTAGTACAAAAAAAAAAGTTAGTCAATTAATTGTCGAATGAGAATTAAGTTCTAGTCTTTATTGTGAATTGCTCAGTCCTTGGAAAGTAATTGAGTAATTTTGAAACTACGAAGATGTCAATTAATTGAAAAATGAAGGAATCATGTTTGTTATAGCAAAAGTATATAACATAAGTACGTAATTCGGTTTATGTACCCGTCCATTATATATTTTTTACTTTGTTCATGTATATTATATTTCGAAAATACACAAAAATTGACAGCCTCGAATTGCTAAAATCAGTTCGGGCTGATGTTGCATATCGTTCGGTCGTGTTATCTCTACTTCGAGAAGCGACGAGCGCGGTAGCCCTCTCTTAGTGGCTGCGAGAACTACCGCGCTCGCCACTCGACCGCACGAAACGATACTCGGCCGCCCGCGAACCTTCCCGTCGCACAGTCAGGTCACTTGGTTAATGTGTCAATGTGATAAATTATCCATTACGCCCCATCCAATCAACAACAAAAATTAATGAAATTAATTTTAAAAAAATTTCAAATAATAAAAATTTAACTATAAAAAATCTACAAATCCGCCGAATTTGCCGATTGCAAAATTGACAAAATAGATTGATGTAATAATACTAATAATAATAGTCATAGGGAAAAATGGTCACTAGACTCAGGTGCGACATTGTCTCGATTTAAAAAAATGCAAATTTGAAAGACGAACGGTAAAAGAGGAAATACAAAAATAGAGATAACCGGAAGTACGAAGTACGGACGAGAACGCAGTTATAAAAATCACGGAAGTAACCGACGGACATCGTGTGACGGCTACGACATCCATGGGAATGCAAATTATCCAATTTCGAAGAATTCCCGGTGGGTCGTGGTGTGACGGCTGCGTACCTTCGGTGCTCCCGAGGCCCTACGCTCTGCTGATACTAGCTACTGGGTAACCCTACGAGCTTCACTTTTGCTTTCTTTTTTCTTTTTTTTTTTTTTTGCCAGCTCGACGGTCTAACAATGCGACGCTACCAGCGTACCGCAGGCTCGAAAATGAATCAGCGAATAAAAAAAAAGAAGAAAAAGTACTTCGGGTGCTGCAACGAAGGGACCGACCCTGCAGACCAGTTGCTGATGGACTGAGAAGGGCGGATATGGAATTGCCTCTGGGAAATACTTTTCCTCGTAATTAAGAAGAGTCCATCGTAACGAATTTTCAAAATTTCGAGGTGATTTGATGATTCACCTTAATATCTGGATACATCAATTTTTCACTGACTAAAAATAATACTTTCGGGTTGAACTTCCAAATTGTTTAATGGAAACGAACCACGTCTACATCCTCCCAACCAAAATCTTGTTGTTTGTCCGGAAATAAATATCGCAGCCATCAACATATGTCATTCCCCCAAAAATTAATTGATACGATTGTGAAAAATATATATATCTCTATAAAAAAGGTAATATATATATATATATATATCTATATATATGTGAAAAATAAATATATACCAAAAAGTGTGAACGCCATATTTTTTTCACCCCTAGCAGGATCAGAAATGGGAATTCATTCAATGAATATATATGTAAAATACTTTCATTACCAAATTAATAAGATTATATTTGCTATTAAATATTTCCATCTATTATAAAGCAATATCTCATCCAAATTATTTATGACTACTGCAGAAATGTGAACATTTCGATGATTTCGTGATAATTAATCATAGTTATTTGTTTGAAAAAGTATTTCAAATACATTTTCATTGAACGAATACCCATCCCTGAGCTGGATATAATTTTCTCGAGAATTCCACAATCGCAACCGATGTACAACAATAAAAACATCGTATTGTCACGTTGGAGTACAATTGGATTCTTTTGATAATATTACGGCATCCCAAGTGTTTTATACATTCTATGTAGTCGTTTGCTTTGTGGTTGCATGTTGTGGGTACAAGCTAGCTATCCAACTCGCGTGCATTTATCGACTCGTCGAGTTCAATGCAATCTTTCAGCGGTCTGCCAACGCCGGGCACAAACACACGAGCTATATATGTATATAGCTCATATATATTATACATTATTTTGTGGTAGTGGGTCTTGTTTGCTCGTTATATAGCTCGTTGTTTACACTGCCACGTACGAGCGATTGTAATATTATCGTGCTGTAGTATGCATCGTTCTTTGTGATGTTTTCCATTATAGTTGGCCGACGTCGAACACGAACGCAACACCGGATATTGCGTAGAATTAAAAATATTAATTCTTTATCGTAATTACCGAAAAACAGCAAATATTTTAAGCATTATTTATTTCTGTTCATACCAAAAATGAAACGTGAATATGAAAAAAATAATAATTGTTTCCAAATTAGTTTTGATTTTCGTGATATTTTGAGTATTTAAACAAAAATATAAAAAAATTGAGCAGAATTAATCTTCCATCTGATTATGTGTAAATTTCGTTACTGCAATCTATTTATTTAGCGAGCAATACTCGAACCTCCACCGCCCCCTTCCCACCCCTCCGGTGATACACGTATAGGGAATTCAATAAATATTGAATCCGTCAACAGGTCATTGAACTTAAACAACAGAACTCGTGTACATAATTTTACGATCTGCAATGGGTAAGTTTGTGACGAGATTGTGACGACCGCGATCTTACAATACGCAATGACTTCACCTTTCTCGGTCTCGTACCCAAGGACGAAAACAACGGAAACGTAAAAAATGATGAGGAAATGACGCAGCGCCTGTCGAGAAGTTCGATGACTGTGGAATAAACTCGTGCCCTGCTGACCTTGCGTTTCCCATCCCGAGAAAACGTTCATGCTCCAATTCACGCGGTTCTCGATAACAATCTAATTCCATATATTTGAAATTTGAAAAATGTATTTCATATTTTACAAAAAATTAGATAAATTCGCAGAACCAAAGGTCTGGAAATTACAGCTAATTGTTCATTAAAGTCTGAAAATTATAAACTCTACATGTTGAATCATCACACGTGCATTGACGTCTATGGATGACAAATGCATGGTCAGGGCCGTTAGAAAGAACGTTTGCGTGGGTCGCAGAGTACTCAGGTCGCCGGTAACGTACCTTCCAAAGTCATCGTAGGACCGAACAATAAATAAATAATTAATAAATAATAATTAGAAATTTCAAAACCGATAATTGCAATCACTTAGGCCGTGATGCATGGAAACGTGCACTAATCCGTATTTTAGACTGTATGACATGTATTTTAGTTTATTCCAGTGTGCTTTTGAATAATGTAAATTGGCGTAATTTGTTTTTGTATCGACGATTGTTAAAAAAACTTGGAGGTTGGTTATTGTACATCCGAGCTAGCCCTAAAAAATTGAATACCAACGAGAAGTAATACGCAAATATGTTTATCATAATAAATCGCTTCGATAGTTTCTATATACATATATTGTTCGAGTGTCGTTCATATACGTGTATCCACACAATATTCATGAATTTTACATACTTCTTGCGTTGGACTGACGCGCGGAGGGACCGCCACACGCACCTGTTGAACAACGGCGCGTCGGGCCGAGCACGCTGTCGCTGGTCTGTGACGTGACCCACACCGAGATCTCTATCCACCACTCTTATTCCATTTTTTTCCTCCAAATTCTTTTATTTCCCAATTTTTCAAAATTATTTCATTCGTAAAAAAATGGTTATCGCACGTTACAATTCAATTGTAATAGAAAAATTCCCAAAATCATACGCGATGAATTCTTCTTCATTTTTTCCTAACTTTTTTTTAAAATTATTACTTTTTAACTATTGTTTTCCCATCGTTCGCAATGAAGAAAAAAAGTCGTACGTGTCAATTAAATCGTATTTGAAACATTTTCAACATTTCTATTCCGGAAATTATTATTTATTTCTCACCAGCTTTTCTTTTTTTTCCTTCTATTATCGTTTCAGCGTCGATTGCAATGAAGAAAATGATTATGTCTCAATGCGACACGTGGCGTCGGCCGATTGTACGCCCGTGAATAAGAAATAAAGAATCGAGAAATTCTCGCGGACGGATAATCGGGTTGCCCATCCAGTCCCATTCGTCAGTCATCGTTGAACCACGACCTTGTCAACTATCACGACACACTGCCGGCTGTGCTCAGCCCCACCTCGTGCTCGGCCGCTGCTGCTGGTGCTGCTGCTGGTGCTGCTGCGTCTCCCGCACGTTGCCGGTGTATCACAGCCGTTACCACTGGATATATATTTCTCTCCTGACGCTCTACACTCCGGAGCCACCCACGAGTCGTTCAGACACGCGCGCTCGTCACCAAAACTCACGCACTTCCATCCCAAAAACGAAAAAAAAAAAAGAAATCAATAAAATAAAATCGGAGAATACCTTTGTTTCTTATGCAACTTTCCAAAATAAAATTTTCTCTAAATTCCCCATAGATATTAGCCACGGTAACTACTCATCGGATCACTTTATCTTGACACGCTGGAGCACTCAATCTATATCATTGATCGACAAATTATTCACTATTCTCATTGTCATCAGGAATCTTCATTACTATCTCCAGTACTGTGCCTAAGCTATAGGCACATGAATTTTTAAAAAATTCAAACAAAATCGGAAAGAAAAAAAATGCCAGCACACCAGCTAGTGCGTTACGATGAATAAAAATGAAAAATTTAATGTTAGCGCAAGCCGCACGTTTGTCGGTACGGAACACGTCGCGAATAGAGAGACCCGTGTCGATGGCAGCAACGACGTCGGCACCACTACCAGCCCAGCACTGTTGGGAGTACAAGCGTGGAAGCAGAAGCGGAGGACGGCCCCGGAGATTCGATAAATCCGCGCGACACACACGGCCGACGAACGTTATACGCAAAACAGAATGCGAGCGTTACGAGCGTATACACGAGCTAACCGTGCGAGCGAGCGAGCGAGGAAGTTCGGGCGAGCGAGAACGTTATCCGAGCCACGGCTCGGCCGAACGCAGCCCGCGGCCCCCACGTTGTTTGTCTCGCGAGTGGCCTGTTTACATGTTGACTCTCTGTTTACGCGTTTCCCTCCCTTTTCCTCCCGGACCCGCCGAACATCATCCCCGGACCCCGCCATCACCCCCCGGACCACGCGGCTCTCGATGCCGCTGCCCCGCGAACGAGCGAGCGAGCGAGCTAGCGCGCCGGCGAGTTGCCTCTGCCGGTCCGCGTCGACTTGCTATCGTGAAACGCGACGACGACGACTATGGAACCTCCTGTTACGTTTCTCTCTCTCTCTCTCTATCTTGCTTACACGTGAATGTCCAAACCTCGCGATCTCTGCCTCTCTCCCTCTGTCATTCTCCGTCATTTTTCTTTCCTCTCTCTCTTGCTCTCTGACATTTTGTGTCTCTCTCGCGACTGTTGAAAGGTTCTCACTCGCAACCGACAACCAAACCATGATAATTCGATCTCTCTCTCTCTCTCTCTCTCTCTCTCTCTCTCTCTCTCTCTCTCTCTCTTCCACTCTTTCTCTCCTTCGATCTTGCCTCTTCCTCTCGGTATCTCTCTCCCCAGTTTATTTTACTTTCAGTTTTTTATGTTTGTATACTTGATATTTATTATCATTGTCTTATTGTTACTTGTTATTATATATATATTATTATTATTCGATTTGAACTTTTTTTCTCCAGCTTTATATAGATCCTGCCTTTTACCCTCTCTCCTTCCCTCTCCGGCTCATTTTATTTCAAATTTCATTGTATTTATCTCGTTCATTCTATTAATTTGCAGATATTTTTCTTAATTGACATATAGATCCACTTTCTCTCTTCCTCTCGCTCGAACTCCGTCGGTCGACGTGACGTGTGAGTCAGTGAGTCAGGCATTGTACACGATATGCGTATGGCTCGATAGGATTGTGTTGGACACGCACGGTCCGAGTTTTCAGCTCTTCCTATACGTAGTCATTCTCGCTCTCGCATTAACGATGAATAAACTCTGACTTTGTATGTACCCGCATCGCCCTTTCCCAGACTCTCGTCCAATTCCCCTACCCCTGCTCCCTGTCTCCCACCCCCAGGGCCTGTCGGCTTCGACGTATCGGAATACGCTTCCGATTGTTAGGGCACATGCGCTTACAAATATTTGTCCGAAAGGTCTGGTGAAACGATGATTGATAAGCTGCAAAAACAACATTTCTCTGTCACTCGTTGGTACGCGTTTCGTCGCTTCTTGTTCACAATTCCGAAACGACGTTACCTTTGTTCGTGATCTTCAATAAACGATATGTACATTTATACAAACTTGTTAAGTTCCCAATTGATAAAATTTAGTATGGCGATTATAATCCAAATGGAAAACTCCAAAAGAAACAATTTTTTGTCGGATAAAAAAAAACATTGACCATAACGCTCGATTGAAACAAATTCGTTCGAAAAACCGGAGGTACATTTTTTAAATAATCTGTAAATTCTTTCATGTGTTGTATTAATTGTTGATACCATAATTCTTATATTATTTAATTGCCATCTGGCGGATACAAAACGTCGTGAAATAAACGAGTATCGCTCGTGTAGCTTTCTTTTTACGTTAACCGAAATATCGATTATTCGTCGGTTGATTGTTGGGGAATGAGTGAATCAGCTCACATTTCGTTTGTATATCCCCATTAAGATCATTTTTATGTGCGGGTCTCCGTTGTAAATCATGCTGCTGTCCATCACAGTTAGCATGAATTCATCATATGTATCGCTTGTGACACGGCCTCGAGGCTGGCGATATCTTCTATCGCAGTTTGTCCAAACTTCGAAAATTCGTCCATATATCGGTGAGACGCAGACTAATTCATGTACAATGAAATAATGAAAGTAAAAATAAAATTTAAAGATGCATAAATAAACTATATTTTATATGAAAATAATTTAATGTAATTAAATCTATCCCAAGGAAAGAATGTTATATGTATATTCTCGACTCATATGTACGGATAAGTAATAAAAACCTATATAAAATCCGCCCTTCGGATAAATTATTGAATTTAATTATATTTTAATATTAAGGATATTTGACCGACACCAATAGGTGTGCGGTCGGAGTGCGACTCCGGCGGTCCCACGAGTTAAGCAGCAAATTTGCCGGCCAGTACTTGGATGGGTGACCGCCTAGTCGTTCGCCGGCTGGCGCATCAATTGGGGAGCGGGAGACCAGTGCCTTTGGGGCCCCGGTGGTGCATTCGAGGTGGAGTACTATGTGCTCCTACATGCATCACCGGAGAACCAGAGAAACATAGGGTCCACTGTACCGGCACGGGTTTTCTGCAGTTTCCCCGTGCCCACGGCAAATGCGGTACAGCGGTATGTCAAGTCGTCTGCAGACGCACGGGAGATAGCGGAGAACACGTAAAAAGGGGAAAACTTTGGAGAATACCTTGTAAAAAACTATTAAGGATATTTGTCAGGCTAAAATGTATCGGCAAGCTGGATTCCCGGATGAAAAGGAGCCCTCGATTAATCCGCCGGTGTAGTAGATCACCGTATCTACTTCGTTCGCTCCGCGAGACGCCTTCACGCGTTCGTTGTCAAGCTCGACACTCCGCGAAGTCGCCGCGAACCGGCTGAGGCGCCCCCCCCCCCCCAACACGCGTCTCCCGTCATCGTTTGATTGCCGTTGACTAGCATATTCATAAGAGAGCTCTGAAAAAAATCCGTTCGATCGTTTGGACAGACTGCGAGAAGACTCAGTTTCACGAGAGGCCACCGCGCGGCGTTGATAACGCTCGTGCAACGAGCCAGAAATCGAACGATCAAATGCTCCATTTGCCATTACACATGAAGCCAATTTTGTTGAAGTTGAGAAACCAACAACATTATGAGGCAGTGAGGCAAAAATAATTCTGATACAATATTTGTCGCAAAATAAATTTTAATTATTTTAATTCATTCTTATTTATTTCATTCATTTATCATTCGATTTGACATAAATGAGAATCAAACGAAATAAAAAGAACAGTACATTTTTTCTAAACAGCAAATATGACAAAAAATGAATCCCCACGAAAAAATAACAAAAACACAGCAATAACCGTATTGGCCCAATTGAAAATTGAATAAAAATTTCCATCGATCCAACTATAGTCGAACTGATTGAAAGAATAACTCGCAATTTTTTTTCTAGTCTAATTGTGTATCGATCGATTGCACAAGCTCGAATACTGGTTTTCACAGAACGGTGTGGCGCATTAGCTCGCTCGTGTTAGCCGGTTAGTCGGGTCGAGCCAATTGGCGAACGAGTAAATGTACGCGGGGATACGTATACGTACGAAGCATGTGCGGACGATGGGAGAGACTGTATTATGATGGACGCGAGCGGTTCTCGCGAGCGAGAAGTAGATATGGCTGTGCAAACAAGACCAGCAGGGGGCAGAGGACGAGAGGGGTGCCGAAACGGTTTGGTTTCGACCACGGCTCATGCAAAACGTCCTACACACCTACGCAGTTCGCTTTATCGTCGTCGTCTTGTCTCCCTTCTCTCGTCCCCTTCGAGCACCCCGCTCTTCCCGGCGCCCCTCCACCCGCGTGTTTATTTATTCCAATAAGCGTCGTTTCGTTCACGGAATTGGACAGTCGCGTCCATCGACCGCAACCACATGACTGAGAGAACTACGTACGTACGAGAGAAGCGGGGAAAAAAACGAACGACGAAAATAATAAAGAGGGGAACGAGGAAACGTACAGTGGAAAAGGCAACTTTTTTTTTTCAAGTGGGACCACGATGATGGCAATTCCGGACGGTAATGACGAACGTTTCGTCTTTGCTTTTATATTTTCGCGAGATATTTATATGATTAACAATATTAATGTAGTAATATATGTATGTATTATCTAATAATAATACTTTAATTTCCATTATATTTTGATATTGTGGATTATTCAATTTTTTTTACAATTCATTTATTCGATGCGATGTCGAATAAGATATTCTTTTATGTGACTCATGGAGCGTCATGGTTATCAATTTTTTCGAACTTGATGTTTAGCTCAGATACATTATGCGCAGTTTGAATCTTGAAAATTAAAAAAAAAAAAAACGAATTTAATAATAGATTTGTCCTGTAAAAAGCGATCGTGCGCAAATGTGGTTGGTGCGAGTGTCTTCCGACTCTTTCGATGAGTTAATAGAATTTATTTATAGAATAATCGTTGATATTCGTTGGAACACCGGGGGCAGAGAGGGAAATACGTGATTCACCGACAGAAGCAGTTTATCAGCCGAACTAATTATTTGGCAAACTTTTCCTCCCTCCGCTGTCTCTTCCCCACACTCACCGACGAATTAACGTACAGATGTATTTGTTTGTGTGCGTAAACTCGGTTTTGCCAGAGATGGGAACGTGTCTGAGATTTTCAGGTTGAAAGAGAAATTGCAAAGTTGTTTCAACGATTCTCATGAATGGTTGTTGGTACTTTAATAGCATGTTAATTGCATTAAATTCGAGGAGCAAACCCCGACATCGCTCCGTACTCCATCAACAGAGATAAATCCTGCGGAATCCGCGACGACCCTGCATTGTTATTTTCTTCTGACTCTCGTCACTTCGCCGTTGCCGACAATATTCCATCGCTCGACTTAATTTTGACGAAACTGATTGTTGGTCGAAGTTGAATGAAAGATTTTTTCGTTCCTTTTTTTGTCACGGGGTTGGGTGTATGGTTTAGCCGGGGTTTCACCGAAAAATCTTCATCGTATGAACTTTACTTAGAAAAATCTGAGACGAATATCGAGCTCTGCAATAATCTGAAGTGAACCCGCCAGCTATTTCAAGGGTTGCGATATATCCATGAAAATATGTATGGCCGTGTAGGGGGAAACCGAATCGTCGCGTAACGCTTCAGTACATAGCTGTATAAACCTCGCGAGGATTTGAACCGTTATACGGGTTTTCGTTTGCGGAATTGCTCGTGTCGCATGAAGAGCACGAAATTCGCATCGTATAACCGCGGGACCAGCCCCGTAGTCTCGGCTTTCCATGCGAAACCGTGCGAGCGAGTGAGAGTCCGGAGATAAGGTAATCCCGGGATGGCAAAATTTGCTCGCGTGACCGTCCGAGAACCGCACCGTCGTCGACTGGACGTCGTCGACGTCGATTGTTGAAAGGACGTATAGAGCTGGACGTATAACTTGGTCAACCAAAAAGGGTTGCTTACAATTACGTTACCATGGTCGCTTTCTTCTCTTCCAATTATTCATTCGAACAATAAAGATTTTTAAATTTATTCATCAATATTTAATTTAATTTATTTCTGTATTTTTATTTTATTCATTCATGTATTAATTTTTCTAATTATTGCTGAATCGTGACAATTCTGATCGTCCCATGTTAATTAATCGTAGTTATTCGTTCGAAAATATATTTCAAATATATTTGTATTCAATTCATGCCCATATCTGATGTTACATACGTATTTTTCTGCATCCGATAATTGTACAAGTACATCAAACCCTTCAAGTTTCTAACCCAGACATATTCATGCACAGTGTACATGTACATAAACATATGATTCACTTCAAGCGAGACAGTCGGAAAAAAAAGTTTTCACCAAACCCAAAATAATTGAGTTTGAGATTAACGTAGCCATCGACCGTCGCTTTTGCGATTATTTATCAAGCCAGTGGGCCAAGCGTAAAATAAAAACTCCGATAGAGACTTTGAAAAAAAAAAATTCTCGCAAGGTTTCAATCTCATTGAAGAGGCTGACGAATATGGGAATAAAAATAAAACGAGTCGAAACGTGGCGCGAACGATAATCGACAGATTGATCGACGTCCCTGAACTACGTAACCTCTCCTCCCTCTCCCACCCCTTTCCACGTCTTTTAATCGCATCGAAAGTTCGAACTTTTCCCATTATCCCGGATATTCTCCTCCACTTACCAGCAGCCGTACTCCATTCACGGACACAAATATGCACCGGAGTATCGCAGTGCGCTTTCCTTCTCTCTCTCACAGCTTTTTCATCCCCCTCACCCATCCACCACCCTCCGGCCACCCACACAGTTGCACTACGTTCCGATAATAATGAGAAGCCGAAGGAGCGCCAGTTAAATCGTTCGACCTTTATTGCCACCTTAAAGCAGTTAAGTTAATCCGAGTGTCGTTAACTTAAGAGAGTGAAAGTGGGGCTGGGGGTATGGGAGGGGGGAGGAGGGGATCGGTTTTTGGTGTATTTCGTTCGCGAGACAAAAACATTAACATAAATCAGGAGGTAAAAGCCGAGGGTGTGTGAGGGTGGAAGGAGTTGAGAACGGGGTTGTTACTCGGTTCTCTTCGATGTTTATTCGATTCGCTTCGACTGTCCCCCCCTTTTTCCCTCCCTTAGAAGGCGATGGTGTCCCATAGCCCTTTTCTAGCCCTAAGTCACCCCTCTTTTGCCTCTCACTAACCTCAATAATATAACTTTTACTGCTTCGACACTCGACCATTTGTATTGCTGGAAAAATTGAGCGCTGATTGAGACATTTTCAATTCGTATTGAGTAATTCAAGAAATTATTGTCAATCATGTTTAAAATTAATTAAAATTTTTTTAATGAATACAATATTCAAATATTGTAGATGAATAATATAATGGAATGAAAATAAAAATAATTATTGATATTACAATACGTTACGATTATTTCACATAATAATAATAATGACCGTAAAAATAAATATCTTTTTACAATGGATTGAGACATCTTATAACGACGATTAACAATACGCACTCATACTGAAAATAAATATAAATTGTTAACGAATCAACCGAAAATTGATAATCTAATATTTCTCCAAAACATTTTTTTTTCATCGATGAGGGCAATTTCTTTTTTTGGAAAAGGTCTAAATCCGTTTACTGAGTTGAAGAATCGAAAGGGGTTGATTCGGTGCTAAAGTTGAAACTATCTATAGCCACTGTACCTACAATAGTGATCCATATATATAGATATAGGCACACACATGTAGATTCCAAGTATAACACGCTCGACTTTCCAAAGGGTTCGCCGGTCGCGTGTGCGTCCGCAGATGTAGGGGCAAAAAGTGGCTGTTACACTCCTCCCCCCTCGTCGGACCGCGAGAGACGCAACCCCCGGATCGAAGCTGCACCACGCGTTTTCCCCGCCGCGGCGCAGCGTCGGTTCTATTCGTGTTGCACGAGTGCCAACCCGGCACCGCCGGCTAGCTCTCGACTTCAACTCTTTCGCTTTTAGCGGGAAAATTCGATGAATTGGCCAAGCCACTACGGACGATAAATAATGCATTTTGTGTTTGCCCCCGGTAAAAGGGTCCGCCACCCTTAAGCGATCGCGGTCGCTACTTCAACTGCGGTATTCGGACGACGAGTCGGCGGGGGTTCGGCGGGTTAGCGGCGGACGGAGGGGAGAGGGTCTTCGTTTCTCTCTTACTCGCAGTTACGAATTTTCAGGACTGTCGAACCCTCGAGAAAAATGGCAGAGCATAGACATAACGTAGCAAGTGAAATAAAAAACAAATTGCAAATAAACGAACGAAGAAGGAGAAAAGAATAAATAAAAACGCGAATTTGTACTGAACGAAAAGACTTTGGGGAATGTTGAGTGCCAAGAATTTTTATCCTAACAACGTCGATACACTTGCTAACGGTTTTCGATAAATCTTTCACCCTCGTTGTTGTGTTTTTTTTTTTTTTTTTTCGACTCGAAGGTAATTTGTACTTTAACCCTTGAAGGGGGGTGAGGGAAGGTACAATAAATCGAGAGTGTAGACAACGTCTGGTGTGGGAAGGGTGGCAATGGCGGAGGTAGGACAGTGGAAAGAGTAGAGCTCGGAAATTGTCGATTAATAATCTATTAAACAAGCAATTTGTGTTTGGGCGCGGAAAGTAAAAGAAGTTCGGGAAGTTCGGCTTTCCGCATTAATTATTGCGACGAGAGATAAGTCGTCGATTGGCTGTTGGTGGTTCTGTCTATCTTTCTCGGTTCTTTCAGTCCCTCTACGGCGCTGCTTGCAGTTAGCCACCCTTTCTCGACTCACCCGCCCTCCACGCCTCACGCCCTCCCATTCCCCACAGCAGACAGCGAGGGTGACGTACGAAAGGGTTCTTAAAACTCCGGTACGCGAAATATGCGTGACCGTTGTTGACGAGCGTTATCGATTCGCTAGCCTGTGTTAAGTCACTTTTTTTTACCGTTTTTATATAATTGCCAACAAAAAAAAGTGTAAGAAAAGAACGTAAGTCGCAATTCGCAGACAATGTTCGTACATTGTCCAGTATCGAAGATAAGCATTCTTCGTTTAATGTTAATTTATATTTGTTGTGGATTTATGAATTTATATTTGGCAATAAATCTATTATATTTTTTATATTTTTGTGCCGACTTGTGAATTAAAATTTTTGAAAATCCAATGAATAGGTCCAAGTTTGGACCAAGGTCCAATTTTGCATTTGGTTTTTGTACTGTTTTTATATAATTGTGAGCGAAAACAGTGATTATTGTGAATTTATATGTATTTTCAATTCATAAATATATATTCATCCAGCTTCTTCTTATTTCCATCAGATTTTCGTAATAATTATACAATGAAAATTTTGCTAAATCCCGATTTCTAGGTTCGAACAAAACTGTATTTCTCTCTTTTTCTCATTTTCTCGTCATTATCGAAACCTTGCGGTTTGCCGAGTTTGTGTTCATCATCTTACGTCCGCACAGCCCAACAGACAGTGTTGAGAGTTCACCTTAGCGTTTACGTAACAACGGGTTTCGCTACCAGTAATTGGCAAGAGCGATTCGCTCGATAAATCCCAGACAATACACTCCACGACTCAATATTGCGTTACCATTATGCCTATACAATCTTGCATATTTCTCTCCTTTTCGCACCTTCGGTCTTTCGCACTCGAACGATTCTTCGCAACCTCCCTTTGCAAGCCAACTCTTTCACTTCCTCGAGTCAGATTTCTCTCTATCTCTCTCTCTCGCTCTTTCCGTTTATATCGACCCGTTACCTCAACGACTCGGATATGACCCATTCGACGCATTGTTCAAAACGGTTTCGTTATTTTCGCTGTTATTTTTTTCATTTTTATCTTTTCATATTTCTTTCTTTTTATCTTACCCTCGCTGCGGCGATAGAATTGTAGAAATTGATCTGCGTGGCTTTTCTCGGTAATTTGCAGTGCAATCGAAAGATAATTACCTGAAACGGGACAAAATTATTAGTTGAAATATTTTGTTATTTTTTTCTGCATTTGATATAAAATAAGTCGGAAAATAAAATTCTCGATAATGAAGATTCTTATTGGCTGGCGATGGCTTGCAGTTTTGTCTCACTATGTCTCGGATATGCGTGTTAAAAATATATATCTTCACGAGTTGCCGAAATAATAATATTATACACCTCAATGTTACTCAAAATTATAACTTATTCGTTAGATTTTTCGCAACAAAAAATTTTTCCACGCTTTGTTGGACAGATGATGACGACAAATTCAGCTCGTTGAAACCAACGCGATGTATATTTTGTGAAAAAACATAGAATTACAAAAAATTAACCATCAATCACCTTCCAATCAATGGAGCTGGTCGGTTAATCGATCGACCCTTAAACCGGCACTCGAGAGGAATACCAGCTCTGCTAACTTTCGCGTAAGCCGCACGTAACGAGCGGATATAAAAAGAAAAATAAAAAAACTTTCCTATCAACGCGATCAATCAAGAGAATGTTGAATTTCAAGAATTTTTATAATTTTTTTTACACGAGAAGTCCTGCGTAGGACCAGGCAAAGTATGTATGTACAAATAATCAATATTATGTATAATATTCTAATATATTTTGAGATATATAATAGATGAAGTTATAAAATGGAAACAAGAATTATTGAGTTATTGATTAATCGATACATCGATAAAATATTTAATATGTATGATATTGTAATATTTTTTGAGAGATATTATATATGTAATGTATAAATGTATGTAGCGTGTAAATTTATATGTATGTGTGTGTGAGTGTACGAAAGGCGCAGACAAACCGGCGAGGGTTGAGCGTCGAATCGATATGAGATCGAGTAGCGATGCTCAGTCTTTCGTACGTTAATTCGGGCTCCCTTGGCCGGGGGTTGGCGGTGAGTGCAGTCACCCCTCAGACACCGAAAGCCGCTGCCACCGCGCCACGCGTATTCCACTATATCGAATGACAGAACGCCTGACAGAATGCACGCTCCGATAGAATTCACGCGGCAAGACGTTGCGTCGCGTCTTGAATATTTTATTCCGGCCCTTCCCACCCGCGCTTCTCCATCTCCCACACTCCCGTTGAATCCCGTACTCGTGGAATTACACGAAATTAACAGCCACGAACGCGAACTGCAAACGCAGAAATCCCGGGGATGAGCGAAAGGGTGAAAACGCAAACTAACGCGTCTTGGAGATATAGAGTCGGTTGAAAAATTGAAAAAATTAACAAGCAGTTGCAGCAACTACTCAAATTCACGAATTATCACTAAAAAATTTTTTTTACGAATTGCGGAACAAAGAAGCGATATGATCGAGCGGTTTTAACTCCGATGTGAAATTATTTTTTGTGGCACGAATTTACTCTGAAAAAAGAACTTCTCTATCTTCTTGCTTTTTTTTCTTTTTTCTTCTTTTTATTGCCTAAATCATAGGAATTTTGGAAAATCGAGATATATGCTTCAGAATTTTTCTATCAAAGTAAATGAAGGAACGAAATAAGTAAAACTAAAATGTGCTGACTTTGCTTAAGAGCCACCGTATTAATTGCGTGAATCTTGATGATTTTTAAGTGACTCAGAGTGCTCTGAGACTCCGTCGCTCCACGGGAGAGAAAACGTCTGACGAACATTCGGGCGATCCACGAGAAATTGAAGGGGATGGAAAAAAACTTTTTTAACTACACAAAGTTGTGGTCGGGTGGGTCTTGAGAGCCGACTTCGGACGTTCGCGAAGTACGTCCGAAGTACGTCCGAGCGTTTATTGAGAACGAAGCTTTTTAATTGTTTACGAGAGAACAGCGAATTTCGTCGACCTTTCATTACTTTTTGGTTCTGGACTCAGAGGTGAAGAAAATATATCTCGCATTGAAATCGGTCGGAGATCCGAGCAAACCGACCATGTTGTTGAAACCTCGTTCATTCTACTCCGTGGAAAAAAACTTTGAAATGAACCCTCAGACACTCACCACTGACGGTATTTACCAGCAGCCAACCCTAATCTTCGGGCTTCTTCGGCAACGAGTCGACCGAAATGTTGGCGACACTAGGTTCGTTCGCGTGGCTAACAGATTAGCACGGTCGTTGGCTATTTTATCCTATTGATAGTCCAGAGAAAAACTATTCCTTTAACGTCGCATGATATTTTGGTAGGTGAAATACTCAACGATGATAGACGCAGAACCAACCAGAGATGGGCGCTTATTCGATAAAATTGTATTAAAAATACGATTGACTCTCAATTAAAATTTTCGATATAATGTAATAATAATAATAATAATATAATATAATATTAATATTAATATTAATAATAATATAATATAATATTAATAATAATAATAATAATAATAATAATAATAATTATTATTATTATAATAATTATTATTATAATTTATTATAATAATAATAATAATAATAATAATAATAATAATAATAATAATAATAATAATAATAATTATTATTATTATTATTATTATTATTATGTGTAATAATAATAATAATAAAATTATTATGTCTTCGAAAATCTCATTTTGTCCCACCAAATACCAGTTAATGAGGGATCATTCAATATCCAACACAACATCAAAAGGCTGAACGTGACATATCTCTGCTAAAGGGGTTTCGTTATTTTACGTTTATTCCTCATTGTGTAAATAATACCCGCGACGGCAGACAAACTTCTCACAACTCCTCGACATTATCACGATGAACCTTAACGGCCGTTTTTTACGGTGCATGAAATTTTCGTAACGAGCCGCGACAGTGTTATCGTAAAACCCTACATACATTACGAACTAATCGCATTCGAGTTTCATTACGGTAATGGATTGAAGTCACAGTCGAAAAAAAAAATTCAATGTGTCATAATATAAGAATAATAGTCTCCGAAACTTTGATCAGACAAAAGACAGCAGCAGCAGACCGGAAGCATATCCGCGATCGGGAAACCTAAATTTCGCGCGAATGGGGGAGTTTTATTTTTCGATTCCTTTCAGGCATGGAAAAATTGCAAACTAAGAGTTAGAGAAAATGTGTGGTTGGTCGCGAGGTAGAAGAAAAAAGAAGACGCCTCAGGGGTCTTGGTAAAAAAAAAGCTTATGGACTCGAGCAGGACCCCAAGAAGGGTGACGAGCGTCGAACGGGGTTGCATTGTTTCGACGTATAATGCCATCTAATCTTCGAACCGAGAAGAAAGCGTCAACAGTTAGGATTCGCCTCGACACAATAAATGTCCTCTACATAGCGAGATTTTTATATTTTTATTAGTATTAGAGGAAAGTAAAAATAATTTTTTTATGAAAAAATCTAAGACCTATGTTCAGCTAAATTGTGATAAAAAATATTGTTGATGTTCATTAATGACAAATTTTTACTTCGATAAGTGATTAAAAATTCTTGCAAACGTGGTTTTTGCCCCGTTTTCATACAACTGCGAGCAAAAAAAAACAATGATCGTAATTCGTGAGCAGTGCATCTATAGACCGCAAATAAATATTTCCATTGACTGCGAATGCATTATTCATCATGGATTTCATGTATCTACCTTAATTCCGTTTTGTTTATTCTATATTTTCGTAGTACTTTTAGAATTAAAATCCAACAATCCAAATAACACGAAAATAGCACGGAAGAATACGAGATCATTTCTCTCATAAGTTTATGACAATCATCGCCTTGATGAGTAATAAAAATTCCGATCGAACTTTCAATCGTGCGAAAAAAAAAAAAGGCATTATGACCTACATTATCGCATCTGCATCTTATGCTTTCGAGAAGCTCTTGACGCCCAGCCAAATATAATTCCATTAGCTCGTTAATCAATGACTTATTGCCACGACCAATGACGCCAAAATTGATAAATGAACATTTTCCCGACTTCACGATAATTCGCGGAAAATTTTGTTTTTCTCAACGACCCCGGTGTATTCGCTTTAGTCGCCTAATGCTTATTCTCAAGATGAACGCGTGCGACCTCGCGGCGGGTTACCGGAGTTGATACGGTGCGCGAGTCGTGCGTCCGGATCTAAATTACAATTGCGTAAGTCTTAGCCGCGCGATCCCTAACCAAACGAGTTAAGCAGCAACTACGTTATATACACGGCATTGCCGTCGAATCACCAACGAGATTTACGCGTATGCTATTTTGTGCTAAACACGTACAAGACCCGAGTACGAAGCCTCGAGGGGTGGGGAGGGGGGGGGGGGGTGCGGAGAGAGGCCGGGGGGTGAGAGGGAGGTCCGGGGATAGCCACGGACACGAGTAAGAGACCGAGAAGGAGGAAGCGATAGAACACAGGGCCAGACTTGGAGTGGTTTCAAAGCACGGTCCTTTGATGCTTTTAATAAATTTTAACGGTGCAACATACTCGTCGTGTGTGCGGAATCGATTGTAAATCACTGCGCGCGCCCCGGACACACATTCGCGGATCGAGGCCCCGCGCTCGCGCGCGCGCGCTTACCGACCAATTATAAATACGGAATTGGTGGAGCTCGTGAGGTACGACCGGCAACTCTACTAACTGAATCCAAATCCCGATATCCGCTTTTTTTGTACACATGACAATTATAATCTTACCATCCAACGAACATACAACAACGTGTATATTCGAGCTTTTTTTAGATATAATATCACGATTGAATCTGTCTGTGGTCCGAATTGTGATTTTATAAGAACACAAAAAATGTTTATCAAATTAATATACCTACATGTAAATGAATTTTTGTTATTATCATTATTATTAAGTAGTGGTAATTAATATTGTTGATGAAATCGACGATGATGGAAGATTGATAATGAATTATCATTATTCGATAACTATCAAAGTTCTGAACTAAAAAATTTTGCTATTACAAACAAGTTAAATCATTAAATGAAAAAAAGTGACCAGAAACGCTTCTACAAAACCGTAAAAAGATTTTTCACGACGTCCCGTGAGTTTTCCTTAAAAAATTTCGTAAGCTCAAAGCGGTTGATAGCACATATATGAGCGAAGCTTCGACGACAAAGCGCACCTTCCGTATATCATCGTGCAATGCGGTCGCATTGATGATATTGGGGAGAGCCGGAAAAAAAACTCGTAAGGGTGGCCAAGGGTGCACTCGTTTCCACCCCGCACTCGACCGATTCCCCACGACACACTGGCTCGAAAAGTACCCCCATGCCGACCCTCCTCCCGCTCTCTCTGATCATCTCGTTGATGGCGAAGTTATTGGAGGAAAAAATAATTACAATCGGTCGAGCTGGCTTTCGAGTCTGCGTTTATTCATCGTTCAGACTCTTTTTTCCCTTCGGGTCCCTCAGTGAACATGTCACCCTGGGCTGTGTCTCATCAATGTGTACCTACTCATCGGCCAAAAGTATACAATTTCTACGTTCCAAATGGAATCCACGTATCACTGAATAATAAAAACTATATATACATGTACGTATAAATATAAAGATATATATATATATATTTATGTATGCATATATGTATGTGTATAGAGATATACGCCAGCATGGAGAATTCAGTACTGAGCCACTCGACATATTCGCGGTTCGACGAACTCTCACAAAATTCTAGCCTCGACAAACCGTAGTCATTATTATAGTACTTGCTTCTGTTTTATTATTACACTAACGACGACGACGACGACGACGACGACGACGACGACGACTACGTGGCTCGGTCGTTCGCGAGGTTGCGCCCAAACCCCACCCAGCCGGAGATTCAACGTTGGAAAATGTTATAACGATTGCCGGGGGATCGAGAATAATATCAAGAAGAAGATGGTTATACATTTTGCAACGGCGGGGAAACCGTTATCGAATCGTTCGCCGACTCGTCAATCTCACGTGACTTGCGGGGGACCGAAGGAGAACAAAAAATAATTAAATACATGGGGGATGATGTCGAGCGTGAAAAAGCTCGATTTTCGTCATGGAGGTAACACCATCCGAATTAGAAGCAAGATGTGTGTGTTATTTCTGATGATTAATGACAATTGTCAATGGCTGTGCTCGAACGAAAAACGAAGCCAAAATCATTCATTTATTTCACGAAATCGGTGTGGATAATTTTTTCTTCTTTGAAGTACTGCTAAATAATTTATCAAGAAAATTTATCGTCCATGATTGCCGTAAAAAAGTTGTAAGGTTTTTACATTGTCAATATTTTTTTATAATTGAATCAAAATCAATGCTGTGGAATTGGTCAACATAAAATTTGTCATTCTTTTTTTTTTTTATAACCAAAAACAAATCAGCAGTTCTAAAAGAAGGGGTTTGAGGAAATGCGTGTACAATGGCGAAAGCGATTAAACGAAAGTGGAATTCGACGTGTTCTGCAATTCTCGAGCTATCTTGGAGATTCTGCGAGTAAGACTTAGTGTCTCATAGGGTCTATAAATAGGAAAGCGCCTGGACAGAACGGATGGGTCGGGTCACCAACATCCAACGTAGTGCGCGGTGCTTCTCTCTCTCTCTCCCTCTCACTCTCTTCTTTCTCACTTTCTCTTTCTCTCATTCGGACATCAAGACAAGTTCGGCCAAGGAATGTTCACCCCACGACACCAAAGTGCAACCCCAGAGTCATGACTTTCTATTAACCGTAATATTTTTCTTTCGTCAACGTCAACACACATTTCTATTTCATCGTTTGGTTCCAAACGCAAGAAGAATTCACTCAAACATCGATGAAGCACGAACGTTTTTTAAACATTTCTTTAGAAGACTTTTTATTACGTTGAATTGATGTATTGAAAAAGTTAAATTTATTCCAAGATTTTTTGTCCATGAACAGTATGTTGTCCAAGCAGACAAGGCAAAACATTGGTATGCTCTTCTCGTCCCGCGCAATCACAAAAATTTCACATAATTCAAATGGTGATTAATTATAATATTATCACTCTTGATTATCGCACAATATTTTCGACTACATTGATACTATTTTTAATCGAATCCTTGCATCAAATTTGTTTGAATAATCAAATGGCCAATAATTACTTGCAAATAACCCAAATATATCAAACGATAATCAATAAAAATATTATTTTTATGAACGATCGAACAATAATTTTAGAGACCCAAAAGCGAGCTTCCCACAAGCCTCGAGCAATCATGAATGAAACTTTCACGGTCGTGTTTCCAGGCAGCAGGTGCGAAGACAGTTGGACACGTTGATGCAACGCAGACGACGGGGATGGGGCGGCGAGGGAGAGGGGGGCGGGGACAAAAGCGAGGAATCATCAACGAAGGGGCAAGAGAAATCCGGAGAGAACTCCCTCGTGAGTTTTGCCCGCCCGTCTTACTTCTCGGACTCGCGTCATTTATCCTCAACGAAATTACGAGCCCAGTCGTATTATAGCTCGTTCGAGTAATGGCGACGCTCGACATATATACTCATTTCCATGTATACATATATACGTAATACGTATATATCTACATATAATCCTGCCTATGTAATTGTTCCTTGTTTGTAGACGATACGTTTGACCGCCGAGAAGTTGGTACAGCGGTGGACGAGGTGAAGAAACGTGCGACAGAGCGTGTGGCAGTTGGTCCGTGAATTCGTTGGTTCTTTACCGAGATTCGAACCGGGAAGCTTTTCACGTGTATATACATTTCCGTCAACCGTATTCCAACTCTATGTCACATTGAATTCCCCGTAAGCAACTGCCTAGGTTCTATTCTAGATTCATAACTATTAATACTAATGTCTCTGTGCTGTTGGACGCGTGGACCGACCGTCGCGCCAAGCCCAGTGCCACGCCGGCTTCGAGGGTATGCACTTCTTGGCGCGAGCTTTCGGACGTCTCACCCCACTGCACTCGCTGCTGCTATGTCTTTCACTTCTACCATGATTCTCCTTTTCTCTTTCGTTCTTTATTTCTCTATCTATCTCTCCCTCTCACGCACGCACACACTCTATTTTCCTTTCTGTTTTCGGCTTCGTCTTCTTCGTTCTCGCTTGCTCTTCCTCTTTCCACGATCATCAATGGCACATTCAAGCTTACACGGATTTATCAACGAGAACGAGCCACTTTTGCCACTAGTGAAAACGTTAATGTAGAATTTTGAGCGAGAAGGGAGAAAACCATCGGCCAATCACTCTGCAACGACGATACCGAAACAAGAAGACGACAACATCTTGCTTCCCAGTGTTTCAAACTTCATTACGTTATTATTATTGTTTTCAACCCAAAAGAACGAAATTGATTTTTTTTGTATTTCATTTTATTTTATTCATGCAAAAATTTATGTAAATTTAGTCACCGTAGTAGAATTATGGATATTATGCAATAAAATTGATTTCATTGAAGAAAACAACGCAATGACCAAATATTCCACGACGTTTTGAACGTCAAGAGTTATGTCTTTTCGAGGAATACAGAAACATTTTGGACGATGATGAGACAAAATGAACTTTATTTTTCCAACTATGTCGTGACTACGGATTCTCCAATGACTCGTCGAAGATCTTCATCATTATCTTATCACAACGCAAGAGGGAGATAAACCCGTGCGATATGCGTCCGATAGCAATCTTCCCGAGATCGAAAATCCGTGGAATGAATAAAAAAACGAACATATCTGGGTGGGATGGAAATATCTGGTTTATCATTTTTCCTTTTTTTTATATTTGATAATTATTTTTTTTAATCGTAATCGAAGTTATTTATATTGAATTCACATTTGTGTGTGCATGTAATCGACGAGCGATCCGTGTCGTGTCGATTTTTCTCGAGACTAGCTGGGGACCGAGACGACCGCGCGTCTGACCACTAACTAGCCGTATCCACTTGGACTGTCGCTAACACGAAAAAAATATCATTTTCGCGTCACACACGTTCGATCGTGCGACGATAAAGTATTTTATTTTTTTTTCATTCACATTGTGCAATTGTTGGAAACACACAATGTCAAAATATTGTCAGCTACGTCTTAAGGGGCTACTGTGATTTCCTTTACTTCCAAGTCTGCTGCATTTGTCAACGAAGCAATTCAGCGAAAAATTCGGAGCAACGCGCAACGGTTGCGCAGCTATTTTCCCCGAATAGACGGGAAAATGAAACGGACTCGGGGAAAACTCGGGGGAATAGCCGAGCGAATCAGAAAAACAAAATTCGCACGAGAAAAAAAAACCGTACAGTCCGAACGGAGAATTTTTGTGTGGTCGAAGAGGTTTGAGGTTGAGCAAAGAGCATTTACGTTGCCTCTTCGTTCTCATGTGTATTTCGCAGCGAGCTTGCGTCTGTACCGCAGCAGCCGTCCGGTAAATCCATCGCGGCGTTAGGTATGTAAATCGCTTATCGCATCGAGTGGTCCACTCGGTATAATTAGGTGGCTACCTCGTGTAACCGAATGCGTGCATACCGCACGTCTGTGTGTGCCTGCTTATTTGTACGAGTCCGCTCGATGGGGTTGGGTTAGTGCGGAGCTTTGCTGGCGAGGCTGCACTACGAATTCCGGTCTTCATACTCACATTCTAACGTTCTACTCTCAGATACGCGCATTGTTCGTGTGTGAAGACAGCGCAGATCGGGGCAAAATGGAATTATTTCAATACATATGAATTATTTTGTCTTTTAGAAATTGCACTGATTTTAGATGTTTGTTAAAATAAATGATATCGGTTTTCTTTGCCACCATTTGAGAAGTTTTATGATCGGCTATTGGTGAGATCTTGGGTGTGGGTTTATGCTGTAGAGTGAGGATTGTAGTGTGGTACAGGGCTTCGTCGTCGTCTTTCGTTGTGAGACGAGCCTAACGAACGAATGCGTCTAATGGCAATCAGTACGATGAGTGCTAGCTGCATTAACGTCACCGACGGTGATACTGATGCTGCCTCGTCGATGCTGCGCAAGCACACAATATATATATATAAATATATAAATATATGTATAGCTGATGCTCTGCGCCAGGCTGCTAGACGTAGAATTAGGCCCTTCCGCCGTTGTTTCTATTACAAAATAGATGACACGATATTGCGAAGTTGCCCCCGTGCTATACGTACCCAATGCACCGTTGCAGCGCTGTAACGAGCTTCGTGCTTGCGCACGAGGAAATTTAATCCGTCAATTAAAGCTCTCGAGCGGTACACAATGACACGAAAATGTGGAAATTCATTTCCTATTTTTAATTTCATTCCGTTTCATCGATTGATACGTTGATTTTTAATTTTTTTCAAAGTTCATGGGAATCAAAATATTGCCCACTTTTGGAATATTATTCTCACTTTTATACACATATCGTGCAAGAACAGGCTACGCCCGTTATCATTCAAACATCATTCACAAACACCTTCACCCGTGACTACCCACAACAATCGATCTACCCACAAAAACAATCCAGACCTGTAACCGACGATCTTCAAATTTCGAAATTCGACGGAAATTCTGTCAAACACGAAGCAAACAAACGGCAACCTCGTTAAATATGCATTAAACCGGTGGCACGATGATTCGCTGTCTCGGATGATCTAGGTAAAATCCAAATTGGTCCTAAATATAATTCCGTTGGCGGTTGTGTGGCATCATCGTGTGGCATCACGGTCAATAAGTAGATGATGCGAGACGAGCGATGTATAAGTTGGTTCTCCAACCGATGCCGCGTGCGCGTCTCTCGCAAGCACAATGATAGTCGTTGTCGCATCATCATCATAATCATCATCGTCATCGTCATCATCGTGATCGCGATTATCGTCATCGGTATGGCAACAGCTGACGGCGATGAGGGAAGAGACGACTGCTATGAGTCGGAGCTAAATAAACTGGGTACACGGCTCTAGTATGCCACATACCAGTCGGTCACTAAATATATATACATATATATATCTGCGTGTATACATCGCAAACCGGAGGCCCATGCACCGCGTTCGTCGTTCCGCTCTGGATCGGTGGTGGTGCTCACGTGAACGACAGGAAGCTACCAATCGTCTTTGACGATTATCCCTCAGAGTGCTGCTGATGCTTGATGCCTAGACCTCGCTCCACACCTCCCACTTCTGCGCGACCGCGCGAGCGCATCGGTGTGCATCAGGGACGGTGTTAAGTAGATTCGGCTGTGACCGAACAGACACCACCGTCTCTATTCGCCGACGCTGCGTAAATAGGCGGAAGTTGTTGGAGATATTGCAATGAGTGCAACAAAATTTTGACGTCATTCGCTTCTTTTTATTTCCCGTTTCCATCTTCGACAGATTTTTTGCGGATTTAAGGGCGATGGCAGATTTTTATTTTATCTTTTTTATATTTAAAAATTAAAAACGTATAGAAAGTTTTGTATTTGAAGCCGAATCGTGAGTCTGTTTTACCAATCGCCGCAGCTTAAACAGCATAAAAAAATTATTCTTAATCGAGCAAAGAAGTCACCGAAAGACTGCCCCAATATTATTTCACTATATTCCATCTCCTCTGTACCAATTATATGTCTTTCATCTCATCCTATCACAGATGTCCATAATCTACGGCATCACAATCGAACAATATTCTGACGCGATCCACAAAGTTGCAATTACACCGTAATAGTCATCATACTTATCATCATTCAACTCTGAGATAAAACGCATAACTAATTAATCAATGAATTGCCTTGAGAGTCGATAATACGATGAAATATTCTATTTTTTCGCGAAGTCACACGTAATAATTAATCAGAAACATGAACGAGAATAAATTGTAGCATGATACCCTCATTGGGTCACTTGTATACGTGCGTGAAATTAATCGTGCTTCTCGACGCGTGTACTATATGGCGCACTCATGCGTCGCTCCGAGGATGAGAGTTCTGTGTATCGATGTGTCGTTTATAGTTGCAGCGTTCCAATGTGGTCTACGCTCCATGGTTTTGCTACACCGACGCACACCCACGCGATGTTCTGCCATCACGGGGGGTCGGGGAGTACGGGGCAGGGGAGAAGAAGGAGGAGGCCGTTGCAGCGATGCAACAGCAGCAGCAGCAGCAGCAGCAGCATCAACGGGTCCGGTAAACCGCGCGCTACACATCATTATCATAAATGCTCGCGATCCGACCCACGCGTAAATCTGTTTCGCAAATCGCAACCGGCCGACCAACCGCCGCGGTTATGTCATCCCCACACCATTAACGATACCAACGAGCGAGGCATTAACATTGTGCCGAGAGTACGGGCCACGGGCGGCTTACGAACGAAATTGATACTCCGGCAATGTTAACGAGTCAACCTTCTCGAGCTTCCTTCTCGTTCCGTTTCAGCTGTCCGCGGTTTCTCGCATTCATCCGCGAAAGATTCGAATGTTTTTATTGTTATCAAGATGTTTACTTTTTTGCGAATTTGAGATTTTGCAGGAGCACGGGTGTCATTGTTTTGACTTGATTTTGAGCGAAGTATGATTGAAATTTCGAAGGAAATTTGTGAGAAAAATTGGGAAATTTAGGTAATATTGAATGCGCCTCAAGGGCAGGTGAATTAGATATTTGGATAACCTCAAAAACTTTGCGGGCTAATTTTATATAGACGGAATTCAGATTTTGGTAACAAATAGATTGTGAGCTCGTGCGGAATTCTACGGAATAATGATTCAATATTTTGTATTTTGACCTAAAAAACGTTTTATAATTTCTGTATTTTATTGTTTCTCAAAAAAATATGTTTTTGTTTAAGCACGTGTGAAGGTTTAGCCGTGATTTGAATAACTTAAATCAATAAAAATTACGACGGCAACATTGTTTTTCCCAGTTGAATTGAGATAAAATTCGTACAACGCTTCTTTATCTTCGAAAGCATTACTGACGGCCTCAAACTGTGTATCATATTCAGCCGTATAAGATAAAAACTGATACTTCAAGCAATTCCAAAGCATGGGACCATAAAATTGTAATATTTTTTTCAGTTCAGTTTTGGCAGATTCAGTCTTAAAAGTCTGTTCATTTTGATTTTCCGTCACTGAGTTATCGTTCGAAATATGGGGAGTAAATTATTACAATCACAACTATCCGAATATTCAAACTATTACATCAAGCGAAGCATGCTTGGTTATGTTAATATACAAATCAACTGAGAAGGAAGAAATGCGCGGATCGTTGGAGGGGTTTTCTTATCATTGGGAAAAAAAACCATCGCGCAAACAATAACAACTTACTGATAACACAACGATACAACCAACAATTAATGCTCTAAGAGTAAGTGAATTAAAAATTCAATAACCTCGAGATGCAATTGTTCATTCCTTGTTTCAAAATAATCCAAATAAAATATTTCATCGACATTCTACTCGCGAGAAGAAAAAAAAGAAAGAAGAAGACGTGAATCAAATGATTCGTCGACTCGACAACGAACCTGCTTCGATCCCATACCCGACGGCTCACAAATCAGGAATTTTTATGCCGCCTTCGCGCCAACCGATGAAGAAACACATTTCTAACTCTTCCAAAGTCAGTGTGAACGGCACGACGAATATTCCACGCACTCGGGTGCCATTAAAGACCCGTGAGACCCTTTGAGATTTCGTTCTCGAAGCGGTTGAGCTACGACTTCGAGGAAAATAAAATTTCCAATGTTTCTTTTTATCTTTTATTTTCCTTTTAGTTCACGAAACTTTTTGGAAATGGATTTTCAATCGAGATAACGCTCAAACAAACGATTTGCGATAAAGAAAATTAAACGACGAAGTAAAACACTGCACGAAAAATCTTTACGTAGTCGCGAATACTTTGCGATCACCGAATCCGGGAGACCGAATTTTTTTAATTTTCGTTCAAATTCGAACTTGACTTATAATTATTTCGAATCAATCGATACGCGATTGATTTTTCCAAAATTAAGGATTGTTCAGATCTCTCGCAATAATCATCGGGCAAAATCAGTTCAAAGAAGAATAGAAAATATTGAAACGATGGTGTAAGAGAAACACTTGCGTTGCACACGACAGAATTACGGAAAAATGTCGGTTTTAGAAAAATCCACGAACTAATTATCGAGTTTTTAAGCAATTGGATGGATTAACATTTCAACGGACGCACGTAGATACACTCGCGTTCAAGTTTCGTCAATCGAGTGAGACATTGGAGTGTTTGAAACCGCCACTGTTTCTATACGACGACGTCGATCAACGTTCCCAGCTACGACGAGCAAACGGTGTCGACAAACTGATAAGAGGCCTGATATTCAACCGCTTCTCCCAGATACTAACTTAGTTACGCATGCCAGGAAAGATACAACTTTATGTTTGTCCGTTTAATCGAAGGCAGAGATTAGAAGAAGAAGAAAAATAAATAAACATTTAAGAGACAAAAAAATGTTTAATTACGGATACTTATTTATATTTCATTCAGAAAAAACTAAGTAAATAAATATTTTTAAAAAAATCTAATTATGTAAGACAATTATTTATATGTTGATTAAAAAAAGATAATTTTTGGCAAAACAATCGATTGTTTTCCCGAAAATATGCCCCCGATAACATTATTCGTAGATTCGTGTATTAATCACATTTTTTATTAATCTAGAATGAAAACGAGACATATTCGTCGTTAGCATAATCGAGCGGATGAATTAATAATTACTCTGATACGTATTCATGATCTTTCGTCGATACCACAATTTCTATTATATTATCATCTATTATGGCCCGCGTCTCAAATAATTCCGATCGACTCTATTAACAATAGACAAGGTCGCTCGATATATATCTGGATAAAATATCTTGTACAAAAATCTTTCCGTCGTTAAATTGACAATAAACCCCGATTGTTTATTTATTTCTGTATTTACTTAATATCCTCCCTTATCTGTGTTCTCGGAGTAATCCCAAGGAGGTCATCCACCTACTCGCATCACCATCACAATCGCACAAACGTTTACCACTTCCATATTTTCAGCGCAAACGATTAAACAAAGCTGCCATTTTTCGATATCTACACGCAATCCAAAATAAATTTAAAAAATGAAATTGTAAAAAAACGAAAAAAAAAAACATTCGATACAAAAAAAAAATCAATCGCCGACAAAAATATAAATTCCGATGGAAAAATGATTGGCAGAAATATCTACAAATTGGATAGAGAAAATCAAAGATAAAGCAAACGTAATTCCGAATTTTCGAAAAACACAAATAATCGCTGTATCTCCATCGTCATCAATAATTAATCTTAAATGTTCGATTTTGACGAATCAGCGACGATGACAAGCCAACGTCACGTAGGGCTCGTCGTTGTCGAATAGCAAACGAACGACGTGTATATCATGTGGGGGAGGGGGGGGGGCGGTAAATTCTCGAGCGATGTGTAACACGTCGCAAGCGCTCGGAAGCTCGTAACCGTAGAATATCACGCAAATTTCGTACAGTGTCATAGATCGGCAAATCATCGAACTCTCGAAGCCCCTCACAGCAGCAAAAGCAGAAGGGAGACCGGGGGAGGGGGTTGGAAGTTTCGACAGCGTAACAAGTCAACGTTGTACCAAATTCGTGAATCGGAATTGGTACGAGCGTCATTCCCATTCCGTCGTACAGCCGCAAAAGCTCTCCTTCCATCGCGTTATCGCTCGTGCTACGATCGGCCATTATGTATATTCCGGGTGGCGATGTAGACGCAGCTTCGCGGGTACGGAATATTATTCTTGTCGCGGTCGCGGCAATCCGCGACGGGTCGACTGTTTCTATTGACAAGTAGGACGACCGGTTATGCATCGCTCGACCGAATGTACGAATTGCCGTTGATGCATCGCGCTCGCGGGCGCACACTCGATCGAAGCCCAAAATTTCCGCGACTACGGACGACTCGCCTCCGCCCCTTTTACATTCAAAACGTTGACGTTGCCCGTCGCATTGTTCCGCGAAAATTGACAACGATCGTTTGGAGTTACGTTCACAAGCTCATAGATTATCGATTGCAGCTCTATGATTAGGCGCCAATGATTTTGGGCAATATGGTTTTTCATGTCTGAATGGACTCGGGTGTGTGAAGCAACAGGGCTGAAGGTTTTTCGGACCTCTCTGTTCGGGTTGGTATGAAAACTTCCGGAGATTAGATTTTCTCGTGGAATTATTTTTTTGTGACGGGTTGTTGAACTAATTCGATCGAGTAAAATGGAGCTCGAATCATCCTGGCATGAATAATTGAGCATAAAGATTGTCCCATGTGAGGGAAAGAGAGAGAGAGACAGAGAGGAAAAGAGAGCAGCTTGGTGACCCAATCATTCGATCTACCTTCAGCATTATTTTCTTATATTTTAGTATTATATTATATATCATTCTTATTTCATTATTGGCTCACTCAATTTTTGCTCCACTTCTTTCCCCTCTCATCGTGCCTTCTGCAAAAGAATATTTCTCCGCAAAATTTACCACGGCTACATTAAGATTAATTAAACGAGAATCTTCGAGTACGCCAAAAGCTTATTATCAATTAAAAAGGCTGCAACCTCTTTACTCATTAATATATCCTCTCATCTACATACTGTAGAAAATGGAAGAATAAATTTATAGCTCGTTAAAAAAAATGTTTTTCCATTAAAGTTCCGAGCATTTCATTCCGAGAGGATGCAAAGATTTTCCGCAAATCCTGATAAAGACTTCTCGCACGATACAAAACAATGAAGAATGCACAAGGGGTCGCGCACACACGCAGATGTGCACATCTGTGCACACTCGTCGTATTGCGGATACCAAACGAATCAACAATATGCAACGGGACAGCGAAAGCGCGGAGGCATTGACGATGTATCGATGGAACGAGGTTGAAAACGATGAGTGATGAGCCGGAAATGCTAAACGACGGAGCAGAGGGTTGCTGTGACGCGCGTGTGTGTACGATGCGATCTATCGCTTGTTTGGTTGCTATTTGCGCGATAAATAGCCGATCGATACAATCGAACGAATAAATAATCGGGTGAATAATCCGTGGGGGAGGAATCGGTCCGCAATTCGTAACAACGCGTAAACACGGTACACGGCCACGCGGATATGCGAATATTCATGCAAACGTGTGAATGCATGCATGCGTCGCAGTTGCAACGAGAGGCACAGCGGCGTTATAAGCAGAAACAGCATCGGCAATGGATTCGATGGCGCGTGTGTCACACACGAGTATCGGACAGGTAGGGGAGATGCACAGCCAGAGCGAGGTGAGAACGCATAGGGGGTGTGAGGTGAAAGTCGCGTGAACTGGGGTGCGTGACAGGGTGGAAACGATCGACGAGTCGCGCGGCGCGCGCGGTGCAGCGCCAGCCACCCTCAAGTGGCACGCGATATCTGGGGTACTCTCTGCCGTGTACGACGAGTGATGCGAGGGTGGGACAGGGGCCGGGGGAAAAACGGGAGTCGAAGGTGTGAATTCGCATCACCGACGAATTGTGGGAACAATGCTGCAATGATAATTATTCCTCGATTGTATTTTTTTTTCTTTTTTATTCTTTTGCTTTTGAATTCTTTGTGTTGGCAATAAACTTCATTTATATCAACGCCGGAGGAAAGATGGGGGATGTGTCGTTGAGTGGAGGCGAGGTGTGTGTCGAGGGCGTGACTTTGAGACGTATTCAATGACAAAGCTATTCCGATGAGTATTATTGAAAATTGTACGGGTTTTTTTTGGCTTTTTCATTGGTATCAATGGGACGATGAAGGATGCAAGGTGTTGGCGGATTGTTTGGGGAAGGTTGCACCGAGTAGCAATAATAACAGGGTTGGTTATGTCACGTGTGCTTACATATATGTGTAGGTTTGGTGACAGCGGTGGTAAGTGTCTATTGGTTATCGAAGCAAATGAACAATTCGACGAACAGAAGATAAGAGGGCTGATCGTCACAATGAAGGCAATGATCGTGAGAATGTACGGATGTGTCGCGTACAGGCACCATACCATACCAACAACTGTTTTACGAAACGTTGTCATGTATTGAAAGGATGATATCAGAATATTAACATCACCTAATAAAATAATACTTGTAACAACATTTTCGTTCCTGGCGAAAATAAAAATCTTCTTGTTCAAAGAGCGTGAACTTGGACGAAAAATGATGCTGTAGTTCTTCCACCCTTTGGACGAAAATGTCTTAGTTTGAGATTTCTCAGCTCAGCAAAAATTATTTACAGTAAAGACCGAAACACAAATTTAAAGATGTCTCAGAAAACTGAAAAATTAGACTGTCTCCTATCAAGGGAAATTCGTAGTAGGCAGCATATTAAGAACAAAAATAAAACAAAGAAAATCGTGCCGTTGCTAACGCTGCAAATTCTCCAAATTAATTTTTCCATGCTGAAAAATCTTTTTTCGCGAACTGTGGTAGCCGAGTAGGCAAAGTCTGCGACTATCGAGAACGAATGAGTGAAAAAAAAAAAAGAAAAACAGAAAGAAAGCCGAGTACGATAACGTTCACGTCCGTAAGAACAGAAGAGACGAACGTGGGGAAAAAATAAAACAGTGTTACAGAAGTCCTGGAAAAAGGACATGAATAAGCCAGAGGCAGAGGTGTGGTTTCTTCCTGGGGTCGTGGAGTGCGCCACGGATAAATCGCTCACTGGGGAAAGGAAAGATGGAGAACGTTGGGCCGGCGGTGTCCGGGTCGCAAAGAGGAGCGGCGAAACGGGGGCAGGAGGGGAGAAGAAAGAAGGGGGCAGGAGGGGTGCAGCACGGAGGAACGGAGAAGCGTACCAAGACGTGATTAATATAAAAGTGGGTGGAGCTTGCTGGGTCTGGCCGGAAGTGGCCAAGAGGGATGAAGGGGCTAGTCGAGAGGCTTGGAAGGCGAGCGTGAGAACGAAGGGGATGCTCCGTACGTGTGTGTGTGTCATAGAGCGAGCTTGCGCACGAAAACCGTCAGCATCCGTGGTTCATCGGTCTAAGTGCATGCGTGCTTTTCCGTTCCGTCCATGCTGCACTCGGTTGTACGTGAACCGAACACAAATGGTGGTATCTGCACTCACGAGCGTGTGTGTGTGTGTGTGTGTGTGTGTGTGTGAAAGAGAGTGAGCGGCGAGAAGAAAGGGGCGGAGGAGGGTGCAGCAAGACTGGAGACGAGAGAAGACGAGCAAAAGCGAAATGGCGGGGATGCAACCCACCGAGAGGTGATGGAAAAAGGTGTTCCAACTGGGGGTAAGAGGAATGGTGGGCTTACCAGGCTGGAACCTCAGTGGTTTCGACGTGTACCAAAAGACGTTGAGGGATACTGGGAGTTATGGATAACAACAATGGCGAGTAAAATGAAGCAGACCAATCGATGCAGTCTTCTAGACGAGCATCCTCTTCCGGCCTGACAGCAAGAATGAAGAAATGATAGGAGTTCTAGGTTGACCTGAGGCCGGGATTCCAAGGGATGTTATCCCAGAGAATCGTTCAATTTCGAAGTAACAAGATTGTTATTTCGGGGACCACTGATGATGCCCAAAAGAAATTCTCCATTGGCACGATGAAAAAATGCTACCACGTCACAAGTGTCGATAACGGAATTCGATAAATTCGATGGAAATCCTTTTTTCACCGTCGGTAAATGATAAATTCGTGGACCTACAAGATGGTGTACAAGAACGCGAGCGTCCTTCCAACAGGAGGATTGGATGAGGTTAGGTTTGAGGATGTGGCAGTGTTCCGAGTATGTAACGGAGGTGGAAAAGGCCGGAGCCGATAACGATGGTAAGGGTTGTGGTGGTAATGGTGGTGGTGGGGCTGGTAGCATCGGCAAAGGGATGAGAAAATGTGAAATAGTCGATTGGAGAATATAGGATCGAAGAGGACACGCGGGAGGGCCCGGTACTGTACTCTTGGCGAGGGGGTGCAGGAGGTTGGAGAGAGCTTGATGCAGGGGTGCGGACCAACCCCATCCCTCGCCCCTGCTCCCTTCCACCCACTTCTTTAACGCCCACCAAGTAGACTAGGACCGCCTCCGTCTCTGCGCTGTGCCACCTACTAGGTCTCTACGATTTTCCCGGGAATAGCAGGCGGTTCTCACGCCACCCCCGTCCGTACCCGCCACCTTCTTCACGCTCAAGCGGGAAGGCGCTTTTCCCCCGAGGAGGAGAAGAAGGAGAGCGCGCAGCTACCGGCGGCTACCACCCGACCGCCGCACGGGGTACGTTGTACTGTAGGTCGCGTATATCGACTTTGGGGTATCTTGACTTGGTGCAAGGGATGAGAATGAAAAAAAAAATGATAATGATAAGAAAATTGAAACAAAAATCCACGTTTATTGATTTGGAGAAGCTAAACGTTGCGGGATATTGATCGGCCAAGCATTTTTTTAGTTGCAAAATCGACGAATATCCAACGCAGTTATTACGGAAATTTTCCGGAAACGAAAACAAAACCTCCCGCGAGATTTCTAAAGACCCTAGATAATAGAATTTGGGTAGCTGGTTGAATAGAGGCTCCGACGATCACTCGATTGGACTGCTAGCTTCAAACAGTTTCTGGCGAACAAATTGTCTGATAACACCGACGACGCGCGTGATAAAAAAATAGATCACCCAAAGTAACGTAAGCATTGTCCGGAGTGGCGAAATTGATACACATTAAATATTGGAAGATACATCGATCGTGCAAAACTGAAGATACGAGCAGGTCAGACTGTCACTTTCCATAGAACCCGATGAGCGTCACGTAGTGTGAACGATTCTACCCTGAATCCGCCCTGTCGGATAATCTTCAGCTTAATCTCGAAATTGAAAGCTCGGGACAATTACGCGACGAAGGAGTTGATGCCTAAGGGATTAATTGAAGGAATTTTTATTTTTTTCTTGAAAAAAAAAATAATAATCCACATTTTATTTAAAAAATCGTAATCTACTGATAATAATCCTCGAAATATACATTCGTGTATCACTTGCGTATTAATTTTTTATTTAACTTTTTAAAATTCTATTTAACTTTTTAAATACTTCATCTAGCTTGACTATCGATTGATAATAGATTGAGGCCGAGCTACCTAAGCTATTGAAAATGTCATGACAGTAGCGAGGCGGATTAAAAGTAGCACTGAAATCGATTAACAAATACCAAGCATTATTCATGGACGGCTGTTTCTAAACAATGTTTCATCGCTTCGGTCAAGGTATCGACAGAAGCGACGGTAATTGGTTGGTTGGTCATTTCTATGAACAAAATATCGTTAGCCTATTTAAAGTTTTGAGGGAACTAATCGAAAGGTGTGCAAAAATGAACCGCGTCGGGTCTCTAGTAAGGATGAACATTAATTCAATGGAAATATACTTGAAATACTTTTTAATAAAATAAATAAGATCAGTTATCAAGCAATAATCAAAATGCTGAAATTTCTCCACTTATTGTAAATAATTTTGATGAATTATTGTTCAAAATCAATTCTAATGTTCAATAAAAGTTGAATATGAATTTTGATATGAGCATTAAATATAGAAAAAAATTAAATATACAACCAAGTATTCTCAGCATAATAATACGGAAAAAATTGAACAAATTCCGTCTTCGCGTATCATCACCCGAAAAAATAAAATGGAAATCAATACGCTAAAAAATCTAAGCACAGTCTGCAGGAATTGGTAGGCCAATTTGTCGGATAAATCAAAGACTCATCGATGAACCATATTTACGATATTTCTGTGACGTCTGACATGACACATTTCCACAAACAATTGTATCACCCTGAGCAATTGTATCCTGCTTGTGCTAAAGTTAAAAAAAGGAAACATTCATATACACCTCATTCATAATGAGCGTTTTATGCACCGAGAGTCCATGAGCCAATTGATCGCGTATGTGCATGTGTGTGTGTGTGTGCGTGTGTGCGTGTATGCGTCGGTACGAAAACGAGGAAGCAAGAGCAAGGTCAGAAACGAGAGAGTGGAGCCTACGAGCATGACCCACGCTGATGTTCTGGCGTACAAGGTCGCGTGGGGTGGGCAGTCGGTCGAGGGGTTGTCGAGGGTTAACGGGGGGGAAACGGATTACGAATTGCATTCGAAAAAAAAAATCCATTGCGTCGAAGGTCAGGGTGCGTGAGGGTGCATCGCGTTGCTACAGGGTGAGATTTTTCGTGACGTTCGAGCTAACACAGTGCATCGTCACTGCTGGTCTCTCGGCCCAAAATCCCGCTCCCGAATTCGTCCTATTATTCGTATCGTATTTTTCCGAATATTCATTCGTTCTTCGTTTAAAAAATCATATCAAAGTATGATTAAAAAAGTTTGTTTCTAATCTTAGCAGTGCGTGCGATCAATGCAGTACAATGCAACACGTCGTGGGTGCCGACGATATGCGGAAGTGAAGAAGCGGAAGAATGAGTGATAGCAGAACGGTAGTAGAAGAACGAGGGGGTTGAGAGGGAGTTGATGATTTGTGTAGCTACCTGGACGGGTCTCCAGCGCGGCTCCAGCATGTCCCGATTTATCCTCGAAGACTCGTTCTCCGTGACTCTCGATAGTTCTTCCGTCCTTCCTTTCAAATCGCGCACGATAATAACGTAAGACGTTACAGAATCCCCGATTACAATTTTTTATTATTATAGTCGTTTTATTGTTTATTATTATTATTATTATTATTATTATTATTATTATTATTATTATTATTATTATTATTATTATTATTATTATTATTATTGTTGATATTATTTATTTTAATGGCAATTAATTTTCGCGTCGGGCAGCATTTATATAATTATCCCGTCGCTATGTCGATGTCCAAACTCGGTTTTCCCAGCACGCTTTTTGCCTCCCATTCACCCTCTCTCGTTCCAAGCTTCTTTATTTATTTCTCCTCTTCTCTTTTCCTTCCTTCGTTGTTCCGCCTCTTAGCCGCTGTTCAATGGCATCTATGGATCTATGGTTTATAGATGTCAGTGTATAATATTTGTCTCTCCCTCTTTCTCCTTTCTCCTTCTCTCTCCCTTCCACGCTCTCTGTCTGTCTCCGACCCCCCTCTCTTTGTTTGCCACCCCCTCTTTCCCGCTCCGCAGCAGCCGCGTGCGCCGTGCCACGTGTTTACGAGGGTGCAGCCCGCGCCCCGAACTGTATACCGAAGTGCGCCTCCGAACGCTTCGCGACGTTTCGCTTCTGGAAAAGCACAGGGGGGAGAGAAGGTACAAGGAATCAAAGGTGATTGCGAGGTTCAACCGATTTTACGTGTTTCGCTGTGTCTCACGCGTATAATTTCTCGTATCAAATTTCATTTGCAAATGTTATTCTTATAATTTTTTAAAATTTCAATATGATACTAAAATAATAAGTTTAATGTGTTGATTTTAATTTTTGTTTTATTTATTCGTTTGTTATATTATTTAATTTCGTGAATTTATTTCGTATTTCGTTGTTAGCATGATTTTTTTTGTTTCTTTTTTTTTTTAAATGTCAATCAACTCAAACGTGTCGTTTTCGTATTGTATTTAACGTTTATCGTGAAAGAAGCAATAAGGGTTTTGTGGGTTCGCGCGCCGGTGGCTGCCGTCGCGACTCTGCAGCGCCTTGATTTCCACCGACACGAAACCCTCCGGCTGCCGCGGCCACGCGGCTACTGAGTCGGCGCACTTGAAGTCTGCCCGACACCGCCGTTTCTCCTTTCGCTCGGACCCGCACGCCTAGCACGCTCACGGGTTCTCGCTTCCCTCCACTTCCCGCTGACTACTAGTCGCCTATACCGATGCTGCTGCTGCTACTACTTGTGCCTTGTACCGCTCTATGCGGCTAGTAGATACGGTCTCGCTGGTCAGACCGCTTTAACTCCTACGATTCTGGGGCCGGACGGCTTGTTCATTCATCTGAAATCGAAAGCCCGCGTTCGTGCATCGTCGAAAACCACCCCCTCCCCTTCTGAACGCCTAATGCGCAGGCATGGAAGAAATGCAGAGAAATAACATCAATTATCGTGCGACAATTCAAATTTTCATATTCACGCGATAATCATCGATAATTTGGACGATTTATTTTTTGACAATAGGTTCTGATATGCAATAAGACTTATGAATAATATATTTTTCTTAAAAAACTTGACAAATTTCCTTCAACATCCACTTTCCTCCCGTTCTCGCCACGAACTGGGTAGGAAAAAATGTCAAAGAATAGTTTCTTATGCCCTTCACGGATCCATCGTGAAAAACCTGCGACGTAATAAAAAATAAAAGTGCACCTATGTGAGCCTGTGTTCGTAAAAGGTACCCTCGACTCGACACGCAGTTTCTTACAACCATCCGATAATCTACCTCCCTCGGACACAAATATACACATCAATACTGCATGCCGAAGAAACATCTTCGTTTACAATTCATGAAGTATATTGCATATATATCGCACAACTGACCAAAGGAGAAGCGGATGTACCATGGACATGTGAATTTCCATGCGGTTATCGTTATATCGATTCGACCCACTGACTGGGAACGAGCCTTGGAAAAGGGATCGAAGCTTGACCCAGTCCTGAATCCTGCCAGTAAGCCTCATCACCATACTCCACGTCCCAGATTATCCTCAAACTGACGTGCAGCCTCGTCATTCATCCCCCTACCCCCACGAAAACTGAACCGTTCCGAACAACATCCACAACACGAAGGACCCAAGTCGAAGATGAATATATATTTTCGTAAAATAATTTCATCCTTGCTGTCATCGTCTTCCTCGTTCGTCTGGTAGACTTCCTGTTGTTTCGATCCCTTCATCTGCAGCATTGTATTCACTTCGAACGTTTCTGAACTCGAGTCTGCATTGGCGATATATTAGTTTCTATCGGTCTCGTGGCGACGCGAACAATGAAGGACCAAACCGAACCGGTTGTCGAAGTGCACAGCGGTTTCTGTCCTATGTCGCATCGATAACGACCCTTCGTCGCGGCCGAACCAACCCCCCGACGATGTGTTTCGTTCGAGGGGTCGCGACTGCAAATTCCACGACCGTGTAGATACCAAAGCTGCCACACTTTATGCTCGACCGACTCGCCGAACTTCCCCCACCGAACCAATGCAACACAACGTCAACGTTATAGTTATACCTGTCACGTGACAAACGAACGACGTATCGAATATTGTTATGGTTGTGTACGAGTCTGGGGATGGCGATGCTGATGGGATTCGAGCGTTTATTATTCATTTTTCACACATTTATCATGTAAATTAATATTTTTTGCGATCAAGGATTTTAATAATAATAATAATAATCATAATAATAATAATAATTTGGAATCCTTTCAGTTTTATGACCATTTCATTGGAATCGCGGAAATTAAACAATTTATAACGTTGTGCCCTAAATCATTAATTTCCAAATATTAAATGTGTTTTTTTTCAACAGAAAATAAAATTTCGATTAATGTCGAAAATTCGTATAAAAAGTTCGAAACAAAAACTGCGTAGCATTCACTCCCCGGGTTTTGCTTTCCGAACGAAACGGTAAGGAAAGACGGTTGCAATGTAGCCGACGTTGCGCGACGGGGTGTTGTTGATTTTTGCATAATTTATCAAGGTTGTTTGGTTAAGCGAGCCGGTTAGGGTGGCGCAATGTCGCGTAGCGCGGACGAAACCAGGGGTTGGACCTGCCGCACGGACGTTGAGGGGGGAGGGAGGCGCACGGCACACGAGGCGACAATTTCAGACACCCTTCGCCAAGATGATTAGCATCCCTTCCAGGGCCGCACCTCAACCAAAAAAAAAAAAAAAACAAAAAAAAGGAGGGAGGGAGTTTTATTAACAATAAAAACTGTTGCGTCCATTGGGTAAATATCATCGAACTTTCTTTACTCGATCATAAAAAATGAAGAAAAATAATTTTAAAAAAAAGACAGAAAAAATTGTGCTATCGCTCGTCATCTATGCTAAGTCAATGCCGTTCGTGAAACACGTAATCGGGTGTATCGCGAGTAGACGGTCAGCGTCGTTATAGCCGAGGGTACGTTCGTTGGCTACCGCTATCGGTATACATGCACGCATCGGGCGTCGTAGGTGAGGGAAACGTTCCATGGGGTTTCGACGGAAGGACGGGGGGGAGTTGGGCCCTGTACAGACCGGCAAACTGGGAGAGGTAGGGTAGAAACGTAGCAAAGTCCATTCTCTACCGTATATACTACTCTACAATAGTTGTTTACCAGAGTCATACTGATCGATACTCGGTGTTTGCTATCAGAGGGAACCATGCACGCCGGGCGCTACTTGCCCAACACCAAAAGTAAACAGCCACCCTCGGCATCACCTCCTACTCCTCCCCCCGCCTCATCCTTCTCCGGCCGCGTAGCCTACGATTTCCCGGCGTCGTCCGAGCGTCGAGGAGGGCTACCCCGGGGGCCGGCCGCACCGTCGACGAGGACAACGACGACGCAACGGCACGCCACGGAGACGGCATTCCCAGTTATTCCTTCAACAGGAGAATCGTCGTCACTTCGACATTTTCTCACATATCATGTTTCCCTCGAACTTCCATGTCTTTTTCGCTATCATCAAAAATCTTTTTTTATGTTAATTCACCATGGAAATTTGAAAAATCAATTACTTATAATAATAATAATACTAAAAATCATAATAATAAATAAACGAATAAATTATTCTTCTTATTATTATTATTATTATTATTACTATTATTATTATCACCATAGCAATGATAATGACAACGGAATATTAAAAAAAATTTTTACGATTTTACGAATGTGAATTTAAAAAACTAGAAAAAAAGTTTCCCGTGTTTTGTTTTTCTTCTCAAGTTATAGTAATGAACGCAACCGTAAGCTCTAAGAGTGGACGGTAAAGGATGTTTGCAAGCTCATTTGCCATGTACAGCAGTGGCCGTTCCGTTATTTAAGTGGGTACGTCCGAGGGTGACGTCCCTCCGGCCATCCCTAAACGCTCGTACTCGAGGTCCGGCCGGTTTCACCTCACTAGCCTATTTGCATAATAGGAAAGCGCACGCGTTTTTGCCGGTCGTAATTGCGCAAAATAACCATTCGGAATAAAGGTTGTTCAAGAGTGTTCCGTGCCGAATATCGTAACACCGCGACGTGAGCCCCTTAAGCCTCGGTGATAATCGCTGTATCCTAATCTCTGATATTTCGTCCTTCAACGGGTCAAGACATTCGAACATTGGAGGTTCAATTTTAAAGCACTTTACTCGACAAACCACATCTCGGTCCAATGTCGGAAAAATTTAATTCCGCCGCGAAAACGACCATCCGTTAGTTAAACAATAGGGAAAAAACATATATATTTATGGAAATTCGAAAAAAATGCGTGCATCTACGAGAAATAAAGGTTTGCGAGAAATTTGAAAAAAGACGGAGAAGCAGAGTGCGTAGTAAATGGACGTAAAGTCGTAAAGTCTCCGCAAATCCTCTCGGCTAGCCTCTGGCAACCCTCTCACACCAGCAAACGGAATTTCGGTAAACAAACAGTGGAAAATAATATAATTTACCGAGGATTAGAAACCTTCCGCGGAGAACGCGCAAAGGGGTCGAACGGGCGGAACGGGGGGCGGCAATGGGAGGAGAAGAAGGGTTCATTGGACGTGGGAGGTAGGGGGCGCGGTAGGTTTGAGTTTCGATGCACGCGGAATAACTGTTTCTGGTTATAATTGATATCCCTGCAAAGCTCTATAATCCCTGGGCCTGTTCTCGCGCCGCTTTTGCCCCCCCCCCCCTCCCTATCATACCCCAGCGTCGCGACTAACCAGCAGACACGGGGGCGCGAGAGAGACGCGTAAAGTCTCGACCGTCGCAACCCTTGAAAGTCGAAACCCACTCTATGGCAGTGGCGAAACGGTCGAAAGGGGTAGTAGCTCGCGCAGCGGAAAGAACCACAAACGCACGTTCACGACACTGGGACTGGGCAAACGGGGGTGGCGGGTGGCGAGGCGGAGAGCCGGGGGTGTGGGGAGATGGCGTTTATTATTTTCCTACTTCGCTAAAACAGCCGTGGGCGAGAGCCAACGAATATTATACGCGTTGGTATAATATTTCAATTTTCATTGTCGAACAAACCCACCGGGACACGAAAATCCCTCCACCGTGTAACCAACCCTTGCCGAGTCCATGCATATACACAAGAAATTCCGATAAATCTAGAGTCACATTTTTTTTTCGATTCTCTCTCGCTTATGGATTTTATCATTATGAATTATAAATATGGTTGCTTAACGTCCGTGCATCGGTTGATGGAACGAAGACTCCCTTCTTGAGATTGCTCATACGATTCGTAAGTGATTGAGGATCTAAACAATCTTTACTGCAATTTTTAATTAATTTTTTCATTGAATTTCATATTTTCGTTTTCAATATTTTTCGGTTTTAATCAGATCCGTCTGGTATTAAATTCTTTATTGTTTCTTCTGACCGCTGCAACATGATGTGGAAAAACTGTCCATCTGGCACTCGAGAGAACCCTTCGGAGTCGTTGGAATACGAGCACATCCGCTTGTTCCTTCCCCACACCCGCACTGCCCAGCGAACCCAGATAGCCAAACGTGCGAGTGAGGAATAATCGTACGAGGAGACATTATGTATTTATCAGAAAAAGGGAACCGAAGAAAAGCCTCAACCATTTTTGACTGCTCGAGCTTTCGCGTTTTAACGTCGGACATGACGTTGAGAGATACTAACAACGCGCTGTCCCTTCGGACGTACGAAACGTATTTAAAAAAAAAATAGATATGTATATGAAGAAGAAAAAAGACAAAAAAATATCGAAAAACGGAGAAGATGTTCCGTGGAAGGCTATTATGAGATTCTATTGAAAAAATACGTCAGAGTTTCAACTGAACGAGGCACATTATTAATACGATTCGCCCGGAAACCGACAGCCGACTCTCCCCAATTATTACAACAAAAAAAACGGAAATCTTTTGAACAATGGAGAAACGTGAGAGCTTCAAGCCTTGCGTCTCGTATGCCGCATTTTTACCAGACCCTATAGAGTCCACAGAATATAGACGTAAAGGGATGAACAGAAAAACGAAAATAATAAAAAAAATAACGAATGGTCGTTAGAGAACGAGTAAATGATACACGAGCGAACAAATCAACCGATTGGCTATCAGTCATGTCTATCGCGGTATTTCGTGATGAAAAACGTACAGAGTACTTTGTGCTCGTCATGAAAGTACTTTTACAAGCCGCTCGATGAACGAAAGGGTATTTATTATTCTCGTTGTCTTTTCTTTTTTTCCAATGCCAGCATCTGAAGTATATGAAAAGTTTGTTGTAACTTTTCAATTACTCGAACTGACGTCACGAATTGGGAAGATAACAAATATTTATTGAACAATAAATTTAACTCCACGGTTTTTAAGATTAAATGTTCTACGCCCTATAAGAATTAATGTTGTATGCCCGAACCCTTTGAAGGACGTGCAAAAAATGGAGAGAGAAGTAAATCCAGGATGACGTTAAGCGCACGAAGAAGAAGAAGGAGGTGGGGGGGCGGTTCGTGAGCCGAAGGGTAGGAATGACAAATTAACCAGCGGTGGTAGTTTTCGTCGCGAGGATCATCGAGGGATGTAACGTACCCGAGGAAACGTACAAATCGTCGGTATTCGCTACGTCTTCGGGCTCTCGTTTAATCCCCGAAGTGACGAAGCTGTTGAAAAAGATTGATCGTAGCTCGATCAAGAACGAGTCACGGATTTCGCTCGATGCATCTACGACTGCCCGAGGAGCGGTTGTTCTTGTTCTGTCG
>OZ020168.1:9946955-10124542 GCA_963971145.1 Sussaba pulchella
GCACGTTGACTTCGTACAGCCGTACCAGCCCCAGGGAGCGGAGAACAAGCGGGTAGCATTATATCTCGGAGACCTCGCAGAGAAAGCTAAACTACCCCCGTTGGCTTCTTCGTGTACTGCACGACGGAGGGAAATTACGCATTTACACCCTCCCGAACAAGCCAGCATGGCGTACGTAGCCAACCTCGAGAACCGGGTGGGTTTGGTATTATAGCGTCTGTGCCAAGACTTAAGATACAAACCCGGAGATGGCGGAACAACGGGTAAGTCTGACGGAGAAGAGAGAGCGAGAGAGAGAGAGAGAGAGAGAGAGAAAGAAAATGGACGTAGCAAGACGGGTCATAGGACGAGATTGGGACATCATCTCGCGTCACGACGGTGCGCATCGTTATTTTCCAACGTCGCACAAGGTTAATCATCAGCATCACAGCAAGAATATATAACCCGACGAGGCAACGTCCCGACTGACGGGCAAACACGAGAACTACACCGACACAATCTTACACATCCGTCTAGGTGTCGCTTCTCGTTTGCCAGAAGTTACAATCTCACCGCGGACGGACCTCCGTGACGGGGGGTTTTTTTTTCTCGAGAAAAAAATAACGCAAAAAAAAAAGACACGGAAACGGAGGGGGGTAGGGGAATAATGCGAGACAAGCGCACTTAAAAAGTTTTCAAATTTAACCCCATCCCACGTTTGTTCGTGACGTCTAACGCAGAAATCTTGCATGGCTCTCGTTCTGTCACCTAGCTGGGGTTGACTTCGTTGACGTTCGAGACTGCTAAATTTGAGATGGAAGAAAACAAAAAAAAAAAATAAGGTTGAGATGTTATGTGTAACATGGGCATGATGCAGTAAGTTGAAAGAGGATTTAGGTGTCCTCGCCGGCGTTCAGTTGCTCGTGAGGAGCTCAGCGCTGGTATATCAGCGACGCTTTGATTAAAGAAAAAGTTTTTTCCGCCCTGTACGTGGGCGGAAGAAACATTAACAATTGAGAAACATCTAATAATAAGATCGAGCACTCAGATACCTTCTGGCTTCTGTGTATTTTATTGAGTTTCCATTGATCGTTAAATATTTATTCATGCATAATTAAATAAAAATCACAAAATATAAAAATATGATAATTTTGAGAACGTCAAAAGCATTTACAAAAATCACGAGCAATCGTAGGGATCAATACGTCACACATTTACAGACTCGAAACACAGTCGTCGACGATATCCAACTCAATTAATAATTTCACAAAATATACTTTCCGTGCAATCGAACGAAAATAACAATTATCGCGCCATCTGGAAGAATCTTCGAATGTATGTGGGCCGCATCGAGGCCCTCAATCCCGCGACCGGTGTTCGCTTTGGTTTTGGATTACGCGATTCTCCCTCTCTCTCCCTCCCTCTCGGGAAAGAGAAAGACCGTTATATCGTCACGAATCTCGATTCACGTATCGCAAGTCCAACGGGTTATGCAACCCGTTTGTTTAAAACCAGCACCGGGCAAAGTTTTCCAATTAAACGTGGATTAATTTCGTTTTGTCTTTTGCTTTCGACGTCTCGTTCCGTCTCGATTCGAGTATCGAAAATACATCGATACGAGAAGCGAAACTTCTCACGCCGTGAAAACGCTGTAACCACCCCCACAAACCCCGGCTACCCCCCACCCTAAGCCCCTATGCCCAGGAGTCCCTTCGGTAGATCAGCTCGAGCGCTCGCATAATCGTTTTCCGCACGTTTCTACGTTCTCCGAGAACAATGAATCGCGTCGATACTTCGGTCAACACCGATCAACCGGAATCATCTCGTTCTCCATCGTTCCGTCCTTCTTTAACTCGCACGAACGTTTTTCTTTCATTTTTGTTTCGCCTGGCCGGCCTTGCGGGACCCGTAAAAGCGAAAGGCACAGAGAGATGGTACAGGTGCAAGGGTGCGAACGCGAGGATTATCGTTTTCACGAGCCACCAGCCCACCAGCTTCTCCTTTTCCCCGCCTCGTTTATTTTCCCGTACTCTCGCCCACGCTTTCATCCCCCATCGCGCAATCGTCTTTTTTTGTATTTTTCCCTTTTTTTGTGAATATTTTGGTTTTATTCTTTTCGTATCGGAACGACGACCGCGACGCGGCCCATCCTTTCTCACTCGTTCGTCGTTTTCGCCGATTCTTCGGGGATCCCAACGAACGGCACCCCCCCCCCCCCCGCCCCCGCCCGACGTCCGCCCGTATAATCGAATAAACATGAGAATTCTCCGTATTGACATTATACGAGGCAAAAGGGGTTGTACCCAAGTGCCATCCAGACCCACGCGATAAGTGATTGTAATCCCCTTTACATTCCATTGGATTTCTTTTGGTTTTTTCCTTCGAAATCGATTAATATAATCTATTTGCTTTTATCGTCGTCGAGTTTTATCCCCGGATGCATTTCGTTGCTCGTTGTTAATCAATTTTTTTTTTCTTTTTTTTTCTTTTGTTCTTACTGTTCTATTATTTTTTTTTTTAATATTTACAGAGACTTCATCATTTATTGCTGAAAGGACCAAAAATTGCCTACAATTTAAGCATTTAAAAAGTACCTAAAAACTTACAAAAATATTGAATATCATTTGATAAAAATCTCTGCAAAACGAGAAATGCATTTTCCAAAAACAAGGCTGCTAAACCAAACTCCCCCCAGATTCCACTTCGACATCTGCACCCTTAGATCAAACTAAGAATATAATAAAATTATCGTCGATTCAAAGTTGCGAAGTTTCGGCAATGAAACCAAACGTTATTCTTGTTGCTGGTCTCCCGCTTGTCGATATCCTTGTTTATATTCTACCCTTCGTCCCTATCTTCCTTCCCCGAAGCTCGAAAACTCCTGTCCAAGTAGCTGATCCAAGAAGAACCTTAAGAGCATCCCGTCCATCGAGCAATTTCGATTTCGACATGACCAAACAACCATCCACGTACACGAGGTATCTAGTGATCTGTAAATATATATCGAACTCGATTGGATTGGCCCCTATATGCCGCACTAACTCCGAACCCCGCCACCATCGACGAGGCCACCATCGCCGCTCTCCATGACTAACCCAACAGTAGCCCGAGACTCTTCCTCGTACTTTTCCAAACTGTACTGTTTCCCCGAGTCTTCTTCGTGCGATCGAGATTCAACGTAACGCCGTGAAAATCCGTTAGTGCGAGAGAGATCGAGAGATAAAACTATTGGTCGTTTTCTGGTTCGAGCAATATCCACCGGTCCGAGTATTCGCGATGGGGACGCCATTGATAACAACTTTTTCGTGTTTCTTTACCCTTGCGCGTGTGCGCGTGTATTTTATCACTGTTTCAAGATCGTGGCGAGTTACAACGGCGGGATAACTCCACGGTTGAGCTTTCAGGCGAAGGAAAAAGAAAAATATTGCTGCGGGGGGGTTAATATCAATATCGAAGGAATTAATCAACCAAGGAGTTATTACTCTTCGACTATCAAAGAAATGGAATTTTTTTATATTATTTCGAAGATTATTTCAACTCGAAATTCTTGGTCAAATTTGAAATCTGGATTCTGAGAAAATCGATCAGAATAAAATCAATGATGAATAAATAATAAAAATAAGAGGCGTCGGATAAATAAATAACGTCTCGATAATATAATAATTGTACATCCGAAGAAAATAAAGATTGCTCACTCAAATTGATTCGAATCGTAATTGTGATGAATTCGTAGGATCGAGTGAATCCCCCACGATTCCAGAGGGTGCAAGTATGAAGAATGCAGACATGGTGCACGAGATTGTAGTATCGATTTTCCAAATTTAAGCCAGTGGGTCAGCTATTAGGGATCTAAAAGGCACCGTTCGCGCACAGCCTCGAGAGCTCGCGAAACGAAACAACGAGAATGATGTCTTTCACCCTCTCGCGAGCTTCGTCATATGATTCCACAAGAATTTTTAATCATTCGTCGAAGCCCTACATCATCGCTTCGCTGTTACCCGGTCTTGAAACTACCCTCGAACGTAGAAAAAAATATCAACCTACGCATTTAACGCAACGTGCTCAAGGCAAAGTCCTTCGAATAACTATTTCCCTGAACTATTCCTCCATTTTTATTACATCTACTCGAAATTATACCAAAAAAACTCGCAATAAAAAATTTTTCAAATCCCGCTATTAAAAAAATGACTTTTTTTTACCTTTATCCACAAAAAAAATGAAACGAAACGAATCACTCATTGTCAGATCCTTTATTCGACTAGCTAGGAAAAAATAATGGTAACGAAATATTTTTAAAAAAAGAGAAAAACAAACCGAAGGGTGCATCGAAAAATTCCTCAGAGCCTGCATCTTTCGTCACATTGAGACCAGATATTAAACCATTCGTTGGGGATGTAGAGCCCGCCGTTACCCCTTTAAAAATTTGCAAATACACGAGTGAAGTGTGAATTTATTACGGTTCTGCTTTTCACGCTCGCATTGATGCTGCTGCTGCTGCTGCTGCTGCTGTTGCCTTTCCCGAGTTTTCTCCACTTGATTTTCGCGCGTGTTACTTGCCCCGGCAAGCCGAGGGTAGCAGTGCCCGCCGTCGCCGATGTTGCCCAGGCAAAACGTTAGCAAGCTCGTGCGAAATGGAAAAACGGTGGCGCAGCACGAAGTAGCTACGGCGTGCCGCGAGGATTAGCATAGCCCCCTCATTAAAATACAAACACCATTCTCTCGGTCGAGATAGAGTGAAAGAGTCGGAAAACCCGAGAGCCCGAAGCAGCAGCAGCAGCAGCAGCGGCAGGAACAGCAGCAGCAGCGGCGGCTGCCCTCAAACCCCAAGATCAGACCGTAGCGGCTCATGGACTCGCCTCCTCCGCCCCCTCCTCTTTCTCCTCTCGCGCCACCGTCATCCACCGTCCGACCGAACAACTTTTAATCTATATTCGTTAAGTCGCCCTAAGTAACTTTGCCGCACAACGTCTGCGTTAATTTTATAATATTCGATAGTACCCCCCCCCCCCCCCCCCCCCAACCGAAAATCCCAGGCTCCGTTCCCTCAAAGTCAAGCTTCACAATCCGTTCTTCTTTCACCCTCAATCTGCCTTCACGGAAAACAATAAAGTCTGCATTTTTTATTATTATTATCATTATTTTATTTTTTTTCTCATCGTCTCCATCCCTCGCAAGGATTAATAATATTTATCGATTTCGTTTGGATACGAAACGTCGAGGGGGTAGTTGGAAATCTGTTTGGTGAAAATAAAATTCAAGTATTTGTGAGCGAGATTTGTTTTGCGGGATCGAGGGAGGGAGGGGTGGGGTAGGGAGAGGAAAGTTCGGGGATGTGTAAACTATACGAAAGAAGATATTCGGCATGCAAAGGAGAGACGCACGCACAGGAATGGGCGCTGAATGATTCTCATGCTGGTTGCTCCGTTGCCGAGGGGGCGGGGAAGTGGGCGAGGGGGAGAGGGGGTGTACGAAACGCAGAATTTCCCGGAAGGCACTGGAGCTTTCCGCCTCGACGATCGCCACATGTAAATGCTCTTCTCTTCTCCGCGCACAACCATCCACCATCGCCAACGCGAATATTTCCCACACGATGAAGCTGACTCACTCTGGCCAACTTTTGTCCCGAAATCCTTCGTCCAATGTTTCACGGAAAATCAGTTTCACGTTGAGAAAATATCGTTATGTACGTTTTCATCGCGTTCTATATATATTTCGCAATGGTAATACAACGCAACCGAGTTTGGTCGCCGCGGATGCCACAGCAGCCGCGCTGTCTGCCACGCATCGCCTGTCATCATGGCAGTCTCGTCCTTTTTACTGATTTTTTTTTTATCTTCGACCCCAACCCTTTTGTCTTACCGTCGAATTCGATCGCGAATATCCTCGAATATTTCGAGGCTTGCCTATCGCTCTTTAAGGGGCCGATGCGGATGAGATTGCCTTAAGAATTAGCCACCAAACGAGGAAATTTAGTGTATCTCTGTAAACCAGCCAGAATTCATTCGAAAAAAAAACGAAGTTCTTCTCAGAGGTTCGACCTGCGTAGACTATGTTAAACGCGAGAAAACCAATTTGAAACTCCGAACCTGGACCTTCCTTTCATTCAAATGGGGATGAAAAATATTTGCCAAAACGTTTTCAACCAAACGATAGGTTAAAAAAAAATTCCGTACTATCATGAACTATGTACAGAGGATATGGATCTGGAAAATCGCAACAAAAACTCGAATTGTATAGAAGAAATGAAGGTTGCACGATGTAGCTGCAACGTCAGCGGGAATCAAAATAAATAAAAAAAAACGAACGTAAAGAAGTTGATTCGGACTTCGGAGAGCAAGTAGAACCATAACCTCCCTAGACTACGTAAGATGGCGATCTCGGCGAGCATATTGTGGCCAACGATGTTATTGACCACGAGCCATCGGAACGAGCGTGGTAGAAGCGATGAAAGCGAAACCAGCCGTAAACAACCCTCCTAAACAACGTACCGAACATCGCCCACTGAATCCCAAAGGGCCCTTTCCCTGCCGCGGCGCATCGCCATCGCGAATTACGGTCATCGGTTAAACCGTTTTGCCTTTAACGACCCGCACTTGTTTACCGATCAACGAGAACTTCCACCCTCGAGCGACGGCGGCAGGGGGTAGCACGTGGGTTCATCAAGCATCGGACCACGTGGTGGCGATGAGTGGAGGAGGAGGAAGAGTAGGAGGACCGACGGACGAAGTGAGAAGCCGAAGACGAGAAGCAAGAGCGAGTGCGGGATAGAAACAAAATTTACCCTCCGAACCAACCTTTAAACGTTTCATCCACGCCACGACGACTCGGCGGATCTCAATTCGGACATCGATTATTTATTCACCGCAATAATTATCGTTAATGAAAATAAATATTCACAATATAAATTATTAATAATTTTCCATAATAAAAAAAGTTTAATGTTATTTAATTCATCACGATAAGTAATAACATTAATAATAATACATACACGCATACATACTAATTATTATTGTTGTTAACCACAAATATAATAGTAATATCGCTTATCTTATGATTTCACATACAATTACGCGTGAATATAACCGACTCCGTTACCGATGCTTTAACATCTACAAAAACGCGCTTCCCGTAACTTTGCGATGGTCAATTTTAACTCCTCATACAATCAACCTCAAAACGTTTTACCAGCTCTGAAAAAAACTTCATACCATCGAATTATTATTATCAAATATCTTCGGGTAAAAAAAAATCGAATCAAATAGATAGATTTAAATAAAACGTTATTCGGATTATAAATTAATATCATTATAAATAAAATGACGTAACTCGAATCCTTATACACCGTCCCGGGCTGTGTTTGTACTAAAGCTGAGGCGGGGGATGAAGGATCAGTGTGGAAATATGCAAAATACGAGAACGTACGACGAGTTCACAGAGTAGATCTCTACCCAACTGGATAAATAAAACCTGTGGGAAACATTAACGTCGAATCGAGAAAAGCAAACGAGAGTAGGTACAATCCACACCATCTTTCCTACGGTTCGGACTGTATATTAATTATTCGAAAACGCGGCGAAAGCTTGCTCGCATTTCTTTAAAGACCCTCCATCTGCATGTATCTATGCACAGTATATATATATGTATATATATGGTTATGGGTGTGTTTGACCACGCTAAATACGCAGAGTCCGAACGTCTGACGCAAGCTCAGCAGCAGCAGCAGCAGCGTCCTACCAACGACAAGCGAGCCAACGAGCACAGAAAGCTTTTATCCAAGACCTACCCTTGACTCGCGTGCCAATGTGCTCCAGAAAAAGCTACACCCTTCGACGGACTCTGTACCTCTCAATGTACTCTTTACACATTTTCCTTATACACACTCATGTCACACTACTCTCCCGCGCGCTCTCCCAAGACAAATCTTTAAAGCTTTTCCGGAGCTTTCGTTTCGTTCAAGCGTGAGACAGACGGAGCAAAAAAACTATATATTTACGAATTGTAGTAGCACGTACCGAAAATAAAAACGGAGGTCTCACATTGCCATCTGTGTCAGACGCACAGCGTTGCATGGAAAAGCACTTGAAGCTTTCCTCACTTATTTTTCATTCTTTACTTTCTATATATTTCTTTGCCGTTGATTCCTCTTTATATATATATATTTCAAATTTTTGCTGCCACCCACGCAATCTTCGAAGGCGGCTTCGGGTTTCGAGGTTTAAGGGGATGAACGATATCGAGAAATAAAGGATCGGCGTCGCGATTCTCTCATTCGACGTTGGAGATTTTCTCGCATCGGGTTTATCGAGTATCGGTGAGAAAAAAAAATCTGCGGTTAAGGTTTATACATATGCAGACTCGGCGGTATCTTCGGTAGTTACTCTCTCGTCGGAGCTTACCCCGCGATCCCCGTGCTTCGGAAAGCGATAAGAAGCGTGGAAGGTGTCGACAACGGGAGCAAGGACGTGGAAGGACGGCGGGGCGGGGGGAGGGGGGCTCCGCGATAATTTGGTACCGTCGTCGACGATAACCGCGCGACGTCGTTGCGGCGGCCATGGGGCCGGGTCGTTCACACGCGTGCGTTTAAATTTGTACCTTCCCTTATTCTTCTGAACCCCAAAAACAAATAAAAAATTTGTTTGCTTTGTTTGAGAAAAAAAAGAATAATTTGTCGAACCTGTCGTCGTATTTTGGACGAAAATTATTTTAAATAATTGCATTTAGTTAAAGCAAATAAAATTTTCTTTTTTCCATAATTTGAAAAAATAATAACAATAATAATACGTCCAATGTATTTTAATTTTTTTTTGCGAAAATTGTTTTGCATTTTTGCATTGAACAAAAGCAAATGAAATTTTTCATTCCAGTTGCAGCCTCGATTAGACAAAATAATAACCTCAGAAATTAAATAGAAGAAAATAACGTTCCAACGTTTTTTCGAATACAAACAATTTATCCGAATTAATTTGCAAAGCCGACAGCTGTGATGATCCAAAGTTCGCAAAATCTGCACACGACACAATGAGGGAAGATCGAACAGTCAGAAGGGACGATAAGTGCCCGAAATACCCGCGTAACGTTCGGGTGGTAGGTGTGGCTAACGGTCGAGTGAATGAAGGGTCGCATCGCTGGGTTCCACGTTCAGCTGTTACATGCAATTCAACTTAATTATACCGTACGATCCATACCGACGTGGAGACATGTACGAAAGTCAGTACCCGCGAACAAACGGAATCTCGGCAAACGACGACGATCACCGAAAGATACTTTCGACGTATACCTGAGGCACAAGTTTATGTCACGACAAAACCAAAACGGAAATCCGGCAACCTCTCCCCCAATCATACTAAAACTGAACGATCATGTATTTTACGTTAATTACACGACGGCCAAGCTTTATCCAACCATCGAGAATCGACACAAACGTTCATCTCAGATGGTAAACCCGAATAATAATAATTATTATTATTATCATAATTATCATTCTTACATCGTTACAAAATATTGGACAGTTCAGAGGAATTCGAAATAGATTTGAGATTTTATTCCGTGACGGAAAAGCAGTATTGCATTTTTTTTAATTGTAATAATTTTTTATCCTTAAATTACAAAATTATTACCATAGGAATTATTATGACTATGAATGTTCATTAAAATTTATTATTATTATTATTATGTGTATGTGTTTTACTGATACCCCGAAGGGTTTACAGGGCATTCTCCTCTCTCCTTATCACTTCGACTTCGCTCAGCCCCGCTCCCTCGACTCCCCGGACTGGAGCTTCGTCGCGACACGCTAGATGACCACAACGGGCATACAGCTATAGTCGTAGATCGTACGTCCTATAGCTGGAGCTTCGTCCATGCGCCTTGTTGTGGTTACCAGCGGTACAACAGTCCCGAAGTCGAGATTGCGATAAGCCTTGGTAGCCTTTTTGGATTGCCAGACCAGGGCGCTACCCTTTCCTGGACCTACTTATTAAAGTGGAATCCGAACCACTACCAACTGTACCGAATGCCGATACAGTTGGTCGGTCATTGGTTCGCCTCCCGGTTACCGCTGCGTCTTTTCGGCGAGAATGTAATTATTTTCACCGAAAAGTACGCCCGGACCGGGACTCGAACCCACGACCTTCCGATGCTCAGGCTAGCACGCTAACCACTGAGCCAGAGCACCGGTTTATTATTATTATTATTTGTCTCATATTATCGGAGAAATAATGAAAATAAACGAATACTAATTATTAATATTACTAAATACTTAGTAATACTTATTATTATTATTATTATCATTTTACATACAATTATGCGTGAATAAAAAGAGACTTATTCGTATGTTAGGTGATTAAAACAACCGGAAACGAAACGCCACCGTTCATCATGCTCGAAACGTTGAATTAACGATTTCGACATTAAGCGCTTTTACACGAAAGTTAACGAACGTTTTAAACGCAACATTTAAATAACGTATACAAACGTGTTTCAACGTTTGTGCATCCTCGCCGGGATACCGGGGGTCAAGCATCGCCCGGGGGAGGTTCTCGATTCTCGCGCTTCACGTAAAACCCGCCGCGGCGTGTTTCTCTCCGCGAAAGCGGTAGAATATTTCGCGCGTTAGTAAACGTTAGCATCCACAGCTGAAAAGGATCAGGACTCGCGTGGTTTACACGGAGTCTTCACAAAGTGATAGCCCCCGGGTATTCGTTTTCGACGCTCATTGCTGTGTGCAACCAAAACTCACCGCAACTCGGAAAATACACTATCAGACGTACCCATTGTTTGTTATCCTCACGGTGCTCGAATACTCGGTACTTGAGTACCGCCAACTCGAAATTTTTCATGGATTGAACGAGTTCCACGTATAGGTATTTTTGCTTTGCATTTTGTTTCAAGCTTCGAGATTATTAGATTCAACAGAAATAGGATATTGCAAACATTTCGATATCTTGGTATGATTTATTTTCGTATTCTTTGAAATTTTTATATATCTGATATTTAATATTTTGTGAAAATTTGATATTTCGACGAAAATAGGATATTGCTGATATTTCGATTAAATTTATACTTCAATAAAATCGTCCAGACATTGCCCATCAATTCGGTTGGTTACGCGATCGTGGTACGTCGAAAACGCTTAGCAACATCTTTCGACCAGCAGCGAAATGACACCAGGGCCAAATCCGAGGGCAAGCCAGATCCGTCAAAAAGACAACGCAACGGGACAAGAACGACAGACAGATCAGCTTGAGCCGGTGACGATGCAAAAAGAAACCCCCATTTACGGTCATCGGGAGGTCCAGAAAAAACCTACCGGACTCAAGCGTCCGAAGATGCTTCAACGAGCTTTGCTACCACACACACACACGCGTCCTCACCCACACACAAACAGAGGTAGTACGCAGCTACCCTCCCTAGCAAAACATCAGCCTAACTACATTAACCCTCAGATCAACCGTCACAAGTATCATCGAGTCTACGACGTTCGCGACCCCTCGTCCCGCGCCCGCGATAGCTTCCCTATCCGTGTCCCAACCGCCCGTTCCGCCGAACCTCTTCGGGAGGCTATACCCACCCACCAGACCCAATCCCCCGGCGTTACTCCCTCACGACGCAAACCCCGAAGAAGAAGAAGTTTAACCGTGAGAGGAACACGCGAACGACGAGAGCACCACCATCAACTACGTACCCTCGAACGCCAGACCCGGGACCGCTCGAGCATTCGAAGGGCGGTATGAAGGGCCGGGGCCGGGCGAGAGAGAGAGAGAGAGAAAGACAAAGATGGAGCAACCGTAAAAGCCCGGTGAAAGTGAAGGCACAGCGGAAGAGGCCCGATGAAACTGGCGGAGAGACCGGTGGCAAGATTACGGTGCTGGGCAAAGTTGTGCTCATTTAAATAATGCCCACAATAAAGTATGCAACGGAGAGAAGGAGGAGGAGGTGAGAGAGAAGACGAGGCTCCGGTGCGGACCGGCTAGGCGAAGGAGAGAATGGGGTTGGTTATTCTCGGGGTGAACCCTCCGCGTGCCGCCGCCGTGAACGCGCGCCCTTGCTCTCTGGCACTCCTGGGTGCAGTCACGTACAGAACAGTCCTCTTATACTCCTAATATATACACTCATATAACACGCTTTGTATATATCGTATACACTGAGGGGGTGTACGATGTGTTCCTCGATTCGTGACCTCCCCGCCGCCGCTGACTTCCCTGCTGCGCGACGGTATCGTCTTCGGAAATGTTTTGGAAAGGATCGCGGTGACAACAGCGAAAAAATCGAGTCTTTCGGACGGATTGATTCGGGAAACCCAAGCCGAACCGGGGTCTCGTCGATGTCGGCGGAAACTCCCGAGTCAACCGGTCTTGCAACCCCATTTTCACGTAACTGTTATTACAGCGACTGTTTGGAAAGTCCAAGTCGAGGAGTTGATGGCGCACACGAGATATCTAACACGAGTTATTTGATGTTTGTTTTTTTTTTTTTTTTTCGTTGATTCAATCTGGCGATTAGGAAATTTTTGGAAAGTTGAATGAACGAATTGTCGAATATTAACTATTTGTTAAGGATGTATTAGTTTATTTATCTATTCAGTTCTTTCAACGTCTTCGAGATTGAGATTGAGATCACTTTACTCAGCACTAGATCCAGCAAAGGACCAGTATGCAATGTCCGACGTTGATTAACAGATTTATCAATAAATCGATGATTAATCAATGGAATTATTGAATTTTTATAATGAAATGATTTAATTATTATAAAATAAAATATTCTCCATGAAGATGAAGAGAATTATGATAACAATAAAGACAAAAAAAATGTCGGTAGTACGTAGACATATTATTCGATAAATTTCAGCAGACGTCGACGAATCAAATTTATAAACAATTCGAACTTTTCACTGACTCGAATAAAGAAATAAAAAACGAACACGAAGGATTCGAGCTTGCAAGGCGATATAGTACTGTTTGTTTATTCTGTTCGTATTTTTTTGTAGTTCATCTTATCTGTACAGAATCGTTCGCCCTCGCTTTGGCACTGACTACTAACAAGATCCCAGTTCGAAAGATCCGGAAGAAGGGATTTCAAACCCGGATAACATCAGATACTCGAACACGACTCGCAGCAACGTGTATCGTGTATCGTCGATCGATCGATCGATCCGCGAAATTCAAAGTCGTACGAGTTTCTTGTACGCCATACAAAGACGTTACGTCTAAACGGTCGTGTGGGAGAAATTCTCCCATTGGCCATAGGAATTTCGCAAGGTAATCTCTTTTTACCGTAGCAAAAGTTTTTTCCATCCTCGTTTGGGCATCGGCACCCCCTGCAACCCTTACGAGACTTCGTCGTCGATATATATACACGGAGGGAGAGGGAGGCACAACATAGACATATAAATATACGTATCTGCACTTTCACGCTTTTTCCACTCTCAGCCGGAAGCACGAAAGAAAAATAAACGGAAAATCATCCATTGGGGTGAAATCGACTGTACTTGAGGTGCTTCATCCTAAATTTTTTCGTTTTTTCTCTTTTTTTATTATCCTCGTCTCATGCTTCAGTCTAAAGTCAAAACTTTTTTCATCTTTAATTTTTTTCTTTCTTCATTTTGCTGACACATGCCGCAGATATGTATCGATTTTGTTTCAAGACCCCCCCGGACCCGAAAAATATTCCAATGAGAACGCGAGTCAGCCTCGTGGGCTATGAGAAAAAATAAGAATAGTAAATAATGCATCTGAGTAATAGGGCTTGGGAGGGGAAGGCCGAGGGGGCGGAAGTTAGCGGCACTCGCTCGAGCTTTGCTCGCTGCGACGTAACTCGCGGAATATAAAGAGCAGCGGGTGAAATAGGGAGCGTTGGAAATGAACGTAATGAAAAACTGGGGATGGGGCCCCGCTTAAATAAAATAAAGGTTGTCGGTGTATTATTGGCCTGAAGGTGGCTTCCAACAACCTCCCCTTCCTTCCCCCCCAGCTCCACCGTCTCTGACTACAACTGTATCCGCACCTTTCACATTCTCCTTCATCTCTCATCCCGGTTTTTTCCTCTTTATCTTCCGCACATTCGGCTAAACTCGCTCGTTGAATTTATACACACTTCGTGCCGGAGTTTACTGTATTTCACTTTGTAATAAGAGTCAGGACCATTCGTAAGGAAGACGCAGAAAAAAAAAAGTTTGTATACGATTATTTGGCGTTTTATATGAGAGTCAAGTCGTTGCTTCGCGGCCGCGGAATTGACGCTACGCGTTCGAGCACGAGTTATCAACGAGAATGAAAGGACGATACGGACCACATTTTTCATTCCTCTGTAGCTCGAGCTACGATCGTAAATTTTGATGTTGTGTCGTTGTTATTTAATTTTGGTGGAACCTGCATTAATTATTCGCAGATGTGGAAGGCGTTGATCAGAATCAAGGAGAATTGAATTTTGTATCGTTTGTAATCAATTGATTTCTGGAAAATTAGTATTTATCATTAAATATTCACTCAAAAATTAATATTATCCTCATATTATTTGATCGAAAATCAAATATCAGTGAGTGACGAGCTGAGTAAACCAATACGAGCCAGTAAATGAAATGTTAATTTTTGCATTCAGTATCTACCCCATTAAAATGATTAATTCTTATTAATACTTATAAATATATTATTTTAATATTATTTTTTTCCATTCTATACCTACGATATTCAGCGTCCTTTGTTTTTTTTTCTGTAGTCACATTTAAGTACACCAAGTACAAACGAGCTTCGAGAATTATTTGTCCGTACTCGGCACCCTCTTAAAATATGCGCGACACTAAAACTCATTTAATTTACGGCTGTTTTTTTTCTTCTGCTTTTTCTCCTTCTTTTGGACGAATTAAATCACCCCAAGAAGCTGGAGTTTGTAAATAGGGGTTTGGGCCGAAACAAGGCCGAACAAAAATGACAAACAGCAAAGCCCACGAAAGAACACGAAACGATTTACATATCCGGTAGTAATCTCTCTCTCCGGCCGTCCGGATCCGCATAATGTTGTCGCGTGTCTTCGAATCCGATTCAACGTTGATTCCACGTTATTACCTCAACAAATCACCGGTATTACAATTGCCAAATTGAAAATATAATACACCAGAATATTTCATTAAATTCTATATCAATCGAGGGAGCATTGGAAAATCCATCGAATCGATTAGACGAAATCACTCCACATCATGACGATCGAGGATTTGGGATAAGCGTTTCGAAATTGTGTAAAATTTCGGTAACGACAACGATCTCGCAACTACGACTAAGCCCATCCGAGAAGCAATGACGATGAAGCTCTCGCACTGATTAATTTATGATTCCACGATCGAACAATTAAACTCGATTCAAACCATAAGCTCCGACTTGTAAATCGGTTGTAACAACGATAACGTGCAGCAACGAAACGGCACGGGGAAGAAGGGGGGGTTTAAGGGAGCGAAGACCTATATTTCCGATAAACAGTGAGCGAGTCATGCAGGTGTTGTCGCTGATTTATGGTTGGCAATTAGAATCCAGACGCCTTATTTGCCGGGAACGTAGTGGGCCTCTCTCTACCCCTTCGATCCCCGCGGCAAACCAAACGGCACCACTCGTTCCGAGTGTCGCGAACATGCGAGCATTAAGGATCCTAATCTACGTCTGAAAACCCCGACTGTGCCAGCGAGCACTCGACTTACACTACCACGCCACGAGACTATTCTGCCACCGTCGTCTAGTGCGAAGCCTTAATTCAACGTAATTGCTTCGGCCTAAACACCACTGGAGCCTATAATAAGAACCTTCAGACCCATATACATATATATGAAGAGTTCCATAAACTGTAGGCATCGGTCCGGGGCACCCCCCCCCCCCCCTCACATTCTTTTCAAATTTTTTTGGGATGTAGTCCTTGATGACCTATATGTGCCTAAATTTTTTCAGATTTTTTCCTCCATCATTTTGGCTGTAGTAATTAAGGGCATTTCCTGACATTTCCGTTTTTTTTTTTTTTCAATTTAATTTCATAGTATTGTATCGCAAAATGAAAATTACACTCAAAATGCATTTCTATGTGAAATTTTCTCAACTTTTTGAAAAAAATATTGATTCTCAGTTTGGACTAACGAAAAGCTCTCAAAATCGACCTTTGATAATAAAAAGCTATTTTTCGGCCATTGCGCATGTCTGAAATTTGTTACAGTTTTAGCAGTTTTTACAGACATCCCAACGTGAATTTGACGTATTATATGTGAAATTTTCTCAGCTTTCTGAAAAAAATATTGAAAAAAAATTTCAGACATGCGCAATGGCCGAAAAATAGCTTTTTATTATTAAAAGTCGATTTTGAGAGCTTTCCGTTAGTCCAAACTGAGAATCAATATTTTTTTCAAAAAGTTGAGAAAATTTCACATAGAAATGCATTCTGAGTGTAATTTTTATTTTGCGATACAATACTATGAAATTAAATTGAAAAAAAAAAAAAACCGAAATGTCAGGAAATGCCCTTAATTACTACAGCCAAAATGATGGAAGAAAAAATCTGAAAAAATTTAGGCATATATAGGTCATCAAGGACTACATCCCAAAAAAATTTGAAAAGAATGTGAGGGGGGGGGGTGACCCGGACCGATGCCTATAGTTTATGGAACTCTTCATATATATACAAATAATATATAAATCGGTTAGAAGTGGTTACGATAAATATTGATCGTTGCGTCTGACCAATAAGCGTGGTATCTACTGTGAGAAAAATTAACAGCGTTTTATATCATATAAAATATATATCTATAACATATGAATATACGTGAATGATACGTATAATCTTGCATCACTGAATTTCTCCCGCAGTAGATATCCCACGTATTGGCCAGACCCAAAGTGGATCAACATTAATCGTAATCCCTTCCATCCGAATTCACGTTCCGTAAACTTTCATAAATAATAATAATAATTATAAGAAGAATAAATTTCCAATTTTAACTTCTTTCATAAAGTTTGTGATTTTAATTAATATCGTAAATTTAATTTGCGAGGTATATTCGAAATGAAATATCGCCAACCAATCAATTGCAAATCGACTCGATAAATACCTGACTGTAATTTAGCGAGCCCCCCTTTCGTATAATAGGTACGATGAATTAAACGCCAATAACTGTCGTCGCTTGAGCGTTAATGCAAACCCTGTTATCGAGTTCGCTTACAACTGTAGGACAAAAGCTGTCTACGTGGAGGAGATCGTGGAGGGGGTGAGAAGGGAAAATTGCAAGTAGTGCGGTTGCCCGAAGGCCAACCGAGACAAGCAGCGAAAATACCACTCGCTTCCGCGTTATAACGGGACAAATTCAATTCGTATATAAACAGAGGTCGAGATGGTCGAGAAGAGGGTTTTTCGAGCCTTGTACTCGATTATATCGGGCAATGAGCTTTCGATAAATTCAACCTCGCAATACTTGTTTCATATTGCCCACGCGATATTGTTTTTTTCCTTGATTTTTTTTCGAGTCTTGGGATAAGGACACGAACGCGGAAATGAGTTGAGAGGGTGAGAAGGGGGATGGAGCAGGGGGGTGTGATCGATACCGGGGAGAATCGCTCAAAGAGGGTGAGCATCGTGGTACGAGAATTGTAGCGAGCGAGACGATCATACGAGACAAGGAACGACTGGGAGGAGGCAGTCCAGTTGGTCCAACAGTCTCGCCCTCATCGGACATTTATCCAATTAACCGATTGGAGACCGAGTTACCGGGTTTGGGACTCGGGAGATCCTTTCCTGTATATTCCCCATACGGATATAAAATATAACATAATATCGATATGCACAACGCTGCACATGACTTGCGTTCCATCCACACCGAGGAAGCTTTCAACTGTTGTCCACGCATACACAAACACTCGGTAATAAATCTCCACTACTCGATCGTATAAGTCAAGACCGAATTAATCGAGGCCATGATAGGTGAGTAAACGTAGGGTGCCCAGAGATATATCATCCATCTCAACAAGATTGTCATGTGTCGGAAAAATATTATCTCAAGATTTAAATCGATTCATTTAACGAAATTGAAAAAAAAAAATCATCGAACCGTAAGAAACGAAACACGTCTGATTTTTATTTTCATTAATTTGCGATGCTAAATATTCGCGTGCATGGAGATTAGATTGTTGAAGACCGTGTTTCACGTTGAAATGTTGATCTGTTATGTTTAATTACAGAGGTTGATATCGACGGGACGGTATGCGGGGTTGAGCGAAGAGCCGGGGGCGGGAGGGAGGGTTGGGTGGCGGATTGGTTGCTTGTTCGCGAAGTCACCCCTTTCTCCGAGAGGGTCGGGATCGCTCGCGAGTCGCTACGGAACGAGACAAAGAGAGAAATAGAGAGGAAGAAAAAGCGAGAGCGAGAGAGTGATCGTGAAGCTCGGAGGAGGAGGTCACGGAACGACCGAGGAGGCGCCCGCCACTGTCGAACGAAATGGCCAGCAATATTGTCGCCGGGGATGCTGGAGGGATTCCCGCTGGAGTCAGATGAAGCGAGAGCGAGAAAGTGAGGAAGTGAGGCGAGGGCAGAGAATGAAAGGGGTGGATGTGGCAAGAGAGGAAAAGGGAAGCTAGGAGCAAGAGAGACATGAGGCTTTGGCCAAAGGATCAACGGGCAACGTAAGGGAGGGGATGCAGAGTGACACGGGAAATTAATTATACGTTCCTGCGAAAGTCGCGAACTCGGATAGAACGATGCCAGAAGCCTTGCATTCGCCTCAGTTGAGTCGACCACCTAACCACCCAACCCTACGCCCTCCTCCTGCCCCAGCGCCTTTCGCAGCCCTCAACGGTATGGGCACGTATAACGCATTTCCCCAGGTCCAATGACGATAATAATTCTGTTTCTGCAGTCTTCGGCTCTCTTGTCTGTTCAGTATAATTTTTTTTAAAATTATTTTTCTTCGTTCTCTTCCCGTCGTTCGACTTTCTGCATTTTTCACAATGTCCCGTTGTGGCCATATCTTCGTGGTTAACGCTCGGTTTCAAAGAAGTTTGGTACAAATGAAACGAATTTTTATAATCGTCGATATTATTATGATGATCGTTTCAACGAAAAAAGAGTAAAAGTAATTTCATCATTTTTTTCTCTAAGAAAAAAAGCGTCGCATCAATATTTAATATCGTGTACGTGTAAAATGTATTTTCATATTATGTTCTATTTGTGTCTTGATATTTAATATTTTATTTGTCACTTAACAATTAATGTACGTAATTTTTTACTCAATTTATTCGTTCGATTCAGGTGCAATTGTATCTTATCGACACAATCTGACATTTAAAATAATTTGTTACCTTTAAAAAAAAAAAATTTTGTAGATTTCGTTAAAATGTGGAGAGCGATGCTCGATTGAATAAACGAAGAGCTTACGAAGCTAACAATGTTTCGCGAAGCAGTAGTCGGCGGCCTCGCTAATACTGAATAACGACTGTTATTAAGGGTCGAGACCGCCGGAACCACCCTTTCCGCAAGTACCATTACAAAGATATTATTGCCACAACGAAGCTACCGCGAGCTTCCAAACAATCAATCGACTCCACGGTTGTGCGAACCAGCAAAATAGCGAACGTTGATACGAGGTTTACTTGTGTAATATTGGTGAATTATTGCACCTCCCGGCCGGATAAATTAACCGGAGCTTTATAAATCCGTGAAAATTCTCGCTAACGATGGGTTATTAATTCTTTCTGTGTTAAATAAGCGAAGCAGAGAGTCGAGAAAACGAGAAGGAAAATTCAGCTACGAGGTTAATACACAGATGTTCGGACTCGGCGCCATTGGATTACAGAATCATTTGTTTTCCGAGAAGCCCCATTGCTCACGCTCCCTTATTTCTACCTGTACGAGTTCGTATCTCGAAAGATTTGCTACCCTTCCGAACGGTGCTAACCCCGTCAGCCCGATGGAGCAGCCCGATCGTTTCGATAAACAAAGGGGTGTCGAAGCATTTCCCCAAGACCACCGAGAAAACCCGGAAAATGCTGCAAGACATTAGTAGACTTTCCTCCATGAGGCAACTTTTTTTAGTCATCATCTTCGATCATTAAAAAAAAACATTGAAGAAAATGTTAGAAATATATTCTGCACAGGAAACAAGATGGCTTGCAATAGAAAAAGGGAGGGTCTAAAATATTATTAATTCTATTTTTATGAAGACGGAAGAAAATTCATAAAAATCAGCAATTTCAGGGCCGTCACAAGAGAAGGAGGCCGCAACCGAATGAACGTGACCGTTAAAGAATGGCCGACAATTTTTTTTCAAGTTTACAAAGAGGTCGGATGGAAAGAAGCCGGAAGAAAAAATCTTCATATTCACCAGCTGTCGGTGTCATGCTCCGGACGAAAGGAATATACTTTCTTGGGCGTGAAATCGAATTATGGCCCGGGCCGAAGAACCCGGTCGAGAGAGGGACGGGGTACGACCAAAGTGGTTGGGAATTTTTTTGGGGTTGCGCAATCCGGCTGACGTTCCGATTCTTTCCATTCTCCATCGTCCCCGAGAATTCCACGCGAACAAGGGTTGGGTGTAGCCTTTTTTTTTCTTGCCTCTTTTAACACAAATGAGAAACGAGAAATCAAGGCCTCGTCGGGATGAGCTTTCCGCGAGTCCCCCCTCGCCGAATCAAACACCCAACGCAGTACGAATTTTTGCAAGCTCGACGCCTAAATATACGAATCACGTTCTTCACGGCTATGCCAAACAACATAAAAGAGCTGGGTGAGTCGAGTTTCTCAATATATAACGAATTACCATCGATAGAGTAACAATGAAATCAATCGGAAGTGTGAAACAAACATTTGCTATTCTTTCAACAGCGTCTTGTATCTATTCGAAAAAAATTCTACAAAACGTCAGAAAAATAACAAATCTTGGCGACAAAAAACTTCAGTAACATTTATTTTAAAACCGAATTAGAAATAAATTCATCTAGCAATATAACCTACTACATGCCTAACGCTTCCATTTTCGTTGATCTATTCATTTTCCTTATTTATACGAAAACGCGTTGAAATCTACAGTATTAATAATGCCTTTCCGTTGCCTACGAAACAAAGCTGAATTGTCAAAATTCTTTTTTATTCTACGAATGCGAAAGATTGCGCGGCACGAAGGATACACAAATCTTTGGTCTCGGGTCATGGATGGTTGGACAGCGGAACTCGGTAATGGATCCCCGGATGTAGTCGGTAAAGGAACGTTTCCGGGGCACTCGGGAGCCAGGAGCATACCATACTTCACCCTCACACGATACACCCACCCCCTCCCCCCTCCCCAACCAAACGCCGTGCACCAGTACTCGGACAATTCGACTACACTCTTTATCTTCTGCGTTGTACGGGCATGCGAAGAGAAACGATGGATAAACCGAACGTGAGCAAAAAGCCCGGTAGCGCAAAGTCGCGAGCGGGTGAAAAGAAAGAAAGAACGAAAAAAAAAAGAGCGAGTGATAGAGGCAGAAAGAACCACGAGAATCGGCAGTACGTATTTCATCTGTCGCGCCCCAACGGCGAGCCCCCGGGAAAAACTTTGTCGATTTTACTGCTACTCTTTCCCGTTACTTTACGACGTTATATCTATCGTCATATATACATGTAGACATGTATATATATATATATATACATATAAAGTGTAGCGTGACTGTTATACATATATAACAAGTCACATTATGTATTCCGGTTCTGTTGTATATCGTTTGGTATTCCGTGACAGTGTCGATGATGCTTTACCGATCGTATAGTCGAAGAACCAGGGTGGAGTCAAACGCAGGATAAATGTGGGCAAACTCAAGAGACGGTGAAATAACCGCTTCTCGGTATCGTGGCCGAGCGAGACAGCGAGAGAGAGAGAGAGAAAGAGAGAGAGAGGGAAAGAGAGAATGAAAGAGCCCAGTAGGGCTGTAATGGCTCTTGCAACATCTTGCGAGACGGTTTGCACCCCGCCGATCTCCACCCCCCCTTTAGCCACCGTCGCACCGTGCGTTTCGAGGCCGCAATTTTTTATTTTTTTCTCACGCACCCTATTTTTCGGACGCGCAATGAAAACTCAAAACTTATTCTCACAGTTCGCAGCACACGGGGCAGCAGCAACGTCGTTACCACGTTTCGCAAACTCGATGATACCTCGGCGATACAAGAACTAGCCATGCGCTACGATGTAAAAAAAAATTGTAATTGACATTTTTTTTTTATGTCTTGCTTTTCTTAACGAAGAAAATTAATAAGATTTTTAAAGACGATGTGACAGAGGTTGAAATGATTCGATTCAAATGTGGGGGAATGTTTGATGTATAGGATCGAAAAAGTGAGCTAACCAGTGATCGTTCTTCGAAGATAAAAAAATAAGGTCTGGTTGAGTTTATATGATTTATCATTCGAGCGGACGAAGATTAAAAAAAAAATTCTTTGTCCGTAAATACGAATTGAAATTAATATAATATTAATTAATAATATCGATACTTGGCATGAATATAATATTTTTTTCAAAAGTATATTATTCACATATATTTCGTTATGAGACGCATATAGTTTAGTGTAGCGTTCAGATATAAAGTTACACGGATCGTAATTTCACCCCTCCTTCCACCCTTGCTCGGCCAACCCCACATCGCGTCTTTTTCTATTTTTCTTTCCTCAGCATCTCGTCTTCTTTTTCTCCGTATATCCCGTACAATCACACCCACGCGGCATCGATGTGTGCGCGAATATTTATTTTTATTGCTAACGCCTCCCCCTCCCCCGGCTACGTCGCATATTCCTGAGTCGACAGATTTCACGTCACCTATAACCCGAAATCGATTTTAACTCGAGTGGCCGTGAACCGCCCCCGGGTGTGACGTCTCGAGCATCCACAGAATTATCGGTGCGATATTTTAATATGTTTCCCATACAGCCTCGGCTAATCCAGATGGCGCAGGACCAAAATTTATGAACGATCCGAAAATAATCTAAAATATTCGAACGATCGCAACAAAAAAAATCATTGCACAACGACCATTCGAAGGAGATCGCTTTGAAATCCAAATATCGAACCTAAATAAAATAGAATAATTATTCGTTCCCATCTAAAAAGGATTTTAATTACCTATTTTTTGCAAGATCTGTAAAACTGGTTTTTAAAAAATCGGTATTTTATAGAAACGTTGATTCGGAATGAATTTAAACAAATTTTCGGATCGTTCGGGGCTTCGCCCAAGCGGAGCAAAGTGCGATACCGTTAAGTCGTGGCCGAAGGGCATATTATATCGCTTTACTGTTTTCGCGAAGGCGCCGAAGAGCAAAAGCAGCAGCAGCAAAAGCAGCAGCAGCGAGAGCACCAGAAGCACCCACCACCGCGAGCGTTACTTCCTTCCCCCTTGAAAAGTTAGCGGCCACTAGTGGGTCCAGTAAATCTTGAGACCTCTCCCCTTCCCCCACCCAAGTCGAAGCGGAGAGCCCCGAAAACCTGCACCGGGAATACTCACCATCCCCTAAACCCCGGTGCGCAGCAGCCATTCTTATTCCCTCGTTACTCGCAGTTCCTCTCGACCGTTCGTGGGTGGAGGAGGGGGTGGCTCTTAGCTCGTTCTTGCCCCCTCTCCATCTCCTTATTATATCGTCTTTCCACGCCATAAAATCGGAAAAGAATTTCCACCGGGCCAGCGCACCAACTCGAGAGGCGCCCAAGACAATAGAAACTAATAAATTTGATTACTGATTACCGAGCTGAAATTTTTCGGGGGTCGCTGGGTCCGGGTGTGCATGACCTCCCGGACTACTCGTCCCTCGCGATTTACTCCATACTTCATCCACCATTTTTTTCAGCGCGCTTATCCGTAATAAAAAAAAATAAAAAAAAAAAAAAAGAACATCCGAGAAAAGAAATTCATCTTGAAAAGATTAATGACAAAGCGATCGTCCTAAGCGTCGAACGGATAAGAGTGCGATTGGTCTACCCGTCGAACTCGTACGAACGCGATCGGGTTACGCGTTGAATTAATAAATGGAAAAGCGATTTGGTCTACGGGACAGATTAATCGCAATTGGAATTTTGAAACATTTCAATAGATAAGCACGTTGCGGAAATGATTGTACGAAAGTTGTTAAGTCCGGACGTTGTACGTTGGACTGTTTGGTACAGGAGGGGGAGTGTTTTCGAGACGTTGAAGGTGGAATATAGACGCTGTTTAAACTTTACCGAAGTTCTAGAAATCTCAGGCAGAGAACCTGATGGGCCCAACCCCCGCGTGCTACGTAATATCATAATATCGTAACATCGCGCGGGCGGCAGACACAAGGGAACGGGGAGAGGGGCATGAAGATAGGGGTGGGAGAATAGCGTTTCGGTATAATTAAAGTAGAAGTGTCTTTAAAATAGCCCCAGGTGATTGCGGTGAGACTCCTCACCCCTCCCGATATGCTTGTTATACCTGAACGCTGTAACAACGCCTAGGAGATTATACAACGATGCTTTGTGCCTCGGTGCTTTAAATACGAATGAGTTGAATTTTACGGAATCAAAAGCCAGGTAGTGAAGACGACTGTCCGGGAGGACTACGAATCACGCAAAGAGAATAAATCAATCAATAAATGAATAAAAATCAGTGACTGACACAATCTGGGCGTTACTACGCAAAAATCATTAATGCTCGCGAATTTTTTTCTTACACACTGCGCGTCTTGTTTCTTGAAAAAATTATACAATTATCCTGTCCATAGGTTTTTTATAATCTTTTTTTCGGTGAGGAAATTGTTAAAAATTTCATTTTATCCCATCGAAATCGTCGTTTTGACATGACCGGGGTAAGGAGCTCGTGAAATCTCGTGAAGCTTTCAATAAGCTCGAATAAAGATTTATCGGGCGTAGGTCGCTGCGTTACCTGCGCTGGATAAAGTAGCGAAGAGGTTGGCATGAAAGATTCATGGCGACTACGAAATTTCGGACGAGAGCACTTACTGATCAGCGATGGGTAAAGATACGTTTTACTGCGTGTCGGTAAGTAATCAGCACTAGATAAGGCGACGTGCCAGTGCTTGGTCAGTAACAAAAAGTGTGAGGCGTTATTTTCTCGATCACGACTGATTTCGCGAATAAAAAACTAGAACTAGATTAAAAAAACTAGATTGTCTTCGTCTCAAAATTCTCCAGACAATCGTTCTCGTATTTTGTTCAAAATAACAGCGATCGTCGGAAAAAAAAACAATACTATGAGAAGATTCAACCATTTAGCGAACTGAAAGAAAACTCACAGATACATTTTGAAGACGAAAAATAAATAAATACACAACGGATTAATTTACAGCAATTTGATATTTATTAATTTTTTATTCTTATCCAATCGAGGTACGCTTTGTTTGCGGCTCAACACTTCTGATTGTGCCATTGTCAGTACTGTCTCAAACCGCCGCGTCGAATCGCCGGTTGCATCATTCGATTCGGCGGCGTTATGGAAATATCCAAGTAGTCTCCTATTGTGAATCTGCGATGGCGCATAAATTTGACGTTGACAGAGGAAAAGAAACAACAGAGGCAATCACTGCCAATAGAATTGGAAAAATATTCAAACGGATCCATTACCTGGCTTGTGAGAGAGTTTTATTGTCGTCCGTGCCTTTTTGTCCAGAACAGGTTACGCCGATTTCGCGCATTCTAAAACCTGCGTTTCTTATCTCGGGTGTGACAAGCGAGAAATCGAAGTAAGTTCCTTTGTTTCTAGCGTCGGGATTAACCTCTTTGACCAGTCCAGTAATCTCTCTGAGGGTAGCGTCCATCCTTCGTTAAAAAAATCACCAAAATATAATCGTTATTCACTTGTGAAGCAAAGATTCTACGGAATAGGATTTACTATCGCATAAAAAATTATTATTACCATGTGTAAATCTGTAACTCATTGGAGGGCACATTGCCTCTGCTGTAATCCATGATATTGTGATGGCGACCGGTGTTGCAAAATACTCGAAGCAGGAGTGGACATGTCTTAGGGAAAAAACAAAACGTAAATTCATTCATCGAATCATGAAAATCCACGGCTAGCCAACAAAAAGCTTGCCGATGCGGAAGGGATGCCTCAGAAAATATATTCTACTTTTTACACTTACGTATATAGAACGAAAAAAGTGCACTTCTCAAACTTCAAACTTACTGCAAAGTAGACACAATGCGCATTGCAAAAACTCCAAGCGATAAACGCCACAAAGTTCAAATAATGATAAAAGTTTAAACAACTAAAAATTTCAGTATGAAATAATGTAGCTGGTGTGGATAACCGAACAACCATAGTATGTGCTCGCCGCCCCGTGCGTAACGTAAAATTTTGAAAATAGAATTTCGTATTACGAAAAATCATAGCAATTTTGAGGTTATATAAATCTTCTAAGCTCAAAAACGAAGAACAAACGGAAATAAACATCAATACGCATATTTACTTTTAGTAGCTTTAGTTATTCGAAGATCGTCCAAGAGTCAACGGTGAACAATTTAAAAAAATGTTACCTTTTCTCTGTCAACCGGCTTTTCCGGCATTTGTTTCTCATCAACGACCATGGATTCCATCATTAACGCCATTTTTTACGCTGTTGTTGTGTTGTCAAGCGCCGAAGGATGACAAATAATCAGAGAGGTTGAATAAGAAGGGACGCAAGTACGAATACGAAAACGGATCGAAAGATCGCGTCCGCAAACTGTGGTTTACTTTTATTCACTGGCGGTGCTGCGAGCGGTAATGGCTGCGACTTCCCACCGGGCAGCTTTCAAACTCACTAAGTTAAGATGATGGGATACAAACGCTCTCTTCTTCTCTCTCGCTTCGTAGCGAGCGCCGATAGCGCTGTCACCTTCGCACTGGGCGATGTAGTCCATTACCTTAAGCGGGAAAACCACAAAGTTGACATCCCTGGTCGACCCTGACTGATGACAGCGAACGCAGCGACGAGACGTCGAATCACGAAATCGACTTCGACACGACCAAATGCGACATTCCTCGCTTCTCCAGCCTCATCGACATATACATATGGACCGATAATGCTGCGAGAAAAAGTGCAATCGCTATAGAAAGAGAGTACACTCCTCGGTTCTAAAGCTCTCTCTTTCTAATTGAAGCTGATTAGCAGAAATTGTCCATATCTCGATGATGTCGACCAATCAGCTTCAACTGAAAAAAGAGAGGCTTAGAGCCACCCACAATTATCTCTGTTTCTACTGCGATTACACTTTTACTCGCAGCATTTTTGGTTCATATTTATACGTCGACAACAATGTTGCAATGACGAGACTGAACGAGACCTTTCACAGAACCGACAAATGTCATATTCTTATACGTCGATCTCAAGCGGTTCGCGTAATACGCGTACGTCACACATTCGCTCGTACGAACCGACGAGAAATATTAATCGACGTTAATTTATTTCAATTGAGATAAAATAAAAATAATAATAATTCGTAGTTCATTCGATAATAGCAGCCGGTATGGCTGAATCGATCTGTCGTTTCGAACCCTTCTTCGCACGGTACATAGAATGTTTCAATCGTCGCATATCGTCCCAACAAAACGTTGTCCATTCGCTGTGTAATTAATTTTTTACACGTCGACGAAATCCCGATCTTCGACGTGTCTCCATTTTTTTGTTTTTTTTATTTCCTTTCTTTGTTTATTTTGTTTTTTCTTCTTTTATTCATTGGTTTGATTTATTTGCAAAACGTGCAAGTGTGAGAGAATACGACGACACCAGTTGATCAGCCGATCTCGTGGGGACAGTGCGATAATCGAGATAAGTCGGGAGCTAATGAAAAAAAAACATTTGAAATAAAAAAAAAAACGAGAAAAAATGTTTTACTATCGTCCAACAATGCCTCGAGGGTTATGTCGTAATTAGAGCATCCGGTTGTTTGTTCGCGTTACGGTGAAACGATTTTGCGTGGACAATAACAAGCGCGTCGTCCATGGAATGCTGGAAAATGATGCAGGAGCGAATATTCGTCGAAAGCGAGGTAATGTTATTCTATTTTTCGCTTAAATCAAGTTTTAACAGTCCGTCGTAAGCTGTGCGCAAACCCTGCACGAGCTTCCTCAATTGTTGCTCTAATTTATTAATCAACAGCGATTGTCGTTTATTTCAAATGGCTTGGGCGACGTTCTTTTGCACCGTTCGAACAGACGGCGTACCCTCAACAAAAAAGAGCACAAAGTGATCATAATCGGGACTTTGTAATGTTGTAGCGACATTCCTCATGATTTGGTTGCAGCGATTCGCAATAAAATCAATTGACATTGGATTTGACCGTAGATTATTTTGTACAATTGCAGTTTTCGTAATGCAATAAACTTTGGAAGGACCGAACGGTTTTTTCAATCAAACTATGGCGCTGTGGACCGGGAGGCCTAGCGGGTTGGGCAAACTCGGACTGGCTCTGTTGGCTACCTGGCTTTTTGTTCTCATACTCTCGGTTTCGCACGTATTCAGAAATAACTCGTCAGCTTCCGATAATGTAGCGACGAGCAACAAAGAGAATTTGCAGCGTCTTGCGCAGTTGACCAGCGAATTTGAGATACTCAAGAAACAGAACGAAGCGCTTGCCAAGATTGTTTCCGGGTAAGACGCGCCATTGAAAGTATTTAAACTAAATATTCTTTAATGAACCAACAATAGGGACAAATAAAAATAGTAATGATACAATTATCAATTAATCAATATTATATATTAATATTATAACAATTATTCTAACTGTCCAATCATTGAATCAGAATAATTTTATTATAAACCGTTTGCGTTGTACAGAGATGGTTTGAGTGGCCAACGGGGCGATCATCTGGGAGTGGCTGAGGACAAATCGTCCCTTTATTACGACTTGCTAGATCAACAGGGAGGATGCAAACCCGGTCTCCCATCGGCCGAGTACGAAGACCTTCGTCGAAGAATTCGCAATAATGTCCAAGAAATGTGGTGAGTATACCACGAACAATACGAGACAACATTTTCCGTTCGAACAATGGACAGCTATACATTTCGTTAACGTCGCAGGTACTACGTTCACGCGCAATTCAACAAAGTAAGGAAGAACGTCGACGATCTGGAATCGGAGACTCGCCAGAAAGACATGGACGAGGCTCTCAAGATGGTTTGGGAGCACAAAAAATCGCTGATCAACGATGTAGACAAATTGTCAAAAACTGACGGTCATCAGCAATGCAGAGATAAGGAAGCTAAAGACTTATCCGATCTCGTGCAAAGACGATTCAGGTACGGAACTAATAATAATAAAAATTAATTTAAAACTGCAATAATAATATAAAATAGAAGATAAAAGCGTCAAAAAATACAATAAAAAAATAGAGAAAATTGATTCTGCATTGATTAATTGGAATTAAGTCCGACTGTAAAAACATATATATATATATATATATATATATATCGACACGATTTTTATGAATAATAAATCCAACAGGTATCTTCAAAATCCGAGCGACTGTAACAAAGCAAAAAAATTGATCTGCAGTCTGAACAAGGGTTGCGGTTTCGGTTGTCAAATTCATCACTTGACGTATTGTTTTCTCGTCGCGTACGGTACCGAACGTACGTTGATATTGAAATCACGCGGCTGGCGTTATCACAAAGACGGTTGGGAAACTATATTCAAACCCGTGAGCGAAACTTGTACGTCAGCCGGTGGATCGTCGCACAGCAATTGGCCGGGTGATACGTCGAAACAAGTGGTCACATTGCCGATAGTCGACAGCGTTTATCCCAAACCGAAATTTCAACCTCCGAGCATTCCCGCCGATATAATTTCTCGATTGGAAAAAATTCATGGCTATCCCCTTGTTTGGTGGGTCGGACAAGTATTGAAATATCTTTTGCGACCGCAAGATAACGTTAAAAAACTTCTCGCTTATTCGAAGGAAAAATTGGTTTTTGAAAAACCAATAGTCGGAATTCACGTTCGCAGAACCGACAAAGTCGGCACCGAAGCGGCTTTTCACGATATCGACGAATACATGACGAAAGTCAATCAATATTTCGATCAATTGGACAATCCACCGCAGATAAGACGAGTTTTCGTGGCGAGCGACGATCCAAAAGTTATAACGAACGCGAGAAAACGTTATCCGAATTACGTGATAATCGGTGATCCGGAAGTCGCCGATACGGCATCGGTTTCACGACGTTATTCAGATTCTTCGTTGCTCGGTATAATCGTTGACATAACATTGTTGTCCGAAAGTGATTATCTCGTTTGCACGTTTAGCTCGCAAGTTTGTCGCGTGGCTTACGAACTCATGCAAACTTATCACACGGACGCTTACGACAGATTTTCGTCACTCGACGATATTTATTATTACGGGGGACAAAATTATCACAATCAAATAGCCATTAAGGATCACAAACCGCGACGCAACGGAGAAATTGAATTGAGAGTCGGGGATCCGATGGAAGTTCATGGAAATCATTGGGATGGTTTTTCGAAAGGACGAAACACGAGAACCGGAATGACCGGTCTTTATCCTAGTTTCAAAGTTAAAAATCCGGCGGCTCCCGTTGAATTTCCAAAATATTCGAACGTTCCTCTGATCGAAAATAAAGAACCGTGAGTTAAAATGTACGTAACGAAAATTGAACCAATTTTCTGTTTTTTTTTTTTTTGTTTTTTTGTTTTTTTAAATTAATTTAAAGGAAGGCTTCGATAAATCGAGATGAGTTTATGCGCTGTATGTTTGTGTACATCTATTTTTGTTTCTTCTTCGAAGTTGTGATTTATCAATTTTCATCGAACAGACTATGTATTATAATATATGGAATATATTAGCTTAAGACAAGGAACCATGGGACTGAACGGTTTAGATTGGTTGCCGGCTAGATAAATCATATTTTTTAAATAAAATTTGTGCCAATGAAGCAGAATTTTTAGCGTTGAACGAATCGACTGAGAACTGCGGATTTTTTAATAGTCATTGAAATACGTAACCCGAAACATCGCAAAAAATAAAATAAGTAAGAGCATAATACATAAATTAATCGGGCGATCATCGCGCGTTCTAAACGTTTCGTGCAATGTAATCATTAATCTCGCGTCGATCTTTTCGATGAAGCATCGACCGTTCTACGATAAAAATGTCCGTAAACACAAATATTGTTTCTTCGATAATTTTGCATTATTCTTTGGCGTAAATTTCGCGCAACGAACGATTTTGCGTGCGACGATTCGATTGCACGGAAATTCATCGTTGATAAAATTTTATTAATTCGAACGATCGTGAAAATTTTTGAACTATCGACGATTGGCATCGTTAGTCATCATTGGCACGTGTATTTTAAAAGATCGAATGTGAATAGCGAGCTGAGCTTGTGGCCTATCTGCAAGAACGAATATTTGGGATCTCGATGTCCTACGTATTATATAAATATTGTAATATATTTTATACTATGATCGAACGAAACGCGAATGAGAATTGTTATTATATATTAGTGCGATAAAATTTCGTTTTTAATCATACAAGTATTTTTCAATTAATAGAAAACGTCACCTTTGCGATTTTCCTATTTCTTTTTGTTTTAGCAATCATTTTATATCGCAGGGGCGAATTGCTATAGGCATTTGGAACAAAAAAATAACATGGTAGCGGGTTCCCTTTTTTTATTTTTTTAAGAATAATTCTTATTAACTTTATAGAAGTTCTTATTTTAGTCAAGGGTACGATTTCCGTAGTGCCGCGATCTGACAAGCTTTTATTCTTCGAACACCGCAATACAAAAAATTAAAAATGTCTTCGAGATCAGGAAAGTTGACATTTTTTTTAAATAGACGAAAATTCGACAACTCTTTCTCGTAAAAGAAGTCTTGCAAACATCCGAAAAAACTTAGAAGCATCGAAAGAATTTGAATAATTATGGAGAATTTGGGCCCCAAATAATCGTGCCAAATGATCCCGTAAGACCTGGGGTTTCGTCCTTGGGTTAGATACATTTCTAACAGACTCTGGAGCCAAGATAAGAAAATTATCGATAAGATGCAATAATGACCGGAGCCAACATAAACTAAATAATTAATCAATTACATATATTTTCTATTTTCTCTGATTTTTTATTTCGTTCGTATCGATTGTTGTTGCTGTTTTTTTTTTTTACACCGGGTCGTCATTAATCTCTACCTTATCGACCGCCCCAATAAAACAGGTGACGACCGCTTGCGGATGAAATCTACGACGCGGTCGTCAATCGCTGTCAGATCGCGGATTCAAACGATGAAACGAATCTGATAAGCATTTGGGTTATCAATCGCAAAAAAATCACGATCTTGAAATGTCGCAAATCCTTCGTATTATCAAGCCTGAAATAATCCAAATACGTAGATTTTGCAAAGGCCACAGGTAAATAAATAATAATTCTGACCGTGCGAATAATTACGAAATCGTGGAAAAATATCAATCGGGAAAAATTTTAAATTAGTACTATCGTTTTGTTGCACTTGCAATACGCAATTTATCAAAGCAAATGATATTACGTAACCTCAAAAATGCGCAGTTTACATTCTGAGATAAGGAACTCTTAACCTCAATCTTAAGTAAATTCGCGATAAAAATAAATTGAACCATCGAAATTATTCGTCTCCATCATCATTTATCATTTAATCATCGTCATTTAACATTCATTTATCATTTTTTTCATAGAAATTTACAAAGTCATTACGAGACGTTGCGCATACCGCCGGACGCATCTCCGAAAGACATTCGTCTGGCGTTTATCAAACTTTCTAAAGAAGTGAGTGCAACGCGGCGCATCAATGGACGCGCGGTCCGGGAAGTAGGGTTGCGGTGATATCGGATGCTCCCGTTTCCAGATGCATCCTGACACGAGCAAAAGAACAAGCGACAAGGAATTTGTTAGAGTGAACGAAGCATATCAGGTACTTAGTAAGGCGCATACCAGAAGCCAGTACGACATGGAGTTACGGGACAGAGCGGCGTTCAATGGACGTCCGTCGAGGAGGTATGTATTTAAAATTGTGGAAAATAAGGTTTGTTTCTGTCTCGAAGCGGAACGGAGCAAAAGATTGTATTTAATATTTCCTTAGGGCGTATTACGAAACTTCCAGTGAGTGGTATCATCGCCCCGGTCCAATGTCGCAAGATCCCAACAGCTACGGCGACAAATATTATGGCATTAAGGGAATAAAACGAGTCTCGAACGTGACAATCGCACTCTTTTGCATCGTAATATCGGCGATCGGTTTGTCGCTCCAAGTTCTGGTTATCAGCAGCTCCGTCGAAGCGAGACGAGGGCGAGTGATGGAACAATTTATCAAACTACGCGACGAGCAGAAACAAATGCGAACGGAAGCTACCGCCAAGGATCAAAAGGAACAAATTGCAGCTTTTCAACAAAAACTTGGCGTGAAAGATGCTGATGACGGGGCAAAGCTGCAGAGCTGATGCTACGATATCCCGTTTTTCTTTTAGTGCAAACAATGATAATTTATTTATTTCATTTTTCGTTTTTTTTTTTCTGTAAAATGAAAATGTGATGTAATTTATTTTTTAAACAAAAATATTTATACAAGAATTTCGGTGTCTACACATTATTTGCGCAAAGACATAGGACATGCGGACGATATTACAAATCTGTGACGACATCAATTAATCTACATCATATACAAAAAATTTTGTTCGAACTAAGTCGACGAAATCACCATTGAAAACGTTAAATAATTTTTTTTCCATCAGAGCAAACCAAAAATTCCTTATCGGTCGAACATGAATTGTTGGATTTAATGGAAATCTCGTCCCTCGTTTTGTCGACGTACGTGGCAATTATACGGGTCATTACAGACCGGAAGATCCGAGTGATGCAATTAAATAAATAGATTCGTGATGGTTAAGCCCGATATTTTTACGCGCTTACAAAATTGGGATGTAATTTTCGATGATGCTGGAACACACACGTGAAATGTAAGAAAAATTTCGTTCAACGAAATATTTTCGCTTCTCTCGAGGCGACAATGAGCGTTAAGCAATTATTCAGAGATACAAAATAACATTGAAAAAAAAAAAAAAGGAAAAGAAAAATGGAAACAGAACGAAAAAAAAATGGTTTAATACAAAAAGATTCGGGAGGGGCTGTCAACGAGAGTTTTATCCGGGATCAAACACGTTTTTGTCGTCTTTATCTTTGAAATCTGCATTTCGAGGAGACGATCGTCGTCGGTGTCTACTGATCGATATCGTCGCTCGACTTGTTGCCGTTCAATTGTCGTACCAATGTAATAACCGAAACATGAGGATAAGCCGGTGCGAATATCGGTACACCGTTCTCATCCACGTAGTCGGCGTATTTGAGCTCGTAAACCGGTTCGAAACCGTATCTCTTGCAGAGCTTGCTTGAGAACAGTGACGTGCAATCCGATCGTATCGTGTGAAAGCCCAACTCTCGTACCAGCTCTCTGTAAATTAATATCGGACAAGTGGATCAACTCGTTCTGCCTCAAAGAATGCGAATCATTATTATTTTTTATTTTTAATTAAAATAAATAATAATGAGAATGAGACGATGAAACGAGTGAAAACCATCGTAATTTGATTGAAATAAAAAATCAAATTAATAAACGTGTGAGAGCCGGCGTGATTGAAATAATTGTAATAGTGAAACGTGTGCTTACAAAGTTTTTTCCATGAGGGCCCCGGCTATCCCTTTACCTCGCCAATTAGAATCCACGGAAATTATTCTGACCTCGAAGACCTTCTGACCCGGATATCTCGACGGCATATCCACTTTCTTGTCCACGTGATGGAGCAATCTCAGGATCTTGCGAAACTTTGGATTTTTGCAGTTGACTATGTACTCGGGTTCACCCGCTTCCGGTGGTTCCATTTTCCCTGAAACCGAACGACGAACCTGCGTCATTGATCTTTCACGGTATAAGAAGGGTGGAACGTGAAATTTTCGCTGGAAAAAAATAATTCGAAAGAGCCAAAGAGATATCGTCGATTGTTAATTTTTATCGAAAAAAAAAAAATAGTTATCCGCACTGCGTTAGAATTTTTGATACTGATTACTAATTCATACCATTTTTTCGCTCTGAACAATGATAGAAGAGCATGACCTTCCACAATCAGAACATTTTTCGAGGCATCATGTACGAGTCAAAATAATTATTTAAAGATTGCAAATAAATGCTTTTAATACATGAAGAAAAATTCAAACCCATTACTAATTCCATTTACTGCAAAACAAATTAATTAAAATCAGCAATTTTCAGGGTCGTCACACTAGAATAGTCCGTTTTAATTACCATTGTATCTCGATGAAGAATCGCGGCAGCCGCTATGCTGCTGCATTGCACGAGAGTGTCCCGAACCTCGCTCAAACGATTCGATTGTGCATGCTAAATCACGAGTTTCATGTTTAATGCATTTACAAGCGACTACTCTGAGATCAATCGGTGACGTTATTTCAACGGTTAAACCACTGTTAAAGGCTCGCAAGGAACCGGCAGAGATATAGACAACCACTCGGGAACTATCGAGGACGCGAATGTTTTTCCACGTGCATATGGAACTCCTCGACAACCCACGAGAATTAACCGTGAACGACGTTTTTTTTCTTCTTCTTTTTTTTTCATCCGTTTGTTTTTTCTACTATATTTTTTTTATCATCGCTCCGCAATCTTTATCGCGTATTGTATGTATATAAAATATTATCGAGCTGCACGGGGCTTGATCATTATCCGCATAATGCCGGTAACGCCCAGGCAAATGAATCACAGACGAGGATAATCGCGGTGAACGGATCGCGAGGCGGGTTTGGCAAGCTCATTGTATACGCAATCATACGTTATGCATTAACAGTATATTTTTATCTGTTATTCCTTTTTTTTTTTTCAAATTGTCATTGATGCAATAAAAATTCTAGTGGGGCAACGATTTTTATTTTAAATTATTAAAGTGATAAATAATGAAAAATGTTTCACGGAAAAATGTTCGAATTTTATGCATGAGAGTTGGAAGAACAATTGACGATGCAATAATTAACATTGCTCAGCTGAATATTGTTGAATCTAATTTTTTGTTTTATCAGAATTGAATGAATGAATAATTTGAAAATATCTTCACTCGATCAAATTAAATAAAAAAAAATATATATATTGTCAAGTTGCATTTGCAATTTGATCGACGACAATAAAAACGACATTTGACTCAGGATACAAGAAAAAACCATTTACTTAAATTGAATATTCATTCATGATTTTTAGTATCCATCAAATTAGAAAACTTAGAGAAAACAAAACGAAATCTCAAAACTGTGAATAAGAAAAAGACTGAAATAAAAAAAATCTGTTCAGTCGCACGTAAATTAAAATACAATATCACAGATTTGACTGGAAAAGGAGTTATCGCAAATTAACCAATTAATACCTGGCGTTTACGTGGCAACTAACTGTTGCCATAAAAATATCCTACAATTCGTCATTAATGGGCAATTTGTATCGTAATTTTTTAATTCAACCAGTGATCCGATCGCAAATCGCCGTTATGTTGCTAATAATCATTAGACGGATTATTTATGTTACGTCGATAAGCCGCGGTTCTCGCACCTGCATCACGGCTCGGCCTACATTGATTATTGCACGCAAGTTCTCCACGCTTTGCATATATCATATACATCAGGGTGTCCAATATTTTCCGAAGTTGCAATTTTTTCGGGCCGCCTCCTAGAAAAAAACTTTACGATAAAACCAAAAGGTAGAACCTAAATGGACCATTTTAAAATGATATTAATACGTGCCCTGCGCGCTCTAAAGTTGCACAAATGTGCTTGGATTTGTATATAACCACCCGCTTAAACTTTCTACATGCGACCACCAGGACGGTTTATCTAATCGCGCGTATTTATATGAGCGTAAGTATACCGATCGGCTATCGTTCGACGATTTTCTATCGTCACCAATCAGCGCGCGTTGCACCGTCGGGTCTACATCAAGATTAATGAGCCACGGGTTTCGTTCCTTAATTCCGTCCCAATCATTGCAATTTATAATATACACATGAATACGCTTGTCATCAACGCGTGTAAAACCACGACGAAAGGCTGCCGTTGCGAAGAAATAATGAAAACAACAAAATAAAAAATAAAAATACAAATTAAAAAATACTATTGTAACAACACATCCCTTATCGTAACCCTAATAAATTTTGCATAACTGTTAACATTTTTTAGGACCATGGCGTTATTCCACTTTCATAGTATGACGGGTACATTTAATCGTACGCAAAATTCAACGATCGTATGTTATTATCATTATTCAATTCGTCGCTCGAAAAAAAGTTAACTACATAATAATAACAATAGTAATAATAATGATAATAACAATAAATAAATGGTATATAGTATGACATATACTTAATAATACAATATCTAATCATATTATAATATTATAGATTTTCAATATTTTTTAAATCCGTTAAATTTCATATTATTATTATTACTATTATTATTATGATCATTATTACATCGTTCAATTCTTGTCTCAAAGGCGGCAATTACTCACTGGCGGTGGATACATACGCTGTAATTACTGTGACATTAGTAATCGATGAACCATGTCCACGGCTATCTACTATCACCCCCGAGTGCTTCCAAGTTACATAGCCGCGTGACTTTCGTAATGCCATTATTAATTTTCATCGACGCCCCGGTAATAATTGGGCTTTGTGTAATATATCATGGAGCCTTCGACAATCACTTCGATACTGTATATTCTTATCCCCGGTTGTCACGATTCGCACAAAACCGACTTTCCAGACTCACGTGACTGATTAAAATGATACAGAGGTCGTCAACAATGTTTCACAATTTTTTGATATGATAAAAGAACAAAAAAATAATTTTTTTTCTTTTCCGTGATTTTGTGGTTCAGACGGCCGAAGATTCAACAACGATGCTTTAATTATTCACTCAATAACACTGTTGTTTTGGTTAGAGCGTGTGCGATCGGAATGAGAACGATGAGAGTGAATGCTTTCGTTTTGTTACCGAATGCATCTGTATTTGTGTGCATCGGTGCGGTACTAGCATATTTCATAGCGGAATAACAGAATAAAGTCGGTCGTTCGTATTGACCACGTGTGCTCGCAATATATGCACGTTAATCGACTCAATGAATCGCAATTGTCGTCGAAGACAATTATGCGTGTTTGTGTGCGCGTGTGTGAGCTCCTATTTGTAAATGGTAGAGTGGTCATACATACGTGGACGAATTTCCCTTTGACATTTTGCAAACCAATGAAAGCACAAATTGTCATTCCAATTGTACTACGTGCAACGATTGTCAAACTATTGATAACAAAATTCGGATAAAAAACTTTTTTTTAAATGTAGATCAATGTTTTTTAGTGTTTTCTTGATTCAGCCATTAAATTGATTACATTATTTACGAAAAAAAGTTATTTTTGTCCGATGGTTCGGAAAATAAACTTGCCAATGATATATTTTTCAAATGTAGAGCCACCGACGTTCGAATTTTAGCTGTAGTTCTTATCTCGACGCGATTGTGGAATAATTGATTTGTGGAACAATATTCAGATAATCTTTTTTGCTTCGCTATGCGAATGTAGATATTAAAAAATGGTTTTTTTTTGTTCTCACCATTGAGTTGTACTCCAATAATGGCACCGCTCGATGAGACTGCCATGAGGCTGAGATTGTCGTCCAACGCGGAAAGACTGTAGTCCTCGAGTTCGATGCACGTACTGTCCTCGCCTTCCGGTATCAATTGAATACTGTGATTGAGCGGCTCATCGCGAAAAAAAAAACGCTTGAGAAATTTTAGGACCCGCTGTCTGTCCTCCTTGCCGATTATCTGAATGTGGTAGTCCATTCCGTTCGTCTCGTTCTCGGCAACGACGTCCGCCAACTGAAACCCGAGTTCATCAACGCAATGTTTACCATTACACCAATTATCGCGTACACCGTACTCGGAAAATTATTTTTCGCTCGTTTTTTTTCCTTCTTTACGAATTTTGCATTGGAAACTTCTCGCTTCTCTTTCTTGGCAATTCAATGTTTCTTTCTAATCAATTTTAAACATCCAGTTAACTACTCCTGAAAAATGTACGGGGCACACACAATAAACGAAATTTTTATTTATAGAAAATATTAGGATTAATAAATGAAAATGAGTTATGATTATTGCTATTGAAATGCTTTAATGATACTTGTTTCACATTGTGTAATATGGTTAAGTACCTGTTTTCGTAAGAGAATATGGTTTGGAGCACCATCAAATTAATATTTCATTAGGATTGTTCGCGACCAGTGGAAAGTACGTGCGATAGGAGTTTCGTAAACACAAATCCGGTTCCCATTCTCGATAATATTACTACGATAGTTCGCGAATTGTCTACGATCGTTTCCATGGATTTATATAATACATTTACTCATCTAATCGACCCTCAATCACAAAGCTGCAGATTTAATTTTCTTTGTCGAAGAAAGAACTATTATTTTTCGTTCAGTAGTTAAAAATGCATACCGCATCGGAGTAACAGATGGTTGGTCACCGTGGCCGGAACCACGTACGATCTTCTCGAGGCTGTATAATTTTTTCATTTATTCCAGTATATGCATAGATAAATAAATGTTTACCGATGATTTTTCGAAGATTACACTTTACTATTATCAAACTACTTCATTATGTTTCCATCCCCTTTTTCTTTGTTTCGAGCATGTAGGTGCATGTGTGGATTTTTTTCACTGCGTACGTGAGTACGTGAACGAAATAAAAGCGGACGTGGTTGGATATCGCGTAGACGTCTCGACAACTCGTTGAGGCCATTGAGGTCCAACTTCGACGTTCAACATTGTCGTCGTCGTCTTCGTAGTCGTAGTCATAATCATAATCATAATCATAATCATAATCATAATCATAATCATCGTCATTATCATCATCATTGTCAATCATCGATGTGTTTTTCACCAACGAAGTTGACACAACGTAGCTGAAGAATGAGCGCAAACTACACACACCATATCGTCGGTGCAATGCTCGTGACCGAAGAATCGTGCTTTTATCATACACGCGAATTGCTCATTCACGTTATAATGACATCAATGCGCGCGTATATGTGTTCGTGGACAGACGGACCGTGTGTGTTTAGTGACCAGACATTTTTTTAATTACCAAACGTTTGTTCGAAATATGTAGATGGGGTTTTTAAGTAGGATTTAGGTGATTTATGAACGTTTGTTTGTTTTTAGATGAATCATGCCAGAGAGGTTCGGAGCAGTTACTCTGAGCGAAGAAATAGTTAATAATAATAATAATAATAATAATAATAATAATAATAATAATAATAATAATAATAATAATAATAATAATAATAATAATAATAATAATAATAATAATAATAATCATAATAATAATAATAATAATAATAATGATAGTTGGCATAATTATTTTAGCCAATGAAGAATAAAATTATTTAATTGGTCGATTCTACTGAAAATGAAATGTTTTAAAGTAGGTTACGGGATTCTATTTATTTTCCATTGTTTCTTGAAATTGACGATGAGGAATTGTATATTGAAAAATTCATTGAAAAAAAAAGGCAATAGTAATTTTCTAGTTGACATAACGAAAGCGACAAAATATTTATTATCATTGAGGTTAAATACCAATTTTCCCATTGTAACAACGTTGTAAAAAGGAAGAAAAAATTTAATTATTTTCCATGGAATTACGAGAGAGGCAAATGCAAACTCAGGATTTGGATGCACTCGAGCTCGATGCGTTTCTATTGCTCTTTACATCGCGGGACAGCGGTAATATTTTCTTTATCTTCCGTTAGTTCTTAGGACACGCGACGCAGAGGATGCTCTTCTCAATCTGCCACTCAGTTTTTTTCCTCTTCCTCTCTCACTCTCTCTGCAGACTCGACGTTTACGTTTTACGTTTGAAGTTACTTCTCGTATCGATTTCGCCATTTTTTTTTAATTTTCTTTCCTTGTTATCTTATTATTTATTTCATCTCTGATTTTTCTGTCCTTCATCTTTTTTTATTATTAATTTTTTTGTATTACCCTGATACATTGGTATCGTCAGAGTTATATCTTCGCTATTTTATACTTATTCTTCAATCTCTCACCCTCTCTCTCACTATCTTTATTCCGACTAATACTCGAGAAATCAATGTTGACTACAATTGAACAGTCGTCGCGCTGAGCTAACATCGCGGCGGAAGAAATATCTCGAAAATGATAATAAAAAGAAACTCAGCAATCAAAACCCGTACGTCGCAAAACAACCGAGAGACGAACACCAGTTTGCGTCGTACATCAAGCTAATGAAGTGGGCAAATAAGCAATGAAAAATTTTTTTCGAAGAAAAAAAAATCATTTAATTCAATTACCCATATTTTTGCTCGTCGTACATTTAAGTTTTTAAATGAGTTTCGCGTGTCACTCGACACTTGCTCTATGCAAATTAACGTATTACCGTTCGACCGTTCCCACGCAATTTTACAGTCGTGATAAATGTGATTTTCGCATAAAAAATTAGCTTGAAAAAACAGAAAAAGATAAAATAAACAGGAGATTAAAAAAAAGAATAATAATAAAGAGTAATAAATAGATAAACAGACTTTGCTTCTAAGTTTTTTTGGGATCTCGAATATTTAATGCTTAAAAATGATATAATTTCCGACGATCAAATCGATAAATAAAAATGAATAAATTAGTCACGCGATCCGCTCAAATTCAATTTACCAAAAATAAAACAATTTCGTAGCACTCGACATAATGCATTTAACGTTGTTCGAGCAATCAACCTTCTTATGTTTTTTTAATTGCAATCGACGTCATCTGCTATGGTTAATTGCAATTTAACAATTTAACAAAGCTCACGAAAGAACTTTAGCCATTCTAGAGAGTGTATATCGCGAATGTTTTCAGTCTTACCGAGTATCTTATGTTTTTCGGCGAATCCTTCGCAAAACCGATAATCGATTCATCGTCACGGTGGTCGTTGATCTTCGCCTTTTCCATCTTATCGCATATACGAAGCTCCCGGTTGTCCATGACGAATTTTCCGTTTTTCCGCGAAACGTGCTTCTGGCTTATTTTTCTATTCTTTTCTCTCTCAATCGTCGACTGTCGAACCAACTTGCTAACACTTCTATCGACGATCTCGTTTTTTTTTTCAGTTGTATTTGTACCGTCGTAACACCTCAATGCATATATCTCATTATATATATTCAATATAGGCGAAACGCAATATCAAGCGTCCAAAAATTATCATTCCAATCACGAACAATTTCAATAATAAGATTTTGAAAAAAGTTACAAGAAAATGTTGAAACTCAGAGAAAAAATCGCAAATAAATAATTATTCAAGAAGATAAGATTAAATTATGAAAATCGATTTTTATTTCTTTTCGATTTTTTTTTCTTGTCCAGTGGCTCCGTGGAGCCTGGTGTAATCTCGCGCGAACTGAGCCCGATTGTTCGAGGCTCCGGGGTCTTATATTACCGGCGAGGTGAATCGGTTGTGTGAGCCAGGGGGGCAGAGACACAGGCTTCTACTTACGTATACAGGTATATACAGGTATACAGGTATATATATAAATATGTATATATATATATATATATATATATACGTTTATCTGACCTAACTTAACCATCATCCCGCAGAGCAAAGAGATACCGCCTGCTCCTGCGAGCTCGTCGTCGGCCGAGCTACGAATCCTTTCCTGCGCCGATTTCAAGGACGATCGAGCCTCGCGATACAGTTGTTTCGATCGATTTATATACAGATATATCAAATTAGTTTGGTTTAACAGGCTTTTTGTTTCGAGATCGTTGCCATTTTTACGCGACAATATGGGCCTTGGAAAGACCGAACGATCACACGAGTGATAAGACATTCTGTGTTCCTGCACAACTTTGCGACGGTCGACCTTAAAAATGATTTTTTTAAGAAGAAAAAAATAGAAAGAAGAGAAAATGTTTGGCGTAATTCTGAGACACTCGCTCTGCAAGGCTAATTGCGCCACAAATGTTTATTATTCAATTATATATAATTAACGATTGAATTAATAATTGGAAATTTATCTGATCCAGAAGTTATTTGGAAATGTGATTGGTATCGTAGATCCAATCGTTAGTTCTTTTCATTAGTATAATTATAACTTACGACGGTGGACTATGTTTGAATGATTGGAATAATTTCATTGAGTTATTTCATTTGTGACTCATGTTGGAAAATTCTGTAAGACTAGTTTCCGTAACGCGAGACGACGCGGAGGGGCCCTGATAAAGGTGGATGAGTTCGAACGATGTCTCTCAATTAATTAATTTATCGCTGAGCTATTTCCCATAGCGAAATAAATGTTTTAATAATACAAGTTTATCGTGATTTTAATCAATCAAACACTGGATACAATTTTATTAATTAATTCATAATCATTTGTGAATCAATCAGAGAAATTTTTTTTTTTTCACGGCACTCTAAAGAAATTCTAAAAAAAAATTAAACTCGTATTTCGTTAATTCCTCTTTTTTTTACAAAATAATCATAATAATAATAATAACAATCGAAATATTCATCTCTTCCATTCAGTGATATTGATTTCTTTATTCGATGTCGCGAGCTGCAAGTTACACGACGCGATAAAAGCGCAAGACGAACTTGCGGTCCTCTGAACAGGACCCCGAAAATGGGCAGTCATCGAACGTTTTTGTATCCCATTTCCGTTGTCTTTTGTTACTTGGCGATCCAACTATCCTCCTTTTCTCGATGCATTGACTAATGGAGTCCATTATTAATCATGCCGTCCATATTCAATTCTTCAAGGACTCCGATAACTGCATATAACTGTATATGCGCCTATTCCGTTTTTCCGCGCCAGCTTTGTGCATATAAACTCGATAACTGTGCCCCGAGTGTGCAAATTGATTTGCATGATTGAATAATCAACACTAATTAATTAATATTGAATTAGAGAATCACGAAAAACGTAAATTCCGGCCAATTGATTATTATTAATTACTAGCTGACCCGGCAAACGTTCTTCTGCCCCAAATCTAAAAAAAATACAAAAAAAAAAATTTCGTCAGAAAAATGGAAAAAAAAAGTTTTTATAGGGACACCCTAATCAAATCACCTAGCGGTATGAAATATACTTTACGACCTATTCTCATACCTACCAAATATACAAAAAAAATTTCATAAAAATCGGTCGAGCCGTTTCGGAGGAGTCCGACCACAAACACCGTGACTCGAGATTTTTATATCTATAGATTGTTGTTATTTTTATTGTTATTATTATTATTTTTATTGTTATTATTATTATTATTTTATTCTTGTAAGAATATTTTAAGAACGACTTCCGGTACGTCTTACTGAAATTCGCTTTGCACCCAAACTTGAACGCAACATTATAATGCGGAACTGCAGATGATTAAATTCATATGCGATATATGGATTGTTGTAGTAGAGCTGTGTTTGGAATTGATGAATAGATGAATATCGAGGCTGAAAGACGTGGATTCGTCCGAGAAAAGCCGGTAGTGAAGCTGCTTGTAGCAGGTGGCCGTGAAACCGAGTAATGTCCGATATACATTCGACACAGACATTGAGGTGTACAGATATTATTATACAGAAAACTGAACGCTGTATATCGAAGTATTGTAGAGATATTCGGCATCGCGAAGGGCGAACCGACAGCTGCCGATGTTTTTTTTTGTAAGCCTCTATTATTTTATTTATTATGTATTTTCTATGTATATATATATATACGCGGTGAGAACGCAGCGGGAATAATACAGGAACTGTTACTTCGCGACGTTTTGGGACGGTCAGTCGTTCATTCGTCGTTTAAATGCAAGATTCCGGCTTCGTGGCTTGATTTCCGGTTGCAACGCCTTCGATTTCCATCAGGCTTACAACGACTCGCGAAGGTCCAAGTTTTTCTCGAACGAATAGCGTGACGACAAGTCGTAAACTACATGCAGAATCTATCACATATTTTTCATTTCCCACTGCACCTTATTACTCTGCAAGAGTGAAGACTGTTTAAATCGATATTATCAAAGTTCTGCAATTTTTTCCAATCGTACTAAATAAAGAATTTGAGTCGAAATAAATGAATATTAGGAAATTGTTAGAAAAACAAGCTTCGATGAATTGTCGCAATAAGCGCGATTAAGTTTTTCAGTCGTTCGAAAATCATTTACCGGTTTCGATGATATTACAAATCTCGTTTCACAGCCACATTTCCTCTTTCTCTTTCTCTCTCTCTCTCTTCGCAACGCGTGCTGAATTACGAATTCCGAGGCATGCCCTTAAATCGCAGAATCTTTTTTTTCTCCTCGTAGCACTTTTCGATTCAATTGACCAGTAGAATATGCACTTAAACATATATATATGGAATACGGAACGTTTAATTGGGTGTCGCAACAATTCGCTCCTTCGACGGAATCCCGATAGCGATACTAGAATTATTCTGTAAGGAGGCGAGACCTTCGACAACATTGTTACGAATTGTATTTTTTTCTCTTTTCGCCATTTTTTTTTTTTTCAGTCACGACCGAACCTTGAACGCGAGGCAAAGCGACCCTGAATCAATGCACGGTGTGCAGTTTAAATCAAGTTTGCGCGGCGTGGTTGAGATCCTCGCCGTGCAAACGCACGGAGAAGAGAAGACCGTGGCGTGTAATCCACGATAAAACCGAGTCGAGGAGGTAATGCCATAGTGTTTATTGCAGTACAAGTCGATTTGCACTCGCATTGTAGGCCGCGCTAAGAGGGAAGGAAGAGATCCACGGAAGATTAATTATACCGTTGGTTGTGAAATTACGAATTATCCCATCGTAAATCAGATTAAACAATAATAACGAAAATAAAAAAGCTCAATTTCATTTTCATAAATTGATACAATTATCTTTACATCGTAAAGTCACTCGCTTCGTTGACTGTGTGAGATATTTAAATTCATGTATAGTATTAATTGTGATGTTAAAGGAAATGCCTGATACGAGCAGTCATTCAACCACATCGACATGAAATTGTAATTAGAATAACAGGAAATCGCATTGAATATTCCGGAATGAATAATAGACGAATGTCGTTTAAAATTTACGGAAATCAAATCTTCGATCACGTAAAATCGCCTCAAATCTGTAAATTACGCGAATTTCCCCAAAACCTGGAAACCACGCGACCTCGACAAGCTTTTAACATTTAACATGAAAAATTGCACAACACTATTGTTAAAATCTCCGAACAATTAATCGCAACAGTCACGCGACGCTCCTAAGGAGATTTGTATGGAAAGAAGTTACAATCTAGACGGAAGAAGGAACTGATCCTCTCACATTGCTTCCAGACGCGTCAATTAACCGTAAATTATTACCGGTCAGGTTTTGTACTGTAATTTCAGTGGCAGACGTGAATATGCATATTCGTAAGGGCCAAATTGAATAGCTCGAAGAAGCTGCGCTCGTAAGCCCAACGAATGCCATAGACAACCAAACTCCCCGTGTTCGTGCACGTGCATGTATAATTCGAGATTACGCGCTTCTTTGCCCTCGATGCCGCAGTCCGAACGACCGAATACGCAGCTATATACCAACGGTCCGAATCGATTATTGCACATCCCGATCGCTGGCAGCATCTTCCGGAAGAACGGACCGATGAAACCCAATCAACCGTTGCGTTGCAAAATTCATATACCATATGTATTGTAGATGTCTAATTCTCTCGCAATTTGTTTAATCGGTGAACCAGCGGGTCAGTTGGGTAAACCGGAAGTTTTTTTGGTTGCTCCAGCTAGACAGTTGGATGATCTTGGTGGACAGTCAGTTGATCCAGCTGACCAGTTGACTGATCCAGCTGGGAAGTCCGATGAGCCAGCTGGGAAGTTCCTAGATCCGGCTAGTCAGTTGGTTAATCAAGCAAGTCAGTTCGTTGATCCAACACTGGCCAGTTCTCCAGCCGCAAACAACACTTAAGATTATGAGAATGGTCATTCATTTGGCTCGACTGACCAGCGGTCGGTCGATTTCACCGGTTCAATTGTTTTGCACGCACGCGGCAAACTCGTTGTCCCAGGTTAGTGATTGGAAAAAAATAAATAAAAAATCAATATCAAACCATCGTCGTGAGTACAATCAAATGAGAAACGATTAAGCTCGATTCCCAGAATAAACAATAGCGATCAAATATTATGCAGATGATTGAGAATATTGAATGAGACTGCACCGATAGAACGGAAGCGCGTTAATGTCGACGAGGAGGGAGATACAAAACGAACGGATCGCATTTGTAGGTAGTAGCTTGGTAAGACGTTCATGACACGTTCAGACGTATATATATATATATAATCGGTGCAGCATCTCGCGTAATCCGAGGTGGCCGATAGGTCTGTCGTAAATCAGAGAAAAACGCGAGGGGGGGGGAGGAGGTGGAGGCGTCTGCGAAGTCGTCGATTGCCCGCAGGGTTGTGATAGGCGGTGCTGCGTCCCTGATGGACCAGCCAATCGTCAGATGCGACACGAACCGTGCAATATCCAACGATTTATTATCGTAGCGGGGATCGAATCAATCGCTTAGAGAGTAAAAACGAACGTATGCGTCGAGATCGTCGTTGTATGCGTCGAGCGCGAAAACGGTTTCGTGCTCTCACCTCGGTTGCTATATACGAGCCGTAAGAGAGACAGAGGAGAGTGCAAGACGGAAAATCGATGTAAGATCGTATCGCTCTCCCGCGAGACTCGGCTACGAGATTACCTTGAAGCGATCGAGCGGAACGCGAGAGGCTCGTTTACAAGGATCATCAAGTTTCTTAATTATTATTAATTAATTCGCATCGCACATCGCAGACGATAAAGCGCGGGATCTAAGCGGACATTAATTTAACGATAAGAGGCGGACACAAATATCACGGTGGTGTTGGTCAATTGGCCGACAATCACCGGACATATAACATGCATATAGATTAATTTAATTTGCTAAACTATTTATTTAACATATAAATTGGTACTTATGTAATTCGGACGTTAATCAATCGCACATGTGGTGAATGTAGAAATAATATGTAAAATCAATGACTTCTCAATTAAAACATATCTATTTTATTTTTGTGTTGAATAAACGTCGAGAAAAGAAAGTTTATTCGTCCGGAAGAAATTTTAGTTCCGACGAAATCTTTGTTGTTTTTCTTTCTCAGTAGGCGGAGACTTTTTGCTACCCGATTTTATATTCGAAATGTATCTCACCCCTGGCACTGTGTGCATGGTATAAATAGCTTTTGACGAGAATATGGTCGAGCTATGAGGCACGGGTTCCCGTTTTTCACGCTCGTCGTCGTTGTAGCTGTTGCCCGATGGATTATTCAAAAATATTTCACGTTACAAACACACTACTCTTCGACGCACCTACGTAACCGACGGACCGAACTCGTCACACTGCGATAATGACGATCAAATAATCGGGAGATCCGTCATGCCACGCACTCGGACGCTTCCTTGGCCGAACGGGTCACGATATCTTATCGTGTATATACGGTTACGTATATGATGTGGTAGTTTATTTATATACGCATATACATATATATATTGAACAGAGTGCAAACACTCGTTTCCATTGATACAACATATCGACGATGTATCAATGTGGCTTATCCAGTGTGGGCAATCACTTGATAGAGCGAGATAATATAAATGTCTCTGAGAATTTCTTTTTTTTTAATAAGATTCTCATTCTAAGTGTTGTTGTTTCGATAATACGCTGTATTCAGATGAGTAATGGATAAAGATCCAATTGCTTTCAAGGACTTGTTTTGTTAGTGGAGAGAAATTCGAGTCGAAATGTGTCACGGAATTTCGGAACGTTTTGTAATTCTGGTGGTAGAATGATTCAATACGACGATACAAATTATTCGTGGAAATATATGTTTTTATTAGACTAGAAAAACGAAATAAAAAATAATTCGGACTGCGCTATTTTATTACCCGATGAATCATTTTATTCGTCGAAATATGATTCAAACATTTGAAAAACTACATTTTTATCCAATTGCTTACAATGAAAATTTAAATTTTTTACTCACCATTTTTTTTTTCAAAACTTCAAATCATTCGATTATGAACGGTCCTCCATTACCGGAAACCTATGATGGTAACGGAGAATGTTTTAACGAACGAAATAAGCTATAAGAATTTGAAAAAGAAAAAAAAATAATTGAGGGGAATTACTTATAAAATGTTATTATCAATTTAAAAAAATAATAATCGCAATGGTAATTTGTTTCGGAGTAAAACAGATAATAAAAATGATGTAGTTTTAATTACTTCAGTGTTACACGTGTCTTGCTTCATTCGAATTTGCGTGGCGTACGCTACGCGTCTCCGGAGGAACTGCCTAAAGCGTTTCACGGCTCTGACTATCATCAATTTGGGATCCGTAGTGTACACACATAGATATCTTAAACGTGGCGTTTTTGCGGGCTTAGTCCACATTGCTGCGTCACTTCCATAGGCAACGGTAAGTTCCCATATTTATATAAAATCCTGTCCTATATTTGTAATAATTTCCAAAATTGAATTCAATTTAATTTGCAAATAGAAAAAAATAAATGAATGTCACGTTTCGAAAATACAAAAAAAATTTCGACTCGACCAGTCCTAAATTCGATTGAAGAAAGTAAACTATTCGAATACATTCGATTGAATTTGCAAATATAAAAAAATAAATGATAATAAAAATGTGAGATTTAAAAAAAAACAAGTTCACTCGACGGGTCCCAAATTTTATTGGAAAAAAATAAGTCAGTGTAAAAATAAACAATAACTATCACCTCGCCGACCGCACAGTGTTGGCCTGGCTGCGGAAAATAGACCGATCTGGCCTCAGTTGCTACCTCTATGGCGCACTAAGGCTGTAAACGTGTTAAGTACGGTTGAAAAAATGGACGAAAAAATAAATAAACATTCTAATTCTTGGCACGAACATCTGTCGAGTAGTACGCTTGTGAAACGAATGTTTCTATCCTTCGTCCTGTCTCATTTAGCATTTTTTTTACGAAGCAACGTACGCTTCTAATATTTTCTCATTCACGCGATGAAACAATTTATCGTTCGGTCCGGAATTGTCGTTTCTCGCGATTTATGTTCGTCCGATACCTCTCGCCGAGACAATGGAGCCTGCGGCCACGTGTCGTGTCCCACTATTACGAAATAAAAAAAATGAACAAAAAAAAAACTCGGCCTCGGCGTTGCCGATGTCATGTCGCGAGATAAGCTATCCTCGCTTCGGAAAATAATGAAATAAAATAAGATGAAAACGGAAAGGCTACACACACAGGGATTGGTGAAATACTTTTTTTAATTTTTCTTTTTTCTTTCAACTCTGTTCCTCGACCCACGATTCCCGTCTATTGTAACGAGTTACGTTAAAAACTTCATGCACGAGCTATTTATATACCTCATGTCTCGTATACGTGTATCGAGGTATCTGATGTAGATAACGACGACAACGAGGAAGAGAAGGGCGCGGAGCAATCGATCGACGGATCGCCAATCGACCAATGCAACATTCTTAGTGAGAATTAAAAAAAAATGAAGCGAAAAGTTAAATAAATTAGGAATCTGTTAATTGTATAGATGTCTCGAAAATATTGTCAATTTTCATTTTTTATTTTAAATCCAAATGATCATCCCCCAAAAATATTCATTTTCGAATCTATACATTTCTATTTTTGAAAAACGAATGAAACATCCATATTTTTCAAAATGCATTCGTTACCACAAATATTTGATAAGATTTATAACGAAAAAAATTAATAATGATTTATTTTAAAAAAATGCAAACTCAGTGCTTCCACTGCAATGATGATAACCATATTATATTACCTCTCAAAAAAGTTGTGGTGAAATTATCATTCACTTGTCGCAACTGTGATTTTTTCTTTCTACTAATCACGAACTCACAATTGTCGAGAAATAAATATTTTAAAAATATATATTTTTCACAACATACAATCGTAAAGACACGATTGCTAAATATTAACTCACATTTTGCTCAAACTTTTCGTTATTATTATTATTATTATTATTATACGAATATATTTTTTGGCCTTGCAAGTCCTTTAGTCACCGAAGCACCGAGCAACACTGTGAGAACGAGCTTGTGGATGCTGTTGGTGTAATGGGCGTAGATCATTGTATCGTCCGGACGCTCTCATAGTCCATGATATCCCTTTTGCGAGAGCATCGTTTATCGTACGGTGTCACGTACCGCACGTACCCGCACGCTATTATTAAATACGAAACATTTGTCTGCATCGCGGTGACGAGAGTGGAGCATCCTGACGATATATCGTACCGATGAGTGATAATGGGAACTTGGGGGTGCAGCTCGCATCGCAATTGCCAGTAGCACCTCATTCAACTATATATATCCAATCTGGATGTATGACACAAATGGCAACCACTCTATGGTCCCATTCAATTTTGCGTTATCTTTCATCGACTCTTTTCATCCGGCAATCATGCCCTAATACGTATTATACACGATAAAGAACAATAATATTAATTATTATTATAATATGACATTTATTTTATAATATTTAATAATTATTTCTCGGTTATTATATTATTTTGTTTCATTTCTTATTGCACTTAAAATAAAATGAAAAATTTTACATGTTGTAAGATATCAAATCTTGTATAACAAATATTTACTCTGCTACAGTAATGAAAGATCCAAGTCCAGATCCGCAAACAGAAATTTCGCAGAAAGTTTTTCTCCAATGAAATACATCTGTTCGATAGACGATAAATAACTTGAGTATTAATTAAATCACATAAATTGAACGAATGAAGGAAATAGATAGACGTGTATCGCGAAAATTCGTATCGGAGCACCTGTTTCCACGCATCACGGAAACGGTGGCAGATTTCTATCGAGTCTGTGTCAGCTGAGGCGATAAAACCGGCCCTGCGGGGACGGCAAATATCAGTTATTAATTTATCAATGTCACTCCCGCGTCTATTCTCGCTAATTATTGCATTCGTTTTATCGTACATGCTAAATGCCAGCTATATGAATTTTATTACTTCTTATCGGCTTGTAACTACTTTATGATCAGGAAATGCCGTTAACGGTCATATCCGTCGTGAAATATCGATCAATTTAATCGGTCTTGATGAGAACTGATCTTCATTAAGAAAAAAAATAAAAAATAAATTAAAGGCACGACTAATTCTCTCCAGACTTGCGGATGTTACTTAACTTTATTCAATTGATTCTTGAAATAGAATAAAATAAAATAAAATAAAATGAAATAAAATGAAATAAAATGAAATAAAATAAAATAAAATAAAATAAAATAAAATAAAATAAAATAAAATAAAATAAAATAAAATAAAATAAAATAAAATAAAATAAAATAAAATAAAATAAAATAAAATAAAATAAAATAAAATAAAATAAAATGAAATAAAATAAAATAAAATAAAATAAAATAAAATAAAATAAAATAAGATAAAATAAAATAAAATAAAATAAAATAAAATAAAATAAAATAAAATAAAATAAAATAAAATAAAATAAAATAAAATAAAATAAAATAAAATAAAATAAAATAAAATAAAATAAAATAAAATAAAATAAAATAAAATAAAATAAAATAAAATAAAATAAAATGAAATAAAATAAAATAAAATAAAATAAAATAAAATAAAATAAAATAAAATAAAATAAAATAAAATAAAATAAAATAAAATAAAATAAAATAAAATAAAATAAAATAAAATAAAATAAAATAAAATAAAATATTTTCTCAATGGGACATTGCTACGTCATGCTCAAACGCTACAAATGGCACTGCCGACCGCGAAAGTCACGTATCGCTTGATATATAGGATCCTCGATATACGATCGAACCGTTTAACAGTATTCACTTGTCTCTCTTGTCCCTCGATAATATACCGTACCCGTATTGCACACCGACAGACGTTTTCTCGTTATGCAAATCCACCGCGTATACGTTGCTCGGCATCGGTAGCAAACCGCGTCGCCCAAGTTCTTTATTGCGGATTCTTGGATTTACTTCTCATAATGGCAACGATAGACGACAATGTTGCATTCACCGCTTATTTTCGCCTCTATCCTACACGAATCTCGTAATTTCATCGACATTTGTACATACGAGACCGCAACCTCATCATTCACTGTTGCAGTTTAATGATCGAACTTTTTTCCCCTTTTTGCTTGGATATCAATATTCAAGCCGACTCCATTTTTTTCGCTTCGTGATAATTAATCAATCTTATTAGTTTTCATTCACCGGCGGAAATCGAATTCTTCAATCTCGCCAATTTCAGATGAATAAATAGATAGATAACTTCAAGAAATAGATAAATGGATAAATGAAATAAAAATATGGTACGGTAAACGAAACAAAAACTGCATATCTGATACTACAAAAAAAAAGCATATCAAAACGGTTCATTCTATTCTAATTATGTTAACATATTCATTACCGCTGCTGGTAAAAAAAAACCAGAAGAAAAAAAAATACAATTATCCAAGCTGGGAATTAAAAATTCATACACTTCGACCGACGAATTACGTATTCTATTTATTCCTACGCGATCGCTCGATATAAAAACGATGGAACGTTTCGCGCAACACTCGATGCAACTCAACGAGTATTATTGCAATCGCCAGGCTATTATATATATTCAACAACGCAATTTGGATCAATCTAGATTGTTTTTTGATAAATCTGACACGCAAGTCAGTTATAATTGTCGTGAAAAAAAATCGACAGGCGAGCCCCCAACGAAATTAATCATCCAGCTACAAGTCCTCCCACGCGACGTCGGGCGTCGCTGGAAAGATCATCGCGAAGATGCCTCACAGAGCCACACACGAGTCTCACTCGTGCTGCGTCGAGTGAAAAAAAATAAGTAGAAGCCTTCCCTCGGTGGCAACGACTCATTGATGCAGGACACGCGCAGCGTCTCAGCGTCTGTTTTGTCGTCGGGCCGACGGGATGCTCGCGCATCGTTTAAATGCTTAATTACAAAAAATAAAGAGGAAACGCCACGTGTTAAGGAAGCAATAGAGTGACGACGAGTTTAGCGCCGGGTCTTGACAGGCTAACACATACACGTTGTATGCAGGGGCTTGTCTCGCGTCTCGCGCTTCGCCGGAGATACGCCGGATAGGGATACGTGTAATCGCCCGGCTGCTTACTCGCTTATCGACGTGTAAATCGTCGAAAGGTGTTACACATGTACCGTCCGGCTCTCGGGCAATAACCTCGATAATAATGAATTAAAAAGTGCATATAAGACGATCATGTAACACCTCCGGGTACCTTCACCCATACGTAATTCGATTATACGCGGCCGGTTTCAGGTGGAAGGGGGACGGGGCACATCGAGGCAAAATGGCATACCACGAGAATGGACATTTTCGTCCTCGTTGATGTTTAATTACTGGCATGCTAACATTATTAATAATAATTTTTTATTATAATTAAATAATTAAATAGAATAATTATGATTATTATAAATATTTTATGAATTAATAATCACATTTATATAATGATATTGGAATACTATGTAATAATTTATTTTCTCTAGATCTCTCTACATAATAATTCAATTAATATTATAGGGTATAATATTTTTATTTATATAATCATTTATGATTATATGAATTACGATGATTAACTGCCCGTTTTTGCCCCACCCCAATTTCCCTTTCATCGAACAAGCTTACAACCGTTTGAAATTACATTTTGGATTAACAATCGGTATGTTAGTTTCTCATTTCTGAACAATTTAGAGGCTTTGCTTTGTTGTTTTTTTTTGCTCATCTGTGCCATTTTGCCCCCGAATTAACCTATATAACCGTTTGAATATCGATAACGATCTCTATATGCTAATGCGAAACAGCAAGATTAATCGCGTGGCTGACGGTTCGACGTTATTGCCACACCGTTATGTAATTGATTAATTTTCATCTTCTGCTCTGTATGCGCATTTAATTGGATCGGTCGTTACGAGGGTACATGGACTCCTTTTAGGGGAGTGTCCGGGGCGGAGAGCATACAATCCTCGCAACGAAGAATAATTGAAATGTGTCGCGGACGAATTATCGCCATACCCGAGGCATTGCATTATCCCAACGATTCCGAACAGTACTCACGTTCACTGTTACGTATTCGCGATTTGTTGAGAAACAGCGAAAAGAAATCATAAAAAATGTGATTCCAATAGAAATCGTCGTGAACGTAACGTATCAAGTTGGATTCAACGACTGTGACATCTTGGCCATAATTTGAAATGCATATGCAATTGTACTTGAAATACAAATGGATAAATCAATAAATTAATAAATAAATAAATTAATAAATTAATGGATTAACGAAATAATGAACAGATCATCAAATGTCCACTCATTGAAAATAGTTCGCAGATACACGAACTCATCGAACTCTCGATTTTATTCTTCAATCGGGCAGGATTGTATCGATCATCCAATCACTATGAAATAATTCGATAAAAAACTGCATCCTTCAAATACATTTGCATGAAAGAAAACTTGGCGTCTCGTTTTGTGATCAATTTTTTCTCTAATCCACAGACGCACATAAAATAAGCGAGAAAAAACAATACGGTCGAGCCTCCGCGACTAAAATTTCCGTGACACGTGTAATGCGAGGGGCTCGATACGCGGATGCCCGAGAATCTTCTACGTGTCACAAACGAACAAAAAAAATTACACCAAGACAACCGTTGACGCAAATATGTGCATAATGTACGTGAATTATGAGCGAACCGCGGAGAATCGCGCTGGAATTACACAGACAACGACCAGCTCGCGGGAGACTCTTTCATTGACAATGCATCTCGCTATCACTCCGATTTCATTTGCTGGAGGATCGATGCCAAGGTTAACAACAATTACTTATTATTATGTCTTTTTTTATTCAATTTTTCTTTCATTCCTACTTTTAAACTCCCACTTATACATCATTTTTTCCTCCGCTCCGCGTTTTTTACGGTCCGTAGATACGAATCGTAACAGAGTTATCACATACCCATCGATTCATTAAGCAAATGTCCTTTTTTTAAATCGCAAACAGTATACCAACGAATTTAAGATATGATAATAATTATTATTCTTATTATTACTATTATTATTAACGAAGGTCAGCGGATCGATCAAGTAGAGGGCAAGACGGAGAAGGTCGAAAAATAAATCCTGAGAAACTAATCGATCGAGCGATCGATCGAACAAACATCGCGCACGAGATAACGATCGGTTCCGCGACGCAGCTGGGTCGTTGTACCGGACGTTTTAGCGCAACCGGATGTTATCGGTCCTCCGAGTCCGCCTTCGTGGGCTTGTGTGTCGCGATATCGCGCCGTCGACACGTGACTCGGAGAGGCTGCATACGTCATACGGGATCGATATAACACGCGGCGATTGCGCGCAAAGGGCAAACACTGACTTTCGTTTTAAATGTCAAAAAGTAACCTTCGCACGGGAATGATAGACACCGCGCTGCGATGACTATGAAAAGGTGGGGGGAGGGGGAGGAGGAGTAGATCGAAGCCCGCCCGCGATTGCACGCACTATTTGTGCATAGAAACAACAACGCTCGTGCGTCACCCACCCTATGGCGATGGTTTTATCACTCGTGACGTTCGAACCAACGCTGAAGGATATATCTATGTATATGCATTTCAAGAATCGGAATACGATCGTTTTTATTAGTTTGAGGGGCCAATCGCCGTACCGTTCGATCGCGGCCATTGTAACTCGTGACGCGTATTATTTCCATACATTTATTGTTCTCACTGTCATCATATTTTTATCGAGAGGAAAATTATTGTACAATAAACTATTTGATAGCTATATTTTTCTGTTCATTGAAATAATAGTGATAATAATTGGAACGAGATTAATTGCACTGAACTCTGACGTATAGTACAGGATTATAAATTATTATGAATATGGGGGGGGGAGCGGGATTATTATTATGGGTATAGGTTGGATTTTTTTTTATACTTCAATGTGTGATGCATATTGATTTTTTATTTTTCGAGAAATAGTTCGATTTTATTACATATAATAACGAAGATCGATATGATTGATTCTATCAGAATAATCCTCTCTCCATGTCAACCATATTTCTATATACGTTTTCCATAAAAAAACTTGGAACAAAAATTGAAAAATTGTCGACCATTAGATACCTCCTCCCTGAGTAAGCAGAAGAGTCTTGAAAATGATGATCGAACGAGCATAGAACGCCCCATATATTCGTTAATCATTTTCCATTGTCTCACTGTACTTTGCCTTTTCTCCCCCCCCCCCCCCTTCGCCCCTGTCTTGCATATCGATAATAGCGTAAGTAGGGGTAACGTAAGTGTAAAAAACAGAGAGCTTATCTGCGAGGTAATGTTACCATGCCGGCTGGAATGCCGAGTCCCAAGTCGCTCCATATAGTCTCCTCGATTCTTCTTTCTCCGTTATTTCGTCCCTTTCTAATCCGTGCTCGCACCCCCCCCGACGGGCTTCGAGATATCCGGCTTCCTCCCACAGCAACTCGGCCTACCGCACCACAACGACAAAACTACGACGCGGACCGACAACGCGGTTTATCCTAATTGTTCTCCCGGAATCTAACACTCGTTTTTTCCGTTCGAATTGAAATTTTTTTCAAAGGTTTTTCAGCCGATGGACGTCTCGCACCTTAAGGGCGACCGATTGTCACAGCGTCTCGTTAGACAGCACCATTTTTCCAACGTGCATGCATACATATATATTTATATATTTATAAATAAATATATGTATACACATACGTCGATCATTCGGATAATTCACGTATGACAGTCAAAACCCGCGCGCGATTTAATCCCGTTACGGTGTAAATTCGATCTCGAAAGAGGGAGAGATAGATAGAGAGACACTCCGACCTCACCGCCAAATGCATACGCACATTGTCGGTACATTCGTAATTCGGAATTGAGTACAACGAGGACCAAACGCGCAAGTACGCGCGGGGGGGCTCGTATGTGTGTACAAACTTGCATGGCGATGTGCTGCAATGGTATGAGGTCCGATAATTTAATGAGTCTGGGGGGAAGCCATCTGATCGATCGAGTTGACCGTGGGGGGCGGAGGGTTGAAGCGGGAGGATGTTCGTTATAGCTTCCGTTCAATTCATAATACACGAGGTGGGAATAAACGATGGGGGGATGAGCCGTGCGCAGAATTTTAATTGCGATTTATCATATTTGCACGCACGCAAATCGTTATATCATGCGGTGAAAACGAAGGAAATTATTTATTTCAATATCGTTTTTCTAACGTTTTTGCAGTTATGCGAATTATTACGCGATACGTTCGATCGGATTGTCGCTGGTGGTCCAACGACTGAGGAATGGAAACCCCTTAAAGTTACGTGCTATATTTTTATTCCTCTCAGATTGCTATGAGCGCGAATGAGGTAGCTGAATCTTTCGAAAACAATGTTCTCCAATTTTGTTGATTTTACAGTTAACAGACGAGAACGGTTGACTGCGGGATCTTAGGACGCAGTCAACTGTTCTCGTGTTTTGTAAGTGACACCAATCGCGGCTGAGAACAATGCTTTACAGTTTTTGGTATTGACTGAGAACAGCAACAGATCAAGTTAATCATTCTTATCTCTATTATCTTATCATCATTGCGAAATTCTCGTGGACCCCGTTGATGATTTCCTCGTTACCCACCGGGGTATCGCGATTGTCGGTTATCCCACGAGCGCGGTAAGATCGCGCTCCGAAGATCACGCTTGGGACATCTGCGGGGCGAATTGCGAAGCAAATTAGCAACATTGGAATTCGGTTGGTATCCGCGAATTTTCCAGGAGCGTAGCATGCGAAATTATACGATAATGGAGCGTCGAGAAAGCTCCGTGGACCATGATTTCTTGGAACGATGTGCTAGTACTCGGTCGGTAATAAAAAAAACTGTAAAGTGATGTTCTCAGCACCAAACGTTGCCTTTGATAAAATACGAGAATGGTCAACCGTGACTTAAAGTTTTTCAGTGAACCATTCTCATCCCCTCAGCGAAAAATTAACGATACCGGAGAAAACCACTTTGGGAAGATTCGGCTATCTCACTTGCACCTACAGAACTCGATGAAGCCACGCTACCGTCATCCAAGGTCGCCAAACCTTCCCCTGCAAAAAAAGTTCCATACATCACACGGAATTCCGACAATAATTATTCAAACGATGTTCTTTGCAATCAAGATCACCATCCGAACCACCCTTGAAAGTTGAAACTAAAAACCCTTCGCAGTTTTTCGTTACCGGCCGAGCAACTCTCGTCGCGCCGTAAATTCTTCGACGTCGACAACGACAACGATGCAAATCCAAAATAATCGTCCAACTCCGTCCCCAAAAGGGCGTCTTTTCTACAGCCCTGGGCTTCGTCGAGTTCCGTTGCCATGGCAACGGCAACAATCGTCCTTCCCCCACCAAAGCAAAGGTTTTACCCCTCCGGGCTCTCGCGCCCCACGTTTCCTCCCCTCCCCGTTGAGTCAGTCGCGATCAGTCCCCTCCACTTTTCATCACAGTCGTTCTCCGGAACTCGCGCGGGGACGTTTCATCTTTATCAAACTTCGTCGCGCTCTTATTCTTCTCGTCGGAAACTTTAACCCGGTTTTCTTTACGCTTATTCGCAAACGAATTCAAAACCTCGAAAATACGTGAAAATTTTGGTGTAACCCATCGCGAGTTTTCAAGTGATTCAACGAATTAACCTCCCTCCCTCCCCCCGCCTCCCTTGTCGTCATCATCCCCCGATCGCCCTCTCCCCTCCCCCCTTCGCCCCCGTTCGGCCCTTCGACGCCCACGCGTGCAAGGGCTCTCGTTTGACGGGAATCGAGTTCGCCAACGAACGCGAGATTCATCTTCGTTCGGGGGAGGGGGGCGAGAAATAGTGTCACTTTGCCCAAGTGTCCGCGAGCTTTCCCGGTCCGACCTCTTCACGTTCGATAATGAGGGACATGGCGGGTAAAATCGCCGAATTGAAGTTCGAAGCTCCGCTCGCGCGGTTCGAGGAGGAAGACACGGCGAGCTTCAAGAACATGAATTTGCTTACAGGTGCGGTAATGAGAGAACAACTGTGGCAACAACGAAAACGTTTTATTAAATAAGTACAAGAGCCAAAAGAACAACAATGTTACGGGGAAAAAAAGGGGGGAAAAAAAAACGGAAGAGAAATGATGTAACGAAAATAAGGAAAAGAGAAGACGGAAATTGTCGGAAGTAATAAAATGGAGTAAAAGAATGGAATTAGGAAATAAAATTGAGGCGGATCGAAAGAAACGGGGCGAAAATGAATTGTTTGTTGTTTTCTCTTGTGGTTTTATCGATTATGGATGATAATTGTCGTGGAGAATCACGAAGTTTGGTATTTAGGGATGTAAGAAGCTGTCACGCGAAATCTCATTGTGTGGGGAAATACAATCGCGCAACTATCGGTCTTCCGCTGTGGTCGCGGTTGGGGGGTGGGGTTAGGGGGTCGTCTTTCTTTTGGCTTCTAATCCACGAGTATTGTCGTGACTCTGCTGGCCCACTCGGTTGTGAGTACTCAACCGCGTGTCAGTTTTCACGATGCAACGTGTAAGGAAAATATCTTTAGATCATTTAACAGCGTTTTGCAATGCGATGTTTCATTTTATTTCACATCATTACATTTAATTTTATTCCATTCCATTTTCTTTCTCAAATGCAATATTTCCTTCTATTTTATCACATTACGTTTCATTTTATTTTATTTTATTCATTCCATCGACTCTTAAAAAAATATACGCATATATTTTCCCCGTCACGAAATTGTACAGAAGGGTAAAAATTGCGGAATTTTCCATCGCGCAAGTTTGCACCGCGTCGCTTGAATCCGCGAATGCGATGTCTGCCATGGCTGCTTCATCGTCGGATTTCAATAAAAACATTGGCAGTGACGGTTTTTAAATACGATTTTTTGAGCATACCTCTAGTGCCTGGGGGACTATTTATGGATTACGAAGTGACAGCTAGCATCCACGTGCGCGCATTGTAATTTCCATTCCAACCGAACGGAGAGTAAAAGCACGATTACGGAGACACGCGGAGAACCCAGCTGCGTTCCCAACAGCTCGCGTTACGCCACTCGGCGAATCCTCAAACGCAGCAATCCCGTTTTTTTATTTGTTTTATCTTCTTTCCTCACCGTTTTTTTTTTTTTTTTTTTTTTAATATCTATTGTTTGTGAATTTCGAGACGGGCTCTAGACTTTCGTTTGCGTTGCAAATTGCGAGCGGAAGTTTTTGTTTTCAATCAATCAGAATAAACTTTGGTCGCGAGAATTATGATTTAATTATTATTTCACGTAGAAATATTGAATTAAAATTACAAAATTCATGAGAAGTCAATACGTATTTTTATTCGCTCTTGATTAATCTATTATTGTCATTATTTCATTCAATCAAAATGACGGAAAAGCGAACTCGAAGAAAAACTTTATTTGACAAAAATTGAAGAATCATAATTCAGCGAAATGCATTTCTTCTGATTTCACGTACACGGCATGATTGATCAAACTCGAATAATTGTGCACCTTACTAAAAGAATAACAATAAATCTATTTCAATATTAGTTTGAAAATAAATAGATACAATATTATACAAACAAGAATCTTATTGAATTTCCATCATTTGTTAAAACAAATGCAACGATTTTTTTTTTTTGTTGTCATTTGATTCTCACAATGAACGATGATCAATGATTGTTCGCAGAACAATTGTTGGACGCGAATCTTGAATCAAGTTTCGGTGAGAATTGCAACGCGAACGAATTATCACCGTCCGGTCAGCGTCAACAGCAACAAAAAAATCAACAACAACAACAGCAGCAACAGCAACAACATCAACAGCTGAATCAACATCAACACCAACAGCAGCAGCAGCAGCAGCAACAGCACGATAATGGAACGGATATAATGCAGGAAGGCACATTCAGCCCTTTCGGCGGCAGTCTGGAGGACCTCGTCAACACATTCGACGAGAAGATAACGTCGTGCTTCAGAGATTACGGCACCGATGTGGAGTCACTCGCTCCTGTACAAGTGCGAACGCAGGAGGAAATTATGAACGAATGCCAGTGAGTACAATTTTATTCGTCGTCACAACTATCATATTTCCAATCATTTTTACAGATTGATTTTGTAAATGTTTCGTGTTATTATTATTTTTATTTATTTATTTCCATCGCACTTTTATCCCATTTTAGCCGACTTCTCATTCATTGTCGTGGGATAAAAATGCGGACGAATATTTTTAATTGTAGCCTTAATTAAACAATAACAATAATATTTCATTTATTTGATTATTATTTATTTTTATTTTTTTTCCATAAGACTTTTGGGACATTTTTGACGAAGTTTCATCAATTTTCGTCGGACCTAAAACCCAGATGAATATTTTCAATCGTAATCTGAATTTAGTTATAAAAATAATAATTCATTTGTTTGATTATTGTTTATATTTATTTATTTCCATCGCACTTTTATCCAATTTTAGCCGACGTCTCATCCATTGTCGTTCATTAAAAATGCGGATAAATATTTTTAACCATAGCCTTAATTGAACAATAACAATAATATTTCATTTATTTGATTATTATTAATATTTTTTTTCCATTAAACTTTTCGGCCATTTTTGACGAAGTTTCATCAATTTTCGTCGGACAAAAAACCCGGATTAATATTTTCGATCATAATCTGAATTTAGTAATAAAAATAATAATTCATTCGTTTGATTATTATTTTTATTTATTTATTTCCATTGCACTCGAATATTTTTAATTATAACTTCAATTCAACAATAACAATAATATTTCATCAATTTTATTATTATTAATATTTTTTTTCCACAAGACTATCATCCGGCCATGCGAGCCAAAGTCTTATCGATTATCGCTGCATAAAAAATGTACGGCGGACCGTTGTCCCATTGCAAGCGCAACCGTCAACAACTAATACGTGCGAGAGATAAAATATTAACCGAGGATTCGGCTCGATAAATATATATTTCGTACGAAGGAAAGTAACGGACGTGGTACCGAGGAAACTTTCTCCTGCACGAGATTTTGTTCAAACCACCGAGTCGATGGTCATCGCGTATATCACGATACACACACGAACACGCGTACGAACATACAAGTTTTGTACAGTCGCGGACACATGTGCGATATGCGTTTCATATGCTTCGTCATCTTCTTCTCTTTCTTCTCCTTCTTCATCTTCCGTTCCTTCTTCTTCTTCTTCATCTTCTCCTTGTTTCACGTGCCTCGTCATCTTCTTCTTCTTCTCCCACTTCTTCTTCCGCTCGCGTTCCTTCTTTCGTTCTTCTTCTTCTTCTTCCTTGGCTTCAAAACGTTTGGATGAAGATTGCGATCGAGCTGAAAATGATAGGACAAACCGTGTAATCACGAGACCGATACAGTCGTCGAGCTCGTTACCGCAACGAATTTATAATTTCCGTATAGATTGAATCTAAAACACATCTTCGCATCCCACAATATCGTTGAGGAACTGTTCGAGTGTGACGAGCCTGGAAATCGTTGATTATCGTATTTTTTTTTTTTTTCCCCCCTTCAATCCATAAGATTAATAGTCCGAATTTGTTTCTGGTTGTTAAAGTCCGTTATGACGCTTACGACGAGAATATTTAAATAGTTTTTTTTTTTCCCTTAAATTTTCGAAGAAATTTTTTTGACCGAGCCAAGATGACGCGTCGTAAAAAAATGTCGCTCGATGGTGGAAGCTCCTACTCCTGTAAAAGTTGTCCGAACGAAAAGTAAATAATACGGATTGTCAATCGGTAAGAAAAATCTATAGCGGTGTGAAAAATCTTTTTCCAATAAATATAAACAAAATTTAGTCGCCTTTTCAACGACGAGTGTCGAGTTTTGCACGTTTTTCTGACAGTTTGTTCGATAAAATATAAAAATAATAAATTATATACGAATGTTTGAAAAGAAGAAAAATTTGCAATAAGAAGCTTAATAATCCAAAAAATTACGGGAACAATGACGTGGCAAACATTCAACAGCGATGACTCGCAAGTTTCGCTCTTCGTATCTTCAACCGTTTCCAAAAATCGAAATTTCAAAAAAAAAAAAAAAAAAAAAAAAAAAAAAAAAAAAAAAAACCGTTCAGAATTGAGAAAGCGAGATATCGAATTTTTCAAAAATCCATCCTCAAGATCGGTCGACAGTACCACACCCGTACCTTTTCCCTTCGGATCTCACGAATCGTTCCTTCATCCCCATAAACTTGATTACTACCAAAACTACCCTGAAACAACTTCTCAATAATCATCGTGAACAAATCGATTTCCGGTTTGACGTCCGAATTACAAAATCGAACCCCGTGCGGTTCGCACATTTTCATTTCGTCCTCAAAAACAATTCGTCGTTGGTCTCGGGGTTTGCATATTCGCAGGTGAAACTCAACGATCCGTAAAATTGCGACCCGCGTTGGTTACTCCGCCCGTTCGTTTATTTTCTCTCCGATGTGCTTCGGCACGACTCGTTGGACGTGGTTCGTTGAACAACGTTTGGCCCGGTTGCTTCTTCTTCTTCTTCTCGTGCTGCTGCTGCTGCTGCTGCTGGTCGACGACGCACGACGAACCGGTAGACGTGAAAAAAAGGACATGAAAGGCATGCGTGTAGAAGCGAGACGGTAGATAGACGAAGCAGGTAGACGCAGGTGCCGGCACGGCGGTCTGCAACCTGCGGCTGGCACTTTCGTCTGCCCCTCGCGCTCAACGATGCAACTTCTTTCATCGGGCCAGGCTCAAAGGGTAGCGGGGATGAGAGGGAGAGAGAAAAAAAAAATAAGAAGAAAAACGTACGTTCCGTGGTATACCGTATACCGCGAACTACGGTACACGATATAGTAAAATAAAAGAAGAAGAAACGGGGGGGGAAAAAAAATATAAACTCGTGTATAACGAAACGAGAAATCGCCGGGGCTTTTTTTTTGCCCATAAAAGTTTGATCATGCGCCTGTCGTATCTCTTCGAACTACAGTTTGTCGATTCTGCCCTATATAGAGTAAAACGTTGTATCGTGAGTACGTGTTGTGTGTATTTGTGTGAGAAACCATCGGTTCGATCGTACGTGAGGTATTCACGCACTGCACACGATGTTGGGACACGTATGTACGTTAAAATGGAAGGAGAGAAAGAGAGCGAGAGGGATGGAGCGAGGCTCCCGGCCGATTCCCAGCCAAAGGAGCGTCGCGACGCCCGCGCGTCAATATCCACGCGCATGCGCGTAACCATCTATATCTCATCTCGATGTTTTCCGTTTTTTATTATATTTTCTTTATTATTCGTTCATTTCTTCGCCTTTTGAATTTCGTTTTGCCGATTGTTTTCACTCTGTGCGGTTGGTAAGGTTCGTAGATACCACGACGGGGATTATTGCATTTTTTTTTTTGGATAAGTCGCAGAGCTTTCGCGAAAGAGAGTTATATCACGCCCACGGTTTTCCGGTCGTACGAATTTTATTCTTGTCGTTTCTTCGTATTATATTTTTATGCAAGATTTTTTTACTTTTTTTTAAGTTTTATTATTGAGTATGTATTATTCTGTATGTAATAATGCATTATATTCTATAATATGAATTAATTAATTATGACATTATTCCATTTATCATAAAATTTTTATTTTCTCAATCAATCTCCAAAATACTCTCGTTTTCACTCGACTTCATGATCGAGATAAAGATGATTTAAAACGAACCGAAAATGATGAATCATCCTATTTCGGTTAATGAGAGATACATGAGACGAAAATTGATGAAACATCGGGTCGGAGAGACGTCAAGTAAAAGCTTTAAAAGCCACACGTGGTCGTTTAATTCGATGAATTCACGACGTATAAAGTCGGGTTGTCGAGGCGTCCTCGAATGTGAAACTCGCGACGACTACGACGGCTACGAGCTTGCCAGAGCTGACCTCGATTTATCTTTGAGTACTACGGGCAACGGAGAGAAAGAAATAACGCTCTCGGACGATGGCGACAACGACGATAAGCCCCACGCTGCGGCGGCTGATGCTGCTGCTGCTGTTGATGCCGCGGCTGCAGCATCTCGTCGTCGCAACGATCTTCGCTGTATACGCATCGCCCCCATCTCGCTTCCTTCGCGGTGATTTTTTTTTCTTTTTTCATTTTTTTTTTTGGCCGTACGACACCGGGAATGCAACGATGGCGTAATATATTTATAGTCGTTCGTTCCGAGTCCGTTTTGAACCGTGAGCTTTGCTTCTAAAATATGCGGTCGTTCACGAAATTTTGTTATTGGATTTGACCGTGAGGAATGTGGATTCGTGTAATCACGTATTCCACGATCGTGATGTAGTAAATATGTAGATTTTAATCGAAATTTTAACGATAAAATCGACGGAACGATGCGACTGGGTGACCCCCGCGCACCATGTTACCCCGCAATGCCGGATCTCAAGTCGCACTGTTTATGCGGAAATTGCAGTCTTTAGGATTAACACATTTTTTATGGAATGAAAATAAAAAAATAAAATATATTTAAAACATGGAAAAAAGCCCGTGTGGCCGCATCACGCGACGTTACGCTGCAATGCGGGATTCCGAGTCGTACTTACGTAGAAATTGTAGTATTTTAACTCGATATTGCCGTTACTAAGGTTACTCGACGCTGCAATATCGTGTGACAAGAAAAAAAAAATATATGAATACCGCGTGACCCGCAATGAGTTTGATCCTCGGAGAGAATTAAATTCTCCATTGTATTCCCGTATTCCGGTGTTGTACAGCGGAGACGGGATTATTTCGAATTCGAAACCTTTTTTTTTTTTTTTTGCCTCATCAGTTTCTTATCGTCTTTCACACAATCAATTTCATTGAAACACGCGATTATTAGTTGAAAAAAATAATAATAAATCGTGTTTGTTACTGAAATAAATTTGGAATAAAAACTTACGATGTTTTATGAATATTCTCAACGAAGATATTCCGTTGTTGACAAAATCTTTAATCGCGAAACGAGTTTTGCAAACAAAAAAAATGTATGCATAATTAATCGTATTAAATTTATTTTGCATAATATCCAGAACCGTTATACCGGCCACGTCGGACTAATCAATAACGTGGAATTCTGCATTCAATGTTAAATATAAATAATATATATACGTAATAATTGAAGAGAGAAATTGAAGCGAAATATTCGTTGTGAACGAGTGAGTTTTAAATGGCTTTTGTGACGAAACACGAGGTCGAATAACGCTCGCCGGTTATATGAAATAATCGTTCACAAAGCTGCTGGACGATAAAAGGGTTTGACGAACGGAGGAAGGCTCGAACGATGGAAGGGATACGGTGGATGCGACGGATGAGTCACGCGTTTATCGAATGTGCAATGAGAATTGCGCGTGTCTCTGAGGCCAACCCGATATTATTACGAAGCTCGAATATTCCACGAATATTACGGTTCATGTAATATATAATTACTTTTTTTCTTTTTTTTTTCTTTTTTTTTTTTGTAGGATGTGGTGGACGATAACGGGAACTTTTGGAAACATACTGCCGATCGATTGGAGCAAATCTTACGCAAGAAAGATGCACATGCCAGCTCTGAATCTCAATGAAACTGCCCCGGTCACCGTCGAACGGTATAATTATTTCGTCACAAGCGAACCAAATATTTCGACGTCCTCGTCGCTGTTTCAATTAAAACATCGATATAAATATATTTTTCGTCCTTATGTGGAATCTCCTGGCCATCGGCTCGAAGACTCAAGAGATTGTTTATCAATAATTCTCGAACCATTAAAATTTTTTCCAAATCGTTCGTCTGTTATTTTTTTTTTTTAAAGAATGTTAATTTTTTAATCCCCAAAAAAGATTAATAATTAATCATCACTTATGCCATATTACGCACTGTTTAAAAAACCCCATGATTAATTAAAATCGTTGTCTATTCGCTGTAAAAATTTTCTACAGATTTATACATTTTTTTTTTTTTTAATTATAAATTTCGTATTAAATAATTCAATGGAATTTTTTTACACGGGATTATTTGGTGTTTGTTGTTGCACAGACCCGAACTGGAGGATCTCAGTAGTGAGGACGAGGCCGTGGCGTTGGATCTCGATATGCACGCGTTGATACTGTCCAGCAGCACGGACACTCACAGTCCCGAGGAGCCTCTGAAAACCGCAGAAGAGGTTTTGCGCGAGATCGACGATATAATGCAGGTACACAGGCGCGAACGTTCGACCGCGGTCGAGCAGCGGTGTTTTGCTATTAATAATCTTCGTATAATCATAGTTATTCGAATTTACCACGTCTTTCAGGAAAGCCCCTCGATGGAGAGAACACCCGATTCCGAAGGATCGTTACTCGACACCGATGAGGCATTGGAGAGAAGTCGCGAGGTTCTCGGATCGCCGCTTTACGAGAAAAGTAAACTTCCGGAGAATTTTTTATTTTTACGAATGAATCTTTTATAAAAATTATTATTATTATTATTATTATTATTATTATTATTATTATTATTATTATTATTATTATTAATATTATTATTATTATTATTATTATTATTATTGATCATAATAATAATTATTATTATTTATATACTATTATTACGATGACATAAAATAATATAATGTTATATTGTAATTAATAATATAATAAGAATATTATCAATATGATATAGATTGAATTATTGACTATAATTATAACAATGGTATGAAATAATATATACGAACATTATTATTATTATTATTATTATTATTATTATTATTATTATTATTATTATTATTATTTATACAATGTTATTACGATGACATAAAATAATATAATGTTATATTGTAATTAATGATATAATAGGAATATTATCAATATGATATAGATTGAATTATTGACTATAATTATAACAATGGTATGAAATAATATATACTAACATTATTATTATTATTATTATTATTATTATTATTATTATTATTATTATTATTATTATTATTATTATTATTATTATCATTATTATTATTATTTATATACTATTATTACGATGACATAAAATAACATAATGTTCTATTATAATTAATGATATAATAGGAATATTATCAATACGATATAGATTGAATCATTGACTATAATTATAACAATAGAATAAAATAATACATACTAACATTATTAATACATACATTTATATATGATCGATATTATTATCATTGTTATTATTTGTCGCAGAATTGAAACAACTTTCCACGGGTGAACTTACGGGTGTTCTCGGGGAGATGGAATCTCTGGTCGGGGCATTGAGCGAAACTCTGATCGCCGAATTGGCTCTGAGGGACGAATTAGAATTCGAAAAAGAACTCAAGAATCAATTCATCTCGTTACTGCTGGCCGTGCAAAATCGTCGACGACAGCATCACGTAACGAAGAAGAGACAAGTGCCGAACGGCACGAGTCCACTGCCACAGCACAGATCGTTTCAAGTGTCGAAGGTGATACTTTTCTTTTTTTTTTTTTTGCTTTTATTGTGAATCAAAAACAGTGCTAATTTTTTTATTTCGGCTTAATTTATTGTATTTCAGTACCTGACGACGGTCATTCCATATCACACGGACAACGGTCCACCGAACAATCAAGCTTTGCAAGTACTCATCAAAAGTAAGTATTTCTTGCACTTGAAGTTATATAAAATTCGATAAAGTTCGTGAAACCGTCCTGCAAACCGATTTTCAACGCGGCAATGATACAAATAGCTTAAAGAATTATCAAAAAATTATTTCATTCCATTTTTGTTTGCCGACTGGAGCTCGCATGATTAATTTTTTTTCAATAAAACCCAAATATTAGCAAAAAAATGTATAAAAACACAGAAAAATATTTTATCTCATCGTTTAAAAAAAAAAAATGAAGCGAAACTCATGCGATTCGTTCGACGTCGATTTTGTAGACCGTTCAGATTTAGTCATTATGGAACGAGTTGAATCGGTAGTCTTCGACATTGCATAGTACCAGTCAAACGTATTGCGGTCGTTGTCGAGAATTGTACGGAACGTAACGAAAGCCCCCTTTTACTTCCTGCACAATTTGCATAATCGTTCTCCTCGTTTTCCAGTACTGAAAGCGATAAACGAGGACAGCCCGACGGTACCGACTCTGCTAACCGACTACATACTCAAAGGTACGATGATAAACATTCTCCTTACTAAAATAAAAATATCCACCATTCTCAAACCATCTCAAAATCAAAACTTCGAATTTTCCATTATTTTTCCATCAACGAAATTTTTTAAAAATTAATTATTTCACGTTTGAAATAAAAATGAAAAAAAAAATGTTATTTGTTTTTACAGTTTTGTGTCCAACCTAGTGAATCTGCCCGGAGTCAATCCACGCCGTTGAAAAAAAAAAAATAACAACAGTAATTTATAAACTGAAGACGCAGATCGCTCTCTTATAATTCTTGCCAGTGCGCTTTGGGCCAACGTCGTCGCTGCCTCTGCCTCCGGTCGTCGTTTTCGCGATAACGTCGTAGAATTATCGACATTGCCGACCGATATTTCGCTTCTGAGCTATATATTTTAAAATCGGACACGCACGTACGGACCGTAGTCGCTCGTTATGCACTATTGTTCGAGCCCTCTGCCTCGCGATACTCTCTTTCTAGTCTTACATTATAATGATATCGACAACAAACACATTACACCCCTACACAAACACGCAAACACACACATGTGTATATTTCTCTGTGCGCAAGGCTGTTTCCCGTACACAATGTTTTTTTTTTTCTTCCTTCTAATGTTTAATTTGTTATATTTTGTATTGTATCATCGTGTATATGTGAAATGTGTGATGAAAACGATAAAAAACAAGAGTAAATAACTAAACAAAAATCAAGCATTTATGGGATAATTCTTCAATATCGATTTATAGTGTGCAATCTTTTCGTTTTTTTGTTATTTTTTTTTTTTTTTTTAATTCGAATAATTCTTTTTGACGAAACTGCTCTCGTAATTTTTCGACTTTGTAATGTTTTCTATTACGTCTATGTATATATCACATACACAACGGCTATGTAAACACGTTACATGTATGTATTTGTATATGATTGTTCGACAAAGAGCCATACAAGATTTCGTGATGTGATACGAAAATGTAAACTCCCCCCCCCTCCCATCGCCTCCTTGAAACCCCATTTTTAGTGCGTATACTGTAAAAAAAAAAAATTGCGTATGAGGCAGTAAACGTATATTTATAAGCTTAAGAAATTCGAGAATTAAAAAATACGAAGAAAAAATAAATCCGCAGCAGATATAAAATTATTATAAGAGTTGAGCGGTAGATGGATAGATTGTCCAAGTGTTTCTTATCACGTACACGCGGTTTGTAGAATTATACATAGTATCCGGATTCGTTGTATAACGCAAGCGTACGATTTAGACGTAATTTATTGAAGCATAACGATCATCCTCGAACGAATAAAAAAAAACGTTGATGTAATGAAAATAATTTGTCTATTGTTCGTTGAAATTATTCATTGAAGTTCCAAATAATTTTAATCGTTGAGCAAAAATCATTGCCGGTTTTTTTTTAACTCCAACGGCAAAGCGAAAATACTCAGTAACCATAAAACTGTCAGCCATTTTTTTTTAAACGAATTTCGAACGATTTTGGATTAAAAACAGTACCACATAATTCGGCTTTTAATACCGCACGTCTTGAGACTTTTCGTTTATCGAAAAACGTTGAGTATTGTTGGAAAAAAATGATTCACAATGGCCGGCAGGGGGGGGGGGGGGTATGAAGCCTTCTTTACAACGGCAATTGATTCCAATCGTATGATTATAGTTGTGATTTGAATCAGGGATGAGTAGGATCTGAATCTCGCGCGGTTTCTCTAGTCGACAATAATCGAACATAACCTCAAATTGCCGGCTGACGAGCCAATATCACGATTCCGGCAAACAAAAAATCACGCAAAGTGTAATACTCGGTTACAGCTCGAAAAGAAACTTAAAACCGAGTCACCCTTGTCTTCTTCTCTTTATTTCATCTTTAACAAACAATGAGCAGACTTAGGTTAGAGACTCTGGGAAAAGTTGCCTTGGGCGTAGCGCTATTCGGTTCCGGAGGTCTTTACATCACACGTTGGCAAATACAAAACAAACTTCGGGAATCCAAGTCGTACCAAGAAGCCCTGCAATGTCTGCGAGACTGCCCCAATGCCTTGGACGTGCTCGGTGAACCGTTAACCGAGCAACGCGTCGAAATCGGTGACAACAATTGTTACGGACAGGATGGAAATTTGAGTTGGGTCACTGTGCCGATCGTCGGAAAGAATCGCACTGCCGATTTGCGTTATTGGGTAACTGTTACGGACCGTGAAAAAAATGAATTTCGAGTACCGAAAATCGAACTGGATATCAAAGGTGCGAAAACGATAATTTTGTTGAGGGACGAACCTTTAGAAACGCCAACAAACGCAGGTGCGCCAGCTTGAGAATTTGATTGCAAGCGCCGAGTTGCATTGAAATGGATAACTGCGTGGAGACAGGTCGCTGAAACTTGTACGATGATGGTATAGAAGAATAGACTATTCGATTGAATAAAAACGTTTTTTTGTGTGCAAAATACTTTAATTTCCACAACTTTTGTCACTTATATGATAAGCAATACATGTTTTCGTATAAACCTGCTTTTCATTTGAATTTAATGAAATAATGATGATAATAATTGTAATAAGATATGTATATCTGATAATTATTGTTTATCCTTATCAGATGGAATAATGAAATTATAATTATATCATCTTTCAAAATATATATCAAATTAGAATAATAACTTTTATTTTAGTCTTACAATTTCTGGCAGGAAATAGTGCAAGTGAGATCGCAGATGTGGGTGATGGCAAAGGTTCTTCTTATGAAGGCGTTGTCATTATTGCAAAATGCCGGTAGTACGGCGCCGATGCGAGGCGCGATTGTATAAAACTTAATAATCTTTTCCACAGAGGTTCGGCTAACCACTGGAAGGCATGATAAATAATGGTAATTGCTAATCCGATTAACGGAGATGATTTCCAATTTAACAGAAATATTGCGATATCCAGTATGCCCATGCCGATCAATGCACGGCAGAACCAGACTAATGCGTCTATAAAGAAAGCTCCAAATTCTCGAAGACGGTAAGTTATTGTCGTACACTTGTTAACAATTTTCAGAGTTGCGGTCAGTAGAGAATTCCACACTTTGATTGGCAATCGATTGAATGCCAGTTGATCCAGCAGCTTCTGCAAGTGCCTAGGCGTCATTAAACTGTGGAAATTGAATCCTGTACGAACGTACACGAATTGAATGAAATGCGCCAGATATTGTTCTGCCTCAGGCCCTTCGCGACGAATTACTTCCATATTTGGTTCCTGCAGGGTTAAATAAGGAGAATTTTAGAATAGAACAATATTAAAAATAATTTATTAATATTTATAGTTGATTATCGTGATTAATATCAATGCGAATTGATTATATAATAATATAACATTAATTATTCATGTAGTGGTCGGTATAATACTGCCACATACATGTCCGTCTTTTTTGGATGTGGATCAAAGTTACGAATTCAAAGTTCCAATGGCGGAATATTCCGAAAATGCAATGACAAACATTTCCACAGACCCCACACTTGGGCGACTGAAAAATTATGCACCGCGCAAATTCGAGAGTAAGTGAAAATATTCTGCAACCGGGCTCTTGAGCGAACTACGCGACTATACCTATGTAAACGTTTTCGCAATTTTGCTGGTTCGAAACATTGGCGTTTCGAGCCTTGACACGTCGATATAACGCTGGCAAGGCTTCGCCCGTTCGGATCCGTGGCGTCTCGGTAACGTATTCGAACGTACTATTGCATTTTTTGAATTATGAAGATTCATAACTTTGTTTCGCACCCTCTTTTTTATTTTCTCGTGTGGTTAAATTGTGTGTAGACTTACCATATTTTTCGAAATGCGTAGCCGATTGCGATTTTTAAGATACGCACTCAACGCCGACAGAGAAGTAATCGTTACCGAGGCGTTTGCAACGATGAATTGTCGACCAAAGCGTCGAATGCGGCTTGCACGTCTACGAAAAACTACTCCGGGGATTCCCAGGCTCCAGAGTGGGCGAGATTCGAATGGGAAATCCCGTTGGGGATCGTTGATCTTTGTGTGGACAAGGAACGGTCCGCGGAAGCGGAATGGCTGCGTTCAAAATGATTATACGGTGTTGCCAACCAACGATTGTTGGGTTTCGGAATGTCGATCACTTAAGAAGACGTGATAGAAATGAATTTAAGGCTGAAAAATCGTCCTATCGTTTCCAATGTAATACAATATTCGAGAAATTATATTAGATGGAACTTCGAAAACAGATATTTTTTTTTATTAGCTCGGGGTGTTCGGGGTTTTCGCTCGCGTTCCATTGTTGTTCCAGATTCCGGTCCGTTCCTCCAATCGCAATTGCAGCTTTCGGTTGTTCCGTTATTTGGTGGCGGTAGGCTCCGAACGCGTAATTTTTTTTAATCTTTCATGTGAATGTTAAACAAAATAGTATCATGCCGGTTTTAATAGGACAAATAGACACTGCACCAAAAATACGCATTGGGACGAAGCAGGTTTTAACAGCCTCGAGAAAATTGTTAACAATTCAATTTATTCATGATACATTCTTCATTTATATTCAGAATTAAGAGATAATTAAAATTCAATTGAAAAAAAAAAATTCTCTGTATTATCGGAACGTTTGCAGCGGCATGTCGGTAACTCCCTCGGGAACTCGAAGACCGCGACGTGTATAGCCGAGTGCTGCTTGTATAACATGTATCGCAGCGCTTATCGTCCGGTCGACGCATTTTTTGTTACCGATTTCTGGATTAACTTCCACCAAATCAACGGCATTCAGTCTATTCGTTCTGTACAGTTCCTCCATCAAATGAATTCCTTCCCGGAGGCTCAATCCGCCTCTCACTGAAACAATGCAAGTTTTTAATGTAAATCTATCGTAAAAAAGACCAAAAAAAAACGAAGTAGCACGAAGTATGGCATTTTTTCATATTAATGAACTTTAATCCGAAAAATTCTGATACAATTATTTTTAAAGAATTCCGGAAATAAAAGTAGAAACGAAAATGGCGTATTACTGTCATAACATCGTAGAAGATGTACCCTGAAGATGTAATATTTAGTCACGTAATTCGATGAATGAAAGCATAAATAAATGAATCGATTGATTTTGGATTTAATCGTAATATTTGCATTTATTTACCAGGAGTTCCTGTACTAGGAGCTTCCAATGGATCGAGAGAATCTATGTCGAAGCTAATGTGCAACGATTTTTCATTGCGAGGATCCACTCTGTCCAGAGCCATGCGAATAACCTCGTGAATACCTGCGAGGAAGGTAAAATAAAAACTTCGAACAATTTAAATTAAAAAAAAAAGTTTGCATTCAGAAATGTTTTTACCAAATCGCTCGACGTCTTCCATGCCAAAAGCGGTGATACCAAATTTCTCAATTACCAGCCTCTCGTAACGATCTACAGATCGTAGTCCGATGTACGCAACATTTCGTATTGAAAGCCTGCAAAACTCTCGTTGTTTCAAATCGTGTACTTTCATAATTTATTTAGTCACATAATTTTCATCTTGCAATTATTATTAATATGACAATAATAATGATAAAAATATCTTTATTTTCAATTATATAATCCTCGTGCTATCAAACGAAGCAACTTACATGGGTTGTTGCCAATCCATGCCCGGCAGATGAGGCCAATAGTCTGCCAATTCGGACGTCAAAAGAGCAACGGGCATACCGTGGACGTTGCCGCTTTCGCTCGTCTTGTTCGTATTTAAATCCGCGTGAGCGTCTATCCACAACACGGCAACCTCTTTCTTGGCCTGTAATAACAGGAAAAAATAACAAACAAAAAATAATATCCTAAAAATCGAGAACAAAATTTCAATTATTATACTATTGATATTTTTTTTTACGCACCTTCACGTGCCCATCGATAGTTCCGATGCCTACACTATGATCGCCGCCAAGCGTGAGAACTTTCCGACCGTCTTTCATTACCCGTTGTACCATTTTGGACAAACGACTCGTGCAAGCAGATACCTCGCCCAAATGCGACATATTGTCGACACCGCTCGTTTCTTCAACCCGATAGGACACGTCGCCATAATCCTTCACATCCAAACCTGCATTTATCCTCGATCATTTTTATTTCCATTCACGTCATACAATTTTTTTTTTTTTTTCAATTAACCAAAAGTAAACAAAAATATGTGTATTCCAAGCAATCGGTAAATTTAATCGAGAATTTAATTATTCGTTGTTTTACCTAGATATTGCAATTCTTCGACGAGACCAGCGGCTCGTATTGCATCCGGTCCACGACTAACTCCCTCTTTACGCTAAAAATTAATAATAATAATAATAATAATAACCATAAAAATAATAATAATAATAATAATAATAATAATAATAATAATAATAATAATAATAATAATAATAATAATAATAATAATAATAATAATAATAATAATAATAATAATAATAATAATAATAATAATAATAATGATAATAAGCTAAATAAGCTAAATAAGCGTATCGAAACTTTTCTTCTCGAATAAACGAAGCAATGAAAATATTTATAATACCTGTCCCTTGTCGAATGGAACGCCGATTATTCCAACTTTTCCATAATAACGATTGCCGATTTTACCGAATGCCTGGCGCACTCTCGAAAACATGTTCGAGCGATATAAAAAATCGTACTGACCCGGTCAACGACTCACCGACAACGAACTCGCTCCGCCTCGTGGACGGTCGAAGGAACCCCTGACCCGACGCACCGTCATCGCTGATAGCGCGAAAATATGTTTACTTTTCGAGCGAACGATATTTGCCAATGCACAATTTTCAAATCTTTTAACACAAGTTCGATTGCGGGGCCAACGATTTCGAAACGAATAAATTGTTCTCGATAATCCCGGGAAAGCGTATTTTCTGTTTCCCCACCGATGATTAATGGGGTTTTTGAATCCTACCAATTTACTATTTTTTTCTCAATAAAAGACATTGCGTTTATTGCTAAAACAATGTACACGAATTGTTTTGTTTTTTTTCCTTTTTTTCTTCGACTTCGTCGCTAATTTTCAGTAACGCAAAATCATTAGATTCGCATTGATTAATTTTATTTATAAAAAAAAAAAAGAAAAAAAAACGTAGATCGCGCGTGACAAGATTTATCGTGGTTGACCGTTGAAACCCTCTTCACTTGGGTCCAAGCATTTGTTCGGGCCTGACCCACTGATCGAATTGCTCCGACGTCAAACCGTTCTTCAATGCCGATTCTTTGAGCGTGAGATTCTGTTTGTGAGCTTGTTTCGCAATTGCTGCAGCCTTTGAAACGAAAATCAAAGCGTTCAGTACCAATATTTATTTCAATTTAATTTCTAAAAATTTTTTATACACGTAAATTGGGAGAATTCGAATTATGATTTTACCTTGTCGTAACCAATGTGAGGATTCAGAGCGGTTACGAGCATCAGACTCTCGTTCATTATTTTTTTGATATTTTCGGTATTCGGAGCTATACCGACGACGCAATTTTTCGTGAACGCGGCCGATGCGTCACCGAGAAGTCTCGCCGAACGCAACGTATTCGCAACCATGACGGGTTTGAAAACATTTAGTTCGAAATGTCCGTTGCTTCCGGCAATGGTCGTTGCCACGTGATTGCCCATTACTTGAGCGCAAACCATGGTTATGGCTTCGCACTGCGTGGGATTTACTTTGCCGGGCATTATCGAACTGCCCGGTTCGTTCTCGGGCAACGACAGCTCACCCAGACCGCAACGTGGTCCGCTACCCAAAAATCTTATGTCGTTCGCTATCTGAAACAACGACGAAAGGATTTTATTTGTTTTTCATACTATTATTATAAATTGTATTGATGGTTTGTGAGAAGGGTTTTAATTCAATGGAAATGTATGTGAAACAGTTTTTTTGTGGAAACAATGTAGGATAACATGATAATTGTCAAACAATCATGGCTGATTAATTATGAGGCAACGATCGAAATTTTTCCATTTATTCGATAATTATAAATGAGTTTTGTCTCAAAACCGAGTCTGATATTCGATAAAAAATCATAATTCATGATAATTCACCGATAAAAGTATTTTTCAGCAGCAGGGATGCAACTTGCCTCGTTTGTGACGACAAAAATGGAAATAGAACAAAACCTATAGAATTTTTCTAGCTGCATTTAATTGCAAAATTTTCACGTTTTTGAGTATTAAAATAACCTTCATGATGGATACGGCAACGGTGTTGAGGGCTCCGTGGACCTCGACGATCGCGTCGTGGGCCGCAAGAGCCTCGAACTTGTTGGGTGCGGTCACGAAGGGATATCCGGTGAGATTGGCGATTTTAGCGGCGGTTTTTTCGGCGAAACCTTTTCTCGTGTTGAGACCGGTACCGACGGCTGTACCTCCCAGAGCCAACTGATACAATCTTGGCAGCGTGTCCTTTACCCTCGCAATTCCATATTCCACTTGAGTCGCGTACGCTAAATACATTCGTAACAAATTTCGATTAATTTCATGAAATTTTTTATTATATTTTTTTTCTCAAATTTTTTTCTATTTCGAAGGTTTACCGGAAAATTCTTGACCAAGGGTCAAAGGTACGGCATCTTGCGTGTGAGTCCTGCCAATTTTTATTATATCCTTCCATTCCTCGGATTTTCGTTTCAACGCTTCGTGCAACTGTTTCAATCCGGGCAAGAGAACCTTGTTGATCTCGAGAGCAACGGCGATGTGCATCGCCGTTGGAAACGTATCGTTCGAACTTTGCGACATGTTCACGTGATCGTTAGGATGAACCGGTTTTTTCGAGCCCAATTCACCGCCCATAATCTCTATCGCGCGATTTGAAATTACCTGAAATAATTTTATTGTCATCCTTTTTTTTTTTCTTCTTTTTTTTTTTTTTTTTTCGATAATAGATTTTTGTGGTAACCTCGTTCGTGTTCATGTTTGATTGGGTACCGGAACCCGTTTGCCAGATTACCAGAGGAAAATGATCGTTGTAGAGCTTTCCGCTTATAACGTCGTCGGCTGCTTTACTTATCGCGTCTGCGACTTTTGGGTCTAAACCGAATTCCTTGTTCACTTCTGCCGCAGCTTTCTTCAGAATTCCCATAGCTACGATCACTCCGTACTGCAACGAATGGGAGATTATTTTATTAACCATTTTATCTAATAATGGAAGTATTCTTTTGGTCATTTATTTATTGCCATGGCTAAAATTTTAATTAGCGGAAGAATTGAACTGTAGATAAAAATCATGATCGATGAAAAGAAATCATTTTTTTTTAGAAAAAAAAAAACGTTACAACATTGAACGGTCACACGTTAACGATTCCTTTAGAATCGACGAAAATATGATACTTAAAAATGAAATTAATTGATTAAATAAATAAAAAATTGTCTAATTTTTACATTGCATCGACTTAAATTTTTTTAAATGTTTTTTACTTTACTCTTATCTATTGATAGAGCACAAGGTATGTCACGAGTTTATCACAGATGAGAAATTACGTCATTAATGTTGAAATAATTGAGTCTGGAATTAGGAATTTTATGTCATAAGAAATTAGTCCTCACAGCACATTAGCGCTCATAGCTCATTAGTGTTTCAAAGAAATTTATGGCTGGAAGACTTTATTTTTAGACATGATTCGCTTGATCGGAGCTTATCACTGATCCTTATACTCACGGGCATTCGCTCAAACGTATCTCCTATGGGAAAGTTCATCACCGATCTAAGAGTCTGAGCACCATAATACTTGTCCGCAGGAACTTTGAGCTCCCCGAACGTGTCTCTCTCAAGCCGGTAGCCTTTGTTTCCTTCCTTGAGAAAAAAAAATAAACACTAAATTCACATCTAATTGGAATGCTTTCATTCTACGCCCAAGGCGTGGTCCTCTGTGTATCGCCCAAGGCAACAAGTTCTTCGGGAAAAACATATCAATCGCAAAAGAATAATTTAACCTTGTTCTTCAATAACTGAAATACCTAAAAAAAAAAATACAAACCATGACGAAATATCGGAAAAATCCCCAAAAATGTGGATTGGAACACACGAGTTCAATAGTCGGCAAGATAATGAAACTGTGCGGCAACTGCTGCGCGACCTCTTAACTGACGATGTTGATAGGCAACAGCTTAATTCTGAGAGACATAAGCTTTCTGTTGTAAAAGTGTGGTACTACATGAACATGTACCAACACAATCGCAACTATCAGAAGTGGAATAGAAGGGGGGTCTGCGAGAAAGGGGACAGAGAGTTCAAACAGGGTCTAATCTCTGCCACCGTTGCTGGACCATCGATGCTTGATCAGATTATCGGGCTTCGTTTATCCATTCCAATTATCAAACACGTATTTGTTATTTCGAGACAATAATTTTTGCACAATCGACGAATACAACTATGTAGTAGCCTCCATCATTTTTTGCTATTCATGTTTTTCCATTAGCAAATCTAATTTTGGTACAAGCCATACCGGTTATGTAAAGCACGGCGTTCGGCTGAATAAAAAAGAAAAAAAAGATTCGCTGAACAACATAACCTGTCAACACGGCTGAGTGACGTAATTATATATCTTTCGCAAGCTATCGAAGAAAATAATAGGATCCTTGATCTTTTTTCGAATAATCTTTTTACACCGTGGAACGAAAAAAATTTAATTACCTGACTATAATTTCGAACTTCGGACTGAGACATAGCAGATCGTACGGTTAGAAATCCCGAAGTTTCTTTTCTCAAACGACGAATACCGGCAGCCGCGCTTCGCAATCTCAATACGTTCAAGGCCATTATGTTCATTTGTTTTATTTTTGTATTTTTTATTGATTTTTTTTTACAATTTATGTCGTAAGTTTCGAAGATGGAATTTGTTTCGAATTAATTGTCACCCGGTAAACAGTCGAGTGCGGGGGATCATCAGCTGCTCCGCACGAATGGAGGCGCCGGTGCGACGTGGTGGGGGATTTCATCTCGCCGTTTTCGTCCCTGGTTACCTCCCCTACTCTCGTCGGCTTCGGAGATGCTCGGCGATGCTCGCCGACGTTCGCTGAGGCTCGAGATCTCGCATCCGTCGTTGGTCCATCGGGTCCATCGTCAACGGTTCGCGGAAAACGATTTCCGAGAGCGCGAAACGGGTAGGTCTCGAAATCCCGAATCTCATTCGGCCGAAAACCATCTTCACGCGGTACAACGCGTGAAGCGAGCTACGCCACTATATCTATATATACGTTTTCGGCAGAATGAGATTCTGGATTTCGAGACCTACCCCGCGAAACGTGGAACCCGGGCCGAGATTGGACTTGGACCAGTTTCATTGGTTCGCATCTTCAGGTTCCTAAGATCTTGTGCTCGGTCGGTGACGAAAACTGTAAAGCAGTGTTCTCGACTACGATCGATTTATCGAATGAAAAACGAAAACGATCGACTGCCGAATAGTAAAACGCAGTAAGACGTTTTCATTTTTCATCCAAGAGATATGTAGAAGTGGAGAAAACCACTTTGAGGTCTACCGAAGATGATTGGTGATTACAACCGGTATTTCGACGTGAAAAAAAGACGACCACAGCTGCATGTCCCTTGTCTCAAATTGCCACGAGTGCAACGGGCATAGCCGAGTATCTTCAAAGCGTACAGCACACGCATTCTCATCGATAATATGGCTCGATGATAATCCACACGAGCGTGAGACGCGTTTCTTCAAGCTCAGCGACCCGCATCGGCCACTTTTTAATTAGGCTTTTTCCGACGTTTTCCAAAGAAGCGCACGCGCGCGCGTAGCCAACATTGCACATGCCCCACATAACACACATGCCACCGTGTCTATGCTACATGACTACTGGCCTGGTACCCTGACTCTTGTCCGGGGGCAATGTCGCATGCAGCCGAGCCAGCGGAGACTCAGAGAGCTGCTGCAGCTCGACGAAGAACCAATCCCGCAGAACTTAAACGCGCTACTTACACATTCGCAAAAAAAAAAAAAAACAAACGAACAAAACCCAAAGAAACGTTATTGCTCGGAATTACCGCGATCGCAATCGGTTTTTTTTTAAAACGAATCGTCACGCACGGGACGACGACGCGGACGAGATGTCACGTAAAATTCTGTAAACAAAATATACAAAGATAATCTTGCAGACAACGAGTTTCGGGGGTTGAAGCGACAGAGCGGACGAGTTTTTATGAATAGAACACTCGTCGGGGCTTCGGGGAAAGGACGAAGAAAGTGAGGTTCAGTGTCATTTATATATAGATTTATTATGTCTATATATAGGGCAGGACAGTCGCTGCCCTCGCGGTTGTTGGATACCGGCGAGTGAGCAACGCTTGCAGACACGAAGAACAATCGCTCTAAAGACTGCTAAAGACGATACATGTAATCGCACATACGCGACTCGTGCGATTCAACGTTATCCGCCTCGCGCGACATATAAAGAGAGAGAAAGAACGACATAGAAGGGGATAGAGGGCGCACACCGCACCGTTGCAAGAAAGAGTGAGAGAGAGAGAAAGAGCGCGCCTAACACAGGTCTTAACACGCTGTCGAATACATACTCGTACGTGTGTATTACATACATCACTGGGACATATTCGCTGGCGTGGTTACCGCGCGGTTTCTCGTGCGTGCCGCTCGTGTTTTCTTCGCTGGGTTACAAACGTTTTTCGTGCGTACCGATCGTTCGCGATATCCTCGTGCAAAACTAAACCACGCGGAGTGCTGTTTTTTTTCTTTTTTAAAGTTTTTTTAAACGTTCGTTAATTTCATTGACTGGCGGAAAACAAAACCGGATTATCATCATTTCGTCATTATGTAATTTTCGCAGCGATAATCCGACGGTGGGAATGCCATGGTGGAGAAGAAAAAAACAGTTTGTGCATGATAGTTACCACTCCGGTGTCCTATGACGGGTGGCGTTTTGCGAAAATGACTGATACAACCCCCTCCCCCGCTTCGGCTTTTGTCAAGTGAGTCTACTGAGCTATTTATATACTCATTACATCGTTACATCATTCGTGTGGAATGCAAAAAGGATTTTATAAAAATACAGAGAAAAAAAAAACGTTATTTTGACAACGCTACGATGTTGGTGTCCTCGTCTGACCAACGTAGATAACCTCGAGACATATTTTTTTTGTTGTTTTTTATTTGTTTCTTTTTTTTTTCTTTTTTCGTTTTGGGTTTATTCGTCGCGACGTGGCAGGACTCATCTTTAACTAAACGGAAATATCACCTTTAACCTCCAACTGCTCCATTTTTCTTTTTCTCATGAGCGATTTTTGTTTTCTTCGGAGTACGAATTTTGATATTTAGAGAGTTTGCTTGCGTATCTCGTCTTCTGCTATCTTGGATTCGCCTTTGAACCCCAGATCCCCTTCCTCCTGGTCTCGTCTGATTATCAAACTTTGAAGTTCCTCAGTTCTTTCGCTCTCTTCGCGCTCTCATATCCAGACCGAAAAGACATTCGGGGACAAATATTTATTTGATCTTTGGCCAAAGCGTCCGCGTTCCATGCTTTTGCCTCGGCCATGCTGAACTTAACCAACGCATCGTAGTCGCATGATGCACATTTTAATTGTATTTTTATCTACAATGTATGCGACGTCTAGCGAAACAAGCGACGTGTCCTTTGCAGCCTAGACGATGCGCTTGCAAAACAACGTCATTGCATTTAATTGCTCTTGTGTAGATACCCAGAGCCAAATGAGTCAGTATTGATGTCACAGATAATGTCCGAGCCTCAATGATCGATGTATCGAAAGTTTTACAGAGGTTATGCACATATGGTTCAACTCTGCGTGTGCTTCACCAAATTTTACTGCATATAAGATTTTTTTTACTTTTTTCTATTTTTTATTTTGGACCTCTTACGATAAAGTAAGCGGGCATGAAGCCGCTAGATACGAGTCGTTATTCCGGTCGAATCAGCATGGTGAATCTGCTACTACCTACCTCAATCCTTTAACAATGTAATTGCATAAGTGGACGCTTGCATAGGCTTGCCGATGACCAGCATCGTCCGATCCACATGCCTTGAACTTATACGAGAATTAAATTCCCGTCTGTTGATTCTTCATTGCGATGACAAAAAAATTCATAGTCGTTGCTTTTTTTTTTGTTTCGTTCATTGCAGCATCATCGGAAAGGTCGGATTGCTCGTAAAATGTATCGGCAGAATAGTTTTTGTTGTACTGAACAATCTTTACTGCATACCGACTTATGCCGTGTGGATGATGCTGCTGTCGCCTGTCCGAGTCTATCAGCCGCAGATATATTGGCGCATAGAGGGACTTTTTTTTCATTGGCTATTGGCGATGGTGTCCATGTGGAGCTGGTCCGCAGGCTACGACAGTGAGTATAGCAAACTGTCAACGACAAACTTTTATAAATTGTTTTTTTATTCATAAATCATTACAAAAAAATTATTTCATTTTGAATTTTTCAATATAGTGAACTGGGAAGTAAGGCAATGACGATAACAATTATGACGGAAGACAAGAAAACTAATAAATAAATAAAATAACAAAAATGACAATTAATTAACTAAATTGTTGTCATTCGTCAATTAAATATTTGTTAATTTTTCACAGTTGTTATTGATTAATGAATTTGATAATTGTTATAATTAATTAGTATATTATATTATTATTATTATTATCAGTAAATCTAATTTAACTAAATTGTTAATTCAGTCATAGAGGAAGGTGACGACGTGCAGAGGGTAGGCAGCGAAAAAACTCTGGTATTGGCTAATCATCAAAGCACCGGGGATGTTCCTATGTTGATGTCGATGTTCAACTCCAAACGCGACGTGATGCCCCACCTCATGTGGATCATGGATAAGCTGTTCAAGTACACCAACTTTGGTATCGTTTCTACATTGCACCAGGATTTTTTTATCGTTTCGGTGAGTCAATGATTATTCGAAACATCGTTATCGATAAACCGCGACGAAGTGTTAGTTTAGAACGATTTTTATCGCTTTGTCTCATGATTTATCTAATCGTTCTAACAGGGTCGAAACAAAAGGGAAGAAAGTTTGAAGGAGTTGGAAAGGCATCTCAAAGAATCCTTTATACCGCTCAACCGCAAATGGATGGTTTTGTTTCCCGAGGGTGGATTTTTGTGCAAAAGACGCGAAACGTCGCAACGATACGCCACGAAGAACAATTTGCCACTGCTGCAGTATGTCACGCTTCCGAGGATCGGAGCCATGCAAACGATAATCAATATTATGGGTCCAACGCAAAATAACAACATGACGGATCAATCCTTGAATATGACGCCCGGTAATTCGTCGCACTGTTTTTAAAACTTATTTATCGCGACCCTAACGATCCTGAAAATCATTGTTTTTTTTTTTTTTTTTTTTTCTTTCAAACGTAGAAACTTTTTACCAACGACTTTCAAACGAAATAATTCGTCATCAACGTATATATAATATCATTGATATTCTCTCAGCATAAATTAATAATATCATATTGTCATTAATCTCATAAATTTTTCCCTACGACATTTTTAATCTTTTTAAATTGCACTCAACTACAAAAAAAAATATTAAATAAAATTTTTATTCTCAAATTCGTCTGTTAAAAAAACCATTAAAAAAAAAAAAAAAAAAAAAAAAAAAACATCACAGTTTAATTTCGACTATAATCGACGAACATCGAATAATGAGGATTTGTCGTGGGAAAAAGGATCAAGGTTGAAACCGGGTACGACGAACGTGTTGAACGATTCGTTTAATAATTCAATCGAAATAATGTTCTCAGGTACGAACGAGGTAGCCAAGCCCGAGATAACTTGGGTCCTCGATATAACGATAGCGTATCCGCAAGGCAAACCGATCGATTTGTCAACGATTGTAACGGGTCTTCGAGCTCCCTGCGAAACCGTCCTATTTTATCGATTATACCCGAGCTCGGTGGTGAGTGTTTGAAAAATCGATGAACAAACGTTCGATTCGCGTCGTAACGTTGTGGCGTACGACAAACGCGACCTTTCACCCTTGTCGCGTACACCCAACGATTTACCCACGTGAATTATTTGTCGCCAGGTACCCAAAGAACCCGAGTTGTTGACCAAATGGCTTTACGACAGATGGATGGAGAAAGAAGTTCTTCTGGAACATTTTTACAAACACGGTACGTTCGTCGGTACACCGGAATATCGCGGCGAAAGATCGAAAATACAACAGGATCCACTGCGTTATCTCGTTCTACATTTGTTTTTCATAACTTCGACGTACATTCATTACAACATGTTTGCTTACGTATTGTCGTGTATCTGGTAAGAGAATTAAGCTGGTTTAGGAGAATCAAATCGTCGGTGCTCCCTCGCTCTCTTTTTCGTATCTTCATCTTCTTATTCTTTATCTCTCGATTTCTCTGCATCTTTTTTTTTTTTTTAATTTAAAAAAAAAAAAATTTTCGTCACGCGTTGCGAATACGTTTTATCGATCATAAATACTTTATTGGGAATCGAACGTGAGCTATTCCTGCCTCTTCTTCGGAAAAACCGTGAAAACAATCTCTTCTTGGACGATTAAAAAAAATAATACTAAAAAAAAAAAAAAAAACGACGGATCGACGAGATATCGTAAATTCTCGCGTGTACGCAACGTTTAGTTTCGACCAGGTTGCGAATAAATTTCGAATAATATTTTCAAATTTGGGTGTCGCTCGGAAATCGTGAGAGATCGGTGATCTAATTCACAATCTCGGCTTTAACGAAAAATAAATGAAGCAAATTGAACGATTTACGGTGATGCACGAAGAAACAACCTTCGATAATAAATATTTTGAAAAATCGAAGAGTTCGGATTTTCTCGTTGGCTCTCGATACGCGAGAACAAATAAAAAAAACAATTAAATTGTAATATTCCATCATGTTAGCGAATAGAACATAATTAATTCTATTGAGAAAAAAAAAGATAATCACAAAAAATCGTTGGGAAATAAGTTAGAAAAAAAGAAAAAAGAGAAAAATGGGAATTAACAAAGTAAAGATGATAAATGTGAGATGAAGAATGATAGAGACGAAGGGATTTCGTCGACGATGAAGAATCGTCGGTTTGTGATACAATTATTAGGAAAGAAGAAGCTATTTTTGAAACGCAAAGTCAACGTCGCGAACGAACGTAATTTTTTCTATCGTCCCTTCTCCTTTTCCCTGCCCAGAACAATCCTCCGCACATCTCTCCCCCCCCCCCCCCCCCCCCCCCCACCTTCCCGTGACCGAAGTGTCGTGCGATTGTACCCGATAGTCTTAGAAGGCCGCGCAATTGTGGAACAGACGAGAGTAATAAATACCACGAGTGCGACACGAACTTTTTTAATTCGAACCAACGTTATAGCTCGAATTAAAAATGTCTCCCTGGCGAAGCTACTGCGATTAAAAAAAAATTTGAACAAATAAAAGACGCTCCGAAACAGCCGTGCCTCGATTGATCGCAGTAGCCTGATCGGTGGCTTTGCCATTATTCGATTGTACATAAAAAATATATAACGAAAAATAAAAGCCTGTGAAGTTCCGAGTGTAAAAAAAAAAAAAAAAAAAAAAAAAAACGAAAAATTGTGCGGTTATCGCTCGAATAGTGCAACTCAGTGCCGCAGGAACTGAGACAAATGAACTATTGAGACAATTATTAGAAGACAAACAAAAAGTGAATACAGTATCATCGCGTACAATATAACGAACAGAGTATTATTCGTCAGAAAAAATAAACTTTTCGCAGCCAGATTATTATGTAATATATTCATCGAAGGCACAAAAAAAAAAAAAAAAAATAAACAAATTGTCACCCGAGAAAAAAAAACAACTAGACTACCCGATATCGTAATCCGTATAAAATCATAGATAGAACTCTTGAAAAATATGAATAAAATATTTCGTTATAATTTATTTGAATTAATCTGTAACGAGAGCCCGTCGTGGTGGTTAATGTGGTTACGCGATCGAAGCATTTACCGACGAATCACGAAAACAACAAGTCGCATATCGTTTCGCTACCTCAACAAAATCGATCGTCGCCTTTTTTCAATTGATCGTGGGAAGCTTAAGTACGACAAAGAAAAATTGGAAAGAAAATAACGACGTATTACGGGAAATAAGTAATTATTTGTAGCCGCCCCGATTGCGCTCGGTGAACGGCAATGAAACAGTTGGGTTTAAAAAACAAATTTCGGGCTTGTTCGCTCATTCTAGATAATAAAAAAAAAAAAAAAATGATTGTCGATTTCTCACGAGTATCATTGTTCATTGATGCGAGTGAAAAAGATTAAACTAGTTGTTGTAGCATCGTTGATCGACGACGTTGACGAGGTGGTAGAGCGAAAAAAGGTCTTTGGATTAAAAAAAAAAAAAAAAAAAAAAAAAAAAAAAAAGAAGGGAAGAAAATCGTCGAACGTTTGGCTCAACGTTGTTCCAGTTTGGCATCGCAGTTGGCCTTTAACTAATCGCATTTCTTTGCATTTAATACCTAATCACGCATGCACGCGGTTTCATAAAAACTTTTGTCATATGTTTAAAAGCGTTCGACACACCACAATATTGAAGTTAAAAAATTCCCGTTCGCTAGTGAGTCTTTCCGCGTAGATTATACATGTTATCGAGTCGTCTGTTTTTTTTTTTTTTCTAATTTTTATATACATATATATTGTCATAGTCCTACGATTGTTACGACGTTCATTATTTGTCCGACGATTGTATTTGCCAAGAGTTTCGTCCGTTAAGCGGAAATAATACGAGTAAATGATGTGACTCCGCATGCAGTTGTATAACTTTTGCGTAATGTTGTTGGTTTATCGTCCAGTTGGGTTTTGTAATAAATTTTTAGGTTGAACGTTTGGATATATCTTGGATTTAAAGCTCGGATTTATTCATGGATATCATTTTAAATGCACACGAATATAAATCCAAATGCAATAATTCTTGAGATTTGGATTTTAATCGAATTGAAAACTTGAAAACCTTGAATTCAACATAATTATATCCGGAAAAGATATATTTTCGACGATGCAATGCAATAACATCTTTACGTCGTATTATTACCTGCCTCTGTTACACATAAATATTTTTCTCTCCGTTCTTCTTATTATTTCTTGTCCCAAAGCAAAACACAATTGTTTGTTGTTGGTGTGGTGTATGTTAAACAATTCATGGGTTAGTCGGAGACGAGCACAAGGATATTTTATACGTTCTCGTTCGGCGATTACACATCGCCACGATACAAGTATAACACTCCGGGCAGCTGCGGGCAAACGCGGTGCAAAACCATCTTCGAAGATTGAATAATATCGTCCACTCGTGATCATCGGGGTGGGACTGCATCATTTAATTTAGAAATAAAAAATAGAGGTGAAAAAAAAAACGTATCGTCGATGTTCCGCGTTTGTCATTCCGTATTTATACGGCTGCTGCTTTTTTCTGGTCACATCTCATAATTGTAATAATAATTATTGTAATTAGAAGCTGCAACAAGGATGAAAAAATATTAATGATAATAACGCAAAAAAAAAAAAAATAATAAATTGTCAATACACGTTTGAAATTACAAAGATTTTCGTACTTTGTTCAGCCACAATCATGAGTACGCGCGTCTGCGCGTTTGTGAATGAAGCTGCGAACTTTTGAATGAACGTTCGACGTTGAATGAGAGCCAATTGTGTCGCATGTGTTCTTTTTTAGTTCGCGGCATTGACGTTGGCGAACGCGCAACCTTGAAACTTCAACTCATCGCAACTGAATTGTGTCGCAGCTGCGAAATGGCGTTTTTTTTTTTTTTCGCATTTGGCGCAGCCATTGCTCGCCCTGAGTCGACAATTCCGACATTTTCCACGCAATCGTGAGCTTTTTATCTTAATTATACGAAACGTTTGATAATAGAGGGACACGCGACGATAATGTGTAAACGTTCTTTAATCTACGCTGAGCCTATTTATTGGCTTTCTTTGCCTATCCCGTTTTTTAAAACATTTTTTTGTTTTTGATATTAATACGATTGTATTCCTCGATCGTCATATTTATTATCAAAATGACTATGTTAATTTGTTGATATCGAGGATAGTTTTTACGCAGGTATTTTTGGAATTCGTGCGATTCATCGACGAGGCCGAATCTGCAAAAATTATGATGATAAGTTTCGAACGATTTCGCAGATCTCGAAAGACCCGGGAAAATAACATTCATCTTCTCGGCTGCTTTTGTGAACATGAATGAAGCTTGCGACTTGCGCGTCAATAGCGAATCGCGAGTGACGTAAGAATTATCCCCACCGAGCGGCATTGACGTTTATGTAAGCTCGTGCGATACCATTATGCGATAGGCGCCGAGAGATAGGCAATCCAACGTGCATCATTGTCTCGCCGGTTACCAATCAACAGGCGCTGTTAACAATTACGGGCTAACCGTACGGCAAAGAGTAACGAAGAACATGGAAGCTTAGGAAAAATCGTGGAACCATGGAGCGACGCTATGCATTTGCATTTCCGATGTCCATTTCTTCCCGTATCTATGAAGATATTGAATTAATAAAATCAAACGGCAATACCGTAAAGGAAAAATAAAATAAATTACGTCTTTCCTTCAGTCCTGGCCTCCCCATTATCTTTCAAAATTCAAACTACAGTTACGTTGCGGTCTTACGTGAAATGATAAAAAATAACACCATGTACTTAATATTTGCTGAATGTCTTTACTTGACTTTATTTGATATTTTATTGTTGCAGGTACCGCACGAGGAGATTAAAATCATTTTTGCCGAAAAATATTTCGTTAATTTTGTCGTTGTGGTTATATTGTAAACTCATCGGAAAAATCTAGAATATAAAACAATTTTGCGGTAATATACTTTGAAGATCAGTTATTCTGAGTATTTTTAGGAAAATCGCGCGCGAAAGAGTGGGCCAGCCGATGGTCCTTCGACGGATCAGAAATAATTGCTTTCAGGGCGAGCAAGGGGGCTATCAGGAGGTCGGGGTTTGTTATATACGTGCACACTGGCTTGTGTTCGGGGAAGTAAGTACGTTTTCCACCCGAACGGTCGTGCCTACAGCTTCCGTAAGAGCTGCCCGCCCGCGGTTCTATTTATTTCGGACCTCGCGAGTGGAGCTTGACGTTTTGAGGTTAGATCTTCCAGGATTATTTTCGACTTCAAATTGAACATTTTAGCAACAATTGAATTTCGAAAATGTCGATAATCAGACCGTTTACCTGCGACGATCTTTTCAAATTCAACAATGTGTGAGTATCCCCGCTATGACAAAAACAAGCATCCTAACCTATTGTCACTCACGGTTGATATTTGACTTATGAAAATTTAAAAAATTGTAAAAAATTGCAGGAATTTGGATCCACTTACGGAGACCGTATCCTTGTGTTTGAATATTTTTAATAATTTCGTAAACGACGTTATGTCGTTTGAAGTTAATTTTGAAAGAAACAAATTTCACAATTTTATTCCTTGATGTTGGTTATAAGTATGGGTTGTCTTTTTATCTTCATTACTTCGCTCACTGGCCGGAGTACGTTCAAGTCGCAGAATCGCCCAGCGGTGAAATTATGGGCTACAGTAAGCTTGTGTTACCTTATTATCATTATTATTCGTTTTTTTTTTAGGATAATTACAAAAAATTTTGAGGGCCCGAGCCCAGATACAAGATATATCATTATTTTTCTGAATAATAGGTGATTAATTCATATTAACTATATTGTTATTTATACTTATTTGATTTACTATTATTCTTGTTTCTATTATTATTTATGGTGATGGGGAAGATGTGGGATTATTAATTAATTAAGTCGGCTAACAATTCAGTAATGGGAAAGGCCGAGGGCCACGGAGAAAATTGGCACGGACACGTAACTGCACTGGCCGTCTCTCCGAACTACAGAAGACTTGGACTAGCCGCAAAGCTTATGAAATTCTTGGAAGAAGTTTCCGAGAAGTAAGAGTTCTTCCTCGTAGAGCAATGAGACGGTTGATTTTTCATTTTTAATTGTTCATTTTGCGTTTTCAGAAAGCAAGCCTACTTCGTTGACTTGTTTGTTAGAGTCAGCAACAAAATTGCCATAAACATGTATCAACAATTGGGCTACATAGTTTATAGAACAGTTTTGGAATATTACAGCGGCGATCCGGATGAAGACGCTTACGGTGAGTGTAATTGCACGATAAAACTTGAATTTAATTATTATTATTACAACGAGAATGCGAATGAATTCTCCGTTGCTGGGAGAATAATCGTTGAGCTAATCGACACAATTGTATCCATGATTTTCACACAGATATGAGAAAAGCTCTCTCTCGAGATACAAAGAAGAAATCTGTGATACCGCTGACACATCCGGTGAGGCCAGAAGACGTTGACTGAACCCACACCTCATCTCGAGCACCTTCAATAGCGATTTCAAGTGACAAACCATAAGAAGACACGAAGAAAAAAAAAAAGAAAAAATCAATTCATGACTTTACATATCGGAGCATAGTTTATTTCATTTTTGTACAATAGTACAATATTTCGTATATACTTATGCCATACATCTTTCACACCTTTCATGCGCCAGTTTATGCGAATAAATAATAAATAAAGAATCTAACGAGAGATTATTTTTGTTTTTTTTTTTTTTCCTTTTTCGTTTCCGGATAGCGTATCACGCTCGGCTGCAGTTCGTATTACGAAACATTTATAATAATATCGATTACTTTCGTGGTTAAACAGCGGCCCGCTCTTTTTTATGTTATTCTTCATTTAATCTTTTTTTTTCTTCTTTATATTTACCTACGAATAATCGTCTAATACAAACTAGAATCTGGGAACTTAACGCGATATTTACAAGATCATTTTTTCGTCCCGAATCTTCCGCATTTTCCGTTAATTATCGTCTTTCATCGTTCGGGTTTACGGATATCTTATCTCGGCGGGTTTCACAATCATGCAATAGCATTCACGGGATACGTTATAAAAATTAGGGACAAAGTGTCGTTCTTGCGTATTTGTACTTTTCCCGATAATCTGAGGTTCGTCACGCGCCAAAAGTTCATCGCTCTTCCTCCCCCCCCCCTAACTCTCTCGCTCGATATCTTCCAACTCTCTCAGCTTATCAGGAATGATATAATGTGTAGGAGACTTGTGCGAGCCGCAATGTGGATCCTACCTTAGCTTTATCGTTATTTATGTTTTTTTTTTTAATTTTATTTTATTTTTTATTTTAATAAAAGGAAGACGTCCGTCAGTTACGCAAGATCCGGCGTTATGGTGCACAAAACTCCTACGACAAGAGTCAGACACCTTTCGTTAATTTTTCATAGATTATCTTTTTTTTTTTCTTCCACTTTTTTCAGTTAGTTATTTTGTTTGTTTTTCTTGCGTGTGCACAGTTTACGCGCGTCGGTGTAAGTCTTGGATGAACAACAAATCAAGACAAAAAAATAAGAAAATGTGTGTGTTTTTTTTTTTTTTTTTACGCCTACAACTACTTGGTCGGTTTTTTTTTTCCCTCGGTCTATCCTTAAAACAAGCGGAGTGCATCGTATTATTACTCTTCATTATTTATTGTTTTTCTTCATTATCTTTGTCGAATCATGCTGTGCGACGTGTTCAAACGTTTTTTTTTTTTTTTCATCTTTTACTCGTGCTTAACATAATCGTGATGCGAGACTAGTTTTTACGAGAGAACAAAATTATTACAATTACGTTAGCAATAATTGTTATTCGAATGATGATGATTGTTAATAATAATAATAATAATAATAATAATAATAATAATAATCATAATGGTAGTAATAAAAAATAACAACGATAATAAATTGTGATGTCGGCGCGACATTCTTACACTTTCCGAGCATTCATGTCTAATATCAATTTGTCAGGTCAGATTCGCGCGTCAATTATCATTGACACGCTGGGATCGGCGCTATCGAGTATTCGAAAAATTAAAACAAAATCAATATATTTCTTCAACGTCCGAGTTATAGCTTCGAGGCACCGTTCATATGGCGAAAAGCGTTTCACGCTCCGGTGGGTTGGAACAACCGATTTTTCGTTGAGAAAAACATACAATGAACACGTTAATTTATATCTATGTATAAACAACGTATATCAACATAGATACGGAGGCAATAAAAACAGAAATCCATGGCGGATTTTTTTTCTTCTTTTAGGCCCCCCCCCCGAAGACTCATAAAAAATTTATTACTCACGTTTACGTGTTATTCGCTCGTGTTTGGTTCGTTCTAAATATTTTACCGATCAACGCCCCAAAATTTTACCGCGCGTCAATTTTTTGGCAATAAAAAAGTACGTTAACTTTTTTTTTTTTTGTTGTCATTCTCTCGACTCGCGCGTCGAGATTTTTCGTAATTACCATATAATCGTACAGGGTAATTGCCGAGCTCTTCTTATTCTTCTTCTTACGACTCTACGACATTGAATAATATAATTACGGTTACGTATTTACAAATTGCGCATCGTCGGTCGTTAAATAATAACTATTTTTTATTGTACGAACCGCGCGATAAGAGCGATTATACTCGAATTTGGTATACAAATGCGGTAATAAAAGATTTTCACACGTCATTCGTGTCTCCGCGATTATTATCTTTTTTTATTTTTATTTTTTTTTCGTTTTTTTTTTTTTTTTTTTTTTTTTCGTGAGAAAAATTCCATTCGATTTGCTGGATCACCGAACAGCTTTTTGTTTACTACTACGTAGGCAGTGCTTGGAACGTTTAGCTCGAGCCCCATTCACGCCATGGCACAGTGAACGGCGTTTTCATCGATCGTTCACGAGATCATGTCTTTCTCTCTCTCTTTTGCCTCTTTTACACGGAATTTTTGTGTCCACCCGTTTACGAATTATTATTCATGCAAAGGCGCCATCGTGATCAACGTATCTCGAATCTAATCGCGCGTAGCGCGCCAAGTTTTTCTTTTATATTTGTTTTTTCGCGACCTTTTTTTTTTCTTTTTTTTTTTTTTTTTTTTGAGATATTATTTCGATTTTTAGTACCTTCGCATGTATAATTAGTGCCTTCGTAATTTCGCCTTACGCGGCTTTAATCGACGATCGCCACGTTAGCGTATTAAACTCTATCGTACAGTCTTGTGCCTCAGGGTCTTTGGTGGTCCGGCGTTGATTTAAGAATATCCGGTTGCGTCGGAAGACAACTGGAACCTGAAATCAACGTCGTTATTTCGATTGTTCGCGAAAAAAATATTTCTTCCAGTCTTTCGTATCTAGCCAGTGATAACAAGAGTGAAATTTTGATAATTTTCGGATTATTTGGACTTACCGGTTGCAGGTCTGAGAGTAGATTTTATCGATCGGTGAGAACCGTTTCGGGTCAACGTATTCATCTGAGGCGTTCCGGGCAGTGCGTGGCCCAAGGCGTTCATGTAATCGGCGATCAATAATGTTATCTCGAGAATCTGTAACGAGCCCCACGTCGAGGAGTTGGGATAAAAAAAAAAAAAAAAAAAATTAAAATAAATAAATAAATAAATTAAATAATAAAAATCGATTTTATGGAAAAAAAAAATCGAGGCATGAATTTTCACCTTCGGTTTGCTAAGTGCAAACAATAGTTTCTGTTCGGCAGCACCTTCGTCGGGACAAGCCACGAGCATAAAATCGTCCAAACAACCCCCGAACGTAACGATATTGGCATAATTGTAACGACACACAACAGCCATCGTCTGCAGTTCCAACAGTGTCACGCTGTCCTCCGAAACTGTTATCCACACCGTAGTCGGTTCTGTCTGCTTGAGCTAGGATTAAAAAAAAAAAAAAAAAATATATATACAGTTTAGAAGACATTGCGAAATTTATTTAGGACATTTTCCCCGGTGTCGTGAGAATTTATTGATTAAAAATTTTTTTTTCACCTTTGCCTGATACAACGTTGCTCCGAAAAATGGCCACTTTCTCGTGCACGTCAGATATATTCTCACGCAATCCACCACGCTACGACCTCGCAGTCCTATCCATTTTTCTTGCAATTTTTCTTGAAGCTCTCTGTAACGAAAATGTAATTGTCAAAACATTTATTTAAGTATAAAATACAGTCAATAATAGTCTAGAATATATCAAATGTGTAATAACAAAAATCTCAGCAATCACACGAGCAATAATAATTGATCCCAAGGGAAAGAATAAAATAAAAAATCTTAGGAAAGAACGAGATATTATAAATAAAAAACAAAGAGAATAAAATAAATAAAAATGAAGAAGAAAACAACAAATCGTATCAACGAATGACAAACCTGAGTTGATCAGCGGTGATGTTGGTTCGATAACGAATCGGATAAAATTTGTCCAAGGCTTGTAAAACTAGATGATGAGGATTTCCGGGTCCGCTGCTACGCGCCTTGTCGTGATTGTACTCGCCAAAATCTATCTGCGCCATGAGCGAAGCCAGTTCGAAAGCTAATTCACGATTAAGAGGAAATTTTCCATGAACAACTTGTTGATTGACTTGATAACAAAGCAACAAACGTTCGCGATCGGTTTCCATCTTCGACGCTTGTTTCCAGTAGCAACGGGATTTGTAAGTTAGTTGTATGACACGAGTATTTTCGAATTTACCGGAACCTTTTTCCCTCAAAGCCGTTTCCCATTTCGAAATAATGTCGCACAATTTGGCTTGAAGATCGATGAAATGTTCGAGTTCCTTTTCAATGGGATCGTCGCTGAACAACGTGAAACCGGAATGATGAACGTCTCTGCAACCGATTTCTTGATTAAGAGTGTTCAAAAATTCTTCGATCGTCGTGCTACCGTCGAAACTGACGACTTGATAAGTTCCGTTTGAAAAATGTACGGGTATTGCGTGGGGCAACGAATGATGATAAGGATTTTTCAACAGTAACGAAAGAACTTCCATTCTCGATGGTTTGACCTCACGGCCGCCGTTCTGAAGAGTTCGTTCCAACGCGCGTTCGCAATAAGCCGCGTATTTTCCGCACTCCGTTCTGCAACGATATTATTATTTTACATTATTAAATGTAACAATGTACGGGACAGTGATATTTTAAACGCCGCTGGCGTCGAAAGAACTTTCATTTAATAATTCGTAGATTTCCATAAATAATAAAAATTAAATTTACGTTTTTTTTTTTTCTGGTACACGAGAGATTTTATTTGCGTTATAAAAAATTGTCGAACGTACTTCGAATCGGCGTTTCTTTGGAGATGAAGTTTGAGGTACCACAGCAAACGATTGTTCCTCGGCAAAAATAGTGACACGGCGAGGGCGAGTAGTTGCCAACCCTGAACGAGAACGTACTGCGCGGGATTCGTTTTGCAATCCAATATCGTTGTCGTTGAATGGCCCTGCGTGAGCGGAGGACTGTGAGAAGTTGATGCCGTTGATTGCGCGTCCGCATTATCACCGCTGCCGCCGTTTGCCGCGGGGCTTTGGGTATCGCAGGTGAAGAGCGATTGCGTTGCGCAGAGAAGGAGCTGCTGCAATGGTATGCTGGCATACTACTACCATCCGTAGAATGGATTCACACCCTAATCTCTAACACGTGTTCGTCACTGATTTTTCTCTTTTTTGTTTTTCTTTTTTTTTTCTTTTTTTTTTTTTTTCGTCCGTTACTCTTTTGCGGTCAACGTATTGTGAATTTGCGAGGTTAGATCGTACGTGGAAGGGAGGGTTGAAGTATCATCGTTCGTCAGTCGACGAATATCGTCGGCTCGAACGATTATTTTAATATATAATTTTTTCTCCGGATTATTTGATATACGTACCCCGTTGATTCGATACAACGTTCGAGATAACGTCGGTTAGTTAGTGCGGGATAAGCAATGACAACCGGTAATATTAACGCAAAACTCGATTTGTTAATCACGATTACAAAATTAACGCTTGAATTTTTATTTTTCGTTTGTTCGTATTATTTTTTATCAATTAATCGTACGAATGTGGATGAGAAGCACCTGAACTAGCGAAACGTTGTGGTACCGCAATACTGATGCATGTTTCCGGTTTGCCCTTCTCCCTCTTCGTCCACGACATCGGACGTAACTAACGACTGTGTTTCGATTTGTCCATAGCTAGCTTTACAAACGCGACTTGCAAATAATTTCTATTAACGATTTTCATTGTTCTCGTTTCTAATTGCCTAAATTTTCTAAGCAGCATTCAAAGTATATATATATATATATGCGTGTTTATGTATACGTACGTGTATACATATATTTATATATATATATATATTGACTCAATGAAGAATATTGCAAAATAACTAATTGACATAACAAAAAGATTCTAGAAAAATATGTTTATCTGTGTGTGATTTTTATGTACACCAACATACCATTCTGCAAGTGTGCGCGGCGCGTAACATATTTCGACGCCGTGAGGATGAAAGTTATTGATATTAATCGAGTGGAAATGATATTTTTTTTTTTTTTTTTTTTTTTTTTTTTTTTTAATTCAAGCGGGAGCTTTCGAAGTATGTTACGCCGGCGTGATTGGGCACCGAGATCGGGTGATTTTATTCTTTTTAAGATGTAGCGTAATATTTAGTTTAAAAAAAAATATATATATGTGTGATGGTATAAACGTAAACGAGCTTGAATCAAAACGGTGTTAATAAAATCAATGATAAAATCATGCAAATTGTTACTAAATGAGACGTAGCACTTAGTGGTAGCACATTCAAAGCGGCAAATGAAAATGAAATGTGGATGAATGTTATAACTAAAATTTGTTGTTTTTATGTTTTTTTTTTTTCGTTACGAGCTTGGTCAAGTATCATCGTGAATTTGAACGAAGTTTATTCTTCATTTTTATTTGTTTTCGTTAGTTTGTTAAGTGGACCAAAAACCAAAGACGATCGATAGAAAAATAATAAACAACGGGAATGAAAACAATAAACGCAGAGCGATACCGATTAAAAAAAAAGTTCGGTTAATTGAAATAATCGATTGATACTTGACCAAGAACATCCGCTGTATTGTTTTGTTTCGATTCGAAATATCGCAAAGTCGACTGTCCCGTCGTGGATGACGGATTTGTCTACGATTGCGAAATATCGTATGATGAAAAAAAAAAAAACGATACAGAGGATTCGAATTTTTTTTTTTTTTTTTTGGTTTGTTAAACAATAAGCAGGACTTACAACGCGCGCAGTACCCAGTGACACAAGTCTGGCGGCCTTTTTTACCTGTACGCCCAGTCTTTGTTGGGTATGACGGCTGGTTTGCTTTACCAGGGCACAAATGAATTCGGTTTGAAGTTCGGGCTGGTCCAGGCACTGCTGCAGAGCGTTTTGCGCGAGCACGACGTGATAATCTATCCCAGCCTGTTCCACAGCGACGGACATGAATAGCTGACAAGCCTGTGGAGACACAAAATGGGGGAGGGGGGGGTCATATTTTTTCCATCGATAATTGTATTATTAATTGCCTGGACTGGTGTACGATGAAAATAATTTTTTATTGTATTTTAGATGTTGCCGGGAAAGAAATTTTTGTTCATCTTGAAAATTCGTTATTCATTCGAACACAAAAAATATTTAAAGATAACAAAAAAAATGTCAATAAAGAACTAACTGATCAATACAATCGTAGTCAATTTTTTTTCTCCGACAATTCCCTAAAAAGTTAATCGAAAACCGATTCCTCGAGCGTCACACAATGTCCGGGCCGTTAAAAAAAAAAAATGACAATAGTTTTTTTTTGCGTTACCTTGAACAGCTTGACCGCCTCTGTCTGCAATGATTCCGACGTGAGACTGGTCAATGGGCTCGTGATGTTCTCTTTGGTGTGCAAAAGGAGAGGATGCCTCCATAACACGCAACCAGGATCACCGTCGGTTTCCATTAATCTCTGGACCAATTGTTCGTATTGCGTACCGGCGCTCGGTCCACCGCCCGATACGACCGTCAGATGGTACAACCAATTGTCCTTGTCCTGCTTGTGGGGCATGAGAAGATACGTAGGACCTTGGTGAGTTGGGAATATACCGATTGTCCTTTCGTGGGGACACTCGGTGTCTCTCTCCTCGCTGTCGCTGTCGGACACGTGCTCGACCTCCTCCACTCGGGCGTCTCGCATGTTTATCTGACCGACTGGATTCTGAAATAATCATCGATCATTCATAATGGTTCCGAATAATTTATCTTTCGAGTAATTCGTTGATATTCTTCGAAATAATTTATTTCTAATGATACAACGATTGTAATATTGCAATAATAATTTATTTCATAGATAATTTCCGCATCGTCTGCTAAATAATTTCGTCCTACCGTTGGAATAATTATTATACTGAAATCATTCGCCTTCCAAATAATTTTTCAACCCTCCGAATAATTCCATTCTAATATCGTAAACATTTTAGTATTGCAATAACGACTCTTATAAATAATTCGTAAATCGTATTTTAACACTTAGAAGGTAACGTATTTTTCGGCACCTATAAAGGTGGGTCACTCGTGTCCGGCGCTTTGAAAAATGCTCTAAAGTGCTCTAAAAAATCCCGAAAAATTTATGAAATATCTTCAACTGTTCTGGTATAAGGACCAATCACTATATTGCTGATTTGATCATTTGTTCAAACAATATAATCAAATAAACAAATAAAAAGTGAAGAATGCACCGTTCTGTTTAAAAAATCATCACTTTGGATGTAATTAATATTTTCTCAAAAATCAAACGGCAAATTGAAGCTTAAAAATAAGACTTTGAGGAAAAAAATACTTAGATTATGTATGAACAAGAAACATGCTTAAGTTTTGATGATGAAAATCGAGTTTTTCCAAAGTACGTAAATAGATATAATTTGCAAATAAAGTACATAATTTTTATTTGATTATTTTATTTATTATATATCATATGATTCTCTTTAATGACAGAAAACTTCAGTCTCGCTGGATTCCTGATCCTCCATGTAATCCTACTAAGTCACTTGGTCTACCACCATAATCAACTCCATTATCGCGTGGACGTAGTGTGCGACCAATCTCAACGCCTGCTTGTCGCTACATTATCTGCCCTATATGATAGAATTCGAATTTCCACTTTAAAGAACTTTTGGTTAACTTTAATTAATCAATTTAGAGTCGGAAAACATTAAAATTTAGAAGAAAAAAAACGTCAGAAACTCGAATTTCGATTAAAATTTATCTTAAAAAACTATCTCAGGTAAGTTTAATCCATCGATTCATAACAAAAAAACATCAGAATTTCGAACAAAATTTTTTTATTTAATTTCCATTTTTCGCCAACGTAAAGGGTAAAGGTCGGTCACTCGTGCCTTTTCAAAATTTCTACGAGCTCCTACGATTGTTGTTTACTAAAAAAACCAGCGGTAATTGGTGAGCTTATAACCTACTAGTGAACCGTTTTTTAGGGCATAGTCCTAAGCCTGTCTCCCACTCTTCTCTCCAAGCTAGCAAGGGGAAACGTTTTCGGCAAGGCACGATTGACCCACCTTTACCCTTTAAGTGTTTTTGTCTTTGTTTATTATTGTATATTATTGAAAAAATGTCTTTTTCAATATTCCAATAATTACTTCGCTAATCTATGAATCTTCTTCCGAATAATTAACTTCTAACATTCGAACGATTTCAATGCGTTTCAATTCACGATCGCTCGGTGCTTCGTATCGGAACAATTCCGCTTCGTAAAAGATCGTCACACTCACCGTATCGCTGGGACACTTGAAGTACAAAAACATTTTTCCGATGAGAACGCACCAACATTTCTTCGCGTGACCGTTTTTGACTTTGGTCAACCATCCCTGTATCGTGGGTTTGTTGTCCTCACGGCTGAGCAAAAGTTTCGTCGCGTTTCGTCGTTGAACGTTTTGCAAAACTCTTATCCAATCCTCCATCGTCGCTATGCAATCGGCGGTGAGATAATAAGTTTTTTTTCCCGTTGAAATTTCGAACGTTGCCGCACCTTCGGCACGATTTATCCTGCACACTTCGTCCAATAATATTTGTCCTTGAGGTTTTCGATTGACATCGTTCTGACTTTTCCAATAAGTCAAAACACCGTTTTTAAGAACGAACCAACGTTTTCGCCACGTTTTCAATTTTCCACCGAGTTTCGCCAAATGACCGGTTTTTTCCAACGATTCCAATCTCTTCGGACTCTCACCGGAGGTTCTCATCAACAAACTCGGCATGCTCGATTCGAGCGACGTCGAACTCAACGCGTCCGGAGGTATAGCGTAATCTTCCGACAATCCCGATTCCAATGACGTGTCTGAAAAACAAAAAAAAAAAAATACGTTTTAATCGCGTTTAAAGGTGATAAACGCGAATGTCCGTCAGACTCACCACGTTTGACACTTTTGCTCGGTGAACCGCTCGAACTTCTTTTGGCCGGGCTGAGACTGCTCGTTGTTTTAACGCTTTTCGACGGACTGCTACCGCTGCCGAGAGACGAATCTGTATTGTCGGACGAGCTGTTGGTTATTCGCGTGTTCGTTTCCGTTTGATTCGGATGTTCCTCGCCGTCCGAACTGTCGTCCGAACTATCACCGAACGGCATCGAACGGATTTGACTCGCTCGACCTGTGATGAATTTAAAAAAAAAATTCGTCACGCGAACGTCGTTGCGACGTAATCGACGGTACAGGTAAAACCTCGTTTATCCGAGGTAATGCGGGGAAAAGGTACATCGGATAAACGAAAACTCGGATAACACGGAAGAAATAAAAAAATTCGCGAATATTAATTGATTTTTATGTATTTAAAATGATAAAATAAAATTTAATCAATCAATAAAAATCTAACGAACTTAGATTAATCTTTGGCGTACAAAGTATTTTGGCGAAACAAAGTAGCAATCGCAAAATATTACGCGTGTACAGCATAAGCATAGCGGCTTCATACGTTTTATCCGAGTTTTTTCGTATTATCCGAGCACACACGTCAATTAATGCGGAGTGCTCGGATCGGTCCGTTGTCTCGGATAACGCGGAGGCTCGGTTGATCGAGGGCCGGATAAACGAGGTTTTACTGTATTTGTTGTCGAATGGTTTAAATTATTGGTAAGGGTGGAAGAATTTTATTTATTTTTTTTTTTTTTTTGCATTCGTACCTTTGACGGTGGCGTAAACCGGTACGGAAATATCGCAGTAGCCTTGTGAATTGTGGGCCGTGAGATTGTGACCCGTCGCGTGGGAATGTTTTGACGAGGTTGTTGTATTCGTGGTGCACGTCGATGGGGCGGATTCTTCGTTCGTCGGTGGTCCTATGCCGAGACCTCCGTCTGCAACCTGAAAAAATTTTTTTTTTTAATTCTCGAAAAAATTACGATACAATCGAATAAATTAAAATAAAACCGGATTGTTCAAATATTCGATGCAACGTTTTTAATCTTTCTCGATTATTTTTTATCTCGTTTATCGATAAATTAATAATAATAATAAATATTCTTATTATATGTAATAATATATTAATTATTATTAAACAAAAATTTTATATTATTAAATTATAGATAAATTAATAATGAAATATATTAATATAATAATATAAATAATAATAAATAAATAATCAAAAGGTTTTTATTTTAAAAAATGGTAGAAAATGTTTTTGTTTGTTAAATTTGAAATATTTTACACAGATTCATCCTCCGACTGTTTTTTTTTTTTCTGTAAAATTTGATTTGATTAAATTGCGTTTACCTGATAAATTTTGGCTTCCCAACTGGGAAATCTGTGCAACGGCGGCGTAGGCGGTCTCGGTGCTTCTTGCCCGCTGGCTTGAGCCCAATTGATGCCTTCTCTGCTGGGCGTGTAGATCTCGGCGTAATCGTGAATCGCCTCGGAGCCGCCGCTGTCCCGGCTGCCCTCCGAAACTCCGGGTATGCTCGGCAGCATCACGAGATTTTCGACAGCCGCGGCCAATTCTTCGGACAGTAAGCTACAACGGAAATCGCGAAAAGCGTTAAAAACCAATCGATTAAAAATCTCCCACAAATCGAGTTATCGTTGATATAATTCGGTACGTAAAAAAATAATAAATTAAAATACGTCAGCTGAAACGAGGGATGAAAAAACAGTTTGAGAATACGAGTGAAATGAACGTGCGATAGATCCCCGCAGGAAGTCCCAGGACGGTACAGGGTACCGCGTATTTGTCTAATCGGGCGCCGCTATCACGTCGTGAGGCCTCCCAAGGAGAATTAATCACCATCCGTAACAGCACCAGCCCCATCACGTTACTCCAATCTTCGTTCACCTCGAACAATCGCGCAGATTTAAGAATTTAAAAAAAAAAAAAAAAAAAACATCAAAATTGTTTGCTGCATCCCAGAAAAATCGCACAATAAAATAGTAAAACTTTGATATTTGATTCAGCGATACCAGTACAAATGGAAAAAAAAAAAAAAAAAAAAAAAAAACCAGACACAATGTGACATCACGAATCAAGCAGTTTTTGTAATCCATGTAGACTTTTTTGTTGTTGTATTTTGTAGTTTTTTTTTTTTTTTGCTACTCCACCTCGAATCCATATTCGTGGCGATGATTCCCTGTTGAATGGTACCGCAAGCGGACAAGTGCCTTCTGTGTCTGGTAGCGAGTTGTGGCTCGGCCGTTGTGCTCTGCACGTTTTCCGGCAACGTTTGCGGTGTGATTTCCAAACTTTCGGAACGTCGTCGCAACGATTGATCGACTTCCAGAGACAGCGAGGCTCTCGTCGGTGCCTGATAGAAAAATTCATCATATTCCAAGTTATTCGTTGGGATAATTTGGTCAAACGGTATTTTTTTGATTATTTTCTAATGACAATGTTGCAATTTTTATTTGCATTTAAATTTCTTTCCGGACAAGTGTCAACAGAAAAAAAAAAATAAAAATCTGTTCCACTCACCGGTGGTCTTAGTCCGATGTTGGTTATGTGATTTCGCAACAGTTCCAATTGCTGATTGCACTTGTTGTTTTGTTCGCGCAGATGTTGATTCTGTTGTTCGAGCTCGCGCAATTTGTTGGTAACCCACTCTTTGATCCTGGCGGCTTTGGCTTCGACCTGGCGAGCGTCTTGCAGCCGCAACTGTCTCTGTGACGATCGATAACCGGTGAGTTCGAAAAATAAAGTTTTACGTGATAACGCGCTTCGGTTATAGATCGACGGGAGATAGAAGGATAACGAGACAATTGTTTATACGATAATTCGTATGAGTTCGAGATTCGAGGTGGAAAGGTAACGATCGATGAATTAATTTTGTCCCACCTGTTCCTCGACCTGTGTCTCTAGCTTCGTGATGCAGGCGCAATGACCATCCTCGTTCTTATCGTTTCGCGGTGCCGAGGTTGATGGCAGAGACGCGATTGGAGGGGTACCGACTCCGGATGTGCTCAGGTTGTATTCACCCTTCACTAGCCGCTCCTCCATCATCCGTACCTTTGAAAATTAAAAAAAAAAAAAAAAAAAAAAAATACAATTTAAATAATTTTTTGGTTTACAAAATTATTTGATTTGGCTATTTGATAAATTGGCTGAATGTAACGATTTCTATATTCATTTATTTTTTTCCAATAAACAATTATTCATAGAAATATCGAAAATTATGTTTCATTCGTGTGTAGCGATAACAATAAATTTTTCGATTATTTGGCTCAGACGACCGATGAATCGTCACAAATCAATCATATTTATTATTCGTTCGCAGTTCATTCTAGCGACAGACATTTTTCAAAATCTCTTGAAACGCCACTCGTTGACATTCATGCCCTTTCCCGGACAAAATTGAAAGCCCTTCTTTATTATTTTTCTTTTAAATATCATAGCTCGAGGGGGGTTGTGTCCATGAGAAACCGGCCGGTGCTCGATAGCTCGATCGTGCCTACCACACCGTGCTCCACAATAACGTGGGAAAAATAAGTACTCGAGAGCCCGTGGATATGTAAAATTAACATTGAACCGAAGAAGGGTCCCCTCGTCGCGTGCTCGACGGCTAAACTCGCCGCACGGTACAACCACCCCCTTCGCTCTCGAACCGACAAACATGTACAGACATATATATGTATATGCACACGGTTTATCGCAGCAGCTGTCAAAAATCGATATCGCTTACTGCAACGATGTACGTTTGCAACAGAAAGTTGCTCCGTCGCTGTTCTTCCATTGCCCCCCCCCCCCTCTCTCTCCACGGATGGTACAGGGTTCAGAGTAGCAAAAGAACGTTTGTATCCTATAGGATGTAGGGTTCGCACTCTCTTTCTCTCTTACTCTGTCTCTCACTCTCACGCCGGCTCGCATCGAGAAAATCAATACGATACAGACAAATCCGTGGGGTCCCCCTCCCCCTCGCACCGGTTGAGCTATTCCCGTCTACGATTATAGAATACCCGAGATGGAGACAACGAGAGATAACGGGGGAGTTTGTAATACTAAAGCACCGACTGTGCCAGTCGTCATGTGCGGTATATACATATATACATATGCATATATGCATGTGTGGTGTATCGGTGGCGAAGCGCGGGGTGATGTGGGTGGCACCGTCGGTACACGGCGTGGCCATGGTGGTAATTTGATTTCTTAAAAATCTTTTTTTTTCATTATTCTTGATATATTTTTCCTTCAAAATATCGAGAAAAATATTCGTTGTTTCATTTTATCAATCAAGTCATTTTTTGTAATGAAATTCTCAAACTCTCATGTCACTGATTGCGATGATATAATTAAATTACACCTGCTCGATGAGTTGTTGATATTATTATTATTATTCGTATTATCAATTCAGAGTCGCTAGTCGTGTGCTAGCCTTACCGTGATACGAGTTGGCCATGATAATTGTTTCTATAGTTAATCCTCGAGTCTTCGTTTCTTCTAAAAATTCAAAATTCACCGACTTTCAACGAAACGAGCCATCGAGATGAATCACACTGATTGTCGTCACGTTGTTCGTTTTACTCGACGCCGGTGAAGAAGGGAAATACGGTTGATAAGAACGTTGATGAAGTTAGACGAAAGGGATGAAATTTACTGTTTGAAGCGGAATAGACGAAACGAGAATGTAAAATACGAGACTGTGACATTGCAAGCGCGCGCGCTTACGTACGTTCGTCCGCTCGACGCTCGGGATCGAACTAAACTGTGGGGGGTTTTCCTGGAGTCGGTGAGTCACGTTGGCTCGCCGCCAACGCGTTGCCGGCGAGGGGATGGTCGTGGTGGTGATGGTGGTGGTGGCGGTAGTGGTGGTCATGGTTATTCCACGCTCGTGTATCACTGTATATATCGCATCCGCGAAGGTCCCCCCCCCCCCGTCTACCCCATAAAACATGGCTCATCGTTTCATCATCGTTCCATCACGGACCATTCAATGATTTCAACCCTTGAACCATTTTTTCGTTCGAACAAAATTTACTTCCATTTTACTTGAAGGTTGCAACAAAATTATCCGGAGAATTATCGTAATTTATATACTTTTATACGTTTTTCCGTTAAATTAGACTGCAGCTTGTTTTCAAAGGAAAATCATTATTGGCGGAACGAAATATTGAAATTCATTCGAATGGTTATTGTAGAATAAAAACAGAGAATGGATATTTATTTTGATAATGGATCATAGTATTTTGATGTCGGAGGTTCGAAATGTCTAAAAGGGGTCGATCGAAACAAAATGCCCATCAATTAAAAAATTGCAATAAGACCAAAAATAATTGAGAAAATCTGTATCTTCAAAATTATATATACAAAACATTTTCAATTTATTATATAAAAAGATTATAAATTTTAGTATCCTTTCATGAAAAATGTAGATATTTTTGTATTTGAACAATAGGCAATTCTCTTCAGTCATTTTTATATTAACATCATCTGACTGCTGTATTCCCATACCATATTCATCCAGTATTCCGATTTTCTACTGCCATTATTTTAAATTACCGTACTCAGCATTAACCCTCGTCAGCCATTTATGCCCCCGGATGTTGAAAACCTTTTTTTTCACCCCTCAAAACGAAGAAACACGTATATATCTATAGATGTCTCTTCCGAGAGTCTGAAAATTGTCGGTGAAAGGGTTAACGATCTCGCTATCACCGCACAGTTAGCGGGGCCTCTGCAGGACAAGAGGCAAGATACAAGAGTCGAGGTAAGGATCCATCGGTGAATCACATTGGCAAAGTGCCAGGAGGTCATGCCTCCGCGTCTGTGAAAAATCCGATTCCGACGTTTTCTCTCGTCTCACGGAGTCGAGGCGCAACATGCGGGTTTCGTCCCGTCCGGGCTCGAAGGCTCTCAACAGTCGTCTTCGTCGCCGTCGTCGGTAATGGTGGTGGTGGCCCTGGCCTTAGAGAGGACATCCTCGACGTGCGTGAAACGACGGTTTCCGAGGGCCGGACGATGCACGTACATCACCGGGGAAACCGGGATGAGGATTAGTCACGAGTTGGCGACGAGCCAATTTCGCGGTTCTCGGAGCATTTTGCGCTTGCTTCGAAATTGTCGCTATCGCGCGCTCTAGCGCGTAACAACCGTACGTTTTACGACATCAACGGGAGGCGAGAGAAATCCACGAGGGCGGAGAACGCTTTGTGCGACAATGCGCGGCGATGCGGCACATGCGGGATGAACCACGAGATGAAAAAAACAAAAAATTGACACAATGAAAAATCAGAGGAAAAGGTGAGAATTACGGTGTTGGTGCGGTGAAGCAAAGTTTGAGCTAATACGCGAGTGGCTGTGAAACCCGGATAAAGGAGGAAGGAGATGAAAACGGTGACTGCCTTAGAAACGCCTTAGGTTGGACCATGGGTTAGAAATAAAAAACGCAGGAGCCACGAGCTTAAACCGCGGGCGAGGGTGGTTCCACAAAGTGGTAACAAAGAGACGCCCGGGAACGAAGACGACGACGGAAATAAGGGATGAGATTGAAAAGAACCACAATAATAGTGGAGTTTAAAAAATTTTATCTCACCAATTTATTCATTCATTTTTATCATTCAAAGTTTCGATTTAATTATAAAGAAGGAATAAAAAATAATCGATTATTGTTATATTCGTTGATCAAATTTATATTATCTTGTATTATAATTGCGTCACATTTTACGAATTGAATTCTTTCCGTATTCGTTTTGTTCGAGGTTGATAACGTTTTTATTGTCTTTGTTCGATTTACCTTTCATCGGTGTCACCTCGCGGTATCCATCATTCTTCCATTTCACGTTGATAACATCACCGACGCCGATATCTCCGCGATGATAATAACTTCACGAGAGACAATCGTCGTAATTACAACTCGGCCCGCGCGCGTCACTGCTCCTCCAATGTTTCTCGAATAATTTTTTATCTCGTTTTTTCTTTATTTCGTTACATTTTGCGAATTTTTCAGAATTGAATGTTTTCGCGATTTTGGAGGTTATGAGGGGGGGGTGCCGAAATAGGGACAGCGAGGGTGTCGCTTTTCTGCCATCTTGGGGGGTATTATATCGCTGTGAAAAATCAATGGGCCGCGCGTCGCGCTCGAGAGATGCGATGATGTAACATGCGCGGACCCACGCGCTAACAACGTGCTGCGAGGACGTTTTCGTTGGCTCGGCGAGTGCCCCGCTGTTGCACCCTCGCCGTGCATGCAACCCCGTTACGGTCCTGGACGCTTTCGCGGAAGTCCTGCGACGCGGGACAAGGGTTGAAATCGATTGCAGGACGAGCATAGCCCGAGCATTCGCCGTTATAACAGTTTCTTGCATAACCGACTGACGAGAAAACCCACACGCACGCCCACACACACACACAAACTCGGATTCTCCGATGGTTCTGCAATCTTCCAAAGTACCGTTAGCCGTTCGAAGCTTATCGGGGGATGATACTCGAACGATGACACTCTCGGTCGGTAATATTTGTAGGGCGCGATTTACCCTACGATAACCCGAGTGGAATTATTTATTTGCCCGAAAGGTTGAATGGTTTTTCGAGTTTTTTTTTCGGAAATCTTGTTTATGACTGGATTGAGATTACCGGAAATGGGTGTGAATCATTATTTAATTTTTCAATGCGCCTCTGTTGCTATCGGTTTTGAGGGTAACAAGATGGCAGTCGAAATATGATGGATACGAAAGAGACACGAGGATATCGTTTGGATTATTTTTTTCTAAATACTTTCGAATAATTGTATTCTTCCACACCGCGATACGATTTTTATACTACATTTTCGAGAACAACGTGTCTCGTGCATTTTGATAACAGGAAACATCTCAATCTGTAGCTACATTTTTAACAAACCCAAAAAAAATTAACTCATAGGCGGAAGATAGAAAAATCTATTGTTTGATCCGATATAATCATGACAAGTACAAATTTCGACTAAAATAAAAAAAAAAAAGATACTCACTTTATCCTCGGCTTCATCCGCTCTGCCTTCGGCGTCGAGTACCCGCTGCTCGAGCTCCGATAGCTGGAAGCAAAAAAAAGAAAAAAACAAAATGATTAACGCGTTAATTACCATTAAAAACAGAATTCGCAGCGACAAACTCAATGATCCATGGACCGAGATCAACGGGATCTATACATAGACTTGCGAACGAAGGCGTGCCTCCGGAGTCACATGACAAATACGGGCAAAGTGTGTACATAACTCGTGAAACAACGAGAGAGGCGAGCAGCACGCGCCGGCGGTCCGGTGTCCGTTTATACAGGGTGATTAATTAAAACAGAGGTTAATCTATGGGTCGAGAAGCCGAGCTCGGGCTACGAGTGCAATTCGTGTTGCCACGGGCTGGGTCTGGGTTAACCGTGACGTATAATTAGTCGAGAGTCCAAGGGGGACGGGGCAGGGGGGGGGGCAGAGACAGTCGAGTAATCACACTGCTGTCGAGGTCGGAACCTCTCGCGCCTTTTGACACGACGGCACGTCTAATTTATAATACAATTGCGAAAAAACAGTTTGTCCCGCATGTTGGATTCTTGGGAAGGTGAATTATCGAAGGTTCGACAAGTAAAATACGCGGCGTCATCTTCGACAATCGCCGGGTGCTTTGCCCGCAAGGTGCGGACAATTAGTAACATCTGGTGTTCGACACTCCAATGGGGAAGCAATGGGAAAATTCGAAAAACCGTTATACCGGAGATCGTGGTCTCACTCCGGTGCATAAACGGTGGGGGTTATTTTCTTGGAGACGGATGGCCCGAAAGAATGGATCGACGAGATCCGGGAGAGCCCGTTTATTTGATTATTCTGCAAAGATTTCATGAGAAAAAGAAATGTTCGGTTCGGCACGGAAATACCTATCCTATTAGGGGTACGTCCGATTAGGGTGCTAGTAAGATATTTCCAGAGCCCATCATGAGTCTGTAATGCCTGAATGTTTGAAAAAAAAATCTTGGGACTTGGTGAGGTTGCCGGTTTGATAAACTTGCTGTCGGAAATTAGGCTATAAAATTCAATGAGGCGAGTCGGGCAATGCATCGTGTTTGAGGTCGACTACACAGACGTAAATACCACGATTTATCTGTGCATAATCAGTTGTATCTATGACAAAAACAATTAAGTTCGGTGTATGAAAATTAAAAAAAAATTTATAATATCGAAAAATTAATTTGCGATTATTGCGAATTATTGTATATTATTATGCTCTACGCCGTTTTCTCCTATCCGTTGACTGCTTCGGGTGTTTTTCTTTCTGTCTCATTCGGTCATTTTTATTTCCTGAGAATTTCCAAACCGCATTAAAATCCGTAAAAAGGTTTCCAGTCGGACAGTAGTTCTTGTTCATCGTCGACGTCGGGGGAGGAGCGAGGTGTACCGAAAGGTGGAAGCTTGAAAGCTCAGGGAGACCAGCTCGGATGGCTGACTGGTTCTCGAGGGCCGCTCGCGCCACATTAGCCGCCAAGGGGACGCAGGGATCTCTCAAACTGTCATCATGGCTCGTGCAACATTTTATTTTTCATCTTCCACTCGCTCTTACGCTCTTACTTTCGATCATTTTTTTTATTTTTTTTTCTATTCTTTTTTATTCTCTCGGAATTCCCGAGACACGGTGTGTGGCGACACGCGGAGTAAGGGGCGTACTGAGGATGAAAAAAGGGAGACGGGAGAGCGACGTGAAAAGGGGGATAGAACGGAGAGCAAAGAGGGAGTCGCCATCACGTGCAGAATTCTGCGAGTTCTCGGTGGTCCTACGGTTCTCGGTTTTTTTTTCGTCGTCTTTTTCCGTCCCCCTCCTCCCATCTCACATTTTTTCCTTTTTATCCCGCAGCTTCGCGTCTCGGATTCGTTCGACACTTGTCTCCGTTAGCTCGCGCCCATGACATTGTAAGCCTCGCTGTCGTCTCTTGGCTCATCTCCGACGCGACATTTTCCGATGCAATTTCTTTTTTTTTTTTTTTTTGGGAACCACTCGCCGGTACGGCTCGTCAACAATTTGACCAGACTGCGGAGTGTATCTACGTATTTTACGATTGTGCGAGGTATTTTGGTAAGGTAAGAAGGACCATTATTTTTTCTAGATGGTTTCGCAATTAGAAAGAGAACATTCACGAACCATGTCTGCCTACATCGTCGTTGGTCCATAAAATTTGCTAAAATATTCATTTTCAAACCTGAAAAGTCCAACGTAATAAATAAATAAAAATTATGTCGTCGTCAGTGAAAATCTAACTTTCAAATAAATAAATGAATAAATAAAAAATTCTCCAAAATCCAAGTTCCATCCTCCAATCTTCTGCGACATTCTTTAACGACGTGCCCCAACGTTGCTTAAACCCACGTCCGTTCCCCTCAAAGAAAACGAAAAGACCTTGCCTCGAGGGGCGAGATAAAACATATTTTCACTGTTTTTCTCTTCTTCCGCTTTGCCCCCGTAGTTGGTTCCATCTTCCTCTCACCGGCGCGCGTTTTCACTCGTCGCCTTGGGAAAGAATCCGCTCGCGGTGTTCCCGCACGAAGCGATAACGAGGAAAGTCTTCTTCCCTGCGGCGAGTGGTTATCCCCGCCGCCAGGGTCGAAAGGGCTTCACCTGCGTGCACACACAACGCTCGTGTATACACGTACGAACTAATCCACCGTGTGTGCCTGCTTCTCTGCCTGTATAGAAGTATATATGTGTATACGTGTTGTGTCTATGTGATATCTATGGGATATGTGTGTGTGTGTGTGTGTAGGTACAGCAAAGTGTCGCAGGCGCCGCACGGAGGGTTGTATTTGCTCGCGGACTTCGTTAGTGTTATCGCACGTTCGCGTGACGCGGCGCTACTAGAGAAAAAAAACGAAAAGAAAGAAGAGATGACTCGACAAGAGTAAGAGGCTGATGGTTGTGTGGCGCCTGGCGGATGCTGTTAGGCCGGGAAGGCGCGCGTGTTCAAGACACGTGACATCAAGCCGACGCTTTGCGTATATATGAGTATATACGTATATATATCGGGACTCTTGTTCCACCATTTCTTCGCTTCTTCCTACGTCTTCTTGTGCTTCGTCGCTTCACCGCCGGTGGATTCTCTCCGAGCAGCAGGCGTTCGTAACGGCCGCTCACTTTGCATTATCTCACCTACACTCGGAGTCTTATAGAATAGCACTACCAGGGCAATTTCAGTGATGCACATAGACCCACACTGCTGCGTCTTCATCTATGTGACACTATACTCGGTTGTATCTATTAATGAACGTGTATAGGGAAATGCGGGGCTAAATGGGATAGCGAAGCGCACGGGGATTCGAGATTCGCTGGTCAAATGCGCGAAAGTGCTGTTCGTTATTGAAAATATAATTTTTCAACGATTTCGCAGAGTATAGAAAAAGAAGAGTTTTTTTCATACACTAAAGGACTATTCTCATCAATTTTGGGTTCCTCGTGGAGGAGAATTAGTTCTAGGGAAATGAGTTCAATCACTTAGATGAGCCCTAACTTTCGACGACATCAGCGTCCTAGATTACCCGTCTGCGGCGACAGATGGAACAAATTAATTTGTCTACCGTATGTAATAAATTCTCTGAATGACGGAAATTCTTCACTCATTTTTCCGTCAGAAAAAAAAATCGCACCGGAATTAGGACGAACGACTTGCCAGCTTATAAAGTACATTTCTTGTTTACAACCACATCTTTTTCGAGATAGGGAGGAGGCGAGGGGTGTTTCATCTTGTCCCATTTTTTAATTGCATCCGATCGTCTCGTTTTGCCCCCCCCCCCCCCCCCCCCCTCCTCGCGGATTGTCGTATATGGAACGTGTACGTAATGGAGATGCTCGGCGGTTCGGGGAAGAGAGTCGCAGCACCTAGTGTGTGTGTATGCGTGTGTCTGAGCGGTGCTCTTCTCCGACATTCTATATTAGCATCTCGCGCCCTTCTGGGTTACGCCGGGTAGCTCGTACATTAATTACGAGAGACGGGAATAGCCCGCGTGGGAGCGGACGCTCCAAGAGTCCTGAAGCCATCCTGGAGCGTGAGGGCCTACGCTATGTACATACGTATATGCATCCACGCATATATATTATATATATGTGTGTATGTGTATATACATCAGGCGACGAATATCCCGGCGCGACTACCGGTGAGACTAGTTTCTGAGAGGTGCGGTACGAAAAGGGTGAAATGGAGCATCGGCGCGTGTGAGAGAATGTTCCCCAGCGAGGGAATAAGTTTTGCGAAACTTCACCGGATCGTCTTTTCGGGCGAGGGAAACTGCGATGAAGGAGAAGGGAAAAGAGCGGAGGAGGCGTGGACGTAAGCTCGACTGAACCCTTCGATGTTTCACCCACTAGTCTCGTTCGTTTTCCATTTTTTGTTTATTTTTTTTCTATTCCCGCATCTATTCTAATATGTCGGACCATTATAAACGAGTCAACGATGATGATGAAATGGAATCTCAAGTCAATTTTTTGTCAAAAATTTTCGTGTAATAATACCAAAGTCTTAAGTAATTATTGAATCAATCTATGTTACATGAATTAACGATAAATATAAATATTGAATTAGTTATTAAATTAATGAAATATTAACATCGATATTTATCATTGTATTTTTTTTAAATATCCGTTGATTTAATCTTAGTTTGTAACAGGTACGAGGCTTTTTACAAATTAACGGCTTATTTGAGACAAGACCGAAACAAATCAGTTCTGCCTGATGGTAAAATTGTTTCTCTACGATAAGGAAACATCGTTATTGCTTTTTTTTCAGTCATCTATAAAATTGGAAATTATCGTAGCGATTGAAGAGTTGAAATTCGACAGATCGTTGACGGAACTCAAATATTATTTCGTACAAATAAACGATGGGCTACCGAAACAGTTTGTTTTGCGAGTTTATTGCACTTCGCTCGAACCGTTGGTCGTTATCGGCGCTCGTAATTGTTGCTGAGCTATAACGCGAAGCGGCCGTTGCGTATAACGTAAGAGTCGAGGGTAGAATCGGACGGGACAAGCCAAAGAGAGAGAGAGAGAGAGAGAGAGAGAGAGAGAGAGAGAGAGAGAGAGAGAGAGAGAGAGAGAGAGAGAGAGAGAGAGAGAGAGAGAGAGAGAGAGAGAGAGAGAGAGAGAGAGAGAGAGAGAGAGAGAGAGAGAGAGAGAGAGAGAGAGAGAGAGAGAGAGAGAGAGAAAGTGGCTGATGGCGAGAAACAAGGTACAACCCAATGTCTTTCGTGTTCATTTCAGTAGTATAGCTCAACGACCGTCCCGCCTCGAAATCCTTCAATCTCCGGAGACTTGTACATTAATTATAACGGATAGGAGAGAAACGCGCGGAGAAGCGGACGAAGCGGAGTACCAAAAGAGCCGGAGAAGCTCTCCGGGCTTGTCCTCTCGGCGATAGAAGCTTTCGGTCGAACCAGAGGCGAAGGAGGAGCTGCCCCCGGGGGACCCGGAAAAGCCCCGACGCCGGACCGAGAACGACGAAGGACGGGCGGGTCGGGCCGAAACCCCTGGTGGACGATGCCGGCACTCAGGACGACCGTGAAACACGCGTGAAATCTCTCTCGCGGTCCTCGGATTCAACGCTCGTCCCTAAATTGCACTGAATCTACCGGTGTTTCGTATCCTGTTTCAATCTTGCCGGGCGATAAATTGATTAGCGAGATATTCAATCGTGTAAAATCGAATTGATGTGAATTAAAGATCGGTAAATGTGAATGACGAAATAATAAAGCGATGCAATTATACATTCGTATTGTATTCGATATTTTGGAATAATTTAATTTTAAATTGATGGATGAAAATCGTGTATATATTTTTAAAATTGTATTATATATTATACTGGAATTATACGTGAATAATATTATTGATATAGTGAATTTGTATGAAAATCGTTGGTTGAATGCAACACTCATTAGCTGTACGATTTTATGTCATTTTTATCGCGCAAACCGGATTTTCGAGGTATGTGAGTCGGTATTATATTTTTTTAGATTCGTGTATGAGTTTCAATTATTTTTTCGTCAAGTCATATTCGTTTTTTCGTTGTTCTTTTTTTTCACTGTATCAGTGACTGAGACATCTACTAGAGTTCATTTTTCCTGCTTATCGCTCGCTGATCCTGATTCAGCCATTGCGAGTCACGAACGTCTGAAGACATTTTCATTTGTGGATAAAAGAGATCCGGAAAGAGCCTCGCGATTGCCGAGAAGGGAATGAAAAACAAAAGAAAAATGAACAAGAAAACGTTCGAAATAAAATGTTCTCACGCTCCAACGAATAGTCCGGATCGTCTGGTACGAGAGTATTTCCGCTGACTCGTTTACTTTACTTTTCCTTTTTTTTCCTTTTCCTTTTGTTTTGAGCCTCCGGCTTTGTCGATGCTGTTCCCCCACTCGTGCATTCCCGTTCGGGGCTTATTCGAGGAGTACGAAACCGACGCGACAACGACGTGCAACGTCGTCCAAGTGTGCCCTCGCGCTGTCCGGGCGACTTTCGTGCGCTCGACACTTTTCTGTAATGCGGTTGTCATCGCGGACAATTGCGTCGGACGGGATTGTTATTATTGTAATCAACATAATCGAGATAACGCTGAGAGGATCGAAGACGTTTTTTACCCGAGCTTTCAAGCTTCAACAGACTGAATCGGACACAGGCTGGTTATCGACAATTGTTTCCAGTTTTATTTTATTTTTTTCAAATGAATCACACCCGGAAAATCGATCCGTCCGTCTTTCAAGGCTGAGAGAAAAATTGAAAAAAGGTCAAACAAACTCTGAATATTTGTATTCAATAAAGTAGTCTTGAAAATGATTTTTTAGTAGTCGAGGAAACGATGCAACTTTTTTTTTCTTTATTTATTCCAATCAGAGCGTTTTTACTGCTTCAAAGTCAGACCCAGCGTGCCGCGTGTTTATCAAGAGGGTTGACGAGCCACCGGTGCGCTTACTTTCGGGTACCGTGAGTCAATATTGGAGAAGAGACGAGAGAACGCTGGCTTCGAAAACGAAACCACGCGCGCGCTGCCTTAACGATTTCAACGGAGTTCGAACGTCGCGTTACTCACGGAGAAGGTTGGTTAGCTACCGGAGTGTTTGACGAGTGTCTGGCGAACCGTTAAACACGCGTCTACGTATCAACTTATGTACACTGACGTTAATAAAAATACACATGCATACACGTATACATTTTCTTATATATATATAAGAAAGTTTGAAAGAATTGAGGGAGCGACACATTTATATATATGTATAAATATATGTATATTCATGGATGAAATAAAGAAAAATAAATAATTACATAGTAATTATTTATTATATTTATTTTTATTCATCTCATCAATATATATATTGCTCCCTCATTTTTGTTTCGAGATTTTTTCTATAAGGCAGCCAAAATTAATGAACGGACTTTCTCACGGAGGTTTCCAGAAGAAGCATAGGAAACCAGCGTGCAAATATTTTATACTTAGCAGTTCCTACGTTTAATCCTCCGCAGGAGGTAAACGTCGAGGATCATCTCTTCCGGGCTGCAACGAATCCGCAACGGAAGAAAAGTGAAGCACAAGAGAGAAAGAGTTTTTACTCGCGTTCTACATTTTCAACGAGCCATTTCCCTTTTATTACGCACGGGGGTTGGTAGAGAAGAAAACAAACGCCAAAGAATAACGCAGAGCCGAAGAAAAAGGGTAGAAACGTACGGGTAGATACGGTAGAGCTTCGTCCCGGTCGTATAATACACGGAACGGGGTAAATAACTCGGGTGTAATAACACCAGGTGTATTTTAATTTCGTCTGGAGACGGGGGGGGGGGAGAGTCCGCGAGAGGATATTCGAGCTATGCATTTAATTAATGGAGGGCGCACGAAGTCGCCTAAGAATAATACAATTCAGACTCATCGTTTTATTTTTTTTTCTCGTCCATATCCACTCCCAAAGCTCTCTCTCCGGAGTCCGATAAAATGTGCTCCCGAACCGTCAGCTCCAGGTGCAGCTTTTTATCCTTGCCATCCTCCAAAAAACCCATAGTCCCTAAAAAGCTGTGGTGTGACGCAGCATGTGCCGCGGCGCACTTGGGTACCTAAGCTCGCGGAGTTGTGCAGCGCGTTGAATACACAGAAATTACACGAAATTTTAAGCACAGACGTACGACTGGGTTTCGAGCTTAAACCAAAAGCTCGGTACTTCAGCGGGCGGCAACCCTTTTGCCGCATTGGGCTTCTCCCACTTCTCTGGCTCGCATACACCCAGCCCAGGCTGTTAACTTGAGTCAGGTGGATTGTAGCGAGGGCTCGTAACTGGGCAACGTCGACTGGGTTCGTTGGCGACTGTTACCAAGCGATGCCGGAGGATGGTCAGCCCGTGGTGGTAACGGGAGAGGGAAAGGGCGAGAGATGGTCGCAAGCCACGAGAGCCAAAGTTATGAAACAGTGGGCTCGTCGGTGTTGGGTTTTCGTTGGTTGGTTCGGCGAATCGTTGAAAATCAACCAACACTCGGAGATATCAGCCCCCTTCCCACGGTCTTATACTTATTATACACGTGAATTGTCGGACTGAAGGAGAGGAAGGCGAGGGGGTGGTCGAAGCTGGTCGGGCCGAACGTTTGGCAACGCTAACGCCCTCTGTAAATGTATTCGGATGGACGCTGCAGAAGGTAGCGCGGTCGCGTTAAGGGTCGGTGCAAACCGGTGCCAGAAAGGCTAGCCCACGTGATACACACATATATATTTAATACGATCCGTTCTGGTATCTATGATACAAGTGGATAAAGTCCACACATTCAAACGAGTCCATGGACGGTCACCACACGGCCACTTTTTCGTGCAGAAGCTCTTGCAGCAAGCTTGCAACCCTTGTTACTGGCCGGTCGGCTTACGACTCGCGCTTTCGGCTACGAGCGTTAATATTGCGGCTGAATATTACCCTCACAAGTGGCTACGCGCTGCCATTTCTGAACTCGTACCTCGCACGATTACAGCGACGAAATTAGTTTTCATTTTTAATTATCTTCATCACGTATACGAGAAAACGGGACTTCTTTTTATTCTTTTTTTAAATTTTTTCTTTCACTTTCTTTCAATCGTCGTCTTCTCGACTTTTTCTCGTCTCGATGTAAAATAAGTGCTTTCTTCCGTTTTCACAAATGCTCATGGATTCAATTGCATCGTTTTCAAATTAATTCACACAATTTCATTATACATAAAACGAATGAGAAAAAAACAACATTTTGTTGTTTTGTTGACGGTATCAAGTTGTATTAGGATATCCAATGACGTTTTATTCGTAATAGAATGTTGTGTGAGGTTTACCACGTGTCCTTAATAAATTTAATATACGACGTTATGGGTAAACGTTAGAGGTACATCAGGGTTGTATCCACTTTCGCGAACGAGCATATCCAGCCAATGGTCATGAAATTGCTGAGAGAACGGTGAGGAAAAAATTGAGGAGATAGCCAGAGGGGGTTGAGGAGGACGGTAGCCGCCGCGCGCTTCTGGCGAGAAATCGCTTAGGAGAACGGGGGGTGAAGGCAGGAGAGGCGGATGGGGAGGCGATGGCTATATGGCGACGAGATAAAGGAAGAAGCTAGTGCCTTGTAAAGCTCGTAACCCAGATGCGTCCCGTGTGTTTTATTGTCCTTTTACGGGCGACGGCTGGCGGTTGGGGTGGCAGGAGCCGGGAGGAGGGGGGAGGGGTTGAAGGAGGACGAAGATGAAGAGAGGAGAGAAGAGACCGAAGGACGGTGTGGTGGAAGGAGAAGCTGTCTCCGGTGGCTCGAGGCTCGAGAGGGCCTCCTATTCTACCTTCCTTTCCCCTTAATCTATCCTCCACTTCTCTCGAATCTATAGCATGTATATAGTTACATACGTGCCATCGAATACGTGTCTATATACGTATCTATGTATAATGTATAACGTAGTCTGCCCCGAAAGTTTGGTGAGACCGGTAGCGGAAGCAGAACCAGCGGTTCTTCGGGGACGTTCCAAAACCCGGTGGCGTAAAGTGGATGGCGAACGGAAGTCAGCTCGGCGTAGAGGAACCGAGGAGAAGATGAGACGAGATGAGACGAGATGCCCTCGAGCGTTCGTACGCGAGAGTAGCAGAGCTGCTAGTTTCGCGAAGATATCGCATCCTCGGGCTCTCTTCACTTGCACCCTCCAGCCCCTCCCCCCTTGTCACCCTCACTCGTCCGCCATTCCAACTCTATATAACTCTCATATAGACATAGACAATTCCAACATGTGACACTATATGTATAATCGATGCAAGTATTATATTTTTACTGCGTTTTGGCATATATATAATGATAATAACAGCGGATATGTGGAAGGGGAAAAAGCTGTTGGGGATGTCTTTCCACGTTGATTTTCGACAATGGCATTCGAAGCAAGCGGGAATCCCACGGATGACCTAACTTGACAGAGCGAAAGAGTGAGAAACAAATGGAAGGCTATTTTTTCTTCCGTTTTTTTTTGTCGACTAGTCGTTGGAACACAGAAACGACGAACGCCGGAGCGACTGCTACGTGGTCCAGGTCTGACCCGTGGCATATGACCGTGCAACACTCTCACGCGTCGTTTGCGGGTTCTCCCGCAGACCTGGGGAAAATTGCTATTTTCCGGAACATTTTGCTAACATTCAACAGAACGTACAGAAGCTTCATGGACCACGTTTTCTCGACGCTTTTTTCTTTTTTAATAATATAACAGAATGTAATGTCATATGATATGACGTATTATAATATAATATTAATATCGTACGTATATCTACTCGGTATACCATTGGGTGTATTCTACGAGCGCTGCTTGGTCTTTATTTGAGCTTTTCCATCGTTTTTATCGCATATTTCTGGCGGTGACTTTGACAGATTCCCAGAGTTACCATGGCGACCGCCGTTTTCACAAAATATCATCGCTTCCTTCGGGTTTACGTTTTCGTTGATCCCTACAAATTGTTTCCTTTCTTTTCTTCTTTCAACTGCAATTCGTTCGTTGTTAGATCAACCAGATGGACAATCTCTGGCAAAAACGTAGAGCTTGTAATATATATTACACACAAATAAAACAACAGAGAAAGAAAGAAGAACGATATCTATACATATATTTGAATGAATCAATTTTTCCATAATCTTATCCGTCGATCCGACGGCTTATCCTTCGTTTCGCTCCAACTATCTGCTCTCAAACGCATCGCCTAATTGTTAATTTTCATTCCCCGAGGAGAACCGCCCGTTCGATCCGCGCGACTTTCGTCTCACTCGATCCATCTACCCTCCCGGGGCACTTCGAACGATGAATTTAATCCGGCACGACGTTGCTCGGAGATACGGAAGAACGATCAAGCTCAATAGACAAACTCCCACGTTTCCGCAATATCGATAATTACTCGCGGCAGAGCCATCGCTTGATCGATCGTCGTTTATTACTATTATCGTTATTGTTATCACTATTATTATCATCGTCGTGAGCATCATCGTTTCATGTGATTATTCTGAACTATTTTGATCCTCCAAATCGTCAGCCATTTTAAGATGCTTTTAAAAACCAGCCCTAAATGTGCAGTTAGTAAGACGTACATTAATTTTTTCATACTAGAAATATTCATAGACATATTTCTTCGCAAAATACAAAATTTGACGCGAATCGAACGATGAGGATGTACAGAACAAATCCATCATTGACCCGTTAGCTTGGTACCCAAAGCTATGGATTCTTCTACCAGGAAGAACATATAATGAAGGCTTAATTAGTGCCGACAATCGATCGTCGGTCGTTATAAAAGATGCAGTGACACATTTTCTTCCATTTCCGCCGTTCTCGTTACATCGACGAAAAGCTGTTCTACTCCTCCACTGGCGCGACAAAAAAAGGATGACAAATATCCATGAACAACGAGGGCAAATTAATTTTTTATATTCCGATGGCTGTGAGCCCCACACCTCCCACTCCCCCGCGCAAATGTCATTAGGGTTGGTGCAAGCTCGAGGTTGGCTTCAATTAGGACAAAACCGCGCACCACTCGACCCATTTGCGCGCGACGGATCCCTCCTTTCATCCCCCGAGAGCATCGACCCAACTATAATAATCACAGTAATGCCGCTGGATGATCAAATATAACGGTTTTGGGTGGGCCGAGGAGCTTTTGGCACCGCGGTCAGCGCGAAAGCTTTTGGTGCCACGTAGATCGGATTAATTTTTTTGTTGACGAGAACCGCAAAGAGCGACTACGGGGAAGACGCAGGGTGTCGTCTCCTAGGATTCAACGGTTTATCCTGCACACGCGGGGGCGCAACGAGCGCGATGCTGGAATTACTGGGATGGAAAAGGAACGAAAAAAAAATTAATAAAAAAATAACGTGTGTGTCTATGGATGGGAAAGCAGAGCGGTTGGGAGAGCTTAGAAAAGGTCGATAATGCGCATTCCGACCGCAAAAAGCGGCTTACTACGGGAGCTTGGCCAAAAGTGCTTCCACTTCTTTCTTCTCTCCATCACTTCCGACCTCCCCTGCGATCGCATCCTCGCCCACTCTTTCTCTTTCTCTCTTTGGAAAAAGAGACGAAAGCAAAGCTTCGAGCATTAGCCCAGCAGAGTACTGTCCCACCCTATCTTTGAAAACTCGAATTTCGTAAAAAAATCTGGAAAGCACATCACAAGGCATAGGAAAAATGCACGAGCCAACGGGGGTGTGGGTTCTGCCAGAAATTGTTACCACGAGTTGAATATATCCATATGAAAAAATGGTAAAAAGATGGTAGTAGATTCGACCTGAAACTTCGAAGAAAAATTCATATGAGAGTCAATATTCATATCCATACACAATTACACATACTTCATATTTTAGTAACGTTTATATAACAAACAAAAATTGTAGAATAAATAAACGCAATGAAATAATTTACATGTTGATTCATGTCTACCAAGCAAACGAAGTGATACAAGAATTTTTATTTCAAAGCCTGCAGTCATATTTTCGCTCTACACGCCTATCGCGGTGTATCTCATCCTTCGATTTACCGAAAGCCGAAGACGGAGCAAAAAGTTGAAGCGACGTGAAATATGCAAGACTCTCCGGATATCAGTTATCAATGATACATAGCTCCCTGTCGCTTTTATTCACCGGCAATCTCGCTGAATCAAGCCGGAAATTGACGAGGATATCGACGCAAACACGTTCACGTCCGTTGCGCAGTCGAAGCGGTACCTCTCGGTCTCCGTCGTGCGTTAGATTTTTCTTCGTAGGATCGAGCGTACAATTTTCCGTCGGTGAAAAATCTCGACGCATTGGAAACGATATGGAAAACGAGACATCGAGATTGACGGATAGACCGTAGGGGCTCTGTCACGTGGATAAAAGAGAATGAGGATTGCGAGCGGTACAGCTCTTGCTTCTTGTCGAGTTTTTTTCATTCTAGCGTCATATATTTATTTCTATTTTCTTCGTATATATGAGTGCCCATAGATCTCGAGCATTTTTATCCCTGCGGACCACGAGTTATTTCTCTGGCATGAAGAGCTCGCTATAGCGCGATTTTTCCCGGTCCCTAGTATTATTATTTTATCATCTTACCTTGTTGTTGTTATTATAATTTTTTTGTTCTGTGGGGTTTTCGACCGACGGAACCCAGAGAACAACAAGATCATTGAACGGCCAAAGCCAACGAACACCAATTTATTATTACTATTATTGTTGTTGTTGTTGTTATTATTCACGCCCAATTTTCTTCTGCCTTCCACTATCGCCAGACAGGGGAATTGCTACGCCATATAACTATTTTTCCTTTGCGTCCGCGTTCTCTTTTGCACCCTACCAAATCTCCGTTTCGTCACGCACCTCTATCACGTGCTTCCCGTCGCCGTGTGTCGTGCCAGCGAAGAGCCACAATGGCTCTTATTATATCGATAGCCCGAATCAAGCGGGGATGCTCGCGTGAAAAACCCAATGAAATATCATCACGATTTTCCGACAATGCGTCCCCTACAGTTTTGCCTCGAAAGTGCTCCCGAATGAGGACATTTTTCCACTCGAAGCCAGAATCGACGAGACACGATCGAGTGCCGGCGTGTCGGTCATGCTGCGCGTGTGTGTGTGTGTGTGTGTGTGTGTGTATGGGCGTGTTCGTGCATCTGCCTCGCGAGCTTCTATGGCCACAACCACTCAATAGCAGTGCTGGTTATATAGGGTAGTTGTTGCGAGTGACTCCTGTACGTAAATATATGCACAAAAGCCAAGATACATTTCAAAATGACAATATAAGCGGGAATATATATACGGAGTGGAACATAGGAAACTTCCAGGCGGGATCGAACGAAGCCGCACGCATTGTTATAATTTTGTTCTGTCTCCAAGTTGGCAGCATATGCTGGTTTTTTCAGAAACAACAACGATATCGTTTTGTTACTGTGCAAATCCAGCAGCATTATTTTCTTTCCCTCTGCAAATAAGCAGAAAATGGGAAGACATGTGGAGCAAGAGGAAAAGGGCCCCAGTGACGAGCCCATGACAAATTTTATCGTCCTCGTCGCATAAGTGACATTGCATTACGCGTCCAAATTTATCCTCCTCTCAGCTTGTGAGAAAAATATTCCACCAAAATTTATCGCTTCGTCCTCCGAAATTATGACGAAAAAATTAATTAATTTCCTCTATTTTGCTAATTTTGTTGCATGTTGGCACGCATGATATCATTTTTCGGCAAAGAAATTAAATTTTCATTGTCGAAATGAAAAATTTCGTTCATTCTGTCCGGCTCAAAGTCCATCGCGTATTTGCAAATTCGAAATGGGCAAATCTGCCGGCACTGTGGCTGCACGATCTGCCGAGAGGGTTAAAGTGAGAGCGTGGGGGAAAAAGGTTAAAAAAAAATGTGGGAATGCGTGTATGAGTGAAAATTGTCACAAAGAGAGCGAAGGCTGGGTTGTTTGGGCGAGTGCTGCATTAAAGCTGCATTAACGATATGGTGCCGACACGGAGAAAGCTCGAATTTTTTTTCTGCCACTACGTGTACCAGACCAACAGCCGGCCATTGCCACAGCCTCTGGTTGTCGCGTGCTACGTGCGGTAACGAGCGAACGTTGACTGACGAAGAGAGACAAAGTGTTGAAACGCAAAAGTGCCAGCCTGGGTTCCCGTCTGGTGGTAAAAAAATATATGTATATATCTGTATATATATGTTTATAAATAAATAAATAAATGAAATACATATGTATACAAAGCGTGATTCTGATGTCGATTTTCCGAATGCCCGAAGGACAGAGAGAGAGAGAGGGAACGGGAGATGGGGATAAAACAGTGAAGAGACGAAAATAAGTATAAAATGAAATAAAAACGAAAGAAAAAAAATGCGCCGACGTTTGTGCGGTGTGTTCTCTTCGCGTGGTCTGGAGATGCGATTACGGTCGAGTGGCTGCCGGTTCGCCGTGGCGGCAGCACCCTTAACAGAGAAGCTGTGGGTTCTCTCGGACCGACGCAATGCTAGACCAGAGACACTAACGCGGAAGTGGCGGAAAGTCTGTCCGTTCACGTCCCTGATGATTCATGAATCTAACGTATATACTGGTATTACCTACTTTTGGCTCTTAGGATGCACACACGAACACACAGGCGTGAACATACACATATGGAGGGGCACTCGGGGCAAGACGGGACGACTAAAGAAAAAAGTGATTGAGAAGAAAAAAGGACTTTAGATTCGATGCGTTCGTCAGTCCCTTATCCGAGTCTGGGTCTGCCTCGGATTTTTTCAACCACTTCCGTGAAATATTAATTTTTTTCTTTAATTTTTTTAAAACTTTTAATTATGCCGTATTGCCCCGTTTTTGAATGATATCCGATTGCCCCATTTCGCCCCAGGTTTCCCTGACGATATATATTCATATATACGCGCGCGCGTGTGTGTGTGTGTGTGTGTGTGTGTGTCTGTGAAGAATACACAAGCCCAATTGGAGAGGCAACTGGACAGACGTATTTCGGTCAAGCGTACAACGGAAACGAGCTATTCCCGAGGGTAATATAGTGGTATACGTCGAGTGAGTTACGACTCGTGGCTTCTCGCACGGATCTCTCGAGTACATATTATTATTACTACCGTATGAACGAACGTAACGCTTACGTCAAGATATTTTTTCCTTATTAATAATAACGATCTTGATTGCACGCGACGATGGAAAAGAAAGAGAAAGCCGAGAAGCAAGATAAACGTTCTGGCATGTCGTACACAATTGGACGCGCGTACAACTCTCGCGTTGAATCCACGTTTCACGAAACCCTCTGCAATGCTCAGCGGGCTGGTACCTCGGTAAGAATAAAGTTAATAGAATAAGAAAATGAAATATAATTTAAAAAGATAAAAAAAATATTAATAATAATAACAAAATGATATTATTTTAGTATTATAGAAATCCCCGTTCATTCATTCATTGATATTAATATCAATGATAAATAAAATTGTAAATAATAAATGAATAAGTAAAAAAGAACAATTCTTCGACGATGCTGACGAAATTTCTTACGCCCGTACATCTTTTGTGCATTCACGTCACCCGTCCTGCCACCAGAAGACCCTGCTCTGGACCTCTCTCGTCGAATATGTCACGCACGGTTTTACAACCGTAGTAAAGTCGACAAGATTTTTTATATTACGCTTTATGCTAACACTAAAACGAAAAAAACGGGATCTTTTAGTACATAGCCGTAGATATATCTCGCACGATCTACGAAGGCGTTGTACGGAGATTCATGACTTCAATCGAGAAATGTGAACAGATAAGGGCGAATGGCGACGATAGGAAGAGGATGAGGGGGGGGGGGGGGGGGGCAAACTTTTTGCTGAATCGAGCCATTAGCTTTAAAAGTCACGAAGTTTACGGTTTTCCGCCTCCCGAGAGTCCTGACGCGACATAAGCCAAATGTTTTATTATAGTTTCATTAGTTCGTTTGTTTTCTTTTAAATTAACCTTTTCTGCAGGCGGTTTGATAGTTTAACGCCATTTTAACGAGCTCAGACACTCTCGTTTTCTCGATAAGAGCCTTATAATACCACAATTTATAGTAATAGCCTAATCATTACAATTGATTCAGTATTATTACGAATAATAATTTATTTACCACGATTGATCGAAGAATTCAATTAAGTTCATTATATCCCACATGATAATATACAAAATTCACTCTAAAGTCCAAATATCCGAAATACGCCAAAAGTTTTACGATGCACAATTGAATTTCAACACAGCACTGCATTTTACGTGCACTCGAGTCGTTCGGTATTCGGGCGGTAGTTAATATATTATACGATCTACGTGGAGAGTCATTCGCGGGATATACGACTGTTCTAAAGGGCCCGGGACTGTGGCGAAGGGCCTGGGACTGGGCTGAGAGTAATGCGGTTCGGTGCCTGGATAGCAAAAATTTTTTCGCTGAATCGACCCATTAAGTATAGAACTTGCTGCTTCACAGTCTCTGTCCTCGGTAATCCTCTGCAACCCAGAGACGTATGCGTACGTAGATACATATACATATATACGAAAAGACGTAGGCGCATGACGGAAGAGCTTTGGAGATCGAGCGAGGGCGAGGTCGCGTGGTAAAACGCTTAAAGCGTCATATAACGTATCGCGTAAGAGGGCCTTTGAGAGCTTTCGCTTTCTACCTTCCCCCGCTCTCTCGCTCTCTATTTCTCTCTTTCTTCACTCATCACGGGACACCATAGTGGAACCCCCTACAGACGATAGAGTCGAAAGCCCTTTTACATTGTGCGCGTGCCCTCGCTCGACGTATTCATCGTATTCACGGATGTATTTACGATGCAACGGCAATACCGCGATCCACGTGCGTATATTATTCCCCGCTATAGCCGTACAGTTCTACCGTACTATCCATGAAAGACTCGGATTGCGCAATACCGGAGAAAAAAAAAGTGACGAGCGTTGAGGGACGTCACTTACCACGTACTCTTGTTGTATATAAGTGAGCGCTTGGACAACGACGACGGCGACGACGACGACGACGATGCCGCCGACGACGACGACGCCGGCGACGGTGATGTGGTGCTTTGCAAAGCTCGTTCTTAGTGTGGGACGCACGCTAAGTGGTCCATTCACCGAGCGGCTAGTGGAGACCGAGCCCGGAGCCGCGTACCGCGGAATACATTACAGGAAGTAGCAGTTAAAAAGCCCTCTTTCATCCCGGAGCAGACCCAATTCTAATACGCTATAGAATGCCCGTGCTTTAATTATATATAGTTGCCTTTTGTCCGACTTTGTCCCAATTCTTTGATTAATTCATGGATTCATCGGTATATTGTTCTGTTTTTATCTATCAAATCGAAGGTATTGGTATCATTCTAATAATTGTCATTATTAGCATTATTATCATTATATTATTATTTTTATTATCATTAATGGTCGACGTTCCGATGAAATCAGAGAAACGTTCGAATAGCCTTTTAATATATTCATTCAAGGATCATAATCATATAACATGATATTTAGTCCAAATCACCAAATTATTACTATTACTTTTATTATTATTTGCCGGGATAGTACAAAATTGGGAAATTCGTTTTAATTACTGTTCCACCACTAAATTATTGACGTACGAAATGTGTATATCAATGAAAATGAATATTTTGTGCAGAACAATTATCCATAATCCTCTTCGTCACCTTCACAGTGTTAGATTAATGAGACCCGTGCGTAATACGTATATGCCCAATTGCTCGTGACATGTAAATGATGCGTAGGTAATACGTTTCGAAGAAAATTCGACAAAAGATACTAATGAAAAATGTATTTTTACCTTTCGCAGCATCTCCTCGAGGGACTCCATGTCCAAGGCAGAGTTGTTGTTCTCCGTTTGTACGGGCTGAACCATTTGTCAAAAAGTTTCGGCTACGTAGTACCGCACAACACACTTGGAATATTTATTTATCGATCGTGGGGATATACCCCATATATATATAGATATATATGTACACGCACACGCACGCACCTAGTCCGGTGTGTACGTATATACAACACGTTAACGTACGAGACGCAAACCGTTTGGCACACAAAGTTTCACGTTCGACTTGTCAATTCCGTGTAATTATTAAAATCACTTTTTTCTTTCTTCTCAGATCAGAAGAACGATTTCAATGAATCACCGTTATTATCGTTTATGTTTCATTCAGTCGCAAATAATGTCGCAAGTGTTCTCATTTATTCTCCAATCTCTTATGCAGATTATCTGAAAACCCATTGGGAACGTCCATTTATCGTCGATGCAATTCTCGTTATCGTCGTCGATAACCGACGGAGGAAGAATCGTTTCGGGGTTGGGAGTGGGGGATCTTAATATTGGTTACGCGAAAAATGCGATAGCATCGCGTGTCATTCATCGATAAATAAAGACGTCCGGTGAGTCGGTTCGGTCGTGCAACACCGTGGGACGGACACAGATGGGCAATCTGCAGGCACAAAGACGACTGCGAATGAAAGGAAGGAGAGAGAATGTGAGAAAGAAAGCAGAAAAGGATTAAAGAAAAAAAGAAACAATAAAAATCAGAGACCACGAAAGAGAGAAGATATATACGGTCGGTCGTTCGTTCACTCTCATACATAAAGAGATATATCTCTCATTTTAAACAGGGGACCTATTTTAACCGACGGTATAAATTACGCGTCGCCTGAGACCGGACGATTCGTCTTTTTGGCAAAGTGTGAAATGGCTTTCCGGCTTTTCGTCGAGTCCGGCGAAGAAGACGCTCGGCTCTCCCTTCCTCGCTCGCTCTAACACACACGTACAAACACAAGGAGGAAGAGGAAAAGAGAGTGAAAGAGTCCGAGCGAATTCGCAGGATGTCCTCGAAGCGTTTGGATTCGACCGAGGCAAGCTCACACGATTTTACGAACCCCATAGTCCCTTGAAGTCCTCGCGACGAGCGGAAAATTCACTTCGCAAGTTCTTTCCCGACGTAACTCTGCCAACAAGGCGAGATATCCCGCGGCAAAGAGTCTGGCCTCGCGATAGACCGAAAGAGCAATCTCGAATCGGGCGTTTTGTATCGCCCGACGGGTTTTCGCGCTATCGCTCGGTGCGACGGCAGTAAACGCAAAGGCGTTGGAACGAGAGACAGAATTTTCGGGCAGGGACACGGGAAAGAGAGTAAACTATTTCGGGTGAAGAGTATTTTTACGCCCGCGTTTAGTATCCCTTCTCTCTTTTTCTCATCCTCTCTCGCTCTCTCTCTCTCTCTCCCGCTTCTAGTCGGTCCGTCGGCGGCTTTTGCCGAAGTATTGAAACGAACAACTCGCGACAGAAAGAGAAATGTCGTTTCCTGTGTGTGTTGGCGTTTTGACGTTTTTGTTTTCTTTCTATTCATCTTTTTTTTCTTTTTCTCGCTCGCTACAAACTAGAAGGGAGAAAGACGGACGATATTGCGTACGAAAGTATTCGGGGATCACTCGTGCCAGTGCTTCTACCCTTCACCTCTGTTACTCTTCCACTACCGAGAACTAATTGAGCTCCGAGTGGTTTTAAAAGCTCCCGGCCGCGAGTACGGGACCGCTCCGAGACTGTGAGAGAGAGGGAAGAGAGATTGATTGACTGATTACGTTTATTATGCCTTACTTTGACTTTAGGCAAAATGACATAGAAATTATATAATATGACATTTTGTGGTATGCGGATAACGATAACAAAATAACAAAAAAAAAAAATGAGAGAAACGTAGAAGTAATGAGAATAATGAACTAAACGAAATAAAATATTATAGAATAAAATGAGACATTGAGAGAGGCAAAGAGGGAACGAGAGGTTCTATAGCGTTCTATAGCCTTGTGAGTTGTACAAAGTAATCCCATCGCTTATGCACGTGAAGTTGCAGTTTGCTACGAGTGAGCGTATGAGAATTTATACAAATTTAATTGGATTTTTTTAAAGCGATAATACGAAGCACAATGAGACCCGAAAACGTATTCGGTGGGCGAGTAGATACGGCTCGAGAAGGTCAGCCTCTGACTTGAGACGTTTCACGACGACGGGTGACTCTCGGGCGCTAAATTGAACCATTCAAAAGGTTAATCACGTTTCATAGCCTTGGAGCATATTTTTTCAATTTTTTTTTTTTTTATTGCGACGACGCGAGATGGCGAACCTCGTCGAATTGTGCGAACTGAACGTTTCTTAAAATTGCGGATGTATTTATTCTATTAATGATGGAATTTTAACCTAATTTTTTATCTAAAAATCAAATTTCTGTACGAATTAATCCAAATTTCGGAACAAATGATGGTTCTAGAAAAAACTACTACGTCACAGCAGTGATCACGCACAACCGTTATTTACGTTATTATTTGAGCAGTCACAATAAAAAATTCAACGTAGTACATTTGAAGAAATTGTAAAATTGTGATCATTATTATACTTCGCTATCTCGAATTCTAGATCTTTTTCGATGTACAGAAACATTTCGAACTGACGACGAGAACCCAAATCGTGTCAATGTTAAATTAAAACTTTTCTCTTCAGAACAAAGTTTGGATTTGCAAGATCAACCGATCAGGTAAATCCTCAGTTTCTCCGGACTAATTCGTCGCGGGATGTACCGACCTTGTTTTTTCTGCGCCTTAACTATCGTCGAGAGATTCAAATACACGGTAAACTTTTGGGAACCATAACTATCGTTAAGAAAAGCAAGTAACGATGCCGCGCTGTGTCCTCGGGACTTTCTGCGCTGAAGAGCGTTGCAGCAACGACGTCTCGGTACGCCGGTTGCGGAACGATAAATCCAACCGAGACCTTCTCGCCCTCCCGAACACCGCGCTATCCCTCCGCTCAGCACCCTTCTGTCCTCGAGTCTACGATGAAATGCAAATTTTCTCCAGGGTTAAGGAAAGTTATTTAATTACCGCGAGTTACTCGGGCCCCGCAGGCAGGTTGACCCTCATCCTGCGTCCTTCTTTCTCACACCCTTCCATTCCTCGTCTCGCTCTTTCTCGATCGTGTTATTCTTCGGTCCCGATCCAATCGGTGTTCTCTTTTGCTTAGCCACCGGCTGTCATTCGGCTTGCGATGTGAAACGTAAATTGGTCCGGGGAGGGGGGGGGGGAAGAGAAGCGAATCCTCAGGTATCTTCGGATCAGCGGTGAAACGAGATTACATAGCCCCGAGTTTTCGTCTCTCACGCTCTCTCTTTCCTTTCGGTCTCCCTTGCTCCGGAAAACTTCGCAGCTGCGAAACACCGAAGAAATTCTTCGATATCGTGGAAGCTCGTAACAAAGTGTGAGAACGATGACTCGAAAAGATGGTTATAGAAGACAGAGAAGACAGAGACAGAAAAAGCGAAGGAGCGAAAAGAACTGACGTCAACTGTGTTGCAACGAGGCATCGGGATTTACCCTTGGCCCGGTGCCTCTGCCCCTGCAACTGTGGTAATGCCGGTTGTACACATTATTGTTGAATATCTGTATACACGAATCTATAGAGACGCGTGGAAGGAGCGGGGGCGGGGGCGATAGCATCCGAGTATCGAAAGCCCCGAGAGGACAAAACGAAGTTGGCAAAATTACCGTCTCGACAATGTTGTATATAAATTAGTCCGGCAACTGCGGAACTGGAAGTGAACACGTAAAAAATAAAATAAAAAAATCTAGCGCCACGGAAAAGAACACGAAGAACATAACAACAAGGATGGAAAAAAAAAAGAAAAAAAAGGTTTTGTACGCGAGATTGGCACGTAGAGAATGGCCAACTGGAAACGTGAGACCGAAGCGATTTCAGAAAAAGTGCGATGGAAGCTCTTTCCGTCTCTCTATCTCAATTCCAACTCTCCAAAGTTCAATGAATTGAGATATCTCTGTCACGACTTATTTTTCACCAAAGAATAAAACATTGAAAAAAATGAATAAAACAAAAAAAGAAAATCCCAACTCGTTGGATTTTCGCATCTCACTTCGAATTCTTTTCCGTCCCTTGTTTTTTTTTTACTCCGTTTCCGCGCCCGCGTAAGCTTGTGTTCCAATTTTTTTTCCTTCTTTTTTTTTCTCTCGTTCTCTCGCCCCTGATTCTTTCGTTTCCACAAGTTTGATTGCGAGGTTCGGTCGCCTATTTTTTTCTTTTCATTTTATCTTGTTCGATTACCATCGGAGTTGGCTTTCAAGCTCGGTGACACGATTTGACGAGGGAAAGCGTCCAGGAGATGAGTTATCGCGGACGAGGGACTGGCCGTCGCTCGTGCGATCAAAGGTTAATTGAAAAAATGCAGGCTTGGGTTTCAAACGAACGGGGGGGATGATTTACACCCCGGATCGGCAGATGTCTCGTGCCTGTCTCCTCGTCGCTCTGCCCCCGCCGCTCTCCTTCTCTCTCTCTCGCCCTCTCTCTTTTTTTTCTCTCTCTCTATGTCAATCGTACGTTCTGTAATACAAACAAAAGCGCGCAGGGGACGATATAACCACCGTCGAGTTTTCCCATTTAACGAACGGGCTCGACTACAAAGTTACGCGGACCGTGCGGTCGCGCTTCGATCACCACTCACCAGTTACACCACCAGTTTCGATAGGAAAAAAAACTTATATCATGTACACGGAGTTATTTATTTTTATACTTTTATTGTGTTTTTTATTCTTTCAATGATTCATGTAGCCCTCGCTATCCTTCGAATCGATTTTACCGGATTTTTAATTCGTCGCGATATTGATTCAAAAACTAATCCGAGAAGGTCAACGGTATTATCGATACGATATCAACGCACAATACACTATTAAGTATCGCCACTTGTAACCACTTACACGTTCTACGAAAAGAATCACAAAAATATAAACACTCGGTTAGAAAAGAAAAAAATGAAATATATGCTTATATATTTTTATGCATATAATATCGAAAGCGATTGGGCGAAGCTGCGAAGAATAATTCTTTATCCGGCCGACATTTTTGAGTTGTAAGTGATGCGATGATTTTTTTTCAAAGCGAAACGGAAAAGCAGCTTGATAGATCGTTTGTGTTGACGCGAGACGGTAAGTAAACGTGTGAAGAGCCGCGAGCGTACGTGTAGCGGCGAGGGCTGTGTACGGGACACTGGTGGAGTGTTTTGTGTCGAGCGGAGAAGCTCGAGAGCGCGCGCGAGTAGCAGCAGTAGCAGCAGCAGTAGCAGCAGCAGTAGCAGCAGCAGCAGCAGCAGCAGCAGCAGCAACCGATAGCCAAGTGGTGGAGGACTTGCCGCGACGCGCGACATCACGAGCGCGCACGTTGCGCGCAAGTCCCAAACAAAAATACGCGCGTCTCGGCACGCGCGCGTGTGCCGCGCGTTGGCGCACAGGAGTCCCGTGGATGAAGAATGAAACGTAAGAGAGAATTCCGTGGCACGCGTCTTTACCCTCTCTCGCTTTTCACCAACGTCATGGGGTGACCAGCTTCTGGGATTGTTAACGAGATGTCTGACCAAACGATGCAGTTACCACTTGTCACCAGTTATCGCGCTCCTAGTAGCAGTGACGATTAAACGATGTAGCTGCGATAGCACGGGTTTTTGAGCGACATAGTGTGAAATAGCCGAAGTAATGCAAGTAGTTGAGTTAATTTTCAAATTTGTTTCACTAGAAATTTGAAAAAATATACATTTTTATAAATGCACCATAAATATTTGATTAAACGTTGAATATATGATTATTATCTCTTCATTTAGCATACTAAAAAGATTAACTGCCATTTTGGTTCGTCTATTTTTATTCAAATAATTTCATGTCGAATAAATAAATAGAATCGAAAAAATTATTTATACCCCGTCTCTGCACTTCACCCCGTTGAGTAGTGAATTTTTTCTGCAACGAAACGTCAACGTCGATTCCCACAAACTCCGCCAGTCCGATAAGGAGTCATTAGAACGAACGCTCGGGAGCTCCCTAGAACCGTCTGACCAAAACCCTCTATCACTACTGTCTCGTTTGGCGGTCTATTCACAGCCCGAGTGTGGTAGTCCGCAGCGCAAGGGCGCAAGTTGTCGAGGGGCGGGGGGCAACTTTGAGCGACCTGGAACCGTGGCTCGACGGTACAAGTGGGTGATCGAAGGACGGGAAGGAGGGGACGGGGGCGAATGCGAATGGAGAGAAGCTCGGATCGTTGAGAAATGGCGAGTGGATCGTTCCTTGAAACTTGCGAACGAGAAGGATGGCTGCACGTATCTCGATCAGCCAAGTCGTCGTGTCGTTCTATATGTATATATACGCCTCCTTTTGTCTGTTTCTCTCTTTCCACATATATATATACGAGACAGGGAGGAGAAGACCGTAACAGTTACATACTACAACGCTGCATACTCGAGAAACACGGTGTACCAGCTCGCGACTGAGAGATTGAGAGATAGCCGACGACACCGAGTCTCGCCGCCTCTCGTCTCGAGAGTACGCCACCTTCGTACATGCAGCTACGTGTATATCCACTCGCACCGAGCAACGCGCAAATATAACTCTCGTGACACGTCAAATGCCCCTTTCCCCTGAGCCCCTGTTCCCCGGTCGCCATCCTCGCGCACGGTTCTTCCTGGCTCCCGCTCCAACCACCCCCCGTCGCACGAGTAGGTACAGGATCTCGCTTCACCGAGTGTGTTTGATCCTCTCCCTCTCGGGGAGGCCTCACCCGACTCGGTTACTTTCACACAATTGTTGTACATGTATACCTTGTATATAAATGTACACTTGATGTGTATGTGTGTGTGTGCAGCACCGTGCTTTCTACGTTATGAGTTTAGTTTCGCAAGTGTCACACCGCGAGAGAGCAAGCGAGCTTGACAGCAACGAGATTGTGGTGGCAAAGGGCCGACCGCATACGTTTCCACGTCCTTCGCCCTTCCGAGCTTTCACGACGAGTACGAGGTTACGACTCGTAACTTCAATTCTCCGCACATCGCACCAACGTTGCGAAACTGATTGTCGAAGGCATTTATTCGGTATTTCACTCACGTGTGAAAATTCACTTCTCCCAACGATGTTCGAGAGTCTCATCGAAGCAAATGAAATATTCGAATTATCTATTACAACATATTTTCAATGATCTTGATGTTTCGCGTGTGTCGTTTGTTTTTGGAAACATGTGAAGCGAACAAAAAATATGTATTTGCACTTTTAATCGTAGTCCATCCAAATTAATTAAAATTTATTCATTATCCGAACTGCATAATTATTCATTAATTATTACTGAAAATGCAATAAATCGATATAAAAAATATTATTAAATAACAAATTCTACGCTCCCCGATGTTTGTCAGAGTTGAACTGTTTCGTCGATATCATTCGTTAAATTTCGACAATCCATTGTGCCTCGAAAATTATGTATCCGGACATTTAATCCGTCCGACCCGCGAGGCCTGATCATCGTTGGAATAATGGAATAATCGATATGAATAATGAAAATAATGTGCGACGAGAATGAAACTTCGCAAGCTTCGAATTCGGGAAACCCCCATGCAGGGTCGAACGTTGAATACGAATCCCCGTTAATTTATATACACGGCCTCGATTTGGAGCAGCGCTCTGGTTCGATCTCGATCTCACTCTCTCTCCGTTTCTCTAACACCCACACGCACACACTCACATACACTACGGGTGATCAATTCATTCGACTGGTTAATTAACCTGCACAGCACCGGGAGTGTTCTGGCGGAGCAGGAGTGGCGAGGCGGTTTCATTAGGCCGGGTTGCGCATAGCGCGTAGCTCGCGGGGCATCGAGAGGGAGAGAGAGCGAGAGAGCGAGAGAGCGAGAGAGCGAGAGAGAGAGAGAGAAAAGTGGAGAGAGCCCGCAGAGAAAGAGGGCTGGCGGGAACCAACTCGGGGGTGGCTTATATGTCGGGAATTTTAGCAAAATTCCTACGAAGTCGCGGAAGCTCGCGTGGACGGAATTTCGAGTGTGTTATACGTACCGCTGGTTATATGCATAATATATATAGATATATAGATATATTAACATCGGTTTTAGTCGGTCGGCTATGAGCGGCCGCGCCAGGCACGGAAGATAGCGATTGGCCAACGTGTACACGGAAGCGATAAATTAATCGTCGGTTTTTCAATGCAGTATCCCGCCTCGTACAACGCGCAATATATATTATATATATATATATATGTATATACCCACTTTTATACTCGGACGAAAAATAAAAATAAAATGAAATAAAAAAGAAAAGAAGTGTAAGAGTTGGTCGATGGTTGTAACGAGTTTGCCGGAGGGAAAATTCCGTGGGTTCGAAAAAAGTTGGCAGCGGTTATAGCGTGTGGAAGATCGGTAGGTCGAGTTTTGGTCCACGAGGGAGTCTCGAGGAGTCAGCGATAAAGTCAGAAAGCGAATCCGTGAGAGTTGGAGAAGCGCAACGGAGTAGCAATCGTGTCTCACGGAGTTTCGTTTGACGGCAGGGACAGGGGGGGGGAGGAGAAGAAAGGGGGTTTGACGTTATTTTCGTAGGAGATGGCGTGTGGAAACGAAATCGATATTTAATTTCAGGGTCTATTATATTCGTACGTATACGGTAGTCGAGTCCTACCGAGGACTTGAAGAAAAGTCGACGATTGGGGTAAAGACGGGAAAAAGGCTTTTCGAGAATTTTCTCACTCGCTTGCTCTCGTTGCTTCTGTCTTTGTAGCGACGAGGGGAGGAGAGGGGTTGCGAGCGGCGCTGGAGGGTCCTTTGGAAATCTTTGAAACTCGATGAGAGCTTTTGCCACGAATCTCTTTTGAATTTGAGTGGGAAAAAGCGCGTCACCGATGGGAACGAGAGACGGAGGAAAAATCTTCGAAAGAACGCGGGTCATATGAGAGTGGGTGGAAAAAAAAGAAATGAAAAATAGGAGCGACGAGGAATGGAAATCCGAGGTTGATCGAGTCGCGCGTCGCCGCTTATACGCTCGTGAGGATTCCACTCGTGTACTTTGCAAAAACCATTCGCGCCCGTTTATCCTACAAATACTCTCGAAATCTGTCGCTCTCTTTTTATTTTCTCTTTCTGACTCACTCTTACTCTCTCTCTTTTTTGTTATCTCTCTCTCGGCCCTTCTTATCCTTTTCGCTCGATTATACTACGTGCGGGCACGTCGATGGTTACACGCGACGGTACAACAGCGCCGAACGTGCCGCGCCGAAGTCTCTCGCGCGCCGCACCGACCGACCGGGATTTCGCGCTTGCTATTACACACTGCTCGCGCTACCCGGAAACGGCGAGAATCGTTGAGAATCCTGGTCGACAAAAATGTTCCCCCTCGTACATCCAATTCCCTCTCCACCCCTCTTCTCCGCGCCTCGTTCGCTCCTCTTCAATACGAATCGGAGCTCTTCGATCGTTTCTGCAAATTACGCTTTAGGGGAAGTAATTTTTTTCTTTTTGTCCCCTCGCCGGTATCCAAAACGCTGGAGGGCAGTTGGGGAAAATTGTGCGAGCACTCTGGCGATACTCGTTATAGGGTGTGGAACGAAGCGATGACTTTTTTTTACGCTAATTTTTTTTTTATAGGATTAAGTGTAAATTATTCAATGTCTATGAACGGAGTTTTGTTTCAATTATATTTAGCGTGCGTTGGGGTGGATGAGGCGGTTAACGAGAGCTCATGGCTACTCCCGATACTATTTCGAATTATTAATTTTTCATTAAAATTATTCAGTGAATATCTACATCGATTCCAAAGCCATTTTCGATAATATATTTTCGTATGAGCCGCCATGAATAATGTTCATTATAAACGCTAGGAAAATATTTATTCTTGCTGATTATTAAAGTTGAGCCTGACTTTGATTCTTCAGGTCTCAGTGCGAAACCAGGGTTTTCAATAATATCTATGCACGTCGATAGAAATGCACACACAGGCAGATTTAAAAATAAAATATATTCCAACTAGAAACATAATTTCTGTCGTTGCTACAGTGGATAATGGATAAACACGCTTTCCCGGACAAACGATGAATTCTGTGTAAACAATAGCAAATGTTGTTTTCGTTGAAACAAAAATGTTTGCTCAATGAAGTTCAATCAATCTTGCAATAAAACGCGCTTCAGCGGAGAATGGAGAGACACATAACCCAACCCACCGGGGGGGGGGGGGGGGGGGGGGTAGCTCGTACAAATTGAACAGACGTAACGGAGAAGCCTGAGGAATCGAAGGTCTGAGAGGAACGTCGAGCTAGAGCGTGCGGAAAATCGACAGAGCCTCGGGGCCTGTAAATAGGAAAGGTGGTGGTGCATTCGGTGAGCACCAGTGAATCGCAGAGACAGAGACGGAGAGAGAGACAGATATATCAATGGCTTCTCGCTCTACGGCGCGATATGATCTCCATTGTTCTATACGAATTTAACGAAGGCAGAGATAGAGACGGAGAGACCGGGAAAAGACATAAGGGAAAGAGAGAGAGAGAGAGAGAGAGGCTTTTGGAATCTATACAGAGGCGCCCTCTATTGGTTCATGCTTCATCTCGCTGCTTCCATATTATTGCAGCACAGAATGAACAAGAAGCTTATATAGGTGCACGCAGATCGTCGTGACGAAGCCGCAAGGTGCTTTGTTCGCTGTCCGCATTTCTATGTGCCTCCACCCCCGTCCCCCTTTTACTGTCTATCCCTCATCGTTCCGCGATTCATCGGAGCTCGCTGGTTTCGCCTCCGTCGTTTCTATCGTCGACCAAGCTTAGGCGCTCTCTCTCGCTTCGGCAATTAAAAAAAAAAGGAAATAACTGTCGTGGTTCAACGTTTTGGAAAATTCGGTCGATCGAATTTTCTTCTATTTCTCTTCTTCCGTCGACACTTCCCTTTTCTTTTCACCGTTTCTACCGATCGCCCACGACCTCCATTTTCATCAGCTCACATCCCTCGTACCGAGGATCTCGCTATCCAATTCTCGGCGCTTCTCGAATAAGACTCGGACAAGACGTGGAACGATCCGTTGTTTTTTTCTTCTTCGCTATTCTACGGTACAGTTACGTCCCCTGTCTATCTATATGTATATATATATCGAACTAGGAAGTTTCGTAGAAGGTGGGATTACGCGTTACACTCAGCTTCTACCCTTTATATACCCATTCGCTCAGGAATAAGCCGTTTTAGTCCATTCCCCGGCCAAATTGGACGTTCAGGTCCGGCGCAAAGTCCGAGCAACAAGAGCAACGTGATTGTATGTATATATACATGAATTCGTGTGTGTGTGTCTGTATATATATGTATACACAAGCAGGGACGCTGAGAGCATCTTCCGAGAGGGAATCGGTGCTGTTGCGGTCATGGCTCGCGTACCTCGAAACTACCATTCGGCCAACTCCTTCGGGAATAACGTTGCCGAGTCGTATACCGAACCCCCGGCGTATCGAGCCTTTTCCTTCTTCGTTCCGCTGTTCGTTCGCTTTTCCCCGCTTACTCACTCTCGACTAACCCGAGTCGACGCGACGTATGGCCGTGGCATAAAGGGGAATCGCTCGAAATCCCGAAATCGAGAGGAAGAGAGAGTGGGAGATGGAAGACCATGAGTTAGTTTACTCGGGATTTCGCATCGTTTCCCATGACACGCCATTGGCGTCGGTATACTAATCCCCCGACGCTGTGACAGCGAGATTATCATTCAAGCTCATTTGTTCTGGATTTCGGACGGCGGATAAAAATTGTCACTGTCGTTCCATTTGGCTATCGGTCTTCGATAATTTAGACATGGGCATCCGTACATTTCTTCCGATCTTTTTTCTTTGGGTGTTTACGGACAATGTCTTCGTGACGGAAAATCGAGATTTTGATATTAGGACACTTAAAATAATTTATTGATAAATCCATTGCTTATTTTATTTTATATTATTGTTTAAAATTTTTGCTTCCTCATAGAGGAAGCTTTGTTTTCGTGACATTTTTTTTCGAGATGTTCATGAAAACGTGTTCAGAATGTCCCAAAACATCTAAAAAACACAACTGGAAAAAATGTCCGGATGTATGTGTGTGTGTGTGTGTGTGTGTGTGTGTGTGTGTGTGTGTGTGTGTGTGTGTGTGTGTATGTAACATTGGTTGAGCGTTCATAACTTGAGAACGGCTAAAGATATCAAGCTGGAATTTGTCACACATGTAGAGGGTTCACGGCGCATAGCATGATTTAATTTTTAGAAAAATCCATACAGTTTTTTCGTTTTTACGCGATTTTTAAAAAATTCAAAAAATTATTTTTGGTCTCTAGTTTCCACAATTTTAGAGATATCGACCTCAAATTCAGTATAATGTTGTACGACCACAGGGTGATGCTCGTCACTAAATTGGAAAAAAATCCATGCAGTGCTTTTGTTTTAAGAAATTTTAAAAGGTGTAAAAAAATGGTGTGCGCACTCTAGCTGTCACAATTTTCTAGATATCGGACTAAAATTTGGTACGTAGCTGCACGAAGAAAAATAAGTAAATTAATAAAGCTGAACCTTGAATCCTCGAAATTTCATCAAAATTCATACGACCCGAATTATCTTAACCACGATGCTCATCTTCCTCAAATTTGTTTTTGTTATTTTCTTTTAATAAAAAATTTGTCACCCGGTGTCAACCGATGATAAGAAAAATATACATCTCCATAACGTTTTATCCAAACGATGTTGCACGGTGACTGAAAAATGACGTCACACGGGCTATTATCATTCCGGAAGTCCCCATCGTTGACCACCGATTCAGTTACAGAAGTACGCTTCGTCTCCCGCCGAGTGCTCTCCGGCGAACGCGCCAAAACCGCGAAACACAATCCGAACCCTCGAATCCGTCGGGGCTGCACAATCCCAAACCGACGAACATAGTTTCGGGAAATTGTACGCTCGTCGAAAACACGTCCAGCGCGAGTGTGGAAGTCAGTGATATTCGGTCGACCGGTGAAAACAACGACCACGGGGCTGTACGCTGCGAAATTATATACATATCGTTAAATTCTCTACCCTCGTGCCACGCTCGGCAGTGATACTGGTCAACGTCCGTACCGACTACACTGGCGATTATCCCGTTTGTTTCGTCGGACGGTTGAATTCGTTCATCAAAACGAGCAATTCAATCATACATCCCCGACCATTGACGTACCAATCATACCACCCTTGCCAAAATTATCATCCCCATTGAATTTCCATCCACGCTCCAAAAAAAAGAGGAAGAATATATAAAGGCAGTCATTGAAAATTCCTCGCGCCAAAAAAAGACCAAAAAAAAAAAATCAGTATAGATGGCAAATCGAACGGGGAATTCGTTTATCCGAGTTCATCAGCACCGGTTTTCAATATCAAAGCAACGCCGACCGTTATACCGGCATAATACGCGATATATCGAGTAAAAGGACAACCGAATCGACGCGCACAGTGAATAAAGTGCATTTAATAATCGCCCGGCCACCCACTATCCCGTTTCTCTCCCGTCCTCGTCGCGGTATTTCCGAGGCCGCCGTGTGCGACGAACAATATCCGTAAACGCGTGTGCTCCACAGTTCCACAAACAATATTCCGCTCGTGGTTGTTGCACAGCACAATCGTAGGGACGCGTTATGTCCCGGAGTCCGTTTGATTGTGCGCGTTGACGCCCGGGCTTACAATACGTACGTCACGGACGCGAGCATTCATCTTCAACATCGTCCGCGTGTGTGCGTGCGTGTGCCAAGCCGGGGTATTATCGTCGTTTTCACACACGGAGATCGCCGTAGCAACGTGTAGAAAAGCACCCGAAAGTGTGTATACAGCTGGTTGTGCGTCACGCGTGTTGTACACGTCGCGGGTAGCTTCGTCCACACCTTCGGAACGGCAGGTTATTGTAACATTTCCAGTAACAGCAGCACAGGATATATGTATGTGTGCGTATGTAGACGAGGTCGACCATTGCGACGGCATACGCGCGGCACATACGTCGACGTGATGGCTATTCGCACGCAAGCCGATTACGGTCGTTCGGACAATGTATGCCGAGTGCACAACGCGACACTGCATGCGCCGCGTTTCGCAGCTATGTGCATTGCCTGGACGCATTGCCCATAGTTAACGTCGCTCCCGCGCGAGCGTGTTCGTGCTTCGTTCGAGGCACTCGCACGAGTCGAGAGGATGGCCGGGCGACGAGGGGAGGTGAGGAGGTGAGGTAAAACGATTGTAGATTTAGTTAGATTAAGCCAATAATGAAATAATATGAATGAGATAAATGATAAACTGACTAAAATAAATAAAAAGAATACAATAAATAAAATTCTGTACCCGATTCTCGAATTATTTCCATGTCGTCATATGCCCTTGAATCAATTTCCAGTCGATATCAACTAAGCGATTGCCAAAAGCTCCAAGAAAAGAGTCGAATCATTAATTCAATGCTGAAGGAAGCGAAAATTACGGAACGCCTTGCACAAGACTCCAACGAAACTTTGAGAGCATACGAGTATGGATTCCAAAGCAGATTCTTCTCACTCTCGTATACCACGCGCGCAGTGTCGCCCCTCTTCGCCCGGTTTGCACTGCTGGTCCTTCGGAAAATGATGAATCGTCCAAGAACGCATCAATCATTGTCATAAACAGAGCGCCAAGGGACGGAACCAAGTGCTTTCACGAGACGAAGACGAACATGCGGTTCGTCTCTGTTTCAATCTCTCTCTCTCGGTCTGTGTGCTTTCTCGAGCTCGAATCGCGAGAAGGATATTGCCAGCCAGCCAACCAGGATCATCCAGAACATTGTAAACGGTTCGTGCGGTTACGTTTCTTCCAACTCGCTTCTGATGCTGACAACGTCGAGCCAACAATCACAATGGCTTCATTTTTATTGTGAAGAGAACACTCTCGCCCTCGCTTTCGCGGGATAATTACCAGCTGAACGGTGAGCACGACTCAGTGAGATTACGGACAGCTACTTTCAGGAGAATCATCTCTGATTTTGACAGGCCTGAGCCGTTGCACGAAATTCCGAGAGCGAGAAAAAAAGGCAAAAGCAAAGATCTTCCGATATTTTTCCCTAACTTAGTACTTAAAGCGAAAATCCAACCCTCCAATCCTCGGCGGTGATCATATTCGACGATTAAATGAAAAACAAGGGGCAACAACAGCGGAATAAGAATGAGAAGAACGAAGATGAAGACGGAGGCTAGAGGAGAAGTGAGCTTACGGTATATACGCGCTATTCTCGTCGTTCTAAGTTTCCTCCGAAATTCTCTTTCATCGGGTCACGGATTAACGAGCAGACGCAGACGAGTCTATGCCGTTGCCCACCAACCGATGATACTATACACAATGTACCGCAACCCGGAGAAGACCCTCTCGTATATTAGTACGATTTTCCTCGACGAGGCTCTTTGCCCTCTCGTAATTCTGTATTACAAGTGGTACGTCTTAAATTTTATAAATAGAAGCTACTGAGAAATATCTGCGGCAAAGTACTGGCGTTTTGATTCTTTGGTTATCTTATTCCTTTCTCTAAGCTCCTTCGTAGGGAGATCATTATAATATGGTTGGAACCGTTTTACGAAATGAATATTCATGTTTTACGGGGAAAAATGCTGCTCCGGGCCTACGTTCAGCCGAAAAAGGAAAAGTAAAAAAAACGGACGACGTTAAACTTTCTTTTACGTTTAATTATTATTAATATGTCCTTATTTTTTTTTTTTTTACTTTGAATAAAAGTTTATCAAATATACCAATCATTCATACATATACATACATATACCATCAATTTATCAATATGTCCTATAAAGAAATATAGGATTTATTGTTTTTTCAAGCCGGCCGGAGTTCAACGAGGAATTGAAAAAAACCACACATCGACAAGCGATATAAAAATTATTGCGACGTCAGATGAACGTGAAAGAAGATAGTCATTCATTTTGTTCGTAAGTTTCGCCATCGCTCAGTTCACCGGGGAAACGCGAAGATTCTGACGCGTCCGGAGAGCTTTCATGCAGTTCGATGCCCGCTCGGTGTAGTTTCAAGGATTGAATCACGCGATATCACCCTTCGGGCTCGTTGAAGCAACGCTCTCGCGAGCGCACCCGCGCGAAGCACAATGTGTAATACCTATATCGCGAGCATTGTGTTGTTGACGCGAACCGAACGAGACCAGCAGAGCGAGGTAAATGTGGCGTTGAGATCGCTCCGTGTGCTCGGTTACTTCATTTATCAAGCCAAACAATAGGGCGCGCCCCGCTCACTCGGCTGAATTTCGTGCATCATCATCACGGTTGGGATATATATAGGCGAGAGAAGCGGGCTAACAGGTGAAAGATGTGAGAACCGAGGCGCGGGCGAGCAGCGTTGAGGAGGAGTCGGCTAGCGCCATGGCTGTAGACCGGAAGAAGGTGAAAGACTTTTCGGGGGGACGAGGGGATGAAATGGCGAGAGGATCGAGGGTAGGAGACTTAGTGAAAACAACTGAACTCGAATAGAATGATCCGACTCTTGTGTTTAATTTCATTTGATAAGGAATCTCTATCGGTTCTTCATTTACTTGTGTGTATATATATGTTATAGAACGAATAATAGATTGAAATAATAGCTCTCATCTTCAATTTATTTTTACACGCGAGTAGATAAGTCTTGCGGTACTTAGACGTTAACATAATGTCTGTATATATGTTCAATGATGTTATGTATATATATGTGTAGATATTTTTTTAAGGTCCAAGCATAGAATGACGTATATATGCGTTTTTCACAGCCCAGTTTGTTTCGGATTGAGCTACCTGAAGTTGGACGAGAAATTGGCAAACATGGAGATGGAGGAACCGACAGAATGAGTATTTTCGTATTAGGGATGTTGGTTGTATGCAAGTACAGTCATTGATTGATTGATAGACAAAATTCATCATACCCTAGTTTGCACTGTGAGGCAAACCCAGTGTGATCACTCCCGTATAATATTAAGTTTAACAAATTTTCCAGGAGAGTGAAAATAGATATATGAAAATAAATTCCATCAATAGTAAAGAAAAATTATAGCGTTCACTGTTGGTTATCACAAGGTATCTTACGCCGGACTTGAAACGAACTATAGTAGTAGATAATAAAGCGTGATAAAGAGAGGGTGAAAGTGAGATAGAGGCGAGAACGAGTTTCGGCCAAATTGGCAGAAACGATAGGCGAAATCGAGAGTCTCGATTAAGGCACCTCCGGCCGATTCGGGCAATCGCGAGAGTGAGGAAAATGCGGTCCGGGACCTTTTCAATTAAATTTAAAAGTTGGCGAAGCCTGGATGGAGTGGCGAAAGAAAAAGGAGTCGAAGGAGTGTGAGAGGAGCCGGAGAGAAAGAGGAGAGATATAAAGAGAGAGCGAGACAAGGCGTGGACCGGAAACCGGGAGGAGGCCGACGAGAGACTAGCGGGAATGGGAAAGAACAGAAAGGTTGAGAGCGGCGAGAGAGGATAAAGCAACTCGACCGAATGCTTTTCGTTCGTTCTTCGCTTCTTCTTTACTCGTGCTCGCACTTTATCCATCGGCTCAGTAGCCTCCAGTCGTTTTTCTCCGTTAGACTATCAACCCTTATCGGCCCCCGTTGGGAACTCTTTGACCGAATCGTTCGATAAAGCATCCATCCCGGAGTCTCTACCCCGTAGCCGCACACCAACGGGCTATATTTCTTTTTCTCTTTGTCTCGATTTAAAAGTAGCCCCGCGGTACTCTTGCACGTTTTCTCGCACTCTCCTCGTATCGACGATGTACCTCTCCAGAGGCGCAACTTTGCTTCTTTCACTCGTCCTTTTATATTTATTTTTTGTTTTGTTTTTTTTTTTCTCGTCCCGTTTTTTCGTGAGCTTTCGCGCAGCCATCCGTGTGTTTGCTCGTTGCCCCCTTCAATCCTTCGCACGTAGGTACTTCTTCGAGGAGCGTGGAACGCGCCTGGACGCTTCCAGAGAGTTTCGTAAAAGGGTTCGAAACGATCGTTCGAGCGCATCAGACGGGTTTTATGTAGTCTGCCTGAGCGGGATAGTATGATCCACCGGCCTCTGAATCCCATCGCAGTTGCTTCAACCTTCTAGAAACATAGTACATTTTCACCGTGAAGGGATTCTCGTCAACACCGATTTTCCATCTAATTATTCCGCTGGGAGACAGAGCCCTTAGAAAAAATAACCCGAGGTTTTTCACTAAGACGCTATTGTTTTTTCCAATTTATTTAATTTTTTCTCACAGGTAACGTTGTCATTGTCATCGAAAGCTGTTGGTATTTTTTTTTATTTACTATATTTCGTGAAGAAACTTCCAGAGTTTTTATTAGACGGTGGATATACGTTGCAGGGCCAACTGTCATAGGAGACATTTTTTTGTCAATTAAAAAAAAAAACATTGCTTTGCTGATTGAAAATATTGTGAATGATTATACGTTAAGAAATTAAGCAATTGTTGATTCTTCAATTTGCGACGTATTCCTTCATTTCTTAAAAAATAATAGGAATTCTTGAGGCATTAAAATCTTTTTTTGAATCGTTAGACCAGCACTCGGGTCTGCATCAATTTTTTATCATTGGCAAAGTTCCCCACGTGACTATCTACATCGCCACGGTATCATTACCGTTACAAGAAAAAGTTCCATTAAAGAAGAACCTTCCACATGGGTTCATTATGTTTTTTTTTCCTTCCGTTGACGGTACAATGACTAGCACTGACCACGAAGAACTGACAGATCCCAAAATTCATCAACGGGTCCTCTCTCATATAATCGACGTCTGTGTGAACCGAACCAACCAGCACGAGAACGAGGAAGCAACGTGCGAGGTTTAACTCAGCAACTTTCTTCCCTTGTTATCTCTCCCTCACGCTTCTCCCCCTTCGTCTGCCGCCATTTCGTCCCGAGACTGCGCGAAGAGATTTTCAATAATCCTAACGGATCCAAGAATCGTTCTGTGTTCAACTCACCGCTTTCTGCCCTCCGCCTTTCTCCATCCCCTTCTCTTTCTCTACCTCTCTCTCTTTTGCTCAACGAGCTCGGAGTACTGACGTTGGCAGCGAGTTGCCCGTTTTGCAGTCGACGAGCCCCGATGTGCCAAGCACAGCAGCGAGAAGCGTTAATAATAATGGGAAAACTTGAAGGCGCCTTCGTGGCCTACCGGGCGAGTGTACACATTCGTATATAGTGTTACGTTATAGTTATACAATTCTTGAGGTACAGGGGGGAGGAGGAATGAAGGCAAAAGGTAAAGGGAGGCCGGATGCTGGCAGAAGCAACCCGGCGGTGCTCACTGCACGCCACTCCCCTCCTGCGCTCACCACCTCCCCATGACAAATTACGCCCCGGGGTTTTATTGTTGTTCTTCTTGGTTCTTGGCTCCTTGAGCTTTTCCACCGACCCTCGAGGTTGCTCCACCGCTGCTGCCGCCGATGGTACTACCATCGTCGTCGGCGACGACGTTCCACCGTTTCGCGACGAAGGTGAAAGTTCCGCGCTCTTCTTTCTTAAAGTCTTCGCTGTGCTTTCGCTACTCCTCGTATTAAAGGAACTTCCGCACCTTTGCTGTGTATATCCTCCTCTGTCTCTCTCGATTTCTGGCTATCTCTTGTTTCTTGGCCTCCTTCATCTCCGCCCGCGAAGCTAATTAATATTTTCCGTTGGTCGGGTCTAAACTACGCCGCCACCACCGGTTGCTCGCTCTTGGTTTCTCACTTTCGTTTTATTCTTCTCCGTTATCCACCTGGCCTTGCCTACCTTTCTTGAGATCGAGTTGAACTGGTCGGATAATGCCTTCCACGTTTTTCATCGCCTCGACCGACTCCCTTCGGCCAACAGAACGTGGATATTGGTTACAACTTTTGCGCAAAAGATTAGAAGGATGAAACTCCGGTTTCGGAGATAAACCGGAAAATGTTTCGAAAGTTTATACATATAAATCCATTTTCGATATCATTTATTTATGTCTTAATCGAAAATAAATAAGGAACTGAAAATTAAAATAATAACAACCATAATCATAATAATTTTGCAGTCTCAAACATCTAATACGTATCCGTGAAATCATTTTTCGTATCGACTAATAAATATATCCGAGAAATATACTTTTGAGGCGAGTATAAAAGGGATAGAAATTCATAATTAAAAAGTAATATCAGAATGATAAACAAAAAAGTTTTCTTCCAATCGCGCTAAATAAAAGTGACAATTGATGTAGCATCGCAATCAATTGCATTCAAAATTGGTGTCGGAAGCTGAGTGTGCACATCACGATCGAGTTCAGCAGAGGAATCTAATCCGCTACTGTATTTTCAGTGACAGCGGGTACGTGTAAAAAATGAGGGTGACGATATATCGACTGGGTTATCGAAGCACTCTCTTTTCCTTAAGTCGTTCTCGTCGTTGTCTCTCGCTCTTGCTTTTCTCTCAACGAACTGTATCCACGGCGCCGGTACGTCGGTCTCGAAAGAATAAAGGACACGGGGGACGTCCGGAAAGATAAAAGAGAGAAAGAAACATCACGTGGTTATACCAGTGTCGTCCACTACGGTGCGGGGACGGGTGTCGAGGGTTCGCGGGGACGCGGTGAAGTCGCGCCTGGTTAGGTGTCTTTCCTGCAGTCGCTGAACCCACTAACGTAGTTCTCCGTGTCCTCTAGGTGTGGGTTTTACGGTGGCTAGCAACTCCGCCACCTTCGGTATATTTCCTTTTGACAAGCGGATAGCGAATGAAAGAGTGAGAAAAAGAGAGTGCCCCCCGCCACAAGAAGATATAGAAACCGCGGTGGCATCAGCGTCAGCGACGTGCGTGCGAGAGAAACGGAGAACGCGGCCTGGACACAGAGCTTGGGCGCTTACACTCTCGTATATCTCGAAAATTGGATTCTTCGGAGATTCGAACAGTGATAAATTCTCTCACGCGTAAACCCCACAGGAGAAATGTGCGGCGTGCAACCTCCTCTCACCCTCCATCTCTCTCTCTCTCTCTCTCTCTCTCTCTCTCTCTCTCTCTCTCTCTCTCTCTCTCTCTCTCTCTCTCTCTCTCTCTTTCTCTGTCTCTCTCTCTCTTGGTCGCATCCTCCCCCGCCCTACAACCGCTCTCTTGCGCTTTCATTCGCTGGATTTTATTTTTTTCTTTCTTTTTTTTTAAGTTCTGCCTTCCTTTATCACTCGACCGAGCAGCCTTGTGCTCTCCGTGTCCGTGCCACCAGCAGTTTCGCTCACGTTGGATAAGTGGTCAGGAGACTCTTCGCTTTCACGGATAACAGTAATGTCGTTACTTCTTTTTTTCTTTTTTTTTGTCGGCGGTAAAGTTGTTGAGCAAAATCTGTAGCTTTTCAGGATTTTTTTATCATATCGAAGGTTGTTACAATTCCGCAATATTGAACATTATTTTCTTCAAAAACGTCCGGTGAGCTGTATGTCGACCAAAAAAATCGCAACGATATATTTACATACGGGTAAGCTTTGTTACGGAATTTCGATAATAAACCAGGAAAGATGTATTTTCGGAAAGTTTTGAGCTCGTGTTATTTCCGTTTATCAATTTTCGACTAAATCTACAAGTTAAATTGCCAAGTCTCGGAGGTGCGAGCAGCTCCAGTATTACAATAAATTAAGTGACAAATTGAACGGCTTCAAGTTTTCATCCCGAGAAGCCACCCATGTTTATTTTTTATTCTTTTCCCATCAAAGTTATAGGGTTCCATAAAAAAAATGAAACGCTGTGAAATAGTAGAACGAAAATTGATCCAACGAAGCTGCAGGATGTCGTAATATACTGAAAGAAAAAGATGCACAAAAAGCTGCGTAGAGGCATAGTATTATTTCATAAATATTCTCATAAAACTGTACAACTCACAACAACAAACGCAAAAGCTTGTTAGGAATGACTTTCGTAATTATTCGACCAAAGAACATTTTCTGTAACTAAAAATCATGAGATTAAATGATAGACGAAAAAATTGTGGCCATTCAACGAGCTTTAAAGAAATGAAATATTAATAGAATTAAAATGAGGGTTTCACCAGACATCGTAGAAGCAACGAACAAAATATGAGAACTGTGCGAAAAATCGATTTTTTTGACGAGTCTAGTTACGAAAGATTAAAAACGTACCAACGGACATTCCGAAAGAATGGGAACCAAGTCCTATATACAGATGGGCGTCCATAGTCACCGATGGGCGAGAACCGGGACCGTCGGGAAATCGCTGCAGAACCCGCGAGCTTTTGCTAGTTCTCGGCCGCGGCGCAATAACTTTTGCTGCCATAAATTTCCAAGCGATAAATCGCAGCGCGTCGCAAACGTGGTTGGTTTTGCGCCGCGCACCGCGCTTTTCGAACGGAAAAGAAAGAGTGGAGGGGGGAGGCAATGTAGGAAACCTTCCGAACCTTCTCGCGCCACTTCTTTTCCGCCTCTCTTAACCCCTGCAGCTTTTTCGAGAGACGGTTGCTCGGTGCACGGAGCGCGTGTTAATTGCGCTCGTCACAAACTTCGCTCGCACACTTTCTCTCGGTCACCGCATAATTTCCATTTTTTTTTCATGCATTAATAATAGGTAAAGATACATGATATACCTACCTCGGTCATTTGGCGTTCGGGGTGAACATTATTGTCCGAGCTTTCGAGTAGTTTTTTTTATTGCGTCGAACGATACAAATTATTTGACGTAGCACGAATGACCATGTGACCGTTTTATCGTCGAAAAATGGCATATATGTACATTTAATTTAATTTTATTCAATACAATGTTATGATTATCGCACAATTACTACTATTATTATTTTATTATTTCATAGAACAAAAAAAATATATATATAAATTATATTATATTACAAATGATATATGAATCATATATTAATCATTAATGGCGAATATTTTAATTGCATATATTTATATCGAATTTACGTCCTCCCGTCCATTTATTTGTTTCTTCGGCCCTTCCAAGCGACTGGACGCCTCCCGGGACCAACGGCAAGAACCGACCCCAAAGTTTTCCCATCTAGTAGCATCCGGAAAGGACAGGCGTCTCGAGAGTAAATCCGAGTTGCGACTTCGAGACTTTTCCTACAGGCGCGTCCGGTGAGCGGCTCGTCGTACAGTGATACCGGACCGACCCGCGGATATAAAAGCTCACGCAAAACGACAAAACCGGAAACGAATAATACGAAAGACACAAACACAGAAATCACAAGAAAGAAATATATATAAATATACACTATACATAAACATATTTATATGTTACATCAAAAGACGCATCAGCGACGTAGAAATATTCAGAGCAGAATACAACTGGTGATGGCAAAAAAGAAAAAGGGAAGAAGGAAAAACAAAGAGCGGCGATACCTCGTGTCTCGTGGGAAGCGGCAACGCGTTGCACGGAAACTTCGGAAACCGGAGATGAAGGGTGAAAGAGCCGGACGACAGGAGCTCGAGAAAGATACGAAGGAACGAGGAACAGCCGGGAAAACGTTATATGGAATTCGAAATGTGTATACACTCTCGCGTTCAGTCATTGATCGCCGGGTTTGTCGGTGCACTGCCGACAGAGAGAAAAGAACATCTTTTGTGTTTCGTTCGTCTTCGTTAAAATGAAATATTGATTTTACTTCCAACGCGAACCACCGGAGACCGCCCTTTCGTGCGTCTCAGAGCGAACGTAAGAGGGCGGAACTTTTACATTCAAAACCACCATTTATGATGGAGGAAGCCCTTGTTATCATTATTATTATTATTACTATCATTATTATTATTATTTAAAAAATGTCGTGCTTCCTGAAATAAAAACCTATGCGAAAAAATGCATGAAGAAAGAACTTCTATTCCGAGAAGGAGAATTGAATTTTTATCTATACTAAAAACGATTGTCCCAATTTAGATAAATTTTATTACACCCAGGTTTGATATCGCATCAAGAGACATAGACATACCACGCGTCACCCGATTTGGCAATATGGATCGATCTAAAGATTCATCTGAGAATCTCGACCTCAATCCCCTGAATTAGGTACAAGCCACTCGACACAATTCTTTCTCAAACACGTGTTTATGTTTATACGTCGTGAAGGGGAGATACCGAGATCATAGACTGGTTTCGCTGAGGATCTATGTGAGCGCGCGTGTATGTGTGCGTCCGTGTGGCGGTATAGCTCGGGATCGTGGAGAGGCCACCGTCGATGTCGAGTACGAGAAACGGGGTCCACAGGGGGGTCGGAAGCGGGTTCAGCGGGGGCTGGGGGTGAATGAGAGCGAGGGTTGTGAAACAAGAATGCAGTCGCTTGACACCTTATTGTTCCGGAGACCTTTTCGCAGCCTCCGAGGCTACCGGTCTCGCTGCTCGTGGTCGCACAACGGAAGTTTCTCTTGCTTTATAGCTTCCGATCCACAGCGATGAAGAGGGTCAAGAGGGCCGCGAGTACACACTCCCTCTACGTGGGCCCGCGGCAACGCTGCGGCTCTAGCTCTATCACAGCAGGTGCCGTATAACAATCTGTACATGTATCTACACATATATATACTGTATATATTTTCTCCCCCGGCTCCTTTTGCCACGCGCTATTCGGATGCGGAGGCACGAGATTCCCGACAAGCAGTATGGAAAGGAGGCATAAAATGGAAGAGTGTGACGAAAAAGGAAAAAAAGGAAAGACGTTATAATGCGATCACACGTTGAGTGATTTATAGGTCTTCACAGTTTGAATATATAACGTTTTGTACGTACACGGAGCGTGGATGGATAAGCAGCGGCACCAGCAGGAGCATTCGTCAAACGTGTAGTCGACATTCATATATCTGTGTTGCCCATCTGCATAACACTCTACCGATGGTACTCGAAACGCCGACGACACGCCCTGCTGTCGCTGTCACGCTCCCTCGTAGCAATTTAACCGATAATTTACGCGCTCTCTGTGCCACACGTGCTTATACCGAGATATATAACCGTACGTATATACTATCGGTCGGAGCGAACGAGCCGAGACTGGCCCGTTGTACTTATGCCTGCCTACCTATACCCATCATACCTACGTGTACGTATATGTCGAGAACATACACGTCGGTTATATCTGCATGATATGGAGTGTAATAACTGCTCCCGATGACGGAACGGTCCATTCCCCATATCGACGAATAAATTCTTAATGGACTCGGCATCGGTGTTACGCCGGGCTATCTATACCGGCATTTAAAATTCCGAGCACTCTCAAGTGCGATACCGCCTGGCAAACCGCACATCACAGCGAAGATATGCATAGCGGGTGCGCCACACGTACGCTACACGCAGGCTACACGTACGCTACACATACGCTTCACGTACGCTCCTCTACGTGGTCGATGTGGATGAAAATCTTTCCGCGGCCATTAGGAAAATGGCTCGATGCGGGAGTAACGGTCGCTGTGTGTGGCAGGCGAGGGAAAGAGATGGAGGGGAGCAAGGAAGAGTAAACGAGCGAGAGAGATGGATAATTGTTCCCGAGCAAACCCACGAAATTAATAAATAATAGCGGGTCCACTTTATTACGTGAGTTTACGCGAATCGTGCCGCGCCTCCCCCGGTGCCGGTTGGCAGTAGTGGTAGTGCGGTAGTAGGCCTGCAGTGGAAAGGTCCGACGCGCGTATATAATATCTCGCCCCCTCGTAACGGTTTAACCCTCCGGGGGGCCAGAGCTTTCGGGGTCGGTAGTTACCCCAGCGAGTTCGGGTTTCACTACAGGCCACCCGATCGCAGCACAGACTCGCAAGCGAAGGGCGAATCGCACTCGCGAACGCAAAAGCAATGTCTCACCCCCCACCCGCCCGGCCTTTACCGGCAAACTCTGTCTATATACATCTGAACTCATATATAGGCACAGTTTGCACGTTACACGGACGAGAGCTTAATAATTTAGCCAGGCGAAACGCGGTGTTTTGTAAAATTAGTTTTGTTGCGCCATTTCGTATTTGTTCGCCGCTGGCCGCACGGGTGTTATTTTTTTTCCAGGTTTTTTTAGTTTTTTTTTTAACCCTTGCAGCATTTTCATCGTGCCGCCGACTCTTCGGGCAATAGTCCCTCCGACCGAATTGTGGTTCCCGGACGTTTTTGGTCTCGATGCCGCACAAACGGCTAGCGCTGTGTGTACGATCTGCACCGAAATGTTCGTTACGAGAGCTGTGGTGTATAGTCCGTTCTTTTTTCTATTGTAATCGCTTTTGAAATATTTACATTGCGTTAAAATGAAATGAGTGAGCGAGGGAACGATTTTTCGGACGCTTGATTTTTCGAGTGATTACTTTCTTTGACGACACTCGGTCGACGATAAATTCATTCTATTGTGCACGAAATGTACGTTTTTTTTGCTTTTGTGGTCCGTTTTTTTCATTTTTTTTCGATATCAAAGGATTATTGAAAGCTTTGACGATGATTGGACGGATGCTCTTCTATTCAGCCTGTCGAGGAATCTTTTTTTTTACGGATTTGAATATCCTGTGTAAGGTAGAATGAATTCATTTTTTTTCTTTTTTTTGTATTTGTTTTAAAATAATGTAGAAAGTGTTGTTCGCATTGATAAATTCGGAAGCTGCGAGCAGGATCAACGGAGATGCATGGTTCACCTTCCACATGCACCGCCAGGAACTATATTCCCTATTGTGTCCCCACCGACGGGACCTTTCATTCATCAAATATCAATTACACCGTGTAGCAACATTGTGGCTTAATTAACATTCGGATATCCATTGATCAGGTCAAATTCTCTACAAATCACGATAACAATGCAAAACTAGTTCCAGTTTGCAATCATAATTGTTGCGAAATCGTAATTAAGGAATAATACCACTATTTGGGTGTCGAAACAGTAATTCGAATTTTGATTTCTCAACTAATGGCTCGACCACTATTTCCTTTAACTCTTTGTCTTTGGTGTTTTTTTAAGTTCGAACCGTTTCGTGCAGTTAACAATGGAATGATTGAAAACGAAATCAGAAAAAGTCCATGTAAATCACCGTTCGAGGTTTGTCCAATGGTTAACAATTTTGTTCTTCAAAACCTTGCATTAAGCTTCCACATGTAAAAACTCGCGATATGATCCTCTGCAAGCTGTTACGATCTTCGTGATATTACAGCTGCGATGAAAGCCGCAGACACAGCATTGAAAAAAGGACCAACAGGAAGCTCGGTGCAGACGGAATCAGAGTGAAGGATGGAAGAGCACGTGTGGACATAATCCACCGCTATAAAGTTGGGAGTGGTCATCTCCCAAGGCCCCGGTTGAGCTCTCCGGGGGCACGGAATGACTGTAATATCCCGAGGGAATATCGCTCGGACGTGCGTACTTCGCTAAGGTAATATCTATTCCCGATAGGGCTACCTGAGAGTTTTCGTTTGAATATATTGGATGCCGAATAGAACAAATAAAAGGCTTGCCGCTGATGGGTAACGGCTGGCCTGGCGTTCGATGAAAAAAACCAAATGAAAAAATGTGCAGACGCGAAAATTTACTTGTTATGGACTCTTCAACTCCTGATAAAAGTTATTTTTGGGCTTATCTTTGTTTCGGGAAAATTGAAATTAAAAAAAAAGTCCCAACTCTGCATAAGGTCTGAACTGAATAAAAAAAAAAAATTAGCAAAGTTGGAGAGCCCATAAAAAACCTTTGATTTCTAGATTACAAAAAAAATGTTTGAATCCCCGGTAGGTGTGCGAGCTTTATAGTTCTACCGTGTTTCGGCGGTGATAACTCTCGATGGTACACGCACGGGTGACTGGTCAGCAGCAGAAACCCCGAGCTGAGATTCGTACAAAGGAGAGCTGTGAAATCAACGTAACAGAAGCAAAGAAAAGCAAGAAAGAGAACGATGTCTGGGCGTACGGACCGAATGAACGACAAACCTGCCTATCGCAGGTGCTTAGAGCAGTCGCAAGGCGCATGTCATGCGTCAAAATCGCATTTTGTACAGCGAAACGAGAACGAAAAACGAACGTGAAATTGGTAGCCGGGTTTAATATCGCCCTACCCGAGCGCTTATAGCGGTGGACCCTCTCCCTCCCTCTCCCACTCTCTCGCTCCTTCCGGCTGCGATAATTGAATTGGCCGCTTACATTGATTTTCCTTTCGAACGTTCTCGGTGTCTCGTTACATTTTACCCCACGTGTATTATCGCGGTATATAAATTCGATGAAAAGACTCGCAGAGTGAGGACGAAGGTAGCAACAGAAAAGAGAAAAACCGGAGAAACGATGAATTGGTCTGATCCAAGTCACGGCGAACCTCCTCCCTCCGTCCTTCCTCGCAAAGCTCTACCCATATTCACGTACTGTACGAGTAAAATGTACACTCGAAACTGTGTACACCAAAGTATCGCTATACTTATTAAATACACACACACACACACATGTATATGTGTGTGCGTCACGAGAGCGCCCACACGACACACTACGTTGGGCATCAGGCACGACAGCGAGAAGTAGAATGAGGACTAAAGCCAAAGAGCTTTTCGCACACTGTTCACACACACACACAGATCCCACTCGCTCAGTGTTCCTTCTCTTGCCTCGAGGAAAAATCGATGTTGCCGGTAGCTCGAGGGCTTTTAATCACGAGGACCAAGGTTCTTACATTTCCTGTTACGTCCTATATGCCAGAACGCTGTTGGTGCCCCGCTCGGTCACGCTGTCGCTATATGTGCGCAGCAATAGCAGCAGCAGCACCATCACCACCAGCACGTCTGGTGAGGGAAATGATTCTGTTATTGTTATACCGCTGTTACCAACAAAACATCTAAGTACCTAAATAACCTAAGTTACCTAATCTTTATACGTCGAATTATATACTTTGGATTATAATAAAGTGTCAAATATTATAATGTGGAAAAGCGTGAGAGAATTTTGATACATACATAAAATATGATAAATATTTTGTCGATATATACATGTAGATATCGACAAGTTTCGAATTACTAAAAACTTTAACAGAAAAAGGATTGATACGACACCTCTATCTCGACGAATTGGCCAAACAAAAAATGAGTACAGTGCAATTGAACGAGAAAAGAAAGAACGACATTATCTCGGCTGGCTCAATCAATGCATTACACTCAACATCTACGTAAAACGAATTCGACGATTGGAAGATCAATTTAGAGGCCACCCAACTCGTTAAACGAAAAACCCCGCTGTACAATCAAAAGGTCAATGACGATATCGCGAGCGTTCTCAGTGTTCCGTCGTAACGGAGAAAAAACAGGTGCCGAGGGTTGGTCGTGAGGACGACCAAATGAGGACGATGCCAGAAGCTATAGGAACGCGAACGAGGAGGGACGGTGAGCTCACACGGGGTGTCACGGGGGTGGCGTTGCACGGTCCGTTAGACACGGGCATTATCGTACGTCAGGGCAAATAATCCCTTGGCGTGATCCTCGTCCCCCCCCCCCTCTTCCCTTTCATGGGGGACGGCCGTGTTTTCGTTGCTGCCGTTCGCTACCGAGCTCGCTAACTCATTCAGTCGTCCTGCGCCACACTCTCGTCTTCCGCGTTCGGCCTCACGAGCTCGGAAAAACGAAGGGGGAAAATAAAGTGTCGTATACGTCGGACATTCGACTGCGCTAGCTGGGTTACGTGTCTCTCCGCGAAATTTACGTACAATCACCCTGTCCAGGTAAAATACACACGGAAAATGGAAGCCCCGGGAGGAGGCCCACGCGCGTACTTTTACTCGACTGACGAGAAAAAGCTTTATGGTGGACCGGTAAACGGGATTATCCTCAAGTAGAAAGAAGAGCAAAAATAATGAAATGTGGGAAAAAGAGAGAGAGGGTTGACACAGAGCAGAGGCTTGACTCGCGTAATACCGACACCGATATTCTCCATTGGCTTCAGCAACTGTGTGTTAATATATTGGTAGATCTATGTACATGTATAAAGTCAGCAACAGTTTAATACATATATTTATATTCAAAATTATATTATATGTTGTATCATTGAAAGATAAAGTTGGTTTTGTTATTTTTTTCGAGAAATCCGAAACCTGTCGGTGTTGTTAACCTAGTGTTAGTATAATATTAGATACTTTATTATTATTGTTATTATTTGTCTGTCATATTCTCTAATACATAATTACATATAATAATAATCGATTATTATTTAGGTTATTTCTCTGCGACGGCTTCCATAAGTATACATATGCTGCACACAGATATCCACGAAGAGATCGGAACACGTTACAGCGATTTACAAGCAGGAAAGCGTGTGAGCTAGGTGTATGGTGGTTACCCTTATACCCGAATTTACGATTACGAGAAAGCGCACTGAGGAACGTGGAGGGAGGGGGAGAGGTTAGCGAAGGCTAACGAGAGAGATGCGAATACAGAGGACGAAGAGAAGAGATGAAGAGGTTAACGTCGAGGGGGGGGGGGGGGGGGGGGGGGGGTTAAGTTCGAGTGGAAAGAGAAGAAACTAACGCGAAAGGGGCTAACCGGGTTTAATCAATTCCCTAACGCTGCTGAGGCTCTCGAGGCACAAGTAGCGGACAGCCAACGACGCCGGTGGCGTGCCTATAGCTTCGCTCGATTTATTTGACGTAGCGCACGACCGCGGCGAAAAGACGTCGTCGACGTCGCGGTGACTCTGTGCTGTTGCTTCGGTGGGTCCCGCAGCGTCTCCGGTGGGATGAAGCTTCATCTTCTCGGTAGAACGAGTGAGAAATTCTCTTTCTTTCTTACTCACTCTCTCAATCTCTCGCCCTCTCTCTCTCACCGGGACTCGTGTCGGGATTTCTCGCCAACGCGTTTTACATCCTCCCCGCAATGCGACGTGCATGTATGTGTTTGTGTGGGTGTGTCGACTGCGACGGATAATTTCGCACCGACTGCGACGACGAAGATGCAGGTGTTCGGGATCCGGACGACGCTAATGGAGCGCAAACGGGCAACACCACGGCGACAGCGCGCACGAATGCCTCGCGTCTCTTTGCAATACAGATGCTGCACTTGCTCTCGCACAACGTATCGCGCTTGAGATGACAGGAAGTAGACGTAGCTTCTGTGACGATGAGGGTAATACTAGGATTACTGACTAGAAGTGAATTACTAGGTGTAATTGGCAATGTTCTTTTTTCTTTTTTCATTAATTCGTTTCATCCTATTGATAGATCGTTATATCAATCATTTATGTTGAAGGATCTGTGGCTTTTGTATCTGCGACGATTGCGTGAAGAATAAAGACTCGACGTTTTTGTGAATGGCTTTAAAGTGCGTCATTTAAAGAATTGATGAATGAAAAAATAAATCACAACTTAAAAAGACATCATTGTTTTTAATTGAAAAAATAGATGAATAAACTAAACTAAATAGAAAGAGAAAATAGAATAAACTAAATAGATGAATCAAAAATATAAAAAAGAATCATTTTAAAAAATATCAAAATATAATAAGTAATGTGATCAGTGAGAATATAATCTCTTGTAACAGCATGAGCTTAGACCACTCTGGTCCGATGACTCCTACCTTAAAAAATAATTTCAAAAAAGAGAAGAACAAATGACGTATGAACGCATTTGAATAATAATCTAACACGCTGCGTAGAAACATTGACGAGTGACGAAGGAACCCTTTCTTTTCTTTTTCGTATCGCACACATGCATACGAACGTCCAAATCCATCATTCCTCCGGTTTCGAATTTTTTATATCTCCTGCTATTCGCTGCATGTATTAGACCGTACCGTAAAACTGGGAAACCGGTGCCAAAAGGAAATTCGTAGCTAGCGGCAGACGCCCTGGAGGCGGCGATGGCGAAGATCAGACATATATAGATATACAGAGACAGCGAGAACGAGGGAGACGGAGATGAAAGAAAGCGTCGATGTAGTAGTCGGCGGAGCTTATTGGCGAGGAAGTTTTGACGCCAGACGACGACGACGACGACGACGACGACGACGACGGGCTTTGTGGCGCCGTTTTGGGAGACGGGACGACGAGGCAACGCGACGCCTCCTCAACCCGTGAGTTTTCCTTTACTCCTTTATTCTTTCTCCGCACAGCTTCCTACTCTCGTTGCCGGTACCTCTCGCGACTTGCAATCCTCGGTATGCCAAAAAACAACGAGGACGACTGAATCTTTCCGTACACACACCGCAGTAGCTATCATCGATTACGGGAAGCGTTACTCCGGCCATTTTATTTTTCTCAACCGGAAATACGGGAGTGACGCGATCTGTCGCCGAGAAAATATCGATTATATCCGTGGGCTTCTTCTTTTTTTTCGACGCAGACGCGTATGGACATTTTTCCATCGATATTCGTCGTCAACGTATCACATTGGATATGGCATACCGCGTACCTCTCTATACGTATTATATATTAGCTGAAGGGTCTGACGTCGCCCGCAGCGTGAAGAGGCTTCATTTAGAGGCATGGGGGTAATTTTTTTTTAAATCTCAGGTGCGCAGTGATTTTCCGCTTGCTCTGAAGATCAAGCGTCCGAAATTTCATCGAGCTCAAAACAAAACTGTGCCGATGAAGGATTTGTACAGAAAACAAACTCAAAGACACCCTTATATCGATATAATTGTTATATAAATATATTCCTCTTATATAGATTATATTCCGCGTTTGAACATCAAGGCACGGAGACCACCCGCAATTTTATCGATTTTTCCGAACACCAGTGCCGCGATATAATGGTCCGAATGACTTTTCGGTATGCGGGATAAGCCAACCACACGAATATCGGCACGTATACATACACCACTGACCTGCTTTTTCCTCGAACGACACGTGAGAAGATGCAGGAGTGAATGAAAGAAGACGGATTAGAGGGAATGAAAGAGAGACCGAAAGATACCGAAAGAGGGAGAGAGAGAAAGAGAGAGAGAGAGAGAGAGAGAGAGAGAGAGAGAGAGAGAGAGATGGAGAGATGAAAAGAGCCTGAAGCGATTTTCGCAAATGACACAGCAGTAGTTACGGCTCATCCTATATTTCTTCGAGACAAAATGAGCCTCTTCACAGACATATTTCCACGCATTGCTCAAAGCTGGGAACCGGGAGGTTCTCGCTACACAACCGGACAGAAGTAGTTGCTGCGGGAATTGCACGTGTGCTGCCACGACGATATACCGAATCATCATCGTCGTCGTCGTCTCCGTCGCGGCCGTTATGTTGTGAAGCAGGGCTCCACCGGGAAACTTGTCTTTGAGAGAGGTTCTCTCGAAAGATGGGGACCAATTAGAGACACCCTTCTGGTGTGTCCTTCTTTGCAAATGTAGCGTTTCAGAAGCCAGTGCAAGTCGGTGAGCCAACGGCACTCGTGGAAAACTTACACAGTCGTCGTCGTCGTCGTCGTCGTCGTCGTCGTCTTGTTCTTCGTCGTCGGGGCAACGGGTGTCCTCCATGAAAGACTTTCTCTCTCGCTTTTACCCGTCTTTAGGTTATTTCTCTTTTTATCTATCTCTATCTCTTTCTTCTATATTTTATAAAATATATATATAAATATACATAGTATGGAAGAGAGAGGGAGAAAGAGAAATATATATGTAATATATACATAAACGCCAGGCTCTCTACGAACCAGCGGTACAGGATACGGAGAAAGACAGAGAAAGAGAGGGGGAAATTATACAGATATATATTATATACGTTATATTCTAAGATCAACGCGGACGAAGTCGCGGGTAAAGCTTGTATATAATATACATATATTCCATAACATATGAAGCTCTCTCTCTCTCTCTCTTTTCGTCTCTATTGTCCACCGCTGATCCTCGCAGACCCCGGCGTTTCCTCGGTAAATGTACCCCCGCACCCATCCTCACCTACGCGGCAGCACCAGCAGGAGCACTGGCTAAAGACAAGATTGAAGACGACCTCAACTCGGTCGAAGTAAAATATGCTTCCGCAGCTTCTTCTCCCTCGAAGCTATGGTATACGCTTGACGTAGTAACATTCGCATCGGCGACAAGATCACGAGCTTTCTATATAAGTAACCTCCGGCTCGTTTAATCTCCGGAGAGTGGGTGCGATGTTCCTCGCGTCGACCACCGGACGCGACCCTTCGCAATGTCGCTTAACTTACCGCATTTTCTTCCGGCCGGGCTGGTGGAGAAGAAACCAAAAGTGACGGGGATGTGTTAGACGGGCTTGTAAGCTTCTCGAGGGATTTCGTAATCCGGGAATTGCGAAAATCTAAATGGCAATTGAAAATGAAATATCAATGAGACGTCGGATAAATTATCGTTGCAAGCTCCATGCGGGGTTGTCGGCATCAGGGGGGGGGGGCAAGTCTCGGACACGCAAGGTTTCAGGGAGCGTGAAATACGTGGGAATTCGAGTGCGCTTGATATACTTTTGGTATGTATGTGGGTGTGTGTGTGTGTATAACAAATCAAGATAATGGCGAACATATCGAGGGATAATATAACGGGTGGCTGAGTCGTATAGGTCCCTCGGGTCTCTCTGCGATCTACTTTCGCTCGAGCACGTTCCCTTTCGTTCCAACTCTCACCGCAGCTTTCTCGCGCTCTCTGACTCGATGCTCTCGTCGATCGGTGCTCCGCCAACCCCCGCAAACATCGTTCGTATGAATCGACAAACGGATTTTTACTTGGCTTCGTCGTCATAGTTTACTCCGATTCATTTGGCGGTGCTTATTATTTCACGACTACGTATTACACGGCAAATATCATCGATCAACCAACAACAATCATCTCTCTTCTACTTCTTCTCTTCTTCTTTGGGGTTTCTTTGTCGATCGACAATCGAACGAAGTGCATGGGTTAGAAGAAAATCGTACCTGCGATTTATCTCATTCCTTTCAGCCTCATCAGGTTTACCCTGTTTTATTTTATTTTTAACTATTTGAATTTTTTTTCAAATTTTTTATGTGTACATGTACACGAAGGTAGTTTGACCGGGTAAATGCTAAACGACTGGATCATCCACCGTCGTATATTTAAACGCCAGTTTGCCCGACACTCTTCATTAATTATCGTTCTTCTTTTTCTTTACGTTTATTTTTTTTTTTTTAACCAACCCGAGCGTTTTACCTTCCTTCCGGCTTATAAAAGTACTGTATTATAAAGTCGGGCAAGTTGAGCCTCAACGTTACGCTCGAAGCCATGACAAGCCAAGCGTTTTCGCTCGGGGGTTGCTCTCTCTCGGTCTCTCCCTCTCTCTCCTTCACTCACTCACTTCCGACCGCAAATTAGAAATTCTAACGAAGATTAAGTCGAAGCTTCCGCGAAGCTTCCGTAGGGTTTATACACCAGCGAATTCTGATTTTACGCCGGGTCATCTCTCTCTCGCCTTCGTTCCAACTTTTCGCTCTAGTGTGCACTCGAGAAGCTCGAGGAACGCGCAAAAAGCTCCATGCACGCGCGCGTGCAAGAGAGACACGGAAATAATTTTCGTAACGATAACATTGTGGACTTCATCCCTACTTTAAGGGCATATATGAATGACCCGAAGACTTCTCAATTCTATAGAAATATTTAGATATCTCGAAAACAGCGTGAGCTGCGAATATAGACACGACCACTCTCTCACTAATAAATATTATACGTTAAATATTGATAATAATTCATAATAATATTTAATCATCAAATTAATTAATATCCACAAATAGTTGATAATAATAATAACAATTAATATTTTTGTTCGTCATCCTACTAACGAGAATCAGTTTTGATAAAAATTTATTTTGTTGCCAACAGGTTTCGAAAATGCTTGTCTCACATTTGATTTGGGGACTTCAAAAAAAAACAGAAAATTCCGTTTGTGCAACAGAGAGACGGTAACGAGGTTCGTTTCGATGGTTCCCCCGGTCGCGAGTTTTGTAAAAAGGAAATAAAATTGAAAAAAAAAAATGTCAACATCGGTCTGTACTCTGTGCATGCATGCAGTTACAGAATTACGGGATACACCGTATAGACCCGCGTTTATGGACAGACGCCGGCGTGACCGAGAATCGGCTAGAACGTCCGGTTTTTTTCTCTTTCCCTCGTTCGCGAATGTTTGCCCCCTCGCAGCTCGTTCGTCGCTTTTACCGTAGCTCTTCGCTGCTGCTGCTGGTTCCATCCCGCAACGCCGCGGCCACGGCGGACGTAATTTCCGGCTGTCCGACTCGCGAATTCACGTCGTCGTTTCGTTCTCCCTCTCTGTCGGTCCTCTCTGGTTAACCTCATCGTTTCCTCTTTCTCTCGTTCGCCCGTTCTCCATCCTCCGCCTCGCACGCCACAGAACCAAACAGACCTTTCCATCTCACTCACTATCCCTCTCTCTCTTTGCCTCCATCGCTCGGGTGTTCCGAGCACATCTCGTTTTTCATTCGACCCGCCGTTTGTCCGCGTTAACGGGGATGGCCCGAAGACCGTGCGCCGCACAAGTTTTCGCGACGCCAACGATTCGTAAATTTCGAACGTCGAAAACCGAAGAATGACAGTAGCAAACGATTTTCGAGAAAAAATATACATTTTCTCCGAAAAAAACATCGGCATTGGGATTGGTTGAGGGTGGCGGAAGGTAAACTCGAATACAAGCACTAAAAATAATAACAAATTTATTCCGCTTGGAGAAAAAGCAAATTTAATTTCGCAACGTTTTGCGATTGAAGTTTAAGCTCTACTTTTTCCGTGCACTCATAACAATGAAACAAATTCACTTTCATGGTTGGAAAATACGTTTAATCAAACTGCATTTTATATCTGAGTCGATTGAAGTCCTTCAGTGGTTTGTTGAACGTTAGGATGAGCCATTTCCGTTTGCGACCGTTAAAAAAAGGGAAAGTAAAACCGTGTGGTGTTGTGAATCGCGCATCGTGGTGTATCTGCATCTATCTGCAAAGCGTAATCGAAGGATGGACAAAGGGAGAGCGAGCGGTAGATGGCGAGGGGTTGTGTAAGAAAAAAGACAGAGATTGTACGAGACGATCGGGGGTTCTATCCGACGATCTATAACGCGTCGGTTTCACTCGCTCGGTTCACGGCCCTAAGTGATTCAATTTCATTTAGAAGCAGTAGGGTTTGAAGGCCCTCGACGTTCAAGCACCCCGTCGCTGGTTCCTGCGGTTTTACAATGGCCCTGTGTGAAGCACGCCAGAAGCGCAAGGGCCACAACGATTCTCGTCCGTGGTTCTCTCGCTCATGGGGGAAGCTTCTCGGTTTCTCGAAGCAACGTACGGTAGAACGGTCCGGTGTGTGCCTTATCTGGGGAGGAGGGGGTTAGGGATGCTCGCGTTAAATCGTCGCTCGTGACTGTGCATACCAAAGAGATTCGATGGCGAACGAGAGGAAAGAGAGGCCGGAATATGGAATGGGGAACGAACGGGCTACGGGCGAGCACAACGAATATCGCATTGTACCCTATACAAGCTGTTACGGTGGTGGTGACGTAATATAAGGGACGAAAGACGAAGATAGAGCGGGAGCGAGACAGAGAGAGGGGGAAATGAAGCGAGTGAGAGAGTGGTATGACATCGGGGTCGCCGTTGTGTCGACGACGTTGAGCGAGGCAAGGCATAACGTGTCTTGCGACGTATGCAAGGCTTCGCATAAAATTCTCATAAACTCACGAAGAATATGAAAAGGGTCCGCAGAAGTATAAGCAAGCAACGCGACGCGCAGTTTTTATCCGAGATGGGCAAAAAAGTGAAGAAAAAAAAAGAAAAGAAGAAAAAGTCGACCGAAGGGAAATAGCTCGACGTTTAGTCAGCCGCGAGAGATATCGGCAGCTTCATGTCGCGCGTTGGCCGAAACAGCTCGAGTAAGCAAGGGAGCAAAAAAAAAAAAAAATAGGCAAAGAAAAAAGGTAAGACAGCGATAGCGAGAAGCATCCGAGTTACGTTTGTGGTCTGTGTAATCTGTCTATTGGTCCAGTAGTGTCGGTAGCATCCCAGACCGGGCCTGCTTGTTTCTTAGACCCCGTGGGGGATTCCTGTTAGTCCCTTGGACCGGAGACGAGGAACGTGCACACCGGTGAGGGAAGAAGAAAACATCGAGAGCGAAATATAGTAGATGAAGGAGAAGAAAGAAAAAAAAAGTACAATAAATCGAGGACATCGGCGAGGGACGCGACCGTTGGAGGGAAGCCCTTATTGGTTTAGTCACGGATCGTTTGACGGGAATTGCGATTCTTCGTTGGTTTGGGTTCGCAATGGAAAAAAAAAAGAAAAACACAAACCCAGAAAGATGAAACAGCAAGAAAAAAAGTACGAATCGACGGAAGAGTGATGCACGATGAGGAGCAAGATCGAGAGCGAGAGAGAGAGAGAGAGAGAGAGAGAGAGAAAGAGAGTAAGTAGAATAACAAGGTGAAACAAAAAGAAAAAAAATGGTGGTGACCGACGAACTAGAAAATTTGTCGCGGAAAAGTAGAGCTCCTCGCACCGGTTTTTATCTCGGCCTCGAGGTCGAAGCAAAACAAACCTGCCACCGGTGATGGGGATTCGACGTGACGTCGCAGACCATCGCCGGGGATCGCGTTTTAAAAGAGATTACGGAAGGCAACCGCTACCGGAGAAAGAGTCAGGGGGTTTGCTCCGATCCAACATCGTTGCGCCGCTATCTACGCTCGGTGCTTCGGTTTCTCGCTCGCCGAGAGCGAGATGCCGCGGTATCAGCGTAGCCATCCCCGACGCAGTCGACGATGCGGCTCGGTGACCCGATTAGCCTTCGTTGCGCGTTTTACCCGATTCGCCCGGTCGTTGGTACCGGCTTCCCTCGCTCGCGTCTGCGAGTTAACTCGAGAAGGGACCTAATCTCAAAGCGAGGCTCTCACCGGAGCCTTTGAATATTTATGATTGCCGGTGCTGGTGATGCTCCACCGGTGTCTCTCCCTCTCTCTCTCTCTCTCTCTCTCTCGCTCTTGGTGCGCTCTAATGCTTCTCGTTGCTACAACATTCTATCGATTACTCCAGAACTTCACGGTTACTCGGTTCAATCACCGTTGATTGAAAAAAAAAAGTTTAAAAAATTCATCAGATAACATTAAAACAAAATATCAAATTACATATCTTCTTCCAAATAATTCTAGCCGTGACCTAACTCCTCAACTAAGTCACCTACGAATTACGTTTTTGGTTTAATTTTTAATGAATTTGAATGAATATTTTTCGATAAAATCGTTTGGATTCTAGTTCTATCTATATTATTTCTCAGACAAAATTCGTCCCTACCCCGCCCTCGGATCGTCTCGCCACCCCCGAAAGATGGAAATTCGAATAGCCTTAATTCTAAGTTAGACCACTCTGAAGATGTGCTGCAAGTTTCATCGATCGTTTAGATTTGGAAAGTTAATAGACACACGGATGGAGAATTGGTTTTATTGATTTGATACACTGAAAAAAAAATATCGCTGTTTCAATAACACTGATGTACTTTGAAATAATTTCATCGAATCATTGATACTGTCCTCGAAACAAAGGCACCAACATCTTGTTTCAAAAGCCACACAGCTGTGATCAATAACACCGTGTGTTTAGAAAATGCAATTGATACAATTGTTTATTTAATTCGTTGGAACACATAAACAATTGTTTCAATATGGCACGCATGAAGAAAACATCTATCAATGTTATTGAAACCGTGAAATCATTTCAAACACAACTGCTATTAGTCCGAATACATTCGGTGCTTGCATCAATACCAGCTTTCCTTCTAAACTATCAAGAGCCTTCAACCGTTGCTTCGATGACAACTGCCTTCGAACCAAGATGATATTTTATCGGGTCAAGTAGATGGTTATCGAAACATGTCGATAGTGATATCTAAAAAATGCATCCAATGTTACATCCTGTTGAAGTAACTACATATGTTCTCGGCAGCCCGTGATATGTCGATGTTATTGAATCAACCGTGTTTTTCTTTGAGTCAATAATTTATTTTTTTTCAGTGTTATCATTGGGTCCTATCGACGTATTAACCGAGCACTCAGTCCACATGGACCATTGTGCTCGGGCCCAGCGCAGAAGGATCTCTCGTCATGTAGCATTTTGGAGCGGATAAGCTCTCGCAAATCTTAGAAGTCTTAGGACTAGCTTTACGGGACGCGATGGCTCCGACGAGTTTCGGATTTCACGAGAAAAATTATAGAAATAGTTACTACTCCTTCCTAATATTTATTCCTAATTTCAATCAATCGGTAATTACTTCTAAGGCCAATAACGATTGCTAGAAAATAACAGTAATTGCGTCTGCAATTATTCTCGTACATTCCCAAATACGTCGAATTGACGCATCAGCCCCTTCCTCATTACTGTCCCCAAGGTAACATCATACGATAACAAATAAGAAGAAAATAGAAAAAAAAAAAAAAATTGTACTCACTTTTTCCCGTAGCATATCGCGAACTCTCGTAGCCTGGCTTCTGCTCCGATGAAGTTCGAGTTGCAATTCCAAGCATCTCTCTTGCCAATTGAGTTCCTCGACGTTGCTCGAGTAACCATCGAAGCTCTTGGACGATCCGTAAGCCGGTCTAACGTCCGATTTGTCTCTCTTAACCGAATCCCCGTGCCCGTGAGTCGCAACGGTGCTCTTAACCGTCGTCGACGTCGCGCTCGACGTTGCAACGGCCGTCGAACTCGTGGCTGTACTCGCGAGACTCGCGGCTGCCCGTTCGATCAACGAACGATTATTCTCACCCGTGTAATGTCTGTCGCGATCATCGACGACGACAGACTGATGATGCTGTCGCCCGGTCAACGAATAACTTCTCTCGAGATTCGTTCTCGACGATGATCCGGTTTGCGATTGTCCCGGTGTTTGATCGAACAACAACGAACGACCGTGACGATTGTAATTTTGCGTCACGTCCAGAGCTTTGTTCTCGAAACTCGTGGGACCGAAATCCGTTTGGGCGGCGTAATTTCGTTTCGCCCCCGTGTCCGTGTATTCGACCCGACCGCTGGAATCCGAACTGAAATTGTAAGGATTGCATTTGCCGATCGAACCCGTGGATTTATTCGTAACGGAAGAATTTTCTTTGAGCTCGACGTAACCGGCGCTTTTTGCGCTTTCGGCGAAGCTTCGATCCTTTTGGAAGAGCAGATTGCACGGTACGTTTACGTACGGAGAATTTCGAAAATTAATTGGCGGCGAGGGCGAATCGTTTCGATGCTGCTGCGGCTGTTGCTGAGAATGATGATGATGATGATGATGATGCTGCTGCTGATGATGATTTTGTGGTCGCGGCGGAGGCACGGGAGCTTGTCTAACGCGTCTCGGTAACAAACGCGGACTCTCCGGACCGCTGGTGGAAGTTCCACGGCACGATTCCGAACGCGTGACCTCGAGAATGCCACGGGAACACGTGTTATCGTGATCACGGGACGTTGCTCGTACCCCCATACGCGGACTGCACGGTGCCGAATTCGAACTACCGAAATCCGATGCTAAACGAGCTATAGGATCGAGAATCTGCGAGAGCCGACGTGCCGGCGAACCTCGTATCTCGTCCATCCTAAGTTGACGCGGATTTTAACCCGCTGGTGCACCTTAGCAACGAGTTTATTTATTCACGATTAATTTCGACGATGAACCGTCGATCGTAAGATCGTTGTTAATGAAAAATATTGGCGCGCTTGTGGCGGAACACATTTTTTTTTTTTTTTGTTTTTTCATCGACGACGGGAGGAAGATGAAGGAATTATCTAAATTTCGTTTAATTTGTCTTATTCGTGGTGACACTCGAGTCACGTGCTGACAGGGAATAATGGAAGCTCCCGGAGATAATGAGGGTGGCGATGATAACGATGATGATGACGATGACGATGACCGCGCACGGAGCTGCTCGTCTTCGTCACATCCCGACCGAACTCAGAACGATGGGGACACTCACTCGTTATTCGATTCATTTCTCGAACGGTGTGCAAAAATGCTTCGCTGTTTCGGAACTGACGGTGCAATCTGAAATTACACGAGAAAACGAATATTATTATTTAATGAATTGATAAATTCATTTATCAGTTGGTTAATCGTTATTGTGACAGGAAAACAATTTTCATGGATAATTTCCTCGAGGTCAACGGTTGACTCTTCGCCGTTTAACTTCTCGGACGTAATAGTAATAAGCGCATGCGTAAATTGTCAAATGTCTCCCCGAAATAACGTCGTAATGGGGGAAAATAAAGTCACGTGGTCACGGTATCAGTAGTACGATCACGGCGAGATCGCCGATCGATGAACACTCTTGTCCCGAATCTCGAGCCGTGACCTCACATACCATTGTAAAGACGAGGGAAAGAGCCCGTCGTCGAAAAGTTATTTAGCGTCAAATAAATTATATTTTGTAAAGTATTGTGCAAATCCTATTAATCGCGGCACGAAGGAAGAGCCCGCCAAAGCGTATCAAGGCAAACCACGGGGAGTAGCGTGGAAATAGTCGTCAAAGCTGTGAGTTTGTCAATAATAAATTTATACGTCTGTCTTTGGAATGATATAATTTGACTGTTGATTCTTTTGGATTCAAAGAGAAACCTTATTCTGAATTCCTACTTGAAATCGGGTCAATCAATTGAACCTACACTTCCCGTTGTTGAATAGCCGAAAAAATAAAGATTATTTATATATCGACGAACAGATTAATAGAAGTCCAACAATTATAAGAATAGTTTGTCAAATAGACCCCTGGCAGCCACCGACCCAGGCCGCGCCAGGTGAAGGCTTTTTAACGTAAAATTCGCTTCAAGTATAGCAACATAAAAAGAGTCGGTCTCATTATTAATATTATTATTGAATGTTGCTCGACTACGAATTACAAAATCTTACAAGAATCGTGAGACCGGCGTTCAATGTTTCGACTGTAAGGGATGGACCACAGGAATATTTTCACCGCCTCCGTATAATCGAAAATCGAATGATTTCTAACGTAAAAATCGATCGTCGATTTACAAATAAACGCAATGAGAGCTCAAACGAAATGCCGCACGTGGAAGCGTCGGCGTTGAATAAAGGTTCGAGCGTCGAAGTGCCGCGACGAAGGGTTGCATCTGGTGCGCTCTCTCGCCCGTCTCCGGAACATCGAAGTCAGAGTCGTCATCCTTCAACGTTATTTCCTTTCTGCCGAAGAGAGAGACCGAAGTGTCGCGCGGCCTAGCCCGAGCGCTGCACCAAATTGAAAGCTGTAACTTCTCTCGGGTTATGGGCGAACCCTGCGGAAAAGCGTTCTACCGGTAACGAGAAACGTTACGCAGTGACTATGAGACTGCAAGAGTGACGAGAAAAGAAATAGAGAGAGAGAGAGAGAGTTGGTCTCGGAGTCTCTTCGCAGCCGTCGTTGCCGCCGCCATGGATGAAACGATCCGCGTCTTACGTACGTCGTACCCGCGCCATCTCCGGCCGCTTTCGAGTTTATTTTAAGGCCGTGCCGCGTCGGTCCAAACGACTGCCGACGACGATGACGGAGCTGAGGATCGACGACGAGGGACAAAACGTAACGCACCGGATGCTAACGCGAGGGCGGACGAAATCGTCTCAGTCTCCGGAGAAACGACGTTCTTATAAGTTTTCTTGATTTTTTATTATTTTCTCTAGCTTCCGATACTCGTTTTGTACGTGTACATATTTATATCGAGGAATATGTAAACGTAGCGATATGAAATTATAGGTTATTGATTAAAAATATACTTATTTATTATTCAATTGAACAATTTCATTTTCTCTATTGTTTGTTATCATTGCTTAATATATTTGTGAATATATTATTATTGGTAGTAGTAAATGTGTTCATTGGCAAGACATTACAATATTTTCCACCCGTGCTCTTCTTTAAAACAAGTTTTGACGTGTTATTTATCTGTATAGACGTAAATTGCAATCTATATTGCCAATAGGCCATCGATAACGGTTCTTCAGAACATTATTATTATTTTATTTTACATATATTCATTTTTAATCTATGCATTATTATATGATTTTACTTTGATGTTCTTTTATGGTGTATACATTGTTTTTCCCCATATTTTTTCCCAACGAAAGACTCGATCGACCGGAAGGGTGAAGATAGGGCCTTGTATCGCGATTGGGGTTAATCGAGCTACAACTGATTGTATAATGCGATGCCGGAGGCTCATTGTTTCGAGGTGCCTGCGATGGCTGCGAGACGAATGAAGTACTGAGGGCAAACGAATGAACGAAGAGAACGTTTTTATCTAATCGTCGAATCCTTTCCGTTATATTTCACGCAAACGCCACGGGAGCAACCTGACTCGAGATTTGGAGAACGATGCTGCTGCTACTGTTGCTGCTCAGAATGAGAAAGTGTGTCGGAGGGTTCAGCAAGCGATGGGCTAGTGAGAAAAGCTTTTGCGTCTCGCCCGAGTTTTTGGCGAAGTGAACACGTTTGAGCACGGCTCCCTGAAAGGACCAAAAAAGTAATATAAGTTCGTTTTGTCTTCTTCCTTTTTTTTTTTTTTTTTTTTTTTTTTTGACGTATGTGCGGTGGCAACCGGAGTAGCGAGCTTTTGTACGGGAAAGCACAGCTGCCCGGCAACAGTTCCGTTACGTATAGCAGAGGGGTTGGCCCGCGCGAAACCGGAGACGAATAGCGAGAAAGAACTGACTCCCCCCCCGTGGCACAGCCTCCCACCAACAACCCCCTCAGGCTCAACTCGCTCACTCACCTCTCTCTCTCGAGCCTCGTGTTTTTCGAGAAAACAGCAATTATACAAATTGCTACGGTCTCCGACGGAAACGAATCCTTGCGAAGAGAAATAGAAGAAAAAAGCTCAGAGGAGGAACATAGAGAACGAGCGAAATGACGAAAGAGGGCGATATAGAGCTGTCGGGGCGACTGGACGCTGCACCGAATAGAACTTTTATTAATTTTTTTAAATTTATTTTTATCTCTTGTGGTTTATTTGTCGTTGTTGTCACTAATATTGACAAAATAGTATCCAAAGTGTGTAAATAAGGGGGTTGATAAAAAAACGCGGAAAAGATTGATCAAATATCCAAAAGGTAATGAGATTATCTAATCAGAGACGAGGCTGTCGGGAAAGATAAAATAAAGATATTGTAAAAAAATTGAATATTTTATTCATTTTTCTTTTTTCTCTACGTTTGAAATTACGTTGACGAAATGATATGCTAAATATATGACAAAGGACAATAATTTAAAGAAAGAAAAAAAAAATTAATCGATTATCCAACAAAAAATAAAATTAATAACACCAGATTTTTAAGAAAAAAATGAGAACAAGATTCTAGAAATTATTTCTAAAAATATGTCCCTCGACGAAATTTTATGGCCCGTTGATATTTTCCATAGCGTTGAAATTAAGGAAAAGCTAAATCGACGACTCTCACAGCCGTCGTGGTCCTTCGTCCTGTTAATACGCAAATGTCACGCGAGATATGAAGAAGCTGTACGTGAACGGGCAGAAATGAGAGGAACGATTACGTATTCATAGTAAGAAAGCATTATAGCTTTTGCATATTTTGTTTTTCCTTTTTCTTTTTCATCTACCCTCATATCGCGACCGAAACTCTTCATTTCTCGTCTACCGTGAATTTTCAACCTCGCTTTTTCCGGCATCCACCAAACTCTTTGCAGGTTCTCGACATTTTTCCCGCTTGCCCGGTACACACAGCAAAAACGCCGACCACCCGCCTTCCCGCCCACGCGCGCAGATATTATACTTATACTTTGTACCTTACATATTTACATGTATAATACGTGCTCGCACATCGACGCGCGGACTCGATGAGGACCCGCGCGCGTTTTTCGCTGTTCACTGCTCGCTTCTGATGCTGCTTCATGAATAAATTTTAAATTAACTTTCAAACGACACTGTAGTCCTGCGAGTTATACCCTCCCCCTCTTTCACGCTGCAACCCTCCACACTCCACCCACGTGCACAACTATGATAAAAAAAAATGAAAAAGAAAACCGTTTTAAAGTTAAAAAAAAATATATATATATAATAAAAACAAATGCAATATTTTTTATAAAATTTTATAAGCTTGCACACTCTATTGAGGTAATAAGGCTTAAAACATTTAGGTCACAGCGCCGTGCTAAATACAACGACTGCGAAATCCTTGAGAAAACAAATCTTTCAGGCAAGATCGATTTTCGTGGAAAATCTTCGAAACCAAAAAAAAAAAAAGGAATAAAACATATTTGTTCCTGTCTATCGATTCCTTTGTCCACCGGGGAAAAGTCGTTTCCAGTCCACGAATATATAAGTTATTCGAGAATGTATATGATTGGTTCCATAAACTATAGGCATCGGTCCGGGTGACCCCCCCTCAGATTCTTTTCAAATTTTTTTGGGATGTAGTCCTTGATGACCTATATGTGCCTGAATTTTTTCAGATTTTTTCCTCCATTATTTCGGCTGTAGTAATTAAGGGCATTTCCTGACATTTCCGTTTTTTTTTTTTTTCAATCTAATTTCATAGTATTGTATCGCAAAATGAAAATTACACTCAGAATGCATTTCTATGTGAAATTGTCTCAACTTTTTGAAAAAAATATTGATTCTCAGTTTGGACTAACGCAAAACTCTCAAAATCGACCTTTAATAATAAAAAGCTATTTTTCGGCCATTGCGCATGTCTGAAATTTTTTTTCAATATTTTTTTCAGAAAGCTGAGAAAATTTCACATATTATACGTCAAATTCACGTTGGGATGTCTGTAAAAACTGCTAGAATCGATGAAAGTTCAAAAATTCAATGATAAACCAAATTTTATTTTCTCCCTTCAAAATGTATAAATTCTCCTTCAATCCTCTTGAGCTATCGATCATTTAAAATTTTTGTCTTTTAGATAGAAATGCAATGTCTTGACTACTCCCAATATTCTGCAGTGAAAGAAAGTTATACGATTATTTATAGAATGAAATCAAAAATAGGCCTTAACATTTCTTCAAAATATTTCTTTAATTGCAAAATAGTTTTCATTCGTTTTTAAAAACTTGAACAATAGAATAATTCGAAGAATTCGACACAGGCCTTACAATAGCGGAGCCTAAGTTATTGCTAATTGGCGTAATGTTGTGAATTGATCGGGTCCCTTTGATTGATTTCGAGTGAGATGCTCGTTCATCTAACGTTGGCTTTAATTCAAAATATTTCGTCCCCTCAACGAACACAACGTCGATATTTGGCAGACTTTGATTTGTCCTCTCAAACAAATCGTATGGTGTGAAAATGTGTTCGTCTGGGTCTATCTGCAACGACCTTTTTCTTGCATTTCGCTTAATGGCCCCTCCCAAACCATCACACGGTCCTTTGCCATGCGCGGTCGCGAAAAAATGCCAATCAGCCTCAATATCGAAATCATTTTCATGATAACATAAATTTGTAAATGCGTTTTTATTTTTAAATTGCTGCGGCGCTCCATCACTGAAGTAGTGAATGCTTTTTACCACATGAAATTTTTTATTTAAGTAAGCTACCAATTCGACTTGAAATAAATGAACCATAACGAAATCGTGTTTGAGACAGTTACGCCAATTAGCAATAACTTAGGTTCCGCTATTGTAAGGCCTGTGTCGAATTCTTCGAATTTTTCTATTGTTCAAGTTTTTAAAAACGAATAAAAACTATTTTGCAATTAAAGAAATATTTTCAAGAAACGTTGCAGGCCTATTTTTGATTTCATTGTATAAATAATCGTATAACTTTCTTTCACTGCAGGATATTGGGAGTAGTCAAGACATTGCATTTCTATCTAAAAGACAAAAATTCAAAATGATCGATAGCTCAAGAGGATTGAAGGAGAATTTATACATTTTGAAGGGAGAAAATAAAATTTGGCTTATCATTGAATTTTTGAACTTTCATCGATTCTGGCAGTTTTTACAGACATCCCAACGTGAATTTGACGTATTATATGTGAAATTTTCTCAGCTTTTCTGAAAAAAATATTGAAAAAAAATTTTAGACATGCGCAATGGCCGAAAAATAGCTTTTTATTATTAAAGGTCAATTTTGAGAGTTTTGCGTTAGTCCAAACTGAGAATCAATATTTTTTTCAAAAAGTTGAGAAAATTTCACATAGAAATGCATTCTCAGTGTAATTTTCATTTTGCGATACAATACTATGAAATTAAATTGAAAAAGAAAAAAAACGGAAATGTCAGGAAATGCCCTTAATTACTACAGCCGAAATAATGGAGGAAAAAATCTGAAAAAATTCAGGCACATATAGGTCATCAAGGACTACATCCCAAAAAAATTTGAAAAGAATCTGAGGGGGGGGTCACCCGGACCGATGCCTATAGTTTATGGAACCAATCATATATATTATATTTCTTAT
>OZ020168.1:10124742-10200150 GCA_963971145.1 Sussaba pulchella
AGCGTCTCGTCGCAAGACACAGAGCGACAGAAGGAGAAAACAAGATACTCGGAATAAAATCTTAAGCAACCGACGTTGGCGATCGAACGGTCGTCGAGCGGAGTCCAAGAGGAATATCGAATTTCGAAGTCGAACTCGTGATTCCCGCGGTGTCCTCGAAGACGACTGAATAATAAATGTAATATAATATACGGAAGGATAGGCAGCATCGCGAACGATAGGCGAACGAGAAAAGAAAATTAAAAAAAAAAATAAAATAAAATAAGATGAAATGAAAAATAAAGAAATATAAATAACAGAGAGACACGAAGAAAAAGGTCGTCGGGGATCTGTGTGGGATTGTAAAAAGAATTTTTCAGTAGTCTTCTTTCATCCTCATTCATTAACGAGTGGAGAAAGCTCATCTTAAAAGAGTAAGAGAGAGGCAGAAAGAGAGAGAGAAGGGAGAAGGAAGAACAAACAATGGTCCCCGCGCTCCAAGAGTGCCTCGTTACGCGAGTCGGCGGCGCAGCGTTTGCACTTTGCCGAGCAATTGCAGAGCTGCGTCGTTGCTGCGTACCGACGTACTTGCATGTATCCGAGTTTCGCGTCCGGGCTTCGTCGTTTCCGAAAACGAAAACGACAGAAGCTGAAAAACGAACGGGTGTAAAACAGGTTACAATAAATAAAAAATATACAACAAAGCAAACGTCGAAACTCGAGAGAGGGGGAGAGAGAGAGAGGAGAGAGTACGCAGTACCGGTAGCAAAGGCAGACCAACGCTGTGAAATATTCGCATAGGGTTCTTCTTTGTCTGCAAAATCTGTGTTTCTTGAAAGGCGAAAAAAATAGAAAATCATACGTGTATATCCTGATGTGTACACAAGTACATGGATATTCTATAATATATGCCTCTCCCTGTGTGATTATTAGCTATACATAACTATAATTATGAATATTGACATTAGCTATGAGTTATATTTGCAAATAATATATAGATATTAGGGAGGGGATACAGAGGGGGATATATATGTATGTATCTATACAGCGATACAGAAGAGAGAGATAATGAGAACGAGATGGATAGATAAATAGGAAAAAAATTAAAGCGGAATCGGGAGGAAGGGCAACATACACCAAAAATGCTCTTTTTACGAGTACAATCACCCAACAAAGATCTCGATGATAGGAAGGCCCGAGTGGGCTCTGGAAAGGTTTTTATACGAGTGGGCCAGAGAACGATGCTCGAAATTTTTCGTATTACGGGAAATTCGGAATGCTCTTTCTTCATCATATCTCCATCTCTTTCTCCAAATCACACACGAACACGGTCGGTGACTTCAACGAAGACCACACGCGTGAGCTATCGACCTTACGAAAGAATTCCAGTCTCCGTCCGTCTCGTTAATCGAACCTCTCAGTAAACCGAGGAAGAGACGGAAGAAACCTTAAGGGGATGGACGTTTCTCGATGATAAGGTTCACGAATTTTCCGAACTCCGTCTTCTATGCACTAACCATAAATAAACGCGGTAAGATAGAAACACAACGAGCATTAGGCACGAAGCGGACATTAGTCGATTGGATAACTCCCGGTGCGGGTATTAGAAACGTCCAACCGTTTGTAACTCATTGCAGCGGTAACTCACACGACTGTCAAGACGTAGAAAAATGAAAAAAAAAAAAAAAAAAAAATACCAAACATTGCATCGTAGAAGCAAGTCACGTGTATAAGCTGGACAAAGCTGACCAATTATACGTGAAACTAAACTAACGTGACGTGAAACTGTTGGGTGGATGTCGTTTGTGTCGAACGATAGAAATCTTTGATTACTCGTGTGTGCGCCCGTGTTTTTCTCAATGTTCGTGTGACCATATCGAACCCGAGAAATCCGTGTTTTAAGAGGATACGTGGAGCAGTTTGTTTTTCGCGATGGCAAGAAATCGAAATCACGGCTATATGGGAGATATAAGAGCCGAGAGCGAGCTGTAAGCCGACTGGCTCCGTATCGGGTGTGCGGCCCAACGGCTTCCTGCTTCACGAGCTCTTCCATCCCGTGCTCTAGCCGTTACATACACGTATATGTACGTATACATGTTATATATATCATACGTATACATGCGGTGGTATACGACGGGTATGTGTGTAGTGACGAGTTAGAGTTTGATGTAGCGCACGGTGCCGAGGTTCCCTGTGAGTGCAGGTATTTCACCCGATAGATACAAGCGTGTACGGCATGTAGGGAGAACGTATAGCGTTCGAAGGGTCTCTCATCGTCTCGAACCAAAAAGTGAATTATTCGAGACCGATGAACCCGTATACTATTCGGTAAGAAAAAAATTTGTAGCATCTTTTTTTCTCTTTTTTTTACCGTCGAGTGACGAAAATTTCATTCAACGACGTAACAATTCGCATATTTATATGTTCATAAAAGAATGATATAATTATAAATAATATGTTTCGAAATTACAATTCTCTTCGAAAAAACGCATCATTCTCGTTCCTTTTCAATTCCTCCTACGACAACGGATTTAAATCGACGACGAAAAAAAATCTTATCTATATCCATGACGAATCGTGCGATTGAAAATTATTCCTTTTTATTTCCAGAATTAAACCGTAAAAATGTTAGCCGTGGTTTATCCTTCGTTTTTTTTTTTTTTTTTTTTTTTTTTTTCCCCCGACTAAGATTCAATACCCTTTCCCCGTATAACGCAATCTTTCGTTCCTCGTGGTACATATTTGCCAATCTATCGTCCGGTCGCATTGACGGAGCAACAGACAGGCCAATCGTTCGTTAGAAAATGAAAAAAAAAAAACGAAGGAAGGTTGCACAAACCGTTGGAAAATCGTGGTAGAATTATTAAGTTACGAGAACGCAATATTATACAGCAGCAGTGGGAGCACCTCGAAGCACGTAGGTAGATCTAGCAGAGTGGAGAATGACGTTTAGAGACAGAAATAAAGATATTTAGTTTTACGAGAGTTGTCACGAAGACATTATTGAACGTAGCGTGCACAGTAAGAAAGAGGGAGTGAATAGGACAATAAATAAATGAATAAACAAATAATAATTGATGACAATTATTTGTTGTCATCGTACGAACGATGATGGAAGGCGAATAAATAGCGAAAGAGTGAGAGAGATTAAATTATATTAGATATTCCTTATTGGAGTACCAACTCCTGGAAGGACCTTCGACACACACGACGCGAAACAAAAATTAAAGTAATAGAATTAAATATAATTTTTAAAAAACAAACATATAAAACCGAATCGGTGTATAGTCGTAAAAAAAAGTAATGAAGATGACGGGACTAAGATAGAGATAGAGCGAGATAGACCACAATCGTGTATATTTATACAATATATTTATATATATATATATATATAGATATATAGGTGAGAGGCTTGCCCAGAACCAGCAACCTACGCCCAACGCGGTATTTTTCTCCATCTAATTTCTAATTCAAGGATATGACAAGCTCAACCAACAAGTAGGTCATGTACCTCGAGGGAGGGGACAAGTCGGAGGAGCAAAAGGGGGAGGAAGGAACGGAGTTACGTACGTGTTACAGAAACCGCAACGATCCTTCGTCTATCTTCGATGGAAACTCAATACGCGAGACGTTTTCTCACGGGGGAGAGCGAGAGAGACGGATAGAGAAATACACAGTCGCAACCGACAGTCTCTCGGGCCAATGTCCCTGCGTCGTCCTCGTCGTCGTGAGCGGAGAATCCTCAAACGCGTAGCAACGACGACGACGAGACAGCCGACAGACGGGACAAAACGATTTATCGTATGATTGTTATGTACTCAAACTCCGACTCACCTTCCACCGTTGTCAGGGACTGCGAACCAAACCCCTTAATGATTTCAAACGGGTGCTACTGCTGCTGCTGCTGCTGCTACTGCTGCTGCTGCACCGTGCGCTCAACTCCATGCCTTACTCCGAAAACCACGCAACACATACACACGAACACACGCACACTCGATACGCAATCGACGAAACGCAAGAAAAAAGCGTTTAAAAAAAGAAATAAATACCGAGAGAGACGGAGCCAAACAAGACGACGTCTCAGAGGTTGCACCAGCAACACGCGCACACGCACACACGTTTTTCATCCGTCTTTCCGTTTTTTTTTCTTTCTTTTCTCTCTCTTTTCTTATTGCTCGCGAGACTGCAGCCAGGCTCGTTCGACACACACGATATTATGTCACCTTTACATTGTTTTTGTTCAAGTAAGTTTTTTTCGTTGTTGCTCTTTTCTTTATTTATTGCAACTCGCGATAGCCACCGATCGAGAATTTCGTCAACATCGCCAGAAAGACACCTCGCTGTCTACGTTTTACAACGAGCCTTATGCCTCTCTCTCTCTCTCTCTCTCTCTTACGTATCCGTCTTTCGTGCACACGCTGTACGTAACCATTCAAACGAAAAACACACGGAAAAACGAACGTATGTCAGTTTATATTGCGGATAAGAAAACGTACGCCGCCCGTGAGTTGTTGCACACACGCGTTACGTGGGCCCTCTCGGCCCTAACCTTTCGACCATCGTCGATTCATCGACGACGTCAACAACGAATAAAAACATTTGCATAACAACGATATAATAATTGTGGGAAAAGTTGATAAAACGTTGAAGCGAAACACTCGAAGCACGTCGAAGTTTTTTCACGCCGCTTGGTCGACGAAAATCTGGGAAGAGAGAGAGAGTGAGAGAGAGAGAGAGAGAGAAAGAGATGGAAATGATGTGGAAAACGGGGAAATTCGGGGAGGCAACGAGCGCGGGTGCGATAGAGAGAGAGTGAGAGAACGCGAGAACCAACCCAGACGGGGTGAGCGATCGCCGCGGCGGCGGCGGTAACAATATCGCGTTTAACGTTTTAACACACGTTTGTGTTGGATCGTCGGAGTTACACTACCGACACGACCGAGCCGTAAACGTGGTTGAGCGGGTCGTCGTCGTCGTCAACGACAAAACCCCGAGAAACGTTCGAAACGCCGACTAGCGGCCGATCACCGGCAACCCGACGACGAGACACCGCCATTTTTTCGTCATCCCATATACCGGGTGGCTCAGAAATTCTACATACCTTCGCCAGTCGCGATATCTTTTTTTTTTTTTCTTTCTTTTGGTTTTATTTTTTTTTTCTCCCTTTCGAGATTCCGACGTTTATCAATTATTCACTCGGTCGTTCCGATGAAACGGCCCCGCGGGTCGACTTTTCTCCGGGCTTTGGGGTTTGCCTTCTCCATCGGAAGCTTATTCTCACATGCCTCAGCCCCCGGTGCCTCTTTTTCGCGTGCGATTTACGCTCACGTTTCTCACGACTTTTGTGGCAATCGACGCGCATGATATCAGAGTGCGCGGTCCAAGCACCGACTGGGCTTTACAAAAGGAAGGGGGAGGTAACGGATACTCTTTTGAACGAATAACTATGATTGATTGAACTATGATTGATATTAATCTCACGACAATTAAAATATTTAATAAAATACAATATTAATATATTATTATGATTATCATCATCATCATCATCATCATATAATAATAATTATAATAATTTACGTAGTAGTTATAAATAATTAAAACGAATTATTGTGCATGTGAGGAAGACGATTAAACGTGTAATGCTCACCCTACCGTCGCAATCTCCGCAAACGAGTTATCTATTGTTTAGTAAAAAAAAAAAAAAAGAGAAAAAAGAAAATAAAGAAGAAAACGGAAGCGATAAAAGTACCCTAGAGACGTTGGATTATTGCGATTTTATTTATTCAATCATGAATTGGCGCCATTCGAGGATTGTAATCACTTTGACGCGATACTCGTCGTCATCACCTCGCCGCGGCGTTGCATTCACACGTAAGGACTATTCGACGTTTTCAATAATACATTGAACACACGGCTTTACTCCCCACCCTCTTTCGGCCCTCGCACAACGATAAATATTCTACAATTCAACTGTATTGCTTCCCATTGTAACGCTCATTATTGCTCAGTCACGCGTTCATTGACGCCCAAACTTTATTTTTTCATTATTTCTAACTTTTTGTCCCCATAATCGTAATAATTTTAAAAAATCTACTCGATTACATTTTCGGTCACTTTACGCGAGCATTGTTTTTTTTTTTTTTTTTTTTTTTTTCTCACCGATACTTTCTTAATGACCGACTGATAACAGATCTTCGAGCATTTTGTACGCCGTTACCTGGATCAATTTGTCATTGTGAGTCGGATCTACGATTGCACTCAGATCATCGTCGATAATCGGCAACGTTTTTCCATAATTCGTCACGAGATCTCGAGGACTCGTAAATTCATCGCTGTCGATGGTCCTCAACCTTTCGGACAACCAATCTCTCACTTCTGTCGTGAATTTCTCGTCCAAGAAATTTTTTTTGAGCAACTCGGACAATTGTTTGACACACAATTCCGATATTCTCAAAGGTTCGAATATTTCGTAATTGTAACATTTATTGAATACCTAAAAAAAAAAATCATTGATTATTATTTCATATATTTTCAGCCGCGTTAATTGTTACAGTGGGAAAAAACAAAAAAAAAAAAAACAACAAAAAAAATGTTTAACTCACATCAGATTCATCCATCTCGTAATCCGCGTTTCCGGATAGAGTCAACGTCCAAGCGAAAAGAGCTGCGAAAGCGACGGTTGGCGCGTCACGCGTAAATTTCATGAATTTTTCAAAATAATTCGTCATAACGTCAAAATTGCACGTAAGTTCGTTGGATGGATAAATTTTGCCAACAACGAGAGACGCTTGTCCACGGACTTCCGTATTATCGTCAACGAGTAGATTGAGTAGACACGTCCACCAGTCCAAGGTTAAACCTGTAATGTTAATACGACGATTATTCATCGTTATCGCATCATCGATTGGTTTCTGTGATAAAGAAAAAAAAAAAAAAAAGAAAAATCATTTGTGCTAATTCGTACTTACAATGATTATCGTTGGAACTCGAAGATTCGAAAAAAATATCATAAATAACGTTGGAAATGGCTAATCTACATCCCACATCGACGGAACCCATCCACGTGTTTTCAAGAAATGTTTTGTTAATTATTCCATTACAATTCGACGTCGGACACTCATCCTTGGAGAGATAAAAAGATAATAAAAAAAAATTAAATTATACCACGTGCATATAACTCGTATCGAGACGTTTAATTATTATTTTTTTTTTTTTTTGTCTTTTTTATCTCGTTATTTCTCGCAAACCTCATAAATCTGTGATATTTTTCCGTACGATTTTCCGATCAATCGCAAGAAACTCGGACTTTTCTGAAAGCATCCATTTTCCATGTGCGAAACGAGAATCTCGACGACGCACATACCCAAGTTGTTCAAACTCCGACCATCGATATCCAACGAACCCGCATTTTTATCGGATTTTACAAAAATTTTGTACAAAAATTCGTACAAATTGTCACGCAAATCCGGATCCAAAGTTTTTCGTATAACTTTCAACGCGACGAACATCGCGACGTTCATTAATTTTTTATTCGACGTTATTTCCACGACATCGGCAACGTCAGACCAACCGACAATTTGAACTTGAACGTTATCGTGCGTCAGTATGGAATTCCAAGCTCTCATCGCGGTTTCATCGGCTTCGTAGTCTGATTTTTTCACGGCAAACGTTCGACGTCTCATCGCGGTTACGAACAATTTTGCAATTTCACATTCGTAAATCTCACGACCCGGTCTGTCCTTCAATAATCGCGAATCGATCAATTGCGGCAATGTGCCATTGAAAATTGTTGAAAATTTTTCATTTTTCACATCCGCTTCGACGAATTTCCGAAGAACGATCACGTGAGCGGTTGCCAGTGGAAAACACGCCGATGCGCCGTTGTTGCTCTCCAAATTTTTTATTATCCAATTGGAATTATCGAAAAACGCGTCAACGTGGGACAATGATAATTCCTTCATCGTGAATTGCGGACTATTCATTATTTCGACGATTTGAAGCATGTAACCGTGTAACGCGTTGTAAGACACGTTTTGCGATCGTTTAGATGAAATTTTGTCGAATAATTCGACGACAAACGTGTGCACGGTTTTTTCCGTCAACAATGGCACCAAAGCTCGTGCCGCGAGCTCACGAGTTTTGTAGACTTTGCTTTTGGCGCATGAAGACACCAATTTTATGAAATCGTCGATCTGCAAAATTTACCGACAGCGATTCGTATTATTATTATTATTATTATTTTTTTTTTTTTTTTTTTGTCTTTTTCAACGCATCATCTTGAATCGAGAAAAAATATTTCTCGCTTTGTATCGAATCAACATAAAATTTGATATTTAAAAAATTAGGATATTTTATTATTTTAATGAACGAAAAAAAAATCAGACTGATTATTAATTTTACGTGTTGAACGAAAAATGATGGAAAACTCGTTATTTAATCGAACAAAACTTACCTTCCACTTGGAATCTCCGTCGTCGGAATTAAAACTCGGATACAATCGCGACAGAAGCAAAAGGATTGATTGTACGCTGGGTTTTATCGGTGTATCACTGGCACCAACGAAATTTTGCAATTCGTTGATCATAAATGTCAGAAGGTTGGGATATCTTCCGAAAAATATTCTTCCCGTCATTTTGTTGTGAAGAGTCAAGTTTACGTGATCCTTCGTTCTCTGCACCCCAAAAATTCTCGTGATGAGCGAACCGAAAAGCAAAGTCGCCGCATTTCGTTCCTGCGATAAAATTTTTTTACGTTAATTCAGTTTTCTCAATAGCGATTGAGCATGAAAATAAATTTAAAAAAATCTGTCGATTTGATTTACCGCCCACGTTTTACCGTCGTAACTATTGATCGCCGCAATGAGACCGTCAGCTGCGTAAGATTTGGCTAAATCGCCCAATCGAGCGTGTTTGAAGAGAGCTCGTAATATATTCAACGAGTGAGTTTTTATTTCCGTTATTATTTCACGATTCGTTCTGTCACTCGAACTTTCCAAAATTTCCTCGTTTTTTGTATCTTCGAGATCCTGAAGATTGGAAAATATCGTATCCTCGTACATCAAGGATTTCGTTTTGACCGTTATTTCGGTTGTTTCGTCGAGTTCGGTGAAGCCAAGTAAAATTTTCATCACCGAATGAAATACCGCGGATCCGGGGTTGGTCTGAACGAACGGATCGGACGATACCAAAGCCTGAAAATAATTATTAATTATTTTTATTCAATTTATAACGAAAACGTCTCGATTGATAACAATTAATTTATCTATTATGATAATTATAGATTTGTTTGATAATTTATATATTTATAATTATTATTATTATTATTATTTGGATAAAGTGAATTTTTGAAACTCACCTGCACCATAAACGGTACTCCGGCACTTCGCCTGGTAGCGCACAATTTTTCATTGCCCGGTGACAAACCCGAAATTGCAAGTAACAAATGATGCAACCAAGTTTTTGGTAATTTTTTAAGATTATGCTGATTAAGTCGCCACAGACGAGAGCACAATTGTCCAAATCCAACGTGCGCCTGTTCGAACGCACCTCTGTGTTTCGTCTCGAACAACAGCGTCACCAGATGTTTACCGATATCAATCAATTGTGTCTCATTCAACAATCCTTGATCGGTACTTTCACCGGTTATCGAAGATTTTGACGATAAATGACCGAACAAGAGGCTTACTTCTTTAACGGTTCGCCAGGAACACAGAAGAACCATTTGCGGAGTTACCGTAGTCGCATCGGGTTCCGTAAAAATCGATCGCAGAACGCTCGACTCCATGTCCATCGGAAAATGGCCTTCCGGCGATGAATTATTAACAATTTGCGATACCACGTGATTCAATCGGAATGAAATTTTGATTATTTCGGCGATCGATTTTCTCCAGGCCTCGTTATTACACTTGGATATTTTCCTATTAACGAATTTGTTTATTATTAAACTTTGTTCAGACGATAAATTTTTAACTTATCTATCGTTCAAATGACGATTCTATTATTTTGATCGAATAGCCAAGAATAATTATTAAAATAAAGAAAGATTAAATATCATTTATTATAAAAATTGATTATTACTCGATCAAATTAAGTTTCGTTGAAATAAATGAAAATAATTAGATGTAAACATATTTTTTTCAGTAATACATAAACGATGTGTAAAAATATAAACAACAAAATAATCAACTATTGTTCGAACGTCTTATCGTTTGAATTTTCCTCATCGATGGTTCGAACACCGGTGGAATTTAAATTACCCAAGGTCACATGTTTTAATCAAATTTGTGATGCAGAGCAAGTAGCCGAATAGCGAATGTTTTCCAGCAGCTGCCACGATATTTTCCTCTGCTAATTTAAGGGGATTCTGAAAACCATCGACCCGTCATGTAACACGTTACCATTTAATTCATAACGATATATTGCTTCTACTGTACCTTCAAACGTTCGATTATGATTGCAATTAATTTTTGTGTCACTTGATCAGTCATTTTCGCGTTCGGGGAGCTAATATCGTCATAAGTCGCAAGAACATCATCAATTACAGGAGATAAAAGACTAATCTTTAGCATAAACGAAGCTGTGATACCATCTATGGGTCTGATGGAATTTCCCAATTCCAAAGCTGTGTCGATTATTTCTCTAACTCTCTTAGAATCGTCTAATCTCAGAAGGCGCGGCTCGATGGACTTGGCAATAGTATATATTATTTCTTTGTTCGTTTCATAAGTGTCGAGCAGCAGACACTCGAACAATTTTTCGCCCTGTTTGTCGCTCCACGGCAAATCCTCAAATTCATTGTCCAAAAATTCCTGCTCGAGACGGAGCATCTGCAGACTCGATTTCTTGTGACAGTGCGTCGAGCCCGGGCCGATACCTCTAATGCACATGTCGCGAAGATCGCCACAAAATGTTCTATAAACTTCCAAGGTAACTCGAGATTCTTGAGCCGCTTGAGCACTCTCGGCTATCAATTTTTCGTACAATTCGTAACGAGCGTCCACCTGACTTTCGCAATCTCTGATCTTCTCTTCTTTTGCTATGTGTCTCTTCAGTACCGCCAAACTTTCCTTCATGCGTTTCAAAGCCTGAATTACAAGAAAAAAATGTAGAAGAAATTGAACTCACAAATTTCATAAAACAATTATTTCCACGATTCTAATCGAGCCCAATAATTTACCTTTTTCATCAATGGAACGTATTCTAATCTTTCGTGCATGTTGCAAATCAAAAACGTCGTTATCATATCCAATTCTGCTTTGTCGAAGCACTGCGTACTTTTCTTTGATTCCACCAAAAGCGCAAGAGCCAGTAGCCTTATCTTTTTGTTTTTTAAGGGTACAAAAATCGGAGTGTTGATAACACATTACAAAATAAATTGTCGATTGTTGTTATTGTTATGACAATGTTTACCTCTTCCTCGTGATGCCTCAAACACGCTGACAGCACGTCGTAATCCAATCTGTTTCTCCATAAAGTTTTTTGATTAGCCAAACTTTCATCGTCGTCCAATATTCCAGCATTTTTTAAAATTCGTAATTCTTTCAACAATTTTAACAGATCTTCGTCCGTCATCTTCGAATAATTGTCGTTGTTGTTTTTTTTTCCAACAACGAGATCAAGTTTCAACGACCATGTGTTCACGCAATTCGACGACAAACTTTCCGCGTCTTCTGCCAGATCTCGAACCATGGGCGACATAACCTCGAAAGTTCGATCGCGACTGTGCTGCCATCGAGGGCACAAAACCCGCGTTGACTCTGTACCGACAAATAATTCGTCGAGAATTAGCCGTTGCGAAATCGATTATCGTAATTGCATGCAACAAAAAAAAGTACCGACCACATGCCTTACATAGTTGATGTTTTTTTTTGTGTTTTAATACACATCTGATTATCATTCGACGGGTCATGTACCTTGTAGGTATTAATTGCGCTAGGATAATTATGTATATACTGCTCAATGGCGGCGATGCGGACTATTGAATAATGCGAGATTTAATAAATGCGGATTATACAACGATGCGTGCGTTTGACATCGGAAAGGCTTCCCTCGGAGGATCTGCCGGAGATCGTTCAACAAGAAATCCAACGGCGAGAAAGTATTCGATAAAATAAACCAGGTCGAACATTTTCTTTCGGAAACGTAATATGTACTTGACCTAATTTTTTTTTTTGTTGCTAAATGAAGAAATGTGGTCGACAAAGATCATCAGGGCAATGAAATATTTAACCTGTTGTCTGATTTATTATAAAGGCAATAAAGTCTCAGGGGACTTGGAATGCCGAGATTCTTGACTGATGAATACTTTGTAATAGACGGCATTCATGCTTTCCTAAATTTACTTAATCTTAAGGGGCAGCTATCGGAGGGGGCAGACGTGCTTCCGCGGACATTCAGTCATTCGGGATCATTGATAAGTTACATTGAAGGAAAAATCGCGAATAGCCGTTCGATCGATTTCGACCGGTTTGCCCCCCCCCCCCCTGCTTCTGTTCACTGTTCACTATTTGAAGTAGCGCAAGTACAGGGCTTCGGCTACGAACTGCTGGTAAGTCCGCAGCCAGAAAACGAAAGTCTTTACTCATTTTTTACTATAAGTATTGCTACTTATACTCATGTTGATATCGATTTATTTGTCTTTCATTAATACATTTATTTCGGTGGTTACCCTGATACCCTGGCTGACGTAGACAACTGTGTGACGTTGCACGCAATTTTTTCTTTTACTTTCGAATCTGGAGAAATTAGTTCCGACTCATTTTTCAACGGTAAACAATTCAAATTGCTTCGATCTAGACTAATGTAGCAAAATTCCTTGTCCTTGTCCTGATTTTTTAGCGAAATTTCTAGGGGTACGTTTCGACGAAAAATGCCCACATCGATATTCGGGTCTCCCGTACCTGGGTATTTGTCATAAAGGTTCAATTGCCGAATTACGATTGAGTAATCGATCGTAGTTCGTTTTTTTTTTTCTATTCTCAAATCCCGACAGCAGTTGCAACATTCGAGACGTAGGTTCTCGCATAAGTTCACAAGCCTGCTGTAAGGAACAAGTCGTTTGCGAGCCTCATTGACCATATGAAACTTGCGGTCGAAGCCGATGAGGTCACAAACGTTCGCGGCATGATCTTTAATGCGCCTGCAAATGTCATTCCACTTCGCACACTCGTCAGCGTTAAGTCATGACTTACATTCCACCATTGACATTGATTTTAATATATTATGAATGATATAACCTTGCTCAGTTTACTCAACAATTTTGTAATAATTTTTCAAAGACGAACTTGCAATTTATTTTTTATTGATGCGATTTCGATAATTCAGGAATCAGAGAATTATAGATTATTTTTTTCGCGCGCTTTCTCAAAAGTTTTGAACTCAACGATTGCCGGATAGCCATTTGGATTTGGATTTGGATATTAGAATTCTAAATGTGACTTCTGCCTCGGTTGAGTCACATGCGTTATTTTAGAGCATCGCAATACAGGTCGCACCGACAAATGTAATCTCGTCGAGATAGCGGAGCATTTAGAAGATAACAAAATTCGCTACTCAAAGCTATTCGCCCAGTATATACCCATTTTCTACAAGGTGACAACAATTCCAAAGAAGCTTTCGTCATTTCTGACAACAGAGAAATGTGCAAATTTTTTTAAAAAATGTCGTTGAATTCATTTTACCATCCACCAACCGAAAGAATCTCAAAGTCGACTTGTTACACCCACCGCTGTGATCCTTATCGCTAAGAGCTTATTGCACCATGTTTATTGTAAGAGACGCAACGAATCAAACGTTTGATTGAGTCACATCTAATTGCATATCCGTAAATCCAAGCAGAGAAAAAACAACATTTCCAACGATCATCGTGAAAGGTTATCAACGTTCTTGCGATTATATCCACGTGTATATTCCTGATAATAATTTTATTCGATCGAAGCATGTCGATCGAAACGCGAGTTCGTGCAGTTAATATATAAGCAGGGATGGGCATTCAATGAAAATGTATTTGAAATACTCCCATTACTAAATTATCATGGATTATAATTGCTATTAAATACTAGAATCAATTGTGAAACAATAATTCATCCAAATTATTGATTATTATTTCCGAAATGTGAACATTTCAATTGTCGCGTGATAACTAATCATATATTTTTATTGAATAAATACCAATTCCTGGCTATAAGTGTCGCAGAAATTACGAACCATGATTGGTACCGTTGACTGGTCGACTAATCACAGATAGCACGGAAGTAAAACGCAGATAAGCCCATATCGTGAGGTTTTTATCTAATGAACGGTAATCTCGCGAACGTTGGGTCGACGATTCACTCGTAGGTTCGCGGCCAGTCATAAACGTTACTTAATAAGAATTCGTCGCGTAAAGCAACCGAAGAAACATAAGCCTCGCGATTTTACACGGTTCGCTTGCACGTGTGTGTCTATCACTGTCTCTCTCTATCTCTCTCTTACTCTCTTCCTCTAAGTCGCCAATTTTGCGGGCTTTTGTTAGTGCTCACTATAGTTTGAGCTCCGCTTCTGCAAGCCGCCGTTGTTGGGTGTGGAAGCCTCGAATAGCCACCGGCGACCGGTGGTTGTGGTGGAGGTGGGTGGGTGGTTTAGTCAGACGGTGTCCCAGTGATTGGCGACGGCAAGTCGTAACGAGGGCTTCGGGGGCAAGCACGAGCTCGGGGAGTTGCAGTGGGCACAGGTGGGTAGTTGTGTTTAGACGTTGTTCGAGCACAGACGGGTAAGAAGGATTCTTGAACCGGAATATACGCACGATCAATTTTTAAATACGAACGCACATATACAAGAGGCCGTATAATAAGTTACACCGAAAATCTTGCGGAGGATGACTGATCGTCTTCATAGAAAACGGAGAACTTTTTGTTTTTTTTTTCGATATACGACCCAAATTGGCCGAATTATTCGCATTCGAAGTTCGAAGCTTTTCTCTTAATGAACCCATGATTCGGTTGATATATTTATTGACGGATATTTCGGGTTCGAAGAGACGACGGAGTGAGAGTGAATCCAAAAGGGTCCTGAAATAACCGAAAATTAAACGCGAATAATTCGGCTGATTTTCTTTCGTCGACGATAATGACAATGAGCATTTTGATTTTGTCTTTGGTACGACTTTCGACATACATCTCTGTATATTATACGTGCATACCAGCTGCAGCGAATCGCGCTCGTTATCGTGGCGCGCTCGACACATTTAATTCCGCGTCACTTCTCCCTTCGCAATGAGTATGCGCGTTTGTATCTGGGAATTGCGAGACAAACGACGTGCCGATCGGCGCAAAACCGGCACTCCGGTGAATTTAAGTTTGTGGGAATAAAAGGCAAGAGGGCCGTTTGGCGCCCCAACGAAAGCGAAAGATCCTTTCGCTTTCGCGGTGACCGCACGTGTGTGGCAATACCGCCGGCGCAGCTTCGCGGGCGCTAGCCCCCCGCTGGATTGAAAAACCACGCGCATTACCAATATTTCACGTATCGGGCGTTCCGTACGAAAACGAGAGCGTTGTCTCTTATTTCGTTATTTCGTCGAAGCACATTCGCAACAAATCGTTGGATCTTTTTCTTCTAGTCGCGGTCTTACGATGACCGCGAATGGAAATTTATAAAATTACGTAGACAATTGTTAAGCACGATTTAAAAGCAAATCGATCGTTGCGAATGAAAATTTAGAGAATATTGCAATCATGGACATGATGATAGCACAGAAGCTGTAAATGAAGAGAACGAACAATGTGTCATTTCACGTTATAAACAAAATGGTATTTTTATTATCATTGAGTCACGATTTTGTACATTTTTCTCGAGGTACACGGAATTACAGATTTATTTTTTTTCCATATAATTTTGAGCTTCGGCCTAAAATTATTGATAGATTCACCGTAAAATAAATAATCATTTTTTTAAGAATCGTAAACATACTTTTTTTTCTAATTGACGTTTTTATTGATTGTGCCCAAGCGAATTATCGGGAACGGTAATGATGAGATTTTTGGGTACTTTGTTTTCATACAGCGATATCACAAGGTGAAAAGAAAAAAACCATAATAATTCGAGGAAGTCGACCCGGTGAACCTGGCGTAAAATAACCCATATGTGTATCAACGCATGTTGTATGCAGCGGCACGTACCGATCACGACTCTTCGCGCGACGGTCGGGGAACTTTGTTACAGTATTTTTAGTGCAAGCCACATGCGAGGTCCATTCGTTGATCAGTCGCGTTTGAGCAACCGAAACATCTGCAGCTGCCTCAAACGTTACCATTCACACGACGAAGTTCTATTCCGACGATAACTCGTAACGTAAGTGAAACATTTTGCCATGAAACACGAAAAAAAAGTTTGAATTGGAAAATTAAAACATTAACGTTCGAGTATCGATCGTTGTTCGATCTCAAAATAATTAAATCGTTAAATAGATAATAAATTATCTTTTTTTTTTCATATCGAAGAAAAACAATAAATTTAACAAATTTCTAAATAAATCTAATCGACGTCGTTAAATTTGAATTCGAAATATTATGAACATCAATGAGAAACATAGAAATATTTTTGAGTCATTCGTTATTTTATTTAACTTTTTTGCAAATTGCTTTGATTAATTTTTTTTTATTAATTCGTTTATTCATTTTCTCTCACGAGTGTTTGAAACGACTTGCGAACATTCTGTTGATGTGTCACGAGACACATCGGTCGCTTTGTTCTTTCTTTCTTCTTTTCTTTTATTTTCATTTCTTTTTCATCGGAGTAATCGAGCGTGCCTCCGAGTTGTAACGATAATATTACTGCGTGGTTGCTGGCGCTGAAAATTGATTTCACAAGCTATATAGCTTCTCTCATTGCCCGTCTGCGTACAATCGCGAGTTGCAAAGAATTTGTTGCACGCGATACTTGCGCAAGATGGAAAAAAAAGATAAAAACCAATTTATTCGTCACCCCGGGGACGTATTATCGTCCCGTGAAATTTGTAGTTTGACGGAAAATCCAACAATTCCGCATTAAGTCCAACGAATATGCGATTAATTAATGGAGTAAAAAAGAAACAAAAAATTATGGCTGACGCATCGCCGCCGGGATGTATTATTGAAATGTAATTAAACATCGTTACGTTGTAATTGCGGCATCTGTGATAAAATACACGTGTGCGAGTATAATTTTCCGATATAGTGACACGCGATAGTCAGACTCGTACCGCTTACCGTCGTACAATCCGCTAAGATTTTTGTCATCGTTTTTTGTCAATTTATCTTTTACAGAACCGAGGCTAGCAATCATGGTCAAGGCTTACGAGGGCGCGTTAATTCTGGCGGATGTGTGCGTGCTTCTGGTAAAAATGCTATTCTACACACTCGAGGGTTTTTATCGACTAATCGTGCCGCACGAAGAGAAAACCGTGGCCGGAGAAATAGTACTGGTATGTCTCTGCTACGTGAATATTTGTAATAACGTTTAAAAAAAAATTAAAAATAAATGAAATAAAGTTAATAATGAAGATAAACCGAATAAACGTAATAACTAAAATTTATTTTATTTATTTTCAAAGTTTGTGTCACGTAAAAAGCAACGTTTTTAAATGTACAATCGCAAATGAAAAAAGTCTTTCTGTCACTTCGGAACGTCATTTTTGACGTGACAATGGATGTAATAATATGGCTTTGTCGAGCACTAATACCATGGTTTAACAATGAGCAGGTAGCTGGTTATACAATACATTCGTACACGGGTTTCCGCGTATAAATCATAACAATGGGTTAAAAATCCGTCAGCCACGTATCCGTGACTCGACGTTATTTTCTTCAGGCCAAACGCCGATGGCATCGCCCAATGCACAATGCCACGCTTTCCGTCCTCCGTAGATCTATCAATCGACCAAAAAAACCGACAGCTTCACTGCCCCCTGAGCCCCTTTTCTTTGACGTTAAAAAAAAACATTTCTCTGCCAATCATTTATTATAAATATGGAATGATATAAAATTCTCTGTCAAAGCATATTTTTTTTTATTGATTATTGAGATTTTCCGTAGGGAGAAACACTGTGTATTTTCGAAATGCCGAATAATTTTTTTCAATCGCGTCATTGGCGACGAGGATAGAGTATCGGACTATCGGTACGAGTAGGTCAAAGGTCTCATGCGGTTTTATTGCCCGAGATAATTATCCGACGAGATTATTTTTCTGTTTTCAATGTGATACGTGTCCGTGTCTTACGTGTTACATTGTGATACAAGTGCGAAAACATTATTTCTGACGAGTGGGGAATTTGTAGCGCGAGCCGAAGGCGAGTGTTGCAATCACGCGAGTCAAGAAAAACGTTTTTCGCACGATAATCGTATAAATTTTGTTGTCACAAGGTTTGTAGATGCGGTTTGACGGGAACGAAGTGAGCGTAAAAATCGCATTTTACACACCGTTTGTCATAAAAAATGATTTTTTTTTTTTCCTCGTTATTTAAAAAACGTCTTTCGGGGTATGCAGATAACAGGAGCCGGTCATGGTATTGGCCGTGAGCTGGCACTAAAATATGCGAGTCTCGGCGCCACGGTCGTCTGCTTGGATCTCAATCCTCAAGGCAATCAAGAGACCATCGAGGAAATGAAAAAAATTGGCGCTGTATCGACACATGCCTACAAGTATGTCGATTCATCTTTAATCGTTCTGATAAACATCTATTACGGTACACATTTCACTTTCATTCGCGTTCACATAATTATCTCGACTCCCATCTCGCACGAATAGCAAAAAATTTTATGACACGCTGTGCGTAAAAGTGCGATTTAACGCTCACTTCGTTCGCGTCTAAAACCGCATTTACGCACCTTGTGACATAAAAATTCGTACGATACTCGTACGAAAAACGTTTTCTGGACTCGTGTGATTGCAACACTCGCACTTCGGCTCGTTCCGCAAACTCACACTCGTCGGAAAATATTTTTTCGTACTAGTGTCATAATGTACTATTTTTCTTTTATATTTTTCTCATAACTTTTGTAATGCAGATGTGACGTTGCTAATCGCGACGAAGTAATGAAGATCGCTGAAAAAGTAAAGCAAGAAGTCGGTGACGTTACAATATTATTGAACAACGCTGGAATAATGCCTTGTCATCCGTTTGTCGATACGACAACCGAAGAGATAAGACGGATCTTCGACATCAACGTATTCGCACATTTCTGGGTACGTAAGATTTTTTTTTTTCAACGTCTTGTAAACGTTATAATTTCAATTGATATTTTTAACTAGAAAAAAAATAATTAATTATGATATATATTTTTATTTTATTTCAAAGCTTTTGCAAGCTTTCCTGCCGAGCATGGTTGAAAAGAATCACGGACACGTGGTCGCGTTATCGTCGATAGCCGGAATTGTCGGACTTACCAATCTCGTGCCTTACTGCTCATCGAAATTCGCCGTGAGAGGCAAGTAATGTGACGACGGATGGCATTTAATTAAATAAAAATTCATTTGAAATCCGTTCACGATCGAATTATCGTGGATTATTAATTTTTACTCGATACGAAGATCTGGTTAAAAACGATAATTCCTCGTTGTTATTTATAATTATCGTAAAATTTCGAACGTTTTAATCGTTCGATGACGGCAAAACACAGTTGTTTCATCGAAAAAGTATTTTTAATACATTTCGATGAAATGGAAAATTTATCTTTGAACCATAAAAATAAAGAACGAAATTAATTTGAACGATACGTCTCAGGTCTCATGGAAGCAATGTGCGAGGAACTCAGAGAATTGCATCCTCATGGTTCGAACAATGTTAAATTCACCACGATATTTCCATACATGGTCGATACCGGACTGTGCAAAAATACGAGAATCAGGTTTCGTTTAATAACCACGAATTTTTATTATATTTGACAAAAAAATTTATGCTTCGGAGGTAATAACGTTATTTATTTTTATTTTATTGATTCATCAGATTTCCCAGTCTAATGTCATTGGTGACACCGAAAGACGCTGCTGCGTTCATTGTATCGGCGCAAAGACGCAATTGTCGCGAATCGTCGATACCGAGTTATTGGCTCGCCGTAAACAACGTGCTTCGGTGAGTCAACGACTTTCAATCGAAGAATTTTATCGGTCAATCGTTTCAATCAAATCCAACGATTTATCTGATAACTTAATTTTTTTTTTTTTATCGATGGTGAATCTTTGAAATTTTCGTTGTTACAGAAATTTCCCCGATGCCGTGGCCACGCAAATCAAAAACTTTTTGAATAGCGGTGTAGATTCGGATTTGTAAAACCGAATTAGAAAAGAAAAAAAATCTGCCACGAGTCAGAAAAAAAAAACAACGCAATCATCGAATAAAAATATAAAATTTCGGCAACGATGTTACGTTTTACGGTCGGTTTGTCGTAATCGCAATCAGCCACGAACAGCTCGACATTGCCGGATTGCGTTTTGGGGTTTTTTTTTTTTTTCAAATTATTTATTTTTCTAATTTTCTAATTAAAATAATTAAAAAATAAATCGTTTTTATACGTGACGGACTGGTCGACCCAATCACCGAGACAACGAGGGTTTGGAACGAGCAACGGTGATGATAAAAAAAAAAAGTCGCCGGCCAAGTCTTATCGTTTCGACATTGACCGCGTGAAAAAACGCTAAAACGAGAGATAACGAAACGATTGCGAAATTCTTCGTTACGACCGGTTTTCAGCGACGAGGGGGCCAACAAGAGTAGAACAGTCGACTCGATAATAATAACAATGATAACAAAAATAATGAGATAAGTGACGTTCGGGTTAAACGTGATGGTAAATGACGACGAACGAATGTAGAACTATTGGATAAGAACGTATTCATTAAGTCAGTTTGTATAGTGAAAAAATAATATACATATTTTGTACATAATACGAATATATCTCTATGTACATGATAATTTCATTTCAGTATGTACAAATGCTTATCAACATTGAAAAAAAAAAAAAAAAATTTTTTTTTTCGAATTTTTATTGTATCTCTTTGCAGCTTTCGCGTCCGGATTGCCAAACTTTTGGCAAACTGCTGCTCAAAAGATCTTCGGGGGCGCTTTCGATGCCCTCGTAACCGCGTGAACCGACTTTTGCACCCGCTACACGACAAGCGAACGTCAACGCGCCCTGGAGCACTCGTCTGTCGATAAAATCCGTTTGGCTGCGTTCCGAACTTTCGATATTTGAATTTATCGTTGTTACGTCTTTTCTCACCGACGTTGCCGTCGACGAGCCGTCATCGGGTTGCCCGTGTTCCGTCGTGGAAACGTCGGAATTATCACGATTGTTTCGTCGTCGCGACAGTTTGACCATGTTGAGATAGTGAAGCGTAGCGGCGACGAACGCGTCCCCAGCTCCGAGTGTATCGACGACTTTGGGAGGTGAAAATGCCGGAGATTGAACTATCATACCGTCCGGAGTTCTCGCCATCGCTCCGCGATCGCCCCACGCGCAAATAACCACGGCACTTTGGTTAAAAAAAAACATTTTTTTTTTTTTTTTTAACGCCAAAAAAAAATAACGTGCTAAACACTTATTGATTATTTTTTTATGAATAATACGGTACATAACGATAATTGTAATAATAACTAATCATCAATGAACTTTTTTGGTTGCAACAATCATTGAGTGATTTATAAATTATTATTTATTATTATCATTATTGTTATGGATTATTCTTCTTTGTGAAAGTCTAAAAAAATAAATAAAAACATTGGACTTTGTAATTACACTTACCCGGTCTTCAGGTCTCGAGCGACATTTTTCAAGGTCTCGCTCATGTTTCCATAGCCACGACTTTTCGCAAAATCTTTTGAGATAAAAGCCACGTCGGCGTACGGCAATAGATCGAGCAATTCCGAATTTTTTTTTTCCAACTCGACGCTCATGGTTATGGGCAAAATTGGAAGCCGCGATTGATCAAAATTTTTATTTTCGCCCGCGTCCATTGTACCATTGTTGTAGCTCTCCACGTGCTGCATCATCGACACCACAACGGGGATATTTCTACCCTGAAATTATGATATAAAATTGGTACATATTTTGTGATTCAATAACATTTGTGTGATGGATTGTCATTGCGGCTACGGTGATATGTATCTGTTGAAATAAATGAATAGCGTCATTCAGACGACAACTATAAATCGATGAAAATTCGAATTTCAAAGTAAATTCGTGTTTAGCGGTATTGCACAATACATATAGTATATTGCGCACATATCTTCCATAGTATTATTCGATTAGTCGCATATTTTCAATGCCACACATAATCAGCTATTATTGATATAAAATGTCCTCACTTCGAAGTGCATCCAGCTGTAATTGTCCAGATCAAGTTTTTTCACATCTTCGAGTTTTAATTCTGGCAAATTTGCGTTATAATGTAATATTGTTCTCGAAGTACTGTTCAGACTGAGAATGACGGTCGACAATGGACATTCCACCGTGTCTAGCATGGGACAATGGGAAAAATCAATTTTGTGGCTCCTCATGTCGTCCCTGAGAAATCCCCAATTGTGACGAGCGCCACCCAAAGTTCCCAAAAATTCTGTGGATGATCCAAGCTTGGACAGAACGGTGCAATTGTTACTGGCATTCCCTCCCCGCTGCCATCTGTATTCCACGCATCTTTGCCGTCACCGATAACAGCGGAAAAGTAAAGACAAAATAAAATTGAAAAATCAATTGTAAATAATAATGAAAATAATAATAATAAATAAACTAATGAAATGATTTCCATTATTTAATATAAAATAAAATAATTAATTAATCAGTAAATCATGATAAAAATAATGATTTATGTATCATTATTATTTATCATATAGATAAGAAAGATAAGTAACTCCGTTCTTCCCTGATAGAGCTTTAAAGAAATAACATTCAACTACCAAATTACCTCTCGTCGGAATCTTCAATTGGAAAGTGCTTGCACAGATGGACAATGTCCAAACACATAAGACCTACGCACAAAATTTTTGGTTCGTTGACACCCGCGGGTGGCGAACCTCTCACGATTTTCTCGTAAAAGCTCGAAATCATTGTTAGCGTCGGAGATTGAACAAACGACACGCACACACAAACACACACATCCACACTTTGACGAATCAATTCCGCGTATTGACAGCTTCACGAACGTGCGTTTGAACCCTCGTTGGACGAGATACGTCGCAGGACTCTGGGGGATATCATGGATTCGGGAATGACCGATAAGACACGAGAGGCGCGAACATATTGAATGATTCGGTGATTCTTTTACGTCGTTAGCTACGCGGAGCTAGGCGACTTTCGATTTTCTTTGCTAGCGCTTCGCGGTCGAGCCGCGTCTTTATGACTCTTAGGACCAGACAGGATAGCAGCGTCTTCGCGAACTATGTGGAGGCTTTGAGGTGAAGTCATACATCGCCGTGGTAAGAATATTTACCAAGAATTACCTGTAAATCGACAAATATTATGCAGTTCACTACTTCACCTTCAAACGGCTGAACGGAATCTAGTCCGACCTTACCGACTCAGCTCTACTAGGTACCTACTGTAGGTAACCAGGAAGAGCTCTGCACGCGACTGATCAGTGGGTCTCAACCTTTTACTCCTAATCCGAGTTTCCAATACAGAATGAAGAGCCCAAAGCTCACATGATTTTGAAGGCACTTGGCTCCGATATGATCTTGAAAACTGAAGATTTCCCTAACGTGTGGTAAACGCACTTTGAATGACAGCATATTTATATTACGTACGAGCAATGGTAGCCGATCAGACTTTAGTTTAATACCCAGAACGTTGACTTCACCTCAAAGTGTTCACGTAGTTCGCGAAGACGCCGCTCGCGCTGCTGGTTCCAACGACGGAGAAAGTTGGTAGGAAAACGGAACTTGCTTTGGGAATTTATCTACCGAGGATATCAGCGGTGATAAATAAGAGGGGTCAGGGGGGGATATCTGATGAAAGTTCAGCTGACTGAGAAATTCGGCTGCTTTTGGGTGCTCCGTCATTCGTCCTTTCCACCAATCCCGATGACTACTCGCAATAACTCCGGAATCGGGTATTCCAATTGGCTGCTTCTTTACGACCGTAAATATCAGGCCAATAAGCGTAGTCGCTCAATATAATCACTGCTCATATAAATAGTACTAAAAAAACTGTTTTCTGCTAAAAGTAGTTTGCCGCTTGATGCCGCAATTGATCTTTAATTCCGTTTAGGGTCACTGTCATTTCACGAGTTACGATTAAGAAAACAAATATCGGAAAATATTCGAATGAACTTTTTTCCACGATATAAATGATGGTGGGGGGTTCGTTTATATTTCACGAATACGGTTCTAAAAAAAGACAATGAAGGAGCGACTTTCGGAACAGCAACAAAATTAGCGGTGTAATAATGCGTCGGAACTACAAAATTGCACAATTGAGAACGAGAACACATAAAAATGTATCGATCGAACGTAAGTAAAAAAACAAGTTTTCAATTTCACAGCAATTGTTTTCGTCGCATTGTTATTGTTGTCTGTGACAAAAAAAATATCAGTGGGTAATGATGCACCTGAAAAAAAAAAAACTCTAGCTCTACAACGGTTTTTGTGTTTTTTATCCGTGAGAAAAAAATATCAGAGTACGTAATAATAACGAAAAAAAATGTTCAAACGCTACCATAGAACGGTCAAGCACGTCAAATTAATGACGAGCCAGGGAGAGCAGGAGGCCGAACCGACAGACAAAATGATCAGGGCGAATGGCAAGATCAAGTACCCGCCAACGTGCCAACTTCTGTTTCCGAACAATTTCGAGAGTCATGGCTGACGGCTATAATCGGATCTCTGTTGTTTGCCACAGGCATGTGTCTCCTCTTCTGGAACGAGGTAATGAATTTGTTTACATTCTATACCTTTTGATTAGCCAATTTTTATTTATTTGTAATCCAGTTGTTGCTATTTTTAGGGTAGGGCTGCCAAAGTTGCTCATTCCTTGGCAGAGGCTTTGGAAAATGTTGCCATAGTTCCAAATCCGTACAATCCACCCTCGGAATTCGAGGGCCGGTTGGTGCACATCGCCGGAGCTTTGTCTACAGGAGAACCGCTGACGGAGCCGGAGTACGGAGTCGTGGTTGCCAGCGTCAAGCTCAAACGACGGGTACAGCTCTATCAGTGGATTGAAATCGAGGAAGAACGAAGGTATAATTTGAACTCCAAAATTAGCTCAAACACAATTGCAGTGAATTTTTGTCTTCCGTTCGTACTTTAACGCGATGTGTCGAACCATCCGAGCTGCTATTAGTCCGAAGTAGACAGCATCATCGACGCTCGCGGTGGAGGAAAAAATAAATACGTAGCTCATCGGCTCAAGATTACACGATTTACCATTTTCATCGTTCTTGGGAACGGCGAAAGGATTAAACAAATTTGAAAAAAATTAAATAGTGCTGATGGTTGAGCGAAAGAGCTACCTTGTAGAAAAATAATAAAAATCGAACATCAGTAGATAATAATGAGACGAAAATTTTAATATCTCTCTAAATTGATGCCAGTCCGTGTTTCACCTGTTCCAGTTACGGCGGCGTCGTGGAGGACGAGAAGCACTATTATTACACGACGGAATGGCGCGACAAACTCGTGGATTCGGATCAATTTTACATAAGAATGGGTCACGAGAATCCCAAAGAATTGCCGATCAGAAGTCAAGTGCAAACGGCTGAGGAGGTAAAGATAGGATCATTGATTCTGGGCGCGGAGTTGAAGAAAAAATTCAATGAATTTATCGACGTTACGAGCGACGAGAGACCGGAGCGAAGAGATATAAAGATGCATTCCGGGTTGTACTATCACAGCGCGGACTTGTGGAATCCTCGGGTACGTAAAACACTCGTCGTATTTTTGCTTCCTCATAGAGAAAGCTTTGTTTTCGTGAAAAAATTTTTTTTTCCAGATTTTCATGTAGACGTGTTCAGAATGTCCCAAAACGGCGAGAAATCACATTTAGAAAAAATGTCCGGATGTACGTGTGTGTGTGTATGTGTATGTATGTATGTAGCATTGGTTTAACGTTCCTAACTCGAGAACGGCTTGAGATATCGAGCTGAAACTTATAACACATGTGAAGTGTTCCAGGCGTCTTGCTTGATTCGATTTTCGAAAAAATCCATGCAGTACTTTTATTTTTACGTGATATCAAAATTTTTCAAAAATCGATTTTTTTTCTCTAACTCGCACAATTTTCGAGATATCGAGCTCAATTTCAGTCAAATGTTGCACTCCTTTATGAAGATGCTTGGTCTTGAATTTGAGCGAAATCCATGCAGTGCTTTTGTTTTTAGAGAATTTTGAAATTTGTTAAAAAGTGTCGTGCGCACTCTCGCTTGCGCAATTTTCGAGATAACCGGCTAAAATTTGTTACAAAGTCGCACTATTATCGAAAGATGTTTCGTATTGAATTTGGGCAAAATCCATCGAGCCATTAATATTTTATGTCGTTTTGAAATTTTTCAAAAATCGACGTGCGCGCTCTAGCTTCCACAATTTTCGCGATATCGGATCAAAATTTGGTACAAAGTCGCGCTATTATCGAAAGATGTTTCTTATTGAATTTAGGCAAAATCCATCTAGGCGTTTAAATTTGATGCGACTTTTGATTGTTTACATTTGTTATGGAATTCACCATATATTTATTCCGGACTAGATAGATTTACGAACGGATTTTATATGAAAACAAGGGTGCAAAGTTGAACCTGGCACATTGTTTCCTCATCATTTTTCACATTTGCCAAAGCTTCCTCTATGAGGAATCCAAAAAATTGATCCTCATAGTTCCTCATAGAGAAAACTCTGGAAAATGTGAAAAATTATGAGGAAGCAATGTGCAAGGTTCGACTTTTATTATTAATTTCGTTGATATATTTAATTGTTTTTTTTTTTTTTCAGGTCGGTGATATACGAATATTGTTCTCGTATGCCGGAAAAGCTGGAGACACCTACTCCATCGTTGGCAAACTCGAGAAAGGCACGATCGTGCCGTATCTGACGTCGCGGGGAGAAGAAATATTGCTGCAGAGAAAGCACATGATCGAAGTCGATCAGATGTTTCATTTGGAACATGTTCACAATTATTGGCGTACTTGGACCATCAGGTAAATAAATTAAAAACAATTCGGCTATTGCTCGTTTAATTTCAATTCAAAGCATAATAAATCAGCCGGATTCTTAGTTTATTGATTTTATTTCAGAGGACTTGGTTGGCTGGTGTTGTTTCTGGCGGCAACGTGCCTAGCAAATATTTTACGGACGGTAATTCTCAATTCAAATTTTTTGTGCGGCATTATAGCGATAGATTCTTTGACTATGTCGGTTTCAATGTCGATAAGTTTGTTGGTGATAGGATTTGCGTGGGTTTGGTATCGTCCGATCGTCGCTCTGTGTCTCGCCTTCGCTTCCATTTTGCCATTCATGTACTCCACTCTAGTCTCGGGCTCTCGTACCCCACAAGATCGTGATAACTATAGACGGCTTTAGCCGATGTACCTCGCTCCTATGCTGTTTATAGCATTTACCGCAGGTTTTTTGTATTTTATATCTATGTATGCGGTGATTAAACGAATATCATTCGATCTGGATATAGCTGAATTTTTTTTCATTTCATCTTCATTTTTATTGCATCCGAGAGGAACTAGCAAGTATGCTTCTTCCAGACTTGTTCTCGGGATACTCTCGGCGAGATACCAGCGTTATTCTTAAAATATATTATTTTGCCGGCCCCTATTTATAAATATCCACTATATCCAAGAAATATTATTTTTAAAATCGTATAGAAAATATGAAAAAATAAAGATATTGTGTCTTGACGTCAAAGCTCAAGCAGCGGGATGAAAACAATTTATTTTTAACACAAGCGAAGTATGATAATCGAATATGAACAGTCGCCCATAATTTTTTTGTCGAATGTTCAATGGATATCCAATTTTAATGATTTTGTCCGTCTGCGCTGATTCGAAAATCGCGCCATTTACGGGCTCCGAAATTTGGACGACGAACCATAGATTGAGACCCACTGGTCGATTCGCCTTCGGGTGAGTTCGGAAAAAGGGTGGGAGACTTGAGGCAAACTGACACGGGGTCACTTGACCAAACGTCACTTTCCGCCATCTCCCACTTTCCACCGTCCCGTATTTCTTTAAGGCGATGGGCTACATCGGTGAGTGCGAGAGAGATAGCTGCAATCGTGGCAAATCGTTGTTTGTCGCCACAATTAATATCTCGGATCAAAGATGAGAACGCTTGACCCCAAAATGGTGAGCCGCAGTATTACCATATCGTGTTTTATTCGACAGAACAATTGAGGCCCCAAACAATAAATTACAGTTTTCTATTACCGACCGAGCAGTAGCCGTTCTTCTTAAGGTAATGGGATACTGCTCGATCGGTAACAGAAAACTGTAATCAATTGTTTGGGGCCCCAATTGTTTTGTCGAATAAAATACGGTCTTTACATCATGCACAATTCTCAGCCGCATGATGTAAGAACCGGGTTTTATTCGACGGAACAATTGTGGCGACAAACAACGTGTTGCCGTGATTGGAGCTATCTCTCTCGCACTCGACGATGTAGTCCCTCACCTTAAGACCGACTTCTCGCTCGGTCGATCCTTGTTGGGATGGTGGCAAACCGGGCACGGCCGATAATGCAGAAAATACTAATGAACATTGTAACGACTACAGTCAGTGGAAACAATGATGAGGAAGAAAAGTCGATAAAATCAAGAATCACGACGATAATAATTTTCGTTTATTGAACAAAAATTCCGATGGAAAAGTAACGATGCTTTACGAGAGGCTTACCGACTAATGGTACATTTCCCTTTCACTACGAACCTCGACTGTAGTTACATGAAAAGCTGGCACTTTCGTCGCGGAAAAAAAAAATAACTCGCCAACTACACGCCAACAATAATTCGCGTCGCTTTTTTGTTTGTTACGCTGAAACGAACAAAAACAAACCGCAGCATTAAAGCCGGGTGAGCATCTGATCGTGGAATCCGGTAGAATCTTTCCACAAATAGTGGAGTGAGTGTAACGACGAATGGTTTTTGATTTGTTTTAATTGTCAGAAACGTGTCGGTTTCGAAAATTTTGTTGACTTAAGGCTTCTCGTTTGCGAATTAGCCCCACGGCTCGGCGGATGAGCCACCCGATAAATGCCGCCAAAGTGTAAATTTCAGGAAGGTATTCATCATTTTATATTAAGATTAGCTCTTATCCGGAAAAAATATTGAATCCGTGGAATAAGTATCAGAAATATAAAAATACCATGGAAATAATAAATCCATGGAATTATTTTTATTATCATTATTATCATTGTTATTATTAATAGTGTTATTGCTTGGTTACTAATGTAATAAATCAATTATTATTCACAGGAGAGAAAGTACTATGTTACCATGGGCCGCTAATTTACGAAGCAAAGTGCTTAAAGTTTGCAATCGCAAAAGAAAAACAGATAAAATATCTCATTCACTATGCTGGTTGGAATAAAAAGTACCAAACTTTTATACATAGATAATATTTTAAACTTTGTACTAGCGAACCCAAAATTATGACGCATTTTTCTTTATTTTGTTACTGCAAAGTTGGGACGAGTGGGTACCAGAGAGCAGAGTTCTCAAATACAACGAGCCCAATGTTCAGAAGCAACTTGAGGTACAGAAAGCTCATTCGAATCAACAGCCCTCCCACAGGAATAAAAAGAATTCTACGAGCGGCAAAAGTCAAGGAAGGCGAAGCGACGGCGGCAGAGACAAGGATACGGACAGCCGAGCTAGCACACCGGTCGCGCTGGCGGAGAGACCGCCCGGTAGGATTAACAAAACTCCCGTTGGTACGCCGACGCCGTCCTCGTCGCAGGAAGGTTTGGGCGATGCTACACGGAAAAAGCGAAGGTGCGTAGTACATCGATCAATGAATGAATTATAAATAATGATTCTGCTACTCGCAAAAACTATTCAAATTTTTGTGCAATTTTTTTATTTGAGACGAGATTGAATTGAAAAACGCGTAGCCTCTGGGTCGATCGTTTTCTTCTTCTTTCTCTCGATTCTTTTGATTAATCGAACATAATTGTGCATTAGTCGTCTGGAGACCGCCGGCGATTCAGATGATTATCTCGCAAAAGTCGAGTTCAAGATAAAGATATCCGACGAACTCAAGGGATTTCTCGTGGACGAATGCGAGGCCGTTACGAAACAGAACAAATTGCCAACTTTACCGATGAGGTTCACCGTCGACAAGATATTGAACGATTACGTCGAGTCCAAAGGAGGATCCGGCAAAGTGACGACGAACGACAGTACGAGGTATTCAAAATTTATTCCACCTCATTTACATGATATAACTATTATATTCTGCAAGCGTGATTTAAAATATAGCAAAAGTGATTAAAAAACGATAATTATCAGGTTATACTTAGTTTTTAGTACTATTAGAAATAGCATTCGCTGAGATTTCAATAGTCTATAATTTATGATTTAAAAAAAAATGTAGTTTCTCTATCAGAATGTGTAATGAATTCCCGGGTCTTCGTATGGAATTTTTTCCCCGCAATTTCTAATTTGTTGGGTAAAGTATACGGGGCGAAAGTTCCCAATTCACCGAACTGAAACCCTCCTATCTCCCGATGTGGACGATGATTTTTTTTTTAATATCCTTTGGATCCTACGACCTCACTAATTTTTTAAAAGATTTTTTAGACCCCTCCTTCCCCTCCCCTTTCCCCACCATATTATTTTTATCAAGAGGTAACTGCTATTTGCCCCCTTTATATTTGGATGAAATTTTTTTCCCGGATATTCTATTGAAATTGAAGAAATTTTTTCATAAAATTAGAGTGGGCTCCTAATATTTTTATTTATTTTTTTTTAATTTTGCAAAAATTCAAGTTTTTCCGAAATTTGAATATATGATAATGGTTTCCCATCTAAAAAAAGAAAAAAAAAATGAAATCTATCTTGCAAAAAATCGATATTCCGATTATTTCGATAGAAAATCGATAGGAAATAGGAGTTACCTCCTGATGATAGCAACAATTAATTCATACTCAAAAATCGATTTTCTATCGAAATAATCGAAATATCGATTTTTTTGCAAGATAGATTTCATTTTTTTTTTTTTTTTTTTAGATGGGAAACCATTATCATATATTTAAATTTAGGAAAAAATCGAATTTTTGCAAAATTTCAAAAAAATAAATAAAAATATTAGGAAACCGTTGCCCACTCCAATTTTATGAAAAAAGTTCTTCAATTTCAATAGACTATCCGGGGAAAAAATTTCATCCAATAAAGAGGGGACAAATAGCAGTTACCTCTTGATAAAAATAAAATGGTGGGTGGAGGGGAGGGAGAGAAGGGGTCTAAAAAATCTAAAAAAAAATGAGTGAGGTCGTAAGATCCAAAGGATACTAAAAAAAAAATCATCGTCCACATCGGGGGATAGAAGAGTTTCAGTTCGGTGAATTGGGAAATTTTGCCCCATACATATCTATTACACAAACTAATATTTAACTTCATCTAATTTATTCCATCCTGTACGCGCAGTTTCCGACATCCTTGTATTCAAAAGCTTTACCAACCGTCTAAATCCCAAAAACTAAATCTCATTTTTCGAAAAAATCGATTTATTCGGTTCCGTCTCTAATCCACAGATTTAACGTCACATTTTAAGCTCCGGCTAATTCGAATGTTCGTATCTGTCACAGGGAATGCGCTTTAGAAGTGACCAAGGGCATACGCGAATATTTTAATATCGCTTTGAGTCTCCAACTGCTCTACAAATGCGAACGAACGCAATTCGACGATATCGTCAATGAAAATCCCGATAGTCTTCCCAGCCAGCTGTACGGAGCTTTTCATCTGCTCAGACTTTTCGGTAATTATGCAACGACCAAACAATCGCAACCTCATCGTCTCCATTATCAAAATTACTCTTAAGGGGGTACGTCTGTGTAGATTGCCGGAAAAGTAGGTGAATTTTGGGAATTATTATCTCAAAAACTATTCGTCCGATTGAATTCAAGTTGGTTTTATTTGAAAGTATATACACTGAGGTATGTTGACGATTTTTTATGTAAATATACAGTGAATGGGAGCGTTGTTATTCCGGCCGGCGTAAAACAACTTTGTCGCCGGGACGGTTTGCGGTTCCCACTTTTTCTCGCAGTCGGTTGGTCTGAAACAAAAATTTCAAGAAGATTCTTCAAGTGTAACGTCTTGAGCTGTTCGGCAGGTAGCATTTTTTTTGTTTTTTTTGTTTTTCCACAAAATGGCGCTTGGTTGAAATTGAAATTCACTTTTTAACCTCAATTCACGATCTTTTTTGGTTGATAAAAAGAAAAATAAATTAGTTTAAAAAAAAAATCCTACGTGCCGAACTTCATTACCCATCCGTGCATATTGTGTCCAAATTTTAAAGGAATCGGTCAATCCGTTATCTAAAAAAAAGTGGGAACCGACTTTGAAAAGCGTGTTTCGAGATAAACGCGTTTGAAGTTTGGGAACTCGCTATATATTTATATAGAAAAATCGTCGACATACCTCAATGCATATACTTTCAAATAAAACCAACTTGAATTCAATCGGACGAATAGTTTCTGAGATAATAATTCCCAAATATCACCTACTTTTCCGGAAATCTACACAGATGTGGCCCCTTAAATTACTCTTACTCAAAAAAATGTATTATAAAAATTCAGTGAAACTCGGAGGTATGCTGTCCTACACGACCCTCGACGAACGGAGCGTGCACATGTTATTAGTCCACTTTCAAGACTTTCTGCAATACATGCAAAAAAACAGCTCCGATCTGTTCAATCTGGACCAAGATTACGTCGAATCATCGCCGTAACTCGACGATTTCTCGTCAATAAGATAAAATTAACTGTTCGCAATATATTCACTAATTTAATACGTTGTTGTATCATAAAATTGTTATATACGACTGTTTCGTCATAAATAATTATCTGTATCTTCATAAAATAACATTATTAAGCGAGTCGTCCGTCGATTATTCAAATAACTTTTTTTTTTTCGAAACTTCTCCGAAATTCTCTAGAAAATTCGTATCTACAAAATTGCTACAAAAAAAAGTTCCAATTTGTTCTAACTTTGACATCATTCGAAAAAGAAAAAAAAAAAAAAAAATTCTATCCGAAGTATTTCGATCTATATGGAAATTCTGTTCGTCAAATATAGAATATGCATTGAGCACTGAATCAATCCATAATTCACTACCTCCCCCTCTCCCCCACCGCTCCCTCGCCAGTCCGGTTACTCCATAGAACCACACCGGAGTGGAAAATCGATAGATTCTAAATACGAAAATCATATTCGACCAATTACCAATCGCATTTCCAAAAATTACCTTCTCTCGCGAAACAAATCAAATCCCCGTCAAAGCCTTACCGCAAACGCTTCGATAATTTCCAACCCTCCTCGAAATAAATACAAATTAACTTGCTCACCAGACCGTTGATGATTAAAAAAAAAAAATGATTAAATAAACGTCTAAAGTATGCCCCAACGAAACATATCGACGCGTGGTACACAGCCGCACCGGTTAAAGCTGGTTTACCCCTGTATCCTCGGATCCGCAAATCTATATTAAGAGCTATATATGCCACCCATACGCACGGAACGATGGTATTTATATCTGTACATAAGTAACTGTTCCGTACGTGCCGATACATCTCATCGGACATATACGTATGGACCGTTAATGCTGCGAGAAAAAATGTAATCGCGATAGAAAGAGCAAAGACCATGGTATGGTTCTCAACCTCTCTCACTCCAGGCAAAGCCGATTGGTCCAAATCATCGGGATAAAGATGAATTCTACCAATCAGCTTTAACTGGAAACAGAGAGGTTCAGAATCATCCACACTAAATTCTCTTTCCATCGCGATGACACTTTTTCTCGGCAGCATCTTCGGTCCATAAGCACATGTCGATTATACGGCCACAGGTGTGAGGGTTCGGCCTGGTTCGGCCCGCTTTCATCCAACGAACGGTCGCGCTATAACCCGAGTCAAACGAAATCGTGCATCGTTCTTCATTACATATGTACATCGTCGTACATGGGGCTGCACATAGTCTGCCGGAGTAGGTTGAAACATATCGGAATAATCGCCGTGGCGGGACTGAAGTCGATCTACAAACATTGACCCAGTATCACGGCCGCAGCAGTCCGCGACTGGTGTGTGCGAGCAAGTGAGAAAAAATGGCGGATGTTGACTTGAACATCGACAATTTGATTCAGAGATTACTCGAAGGTACGTATTGTCGCGAGTGTGTCCACGTATTCGATTTTCGTTATCTTCGTTTATCTCGAAATTCGAGCTTTTCTTCGAAACCCCGGGTTACCCCGATTTCAACGTATTATCGACGTGTCTTCTTTTTATTTAAAAAAAAAAAAAAAAAAACCGCGAGGTTTATAAATCTGTGTCCGAGCCTTCGACAAAAGTGTATACATATTTCGGGAAGGTGCTGACTGGAGAAACCCATTTGCTCCGTCTATGTCTCCATCTCTTTCGATATAATTCTTTTGTGTATTCTTCTGTCTCGCCAGCTATATATATAAATATATATATATATATATATGCATCCATATATATATATATTTTTCTCAATTGTTTTTTCGTTAATCTACCTGTTTTATCTCCGTACTTTCGTGCCGTTGCGATTGTCGATGCTAATTGCTGCGACGTTCGTGTGAATACGAAATTTTTTTCGGCTCTTCGTTCACTCGCTGCGCGACGAAATCACGAGAAACGCAGTTTTATTTTCGCTTTATGTTTGAACCACGCGACGTCATTACTTTCGATGTTTTGGAATTTTCTTTTTGTTCTTCGTTTTTTTTAATTTATCTTTTTGTTATTTCTTGTGTGTGTTGGTTGAAAAACGCGTTTTGTTTACTTCCCACTGCTGAACTGTATTCGCACGTTACTTCGGAGCCATTGGCTTTGCAAGCTTCGAAGCCGTGTGTCGTTGCGTACATTGGCACAACGATTTAAAATTTATACCTCGTACAGACTTCAGAAGCTGAATCGCTTTGCGACGATTGTCAATAGCTGCGAACGAAGGGAGATGAAACGTGCCGATGCGGCGGGGCAGTGGGGAACCATTCCGACTGGGCTTGTCGGAAGAAAAATTAGTAGAAGAAAACTTATAGTCAAAAAAACAACAAATTTTCCTCTTTTTTTCTTTCTCTCTCATGCTACTTAACCCGGAACGACCTGCGGTAAAGTATATCAAATGCAGAACGAGCCGCAGGTTCAGAAGAAAGGCAGACTAGCGGATATTTTCTTGTCTGATTTTTCTGGTACGCTTCGGAAACGCCTAGACTTTTTTATGTCCTCGTAGTTATTCCAAATTTTTTGATACATTTCAATTTTTATCTTAATTTTTGGTTGGACCAATGAAAAGTAGCGGTGTAATTTTTTTCCTGGAGACTTCCGATGTATTGCTTCGTCGCACAAGCTCCGTGTAAAAACCCTGTGCGTGGGCTGTAAGATCTCAGGACGCTCCGTCCAGCCACCTCACTACCTTACCCTAATTGTATCATATTACAATTTTTTTTATACCGTAATTTCTCGTCGGAATACGAAGATGAGAATTAAATGTATTGTTTCGTAATCCGCATGCATCGCAATATTTTATATCCGTCCATAACGTTGTTCAACCTTATAGATGGCCGAACCAGTGAATGAATAATCGAAAATATGTTTTTTATCACGCGCGCGAAGCATCGAAGGTGAGAAGAATATGATCCAGAAAACAAAGATGTTCCATATTGCATTATCGTTAAACTCCTGGGGAGTGATTAAAATTTTACATGGCAAAAATGAATTTATCATTCACCGGACCAGCCATAGACTATGTTTCCGCAGCAGGGTTGCGATCAACAACATTACCTTTCATACTGGCTCAACAAATCCATTCGACTGCCAATTGATTATTTATAACATTGTTTAAACTCCCATAAATTGATGAAGTCTTGGATAATAATTTAACGATTGAAACAGAGCAATAGAGCGGTAGAAATTTAATCTCAAGTACCGCAACCCTGGCTTACAAATATTACATGTCGATATACGTCTAGGCTCGTATCAAATTACTCCAAAAAAAAGATCTTCCTTGAAATAAAAATAAATTCTCGCTAAAAATAATTGCCGCTGTTACCAGTGTCAATACAATCTCTTTTCCCAAACACAAGCACCAGCGGATCCCTAAGACCCTGCCACGAGGCAACCTCGCGCGTTTTTACGTGCGTGTGTGTGTGTATTTTTTTTTTTTAATTCCTTCATCTATTAATTGAAGTAACGTCACTGACTGATACTGAAATATCGAAAACCTCGGAAAGCTGCACTTTTCCAATAACCACCATGGAGATTATTCGAGCGTGCTCCGAAGCCTTTTATACACTCGACTATAAATAGTAAATCAATGATAGTGAAAGAGTACTGAAAAGCACCGAGAGTTTGAAATCCCATGTCAACCCAACCAGATATTTCCTGTACTTTGTGCGTTTTGTTCACGACAGTCGATAATTGTTCCACGTTCTTGGTATAAGCCACTTGGTCCCTCAATTATTTTTCTTATCAATTGAATGAAAGACGGTCGCGAGAGGAAACGGTTGGTTTACCGAAAGTGATGAAATTGACGGAGATGATTATACGCTAACGTTGCCAATGCTGCTGCTGCTGCTGCTGCTGCTGCTGGGTACCGGGTTTCCAGCCTCGTAGGAAGATTTCGGTGGTAGAGGTGTGCTAGTTGTGTAACGTGGTATATCGTGAGCTTTGCAATGAGCGGTTGAAGCAATTAATTAACGCGGTAGCGTCTACGATCTCAGTTTCGTATTAATTAACGGGTTATATCTGGTTCTTTGTGGGGGTAATTAAACGATTTTCATGATTTTTTAAGTCGTGTTGACGTAATTTCATTAGATTGCTCTGTACAGTATCAATTACGACATTTGTTGAGGTGCTTGTATGAATTTTTTCGTGGAAAAATGTTCAATTTCGGAGGAAGTATTTGCGTTTGGGACAACGGCAATAATTCGCCAAACATTTTTTTTTTTTTTTTAAGATCACTCGCAGTTATTTCGATATCTCTGGTATGGCTCATCTGAAATTGGAAAAAACAATAAGATTTCATTAGCATAATATTGAACGCAGTTCGTGAACGAAGATTTTAACGAAATTTTGATTTTTGAAGCAATGAAAATTTGAAAAAAAAATATAAACTTCAGTCAAAATAAAAATTCCTTCGTTCATGATACGGACATTGTAATTAAAAACAATCGTGTGAACGAATCGAATCGATCATGATGACAGATAATCGCATTTAAAGTTCGAGCCTACGTTTTTCCCGGATAAAATTAATTTTCTCTACTCTCAAGTTCAGCACTTTGAAAAAATGCAAAAAAAAAAAAGATCCATTTGTTCGACCCGAAGAACTAGATAAAACCCCTTAAAACCATAATTTGCCGGACATTCTCAAAGCTCGTACAATGCAGAGTACAATTTTCCTGTATTTTCATCATTTTCATTGAATTTTTTCAAATTTTTCTTCACACGTTTATTCAATAATCGAACAATTCGACCGACTTCAATGGATTTTTGACACATTACTCAATATCAGTACTTTGAAAAAATGCAAAAAAACAAAAAGATCCATTTTTTTTCGACCCAAACAACTAGATAAAACCCCTTGAAACCATAATTTGCCGGACATTCTCAAAGCTCGTATCCGCAGAGTACAATTTTCCTGTATTTTCATCATTTTCATTGAATTTTTTCAAATTTTTCTTCACACGTTTATTCAATAATCGAACGATTTGACGGATTCGAATGGATTTTTGACACAGTTCGAGGATGTCGGCCCGGAAAAACGGTGGTAATGACGGAAGCGGAAGTTCGCGGTCTCTGTCTGAAGAGCCGAGAGATATTTCTTCAACAACCGATACTTCTGGAACTCGAGGCGCCCCTGAAAATATGCGGCGACATACACGGACAGTACACCGACCTTTTGCGACTATTCGAATACGGAGGATTTCCTCCCGAGGCGAATTATCTTTTTCTCGGGGATTACGTCGACAGAGGAAAGCAATCCCTCGAAACGATATGTCTTTTGCTCGCTTACAAGATAAAATATCCCGAAAATTTTTTTTTGCTTCGCGGTAATCACGAATGCGCGAGTATAAACAGAATATACGGATTTTACGACGAATGCAAGCGTCGTTACAACATCAAATTGTGGAAGACGTTTACCGATTGTTTCAACTGTTTACCGATCGCGGCGATCATCGACGAAAAAATTTTTTGCTGTCACGGTGGTCTAAGTCCGGATCTTCAGGTATTCTTTAAATTTTTTAACCATCTTTCGCTTTATTTCAGTAGCTCTCGCTGCCTTAAAAACGACGATTTTTAATAAGAATTGAAATCAAATTCGACGATATTGGCGTGTGGTTGACTGACGTTTTGTCAATGACTGTACAACGGAAATAACCATCTTCACGCGCTACAACGAGCAACACCACTATATCCATATATACGTTTTCGGACTAATGTTTCAACTGTTTCAGGCGATTTTCCTCATTACTTTAATTAATTTCTCGACAATTAATCATACGATTAATTTGAAATTAAGCATGATCGATCTGCCGATCCTAAATCTTGATGATACAATATTTTCAGAATTTTCTGACATTTAGTTCCATTCGTTTTGCAGTCATTAACGTCCGCAGAAGCGGTTCTCCCATAAGAAACCGTGTTAAATTCACAAATTTTATAACTCCTAAACCATTTAGTGAAAAAAATCTGAAATAATTAATGTATTATTATTCAATCAAAAACTATCGTTACTCAAATTTTAAAAAATGTCTGACATTTATTAGTAACCATCCAGCTGGCTTTTCATTTGTATACTAAAAATCGTGATTTCGCAGGGAATGGAGCAAATACGAAGAATAATGCGTCCTACCGACGTGCCGGACACTGGATTACTGTGCGATCTTCTCTGGTCCGATCCTGATAAAGACGTTCAGGTAAATTTCGTCGACCTCGACGCCAACGTTATTACACTTTAAAAAAATAAAAATACTAAGAAAAAAAAACTACGTGGTAGGCGAGTATAAATAACCGTGGAACGTGAATTTCAGGGTTGGGGTGAGAACGATCGAGGAGTTTCCTTCACGTTTGGTCCAGACGTCGTATCGAAATTTCTCAATCGTCACGACATGGATCTCATATGCAGAGCTCATCAGGTCGTGGAGGACGGTTACGAATTTTTCGCGAAGCGACAGCTCGTCACGCTATTCTCAGCACCGAATTATTGTGGCGAATTCGACAACGCCGGTGGAATGATGAGCGTCGACGAGAATCTCATGTGCAGTTTTCAGGTAACTCGTAAACTTTATTCGACCTTGTAAACGTTTCCATAGAACAACGTAAGAGCGAAAAATCGGATAATCCGGAAAAAAATACAAAGATCGACATTTTTTTATTATTTTTATACATTTGAAATGGTTAAAACAAAATTTAACGACATTAGCACGGAAAAATGAAAATCTGACGACCGAAAATCAATCCTTGGACGTGTATAAGTAGCTGAATCGCGAGTTAACTCGCTTAATGGCGTAGAAATAGCAGCTTCATTCGTTTCATCCGAGTTTTTCCGTATTATCGGAGGATTATCCATTAATCGATTAAGGAAGGGGGAGGGGGAAAGGGGGTTAGGTTAATTCGGCGAAAAAGAAGCATGTTTTAAAAAAAATTTTCTGGTGATACAAATAGTGTAAATTTATTTAATCAATTTCCATATAATAATACAACGATTCAACGATATTTTCCTAAATTTTCATTGCAAAATATTGAAAATTAAGCGAGTGACAGTGAATCTCCGTAGGCGCCTCGAAAAAAAGTTGCTTTGCGGGGTTCATCATAACTCGCAAAAGAATCATCTGAAACAAAAAAATCAAAATGCATTCGTTAGAGGAGATGTTTCTCGAGGTAATCACGAGAGGATTTTTTTCATTTTTATTTTTGATTTTTGCGTAGCACTTGGAAGCAAAAAAAACCGATTTTCACTATAAAAATCAGCTAATTTCTTACTGTAAAATCAATAATTATGAAAAAAGCTCTCGACAATACCCGGTGAATTATGTGAAGAAGTAGTGTGCAAAATTTCAAAACGATTGGTCCAGTAGATTTTGCGTTATCGTGAACACCGACTTTTTCGATCCGCCTCCCGAGATTCACTTTCACCCGCTTAATTTTCAATATTTTGGAATGAAAATGTAGGGATATATTGTTTAAATGTTGTATTGTTATATGGATATTGATTGAATAAATGTACACTATTTCTATCCCCAGAAAAAAATCTTAAAAACAGGCTTCTTTCTCGTCGAATTAACTCCCCCTCCCTAATGCGGAATACTCCGATAAGATTTTACTGTAGTTCGAAGAGAAATCTCCAGCACAAAAAAAAAAAACACCATTCATGTACTTTTCGAAGAGGAAATGAATCCTAAATTAATTTCCCAGATACTGAAACCGTCCGAGAAAAAAGCAAAGTACCAGTACGGTGGAATGACGGCAGCGCAGGCGGCACGACCAGCCACGCCTCAGAAGAATCCGACGAAAAAGAGCAAAAAATGACCACCCTCGGCGAATCCAGCGGCATAGCAGCAATCCCTATCCTTCTAGGCTTACTAGGTAAGGACAAAAACCTGGAAGACAACGGAAACAAACAAAAAAAAAACAAACAAACAAACAACCTCGTCGTCGCGTCTCTAATTTCTTGTCACCGTCGAGGAAGAAAATACCTAAAATCTCGAAGCTTCGATCGAACGTTGAGCCACGAAACGACGGTCGGTCAGTCGTCGTCGACGATTTCTTCGATCCGTCTCGATAACGAAAAGATCAAAGGAAAAAAGAAAAAAAAAAAACAAATACCATTCGTTTTTAGATTCTGCAAGGATTCAGGGTTGCGTCGAATGTGATTAGGACGAGAAAAACGTAGTCGACGAGACGAATCTACTGACTGAGACGGCATTAAAAACCCGCGATACCTATCAAACTAAAAAATATATATATATATATGTATATATATATATATATATCTAAGTATACTTATTCTTGGTTTCCACACCCTCACGAATTAATCCATATGCGAGATAGTGCCTTTTGTTCCTGAAATATCGTTTATTCTTCGTTAATCCACGTCTCATCGTATCCCAACCATTCACGTCCACACTAATGTTTACCATAATCAATCACGTCATTATTATTTATTTCCGAACGATCGAATGAAAAAAAAAAAAAAAACAGAGAAGAAAAGAAAAAAATGATAAAAATCTAAATAATCAAACGTAAGCTAATGATTTAGATTAGTATTAACTTACTTTGTTGTTCGACGTGAGGAACGCCATAACGGTTCGTCGGTGAGATAATCAACCGAGGCCGACGAGATTTTTACGGAGGTTGGCTTATGATTACAATTGTTGATCGATTTGTGCTAACGGCGCTCCATCCTCCTCTGACAGTCCTCGATCAAGTAGCAATAGCGTATCATTGTTATTGTTAAAACGCATTGTCTTTATTATTATTATTATTATTATTATTATTATTATTATTATTATTATTATTATTATTATTATTATTATTATTATTATTATTATTATCATTATTATTATTATTATTATTATTATTATTATTATTATTATTATTATTATTATTATTATTATTATTATTATTATCATTATTATTATTATCATTATTATTATTATTATTATTATTGATATCATGAGTTATCCTTGGACGTAGACCGTCGCAGTTTTATCCGCTTTCCTCGATAAAACGACCACTCATCGACGATACAATATGTGACGTTATTATTTAGTTTGATGAAAAAAAATAAAAATATATAATTAAATGATAAGAAGATAAAAAAAAAAAAATTAAAAAAAATTATAGCGAGAGAGTAGTATTTTGAAGACGTACGTCGCTGCTCCATCCGTATGTGTATATACATATACATATATACACTTCTGTACTATACTAGTATCTAAATAACGTACTATTTAATAAAACAATATTGAACGATGTACTCCACGTATATACATAGGTACATACAAAGAATCATTATGGTTCTCGTGGAAAATTGGATAATCGGCGAATCGGGAAGAAAGAAGTTTGTGATTTCGAAAAGATGAGTAAAAGATTGTTGACTTCAATGAGATGTGGAATAGCTAATTGTGACTGCTGGTTGGTTCACCGAGGATCCAACTTTATACTCGATTCAAAGACGAAAAAAGGGAGGACAAAAGTTGTACATTGCTCCGAAGTAGTATTCTTGAAACAATTGTATGTATCTATCGTATGTATGTACAACCTACTCCTATTGGATGACTGTACAAATAACAGACTCGAGGTTCATTGGTAGGATACTTATTTTATGGTGATACGACTTTTCAACCGCGGACAGAATGGCCGCGAAAAAAAAACTGAATTTTCCGAACAACAAAATAACCCCGACATTACAACCCCGGACAAAATAACCAAATGATGAAATAACCCAAAGACAAAATAACTGCGGATAAAATATCCGTGGATGAAATAACCTGACGATCAAATAATCGCAACTAAATAACGATTAATATTCTTAATTTTCCGTGTTTTGTGTTTGAATTTTTTGTGTTTTAATACTTTTTATTTATTTGGGTTATTTGGGTACGCAGGGATTTAGGGTTATTTGTTATTTATTTATTTTTTCAGGTCATCTTTTCAGGTTATTTAGTTATTTTGATTATTTGGGTACTCGGTTATATTTTTGGGTTTGCTGCGGTTATTTTGTCTGTCGGTTGTTTTATGCTTCGGTTATTTCGTCATTCGGTTGTTTTATGATTTGGTTATTTTGTCGCAGTTATTTCGTCGTCGGTTGAAATTTCGGGGAACCTATTTGATCGTGAACTAACGAAACAATTATCGATCCAATCGCTTATATTTCGTTCTTCCGCGAAGACTCCGACTATGATCGTGAATCTGCGATAATGCGGTTCCAATTGCGTTATCAGCTACGAGCAAAGATAAGAACGACGGGCGAATTTGCGAATTAATTTCGAACACGATCACCGTCCGCACAGAGCTTAAAGAAATGGCGTGAATTTAGTCATTTCTCATACGTTAATTTTTGATTAAAAGGAATTGATGAAAAAAAAAAATTAAGTACAATTGAGTAAAATTGAAACCGTTGTGATTAAATTCGCAATTGATCAAAGGATCGATTTTCGTTGTCCAACTTTGCTATACAATGTACCTACGTTTGTTCGTGTCGGTATAGATTATGTATCCGTCGGTCGTGCAATCTTTTGCCGGCAAGAAAAAAAAATGAAACAAGAAAAAAAATCAAAGATTCCTCCGCTATGTCGCTGATTACTCCGCTCTCGCGGTGCAATTTTATCGTGCGTTATTCCTTCGAATTAAAAACCTCGAGATGTATACTTTCAGATAATAAACATGCGTATTGTTGTAAAGTCATATCGAGTTTTTACGAGTAATTGTGTGCGAGTAGGATAATTTCATTTATCCTCCGTTGATAAGGGAGAAATCTTGGTGCTGTCGATAAAACCGCATCGTCGGCAATTAACCGTACGTTCATATCGCAGATCGATCGACGAAGGTTTGAAAGAAAATAATTTCAACGCCGACGCATATTTTTTTTAGTAATTTATTTATTTTTTAAATATTTTTTTTTGGTTTACAACGGTGGTGATACAGGTCGATAAATGAACAGTCAATGATTGGCCCGTACTTGTACTATAGCCAGGTTTTTTTTTACGACCGGGCTTCGAATCGTTCGGGATTTATATTATTTATTTATTCTTCGTGGTTGGTAGTTCCAGCGTTTTTTTTTTTTTATTCAACGATTCATTTATTTATATATTTTTTTTTCTTTGGTTTTCGATTCGTTTTCCATCCTTCGGCGCGTTATCGCGCTTAGCTGAGACTAAGTGCAGTCTCTAGCGAGCGTGAGCTGTAAGAAGGAAAATATCATTGATATTATTAACGTTCTGTTGTTCATACAGTTTATACGCATAGCCGACGGGGGATTTATATTGATTATTTTGGTGTGACGGAGACGTCGTTGTAGTTTTTCTCGACTCCAATTCGAGTGGGGGATCAATTTACGGGGTGAGGGGTACGAGATCTGCGGGATATACATTCAGATCGCTGTTCATGCCCTTATCAAACAAGCGAGACAGTTGGATTTGCAATTTTATTACAAAAATCAACAAAATTCAAATTTTATCATTGGCCGAGGACCAGATATGGGCATCACTCGATGAATACACGACAAAAAATGACCACCACGACACAATCATTTATCTGTCATCAATAATAATGGAACTTTAAATTTATTACAAATCATTTTAAATTAGAAAAAAAAAATATTTTAATCAAAATTATTTGCAATATAATTTTTATTGTTATTCCGATCGAAAAAAAAACCCATCTCTGGTCGCAACGTATTAAGCACTTCACCTGTCGATGCAATGGGACGAGACAAAGAAATCCATTAAACGAAAAATGTGAAAGGATAAACAATACAACCACCACTTATTAGGTGAATAAATTATTTGCATAAATGTACGCGACAAAAAATCTTTGCGTGACTGCGCATTTGTTAATGCACATAAAGATGAGATGGTGACGACGGAGATGCATCATAATCCGGATGTGGTATATCAACGACGTAATGAAGATTGAAAAAAAATATGTCACTGAAAAAAATATTATGAAGGGAAAAGATTTTTTTTTTGTTTTTATTTACAGAAATACGATTTTAATTGTATTACTCGTATTATTAAGTGCAATCGGGAGTTTCGATAAGGGAACAATTTTTTTCTTCTGATACTTCGTATGCGCCGTATAGAATTCAATTGTATTACTGTTATTATTCACGGAGGACGGGAGCTTCAAAGAAATGGTAGTTTCTTTTATTATTATTCTTTTTTAATTCACCACATTAAATTCTTTGCTCACTTTCGTTTTCAATAATTGTACCACGGGCGGACAAAGTGAAATCGTGGAACGGGCTGCGAATAGTAAACGTAATTTTTTCCTGAAACGAGAACGAGATATGGTGTTTTTTTATCATCATCTTTTAGTTTTTTCTTCATTTATTAAATCTTTTATTTGATGGAATGATATCTCAAGGGCGGGGTAAGGTATTGAATTTTTTTTTTGAATTTTTTGTTTGTTTTTTCAACTGAATGCATAATATCTCAAGAATATTTTGTCAAAATTTCAAGTCGATTGGAGCAAAATTGACGACGTTATGAGTATTTGAGTGTCCGTTGCTCCGGGCCGGATTTTTATTACGAATTACTAGAGCAGAGGAGCAAGTGGCGCACGACAGTAAAGAAGAAAGAGTTTTGCGTAGACAAATGCAAAATGATGCTCTAGATCATGTCGATGGAAGCTTTTTGCTCTACGGACCTGGCATCGACGACTCTGTGTGAGTATAAGAAAACTATCGAGTTTAATTTCGAATTCTTCAGTGCGCAAAACTTCATAGCGTTTTCCTGAAACATGACATTTTTAAAGTCCGTGTTCACGATAACGCGAAATCTACTGGACCAATTGTTTTGAAATTTTGCGCACTACTTCTTCACATCATTCACCAGGTATTCTCGAGAGCTTTTTTTTTTTAATAATTATTAATTTTACAGCAAGAAATTAGCTGATTTTTATAGAGAAAATCGATTTTTTTGCTTCCAAGTGCTACGAAAGAACCAAAAATAAAAAAATAAAAAAATCCCTTCGTGATTACCTCGAGAAACATTTCCTTTAACGAATGCATTTTGATTTTTTTGTTTTTTGATTCACTGTCACCCGCTTAATTTTCAATATTTTGGAGTGAAAATTTAGAAAAATATTGTTCGAATGTTGTGTTATTATATAGAAATTGATCGAATAAATTTACACTATTCGTATCGCCAGAAAAAAATCTTAAAAACATGCTTCTTTTTCGCCGATTAAACCTTACCCCGACCTTAATTCGACGATTTTTTTGGCTACACAATGTAATCAGTAGCCGGTCATTGGTGGTACATCTAAAAAGCCTTCTCGATGCAAGAAACAAAAGAAAAAGGCGCGTATGAAAATATTCCGATGATTCGAATAGAGGTAAATGAGTGGCGAACGGTATTTCGCGAACGACAAGCTGCTGCTGTGGGACATAATGAAGAGGATGAAAGCCTGAGGGCCTAGCCCTATAGCGTAATCCGTACACCAACGATATCTAAAAAAAAACACGTCTAACGACCTCTTGAAAATCATGCTCTCAGGCCGAAATAAAAATCATGAAACAACGTTGACAAAAAAATAAACTTGTGTACCATATACGCGCCTCAACGTTTTTTTTTTTTCGACGCTCATTTTGTCCTAAAAATACGTTCTCGCAAAGTATTTCGCGTCCTCGGTTTCTGAAAAGGAAAAAAATTCGAGATTTCGCGAGTCAGGGCTTTGAAAATCGTTGATGTAAAATAAACGCGATATATATTCATATATTCGTAGATGTCGAAGCTGTAAATATGCATAATAAATGCTGAAAGAAGAAATGAAAGTGAGTGATTGAACAGTTTTATGGGAGTAGTGAAGGGAATTTGCATGGGCGACAGGGTTGGGAGAAGAGGTGGGCGATGGTAGATGTATGGTGGATGGTTTTGCGAGTTGAAGAGGCGAGCTTACCGAAGGGCCTGAGAGGGTGTCGGCTCCACAGGTAATTACGCTTGACCGGGCTGAGATAGCTGTCCCTTAGGAAGAAGGGGGTCGTCCACTGAGCGTAGCTCGGGATGTAAGGAGCCATGCAAGGATACCACCATGGATCTCTCGTGAAAGCGCTGACCGGCGCGCTCGGATGAGGTTCCAACATATCGAATAGGGTCTTCTTTCCTAGTAGCGACGGCATCCTCGACGACGAGAACAAATCGTCCAGAACATGACCTAATTTACGCAAATTCACGTAGAATAAAGTCGATGAGGGAAATGAAGTAAATAAATTTATGAATTTATATGATCAATATAACGAGAAATTTTTTTGTTCATTGTTTGTTATTGGTAACTAATATCTCGTTTAAAAAACACACACGACTCTGATTTTTGTGAAATACTTTTGCAATTAGATATAACATATAATAATAATAATAATAATCGGTATAATCTTATAAGTATAGAAAAAATCAGAACCAAATTTTTTTAGTGAGATATTAGTTGACGATAAAATTTTTTATATACATCATAAATTTATTATATTATACATTAATATATATTTTACACTTACATAATTTTGATATGCCAAAAAAATGAGAATGGTGTGATTTATCCTTATCGCATATCAAAAGAAATACAAAAAAGAATTAAGCGAATAAAGACGCGATTAGGAATGTAATTAATAAGCGTGTCGTCAATCGGCGATTACGAACCGTGAATGTCGAATACTGGTTTCGATCGCAGAGCTGGGCTCCTGTGACGGGAGAGCAGCGGTTCGGAGCTCGGGTAGAGCCTGTCGATGTCGGCTAATCGGTCCAAATGGTCGTTCCACGCTTTATCCGCATCGAACGGTTTTGCTGTTCATCCAAATAATAAAGAGTAAAAAATAATGCTTTTTCATTATTTCCGTCATATTTTTCGTGACAAACATAAGCTTCGTATCATCTTCGCGACTTAACGTATTCGACATTTACGCCTATACATTCGCAAAGGCTTTTCTTCTGTACAGCCGATATGTGAGTACAAAATAATAGGGCGCCAGGATTGCGCCGGAGTTCGGTTGAGTTCGATGTGCAACAGCGGTAACGCGAAAACGACACGGACCGCTGTTCGTTGCACCATGCAATCTAATTATCGAGTATGTGGTATCGTCGCGTAGGGCGTAATTTTTTTTTGGTTCTCGCGGTGCCCCGCGGCCATTTTGTGAGTCGTACGTTGGAGTTGCCGAGTGGCCACGGCCTGTGCGGTTTGTTAAACTTGTTGGTTCTTTTGTGTCAAAGCGACGTGCATATTAGAGCGATCGATTTATGTATCTTGTCGCGTATTATTTTGTATTAAACGGAGTGATAAAGCTACGTGTACGTGTTACCGGTCAGTATATATATGTACATATCTCACATAACAATATTAATAATAATAATAATAATAATAATAAAAATTAAAATTAAAAAAAAAAAAAATAATAATAATAATAATAATAATAATAATAATAATAATAATAATAATAATAATAATAATAATAATAATAATAATAATAATAATAATAATAATAATAATAATAATAATAATAATAATAATAATAATAATAATAATAATAATAATAATAATAATAATAATAATAATAATAATAATAATAATAATAATAATAATAATAATAATAATAATAATAATAATAATTTAAATCATGCAAACGAATATACAGTAAATAGACGAGTATGACAAGTGTTTGTACAAGGTAAACGCACATACAAGAAGCGGGTTACAATCGAGCTCGAGTCATTTCATCGACATTGATATTCAATTGAAATATATCTGAATCTATCTCCAAATGTTTCATTGAAAAAAAAAGTCATGCTATCGAATAAAAATAAAAAAAAACCTCGCGATTGTTCCGACCGTTTTCTGTTTATTTCACCGGCCATTTTGCGCCGCCATTGCATCGACCGCGTGAATAACGTGCGAAACGCATACGCGCGACAAGCGCATCGACAGTTCCGAATAGATTGCGCGGTGGAGCTCAACACTGCAGTGCGTAGAAGCACGAATCTTGCGTAATTAACGAAGCAGCACGTGAAAGATAAAAAAAAGCTAGATCGCCGATACTGACCTTGAGTTGAAATCGTGACATACTCCGAGTATTTCCGTTAAAGTTTCGATCTCCCTCTCTCCCCCCGCGCGATCGGACGTATCGGCCGATTCGCGCGTTCACCGTGGACGAAAGTTCCATTTTGTTTGTTCGAGTCGATCTGATACTTATCGCAGTGTGATTGAGTGACTTTGAGACATCGACGGGGAACGAAAGGATGAAACCCCGAGACTTCGCGGCTCGCTCAGAATCGCAGTAGAAGAGGCTTGTTCGGCTCGGCGAGCAATAAGTAGGTTTCGGCATTCGCAAATTATTTAGGTTACGCGGCGGCGGGGGATTGAGAGCGGGCGAGGGGGCTCGTAGGGGAGGCCACGGACATTTTACGTTTTTACGATAATTCGCTTTACTTCCCGTCTTAACATATTTATTTGTTGATCGCTGACGTATATAATGGGAGAAGATTTTTGGTTTTTTGGAAGCTATTCAGCGTAAAATTTTCGATACCTAAAAATCGCGAAATTATTTGATGTTGATTCGTAGTACGAATTGGGAGTGAAAGCCACGATCTCCCCTACGTTGGGCATCACAGGTACGGCTTTTGAGGTTTCGGCGGAGGGTACAATTCGGGAACAATAGGGGGGGGGGGGGGGGGGGGGGGGTTGGAGACGATAATCGAGCGATCCCTCGAGCCGAACACAATTTTTCATCGTCGACCATGTTTGTTTTTTTCTTCTCACCATACGATAAAATCAATAATAATGATTAAAAAAAAAATGAATGCGAAAAATGCTGTTTGGCCGAGACAGGAAATTGGATGCCAGGCTTAAGCTATGAAAAACTTGAAAATTCATTCAATTAAGTAGGACGCGGGGAGGGTAAAAAAATCAACATGCCATAATCCTGAAAAAGACAGAAATTTTTCGCACCCGCTTGCAAATTTGCAACGAATACCGGTATTCGTTGTTAAATATTGTCTTCTTTTTTCTTGTTTCTTTTTGCATACTCGTTTTTGGTTTGTAAAATGGAATCGAGAACGGCCAAATATTCAATTTCGTACACGTTGTTAGTAACGCCTTTTGGTTTTATTCGTGCAATATTATATTAAGCGCGATGAGAGTTGTGAAATATTCGTTAGGACGTCTACATATATATATATGATATATACCTATATATATATATATATATCTATATATATGATATATATCTATATATATAGCCGTGTGTAATCTGTCGAGTGTCGTCGTCGCGCTGGCGCTGCAACCGGCTCGTACGAGAATTTGTTCTCGACATAATCAAAATTTCCAACGAGACGATTTTCCATCCTTTCTCGTGTATCACAAAAAAACCATACAAGTTTAAAACTCGCGGGGCGTTAAAAAAAAAAATACTTTCGATTTTCCACCAGCTCTCCAGGCTGTACATGCACGGTATGTATCGCGCAAAGTTTCCAGCGCGATTATAGTCTCGACTACAATTATGCATCGCTCTAATAGCTTTCGGAAAACCCCCCAATCGCCCTTCACGAGAAAAATCGAAAGTCACCCATAATCGACAACATTAAACAACCGCGAAGCTCTGTGAAAAAAATTTCTAGCTTTTTCAAGTTTGGCTATTATGACAATTTGTCTTTTTTTTTTGTCCACATAATTTTATACTCGACCAAATCTGGCCAACCTATTTATCCAAGTTAGCATTTCTCTTTCGTTTATTTTATTTTATTTTACTTAAAAATTTGTTTTTTCGTTACCTAACGTTAATTACGTAAAGTATGCAGTAGACATAGACGTACTATTCGGCAGGAATATTATCCACAGCACCATCTACGAATAATATTCGTCAATCGAGCATTCGCACGTTTCGTCTCACTCATGCATCATAATTAGTTTCGTTTTTCATCGTTTTTCGTTATTTTCTTCATCGTAAACAGGTAAGAGGGTCCGAGGGGGGAGGACGGCGGACATTGCGGACCCCAAATCGAGCGCGAAAGAACGTACGGAGACGTTTAATCGTTCATCTTCGGACAAATAAAGTAGAATCGTGATTATCAAACGTTTATGTTGATGTAACGACATCCGAGTGTGGGATAGTGTCTGTTGAATGAATCGTTGAGTATCGACGCCATTGTTTTGCGAGGAGGTTCGGCGCGAACGCCGCTCGACAAGAAAGGCGGATGAGCAGCGGCGGCGAACGCCTCGGCGTTGCCCCAAAGTTCGGGATATTGACGGGTATTCTTCAGGCAACGAATTTTCATTATCGAACTGTACAAATTACGTTCTCGGTTTTCCCATTTTCGTATTATCTGTTGTTGTTTGAGATCGCTCGATTCCGTGAGCTCACGAAGATATTTCCATTTTCCGGGAAAACTGCCTACAAACAATTATCGAATTTTTTGTATAAAGAATTTGTTTTGCGATTGATAGATTTTTTTTTCGTGGAGAATAAACACGGAGATGAAGTCTGAGATGAAGACGACTGACCGGAAATCCCGTTCCGAAGTTAGCACTGGACACGTCGATCGATGTTGGAGTTATCACGATTTAATTTCACAGCGATGGTCTGAATCTCTGGTGACGAATGATTAGTCGAGAAGAACGATTTTCGACGATATTAATGTCGATGGGATTTTTTCGAAGATTTCGAGAGATGAGGCGAGAGGAAGGTTTCGATTGTGATCTAACTTTCTACAGACTTAACGCGCGAAAAAGTTTCGTTCGCTTCGCAACGATAAAAAAAAGGATTTGAATTGATGGAAAAAAAATGTAGAATACTTGAGTGATTTTCACGGGTTTTTATACGGGTGGGGGATGAAAATTCGAACTGATCAAAGTTTCGACAGGTGAATAAATTTAATTGATAAAGCGAATCGCGTGAAGATTGTTACGCATTTTTATTCATCGAAATATTGTTATTTGTGGCTGTATCGATTCGGTATATTCATTTTCGCAGCATTTCAATACGATTTATCGATCTGCCGAAACTTCGATCAGTCGAAATTTCGATCCCCACCCTTTTTCATCACCCAATGAACGAGTATGAAACTTTTTTACACGTTGTGTGACCCTGAGACTCTAACCCATTCTCTCTGTTTTCCTGCATCCACCCCACACACGCGATACGGCTCAACATCCACCCATGAGTAGATGGTGCTTTGTTTTCGATATTCCGTTTTTTTCACCTCACATGCGACGGGAGAAACGTAGGTGATATGACAAGAAAAAAAAACGTAGTTAACGAACAACGTTGTTATATGACAATAATTATTTATGATAATAATAATAATAATCGTAATCGTAATAATAGTAATAATAATTCATTAAGGTAGTGGTAATAATAGTAACAACAACAACGGGGAGAACAACAGTATGCGATATAAGTTCGTGGAGGGAAGATCGTAGGGATAGGGACAGAGGGGGGGGGGGGGGGGTAGGACTCGTGAATATGGAGATACAAATTTCGTCGAGCGTTTACGTTAGTGCGAGTAAACGTGGATTATATTGTTTCTGATTAACAGTTCACGGGGATGAACGATACAATAACGACAAATGGGTGTTTAATTTCGTGCGTTTTTTTGTATCATGAAAATTATTGCAACTGTGGGGTGACATTATTGCACCCGCGTCGTTGGTAATTCCGTCGTTGAGAGAGACCATTAAATTGCACGATTAATCGATTTCATCAATTTTTCTTTTTCGTACATAGCAGGACGCTAGGATGTCTCTCAACGGCGGAATTACTTTTACTCCTTCACATCTCTTCCTTCGGTTTTTTTCGTTCCGTTTGTCTTATTTTTTTTTTGTTTTTTCTCGTTTTATCTTTCGTTTAATTATGCTCTAGGTATTACCGAAGTCTGATCGTTTTCGCGGCTCGTTTCTCTCTTTTTTTTTTTGGTTTTTCTTTGTTTTTTTTTCTTATTAATACCTACCGGGGATGAAACGTTCGACAGGTTTGTACTGGTGGGGGTACAGCTGTCTCGGAGAGTAGCCGTAGATTTCGCGGTGGACCGGAAGATATCTGCACAGATAGATTCCATTCCCGGGTTTTATAACGTGACTCGATTTTTAATTTTTAATTTTTTTTTTTTTGGATGTCATTTATTTGATTTTGTTTTTGCATTGAGGGTTTGGGGATTGAAAAATTGATTGATTACCTGTATCCCGGTACATTGATGCGGTCCGCGGCGTGCAGGGGGTTGTCGAAGATGGACTTGCCGTAGGGCCACGAGGATGAGTGCAGCTCCGGGTAATCGGAGCGGAATATGCCACGTGGTCTGTGGGTATGTTCGGGGGCTCTCATGTCGTCGGTACCTGTATCGTAGTTGAACATTAGAAGATAACAAAAATTAAATTATTATTGCAGTGATTCGTAGTCAATAAACAAAAAATTTTTTTGTGAAAATCAAAGATATTTTGCAATTATAATCAGATTTCTTGAATATTAGTTTGGCAAAGGGTTTTTGAAAATAATTTATTTTTAATCAGTAAGTCGTTGATTAATTATTCTAGATTATCATATCGAATAGATTTTCGCGAAACTGACCAAGACTATGATAGATAAAATGAAAAAATATTTAATAATTTACCGTATTTCGATTAATGAATGTATATCGCATATTTATATTAACATGTATTGACATATTTAAAAATTTGTACAAATAATTAAATACAAATCAATCTAGTTTCTTTAATGTATATTATTCCACTCATATAAAAAAATCGTAAAAGCCACAACTGACGCTTATCAAAAAAAAAAAAAAATCCATTGGTTTTATTTATATGTAGCGTATATTATTAAAATTATTAACATTATTGTTACTATTGATATATTTGAAAAAATGTAAAACGAATCTAATATATAACAATCCAGCTTCTTCAATTTATATTGTTCCACTCATATAAAAAATAGTAAATGCCACAACTGTAAATTAAAAAAAAAATGTCATTCATTGTACTTATTGTTAGTCGACACGACATGTTCGTTGATACTGACCCTTGAGAGCGCGTACATAGCTCTGCCAGAATTTGGCCTTCTTGGTGATGGGCTCGTTGCGCCCAATCATGGCGAGGTTGCTCTTGAATCGCGCGTCCATGTTGTCGCTCTACACCTGCTGTTACTGCTACTTTCACGTTCGTTCGCTGAAACAATAACATCCGCAATTTAAAAAAAAAAATCTCCAAACAAAGCTTGCGAAATTGGCCATTGGCAATATTCGATATAACTTCCGGGTGGTTGGATCGCCCAAGAATTCTCATTAAAGATCCATATCGTCAAGGGTGGCCTTCTGGTCGTACGAATATAATAGATGATGAGATCTCGCGTCCGGTATAACCAGTGGCCGGACGGCTGACTCGTCGACCAGATTATTTTTCTTTACGCAACCAACGAATGGCTTTTCTATCTTTCCAAAACACACACACACACACAGACACACACACACACACACACACGCTCGCACTCTCGTCGCGTTTAATTTAAGAAACTCGTGCGAGATGCTGGCGTCGAAACGTTTTCGCCCCCCCGACTCGTGCTAACTCATTCGTTCGCGTTTCCTCATTTATGTTTCAATCCCATTTTTTTTCCCACACGATATTCGCATTTGCAAGAAATACCTCACGTTATTGCAAATACCCTCACGTGCTTTATCTATTTCCCATACACCGATCATTTAAATTCACAGAATGATGAAAAAAAAAACAAAAATGAAACGAATAAACGAGATAAAAATTCGTACGATCGGAGATGACGACGAGACGAGCTTTAGGACCGGCCTGCACGAGTCGCTAGCGCACCCACGCAGCATTGACATGACGCAAGAGTCCTGGATTTCGCGGCCGATTGCTATATTTAATCCGCTGGCCGGGCTGGTCCGAGCCGTTTTTAGTCGGAAACAGGTGGACATCCTAGCTCACCCACCCGCTCGCACCCTCCCACGTTGCCCCGACATCCGTGCCCGATCACACGTATGCCTTCCAACGACCGTACGCACCCTGACTTTGACCGATTTTCTTTAACCCCTCTTCCCCGTTTTCCGCATTGCCCTCTCGACGCCGCCGCGACAACCCTATTTCCACGCAAACAACTAACGCACGCTCGTTGGCGCGCGTCACACTGATAATGACCCAATAACTCTTGACGCTACTTGCGCTCTAGTACGAGAAAAATGTACGTTAATTAGCACCCCCAAAAAAAATTAAATAAAAAATTCATTTAGTGTGCCAAATGTTTTCTCTAGGTTAGATGGAAATTCGTTTGTTGTTGTTATTATTATTATTATTATTATTATTATTATTATTATTATTATTATTATTATTATTATTATTATTATTATTATTATTATTATTATTATTATTATTATTATTATTATTATTATTATTATTATTATTATTATTATTATTATTATTATTATTATTATTATTATTATTATTATTATTATTATTATTATTATTATTATTATTATTATTATTATTATTATTATTATTATTATTATTATTATTATTATTATTATTATTATTATTATTATTATTATTATTATTATTATTATTATTATTATTATTATTATTATTATTATTATTATTATTATTATTTTTTTTTTTTAATTATTAGGCAGGTAGGTGAGAGTTTTACACAACTTACACAACTTCTAGTTAGTTTTTTACAAGGTATTCTCCCGACTTTCCCCCTTTACGTTTTCTCCGTTATCTCCCGTGCGTCTGCAGACGACTTTACATACGGCTGTACCGCATTTGCCGTGAGCACGGGGAAACTGCAGAAAACCCGTGCCGGTACAGTCGACCCTATGTTTCTCTGGTTCTCCGGTGATGCATGTAGAAGCACTTAGTACTCCACCTCAAATGCACCACCGGGGCCCCAAAGGAACTGGTCTCCCGCTCCACAATTGATGCGCCAGCCGGTGAACGACGAGGCGGTCACCCATCCAAGTACTGGCCGGCAAATTTGCTGCTTAACTCGTGGGACCGCCGGAGTCGCACTCCGACCGCACACCCACTGGTGTCGGTTTTTTAAAATTATTATTATTTTGAGAGAAAAAGATTCATTTCTATCGAAATATGGAAGGTGAGTGAACAATTTTTTATTTTTATCCAATAAAATCGATATAATTTTTTACGAACTGAAAAAAAAAGTTTTCTAGACATTTTAATTATTTGTTTATGATATTGACGCTCTGTATTCGTCGAAAGATATTTTCTCATCGATCGGGATCTTAATGAATCATAGTTAGGAGACAATAAAAAAAGCAATCAATAAAAAATATAGATCAGGAATTAATTTTGTCACGGCGCGATGACTTTTTTTTTATTGACGAGCACATCTAAATTGGTTTGTTTAGTCTAAAGCAACGACGTACATCGTACCGAACGCGAATAGAAATCGCGTAACAAGCACATGTTGCGCGATTTCATCATTCGTATTCAATTAGCCGATAAGCAATAAGCGCGGTTGTTCGTTATAGATATACGAAGTTGCGCGAAGGTGTGTATGTGACTTCTAAAAATAGTCGTTGCGTGGTCAAGCGAATAATCTGGGGCATCGGTCCAAAAACCGAAATACATTCTGGCCCACGGACGATATAACGTACTGTATGGATAGCAAAGCGCATATCCTTCTCACAATCAAAATAATAAACCATCGATATTTGAAAAAAAAAAAATACTCAAGTCGCATAAATGACTCGGAAATTAAGAAAAAAAATCTACCCTTATGTTTTGCCGACAATTATATCGAAAGAATCAGATTACCAGCGAATTCATTGACTTTTACAGATTCTTTGAATTACTCGTCACCTTTTTCCTTGTCTATAGTCATTTTTTTTTCATTACTCAATAATGTGTAAATTAAAAAATTGCTCGCTGACTAAAAATATTTAGCAACCCAATCAAAGGCCTAGAAACCTGAAATTTGATAAGCAATCAGTTTTCACCCCAGAGAGATGAATATATTCTACCATTGAGTTTTTTTATCTGTTCAAACTCATTCATGCAAAACTGTAAAATGTCGTTCTACTGATAATTTTTTTGTTTTTCATCAAAGGTTGAGTCGTGGATGTTTTTTTTATCGAGGTAAGGAAAAATCGCGTCGTCGGTGGAAATGCCATATTGCTCGCGGCGCAGAGAAGACCGGTAAGCTCCGCACAAAAAGAGGGAGAGATGATATCTGGCGGGTTACTGCGTTGCCGAGTAACGTTAGAGCGTCTGCTGGCGTCACTCGAGCTGACTATTCTTGGAGGCCGGCAAGTAAAATTAAATGGCGTGAAGGCATTGGAGCGCGAGACTCTCATACCCCTTACATAAGAGTTAAATAAATCGTTGCCAATTATTATGAGGCTCTTTGCTACGTGAAAAACTCATCTTCGCCGTGCGATAATCGTCACGAAGCTAATTATAAAATAAAGACAATTAATTAAACACGTTGACTCATAATGATGGATCGCGTACAAGCGTAAATTTAGCTAAACCTTTCGTTATCACTCGTGATTTGAGTATGACAGACTGTCGTTAACACGAACATAGTGTTTTGAACAGGGATGGACATTAATTCGATGATAATTTATTTGAAATAATCTTATAATTAAATAATTATGATTAAGGTATTATGCGACAATTAAAATTTCCACATTTCTGCAATAATAATAAATAATTCGATGGAATTATTAATTTTAATATTCCATAGCAATTATGACCCATAACATTTTAATGATCAAAGTATGTTAAATACATTCATTCGATTAATTTATTTTACATTTATTTAATAGCATGTTAAATTAATCATCATTGATCGAATGTCCATTCCTGGTCGCGAGGACCAAATGACCGAGGCATGAATTATCAAGGAGGTACACATAAGCAAAATTTTCATTGTTATTTTTCCTGTTTATTCATTATTATTAATATTATTATTATTTTACATGAAAAACGTAAAAAAGCATTAGTCGATGAGCATTAATTGTTACATGATGTTCAATGTTACGATTACGAATAATATACGACTGCAGCGACTTCGAATCTCGATCTCAGCTGGAAAACCTTGTTGCCCGTTGTTTGCCGCACGTTTCACCATTCATGGCGGACCCAAAAAAAAAACTTTTTCGTCGTTTCACTCGCGTGCTTTCTACCTGTACATCGCTTTCGTCTCTCCTACGCGTGGATTTACGTTTTTTTTTTTTTTTCACGGAAGGTAGCTTTACTCATCTCCATTAACTTTCGGGAAAACCGAACCGGACGTAATTGCTAATTCTTCCCGAAACACGGCTAATCAAGCCCGCAATAAAATTTTGAAAAGGTCAAAAAAAAATATAGAATAGCCCACGATTTCGAGAGCACACAACCGTGATTTTTATAATTTTTTTTTATTTACTTTTCTTTTGCGCAATTTATTTCGACGACGACGTATAAACACGAAGATCCGACGAAATTGATGAATAATTCGGCGATGATTATCCGGGAGAACGAATTTCGTCCCGTAACGTTGAATAATTTACCTAGATTCGGATGACCGTTCGGTTCGGGGGTTGGACCTTACACTGGCTCGTAGCTGCCAAAAAGCTCCGACTAGTATCTTGGCTCGGGATCGAGCGCCACCGTGCGGTAAGAATCGCAAACGACTCCGAGACATTTATGGCAACCCCCGCAACCCGGTAACCCAGCATCGCGATTCGCCAAAACCTCCCAAAAACCTTTTCTCGTATCCCTCACGATTATTCCCTTCCCGCGTTTCACCTCCTCGTGCGCTTGCACGAACGTTGGTTCGAACCTCCCTCCCCAATCCCCACCCCCGGAGACTCGCCGTAGAATATTTCTCGGTTTCGCGGTAGAACGCGAGACCAGCAACGTCAGCGATACGCGCGTGTTTTCTCTTCGCGATATTGCCAAGCTTCGGCGAGATTGCGCGACCCACGTGCGCAAAAAAAAACAACGAAAAAACCCGAAACTATTTCTTCATTCATTCCTAAATAATCGTTTGATTTTATCCGTAGCGGGTGAATTTTTTGTCCCGGGTCGGATAATAATTGCCGCAGGGGATGATAAAAATCATAACCGAATGATTTCGAAGCTTCATTACTTTTATAAACACCCAGGTCTCGAATGGTCCCCGACGATCTTGGCGTGGTCGTTGCAACGCTATTTTTATTTCTGTATTCGAGTCACTCTCTCCATCTGTCCTACTGATACAACCTCATCGTTGTCGCGGCTGTATTTATTTTCAAATCGGCCACGGTCAAACGTTTCTGCCCGCGTGCATACCTCCACGAAGAATGAGTTACCGAGATGTGGCCGGAGAAAAATTATTATACGACGACTATCGTGGAGCCGTTGAGGCGACGATCCGACACTTTCGTACTGTTCGTGACTGTTGATACTTGTTTGTTTATTATTTCGCGATTTGCCGTGATGGATTTCGTCAACATTTTCGTAGGTTTTCGAGTATTGCCGCAAACGGATTGTGACAAATGGCTCGACAACTGTGGAGGTTGGTTTCGAAAGGAACGACGTCGAGTTTCATCAGTTTTGTTTTTTCTTCTGAATTACGTTCGAATCTTTGTGAATAAAAATATTCAATATTTTGCAATGAACCGATTGACTCAGAAGAAGTTAATTGAGATTAATTTGGAATAATTTTTTAACGATTGCTTGATAGCCAATTAATTCTCAGCTAGTGATTATTGAAGAATTTAATTCTATGTAGTAAGTATTCAAGAATACAATAATATCAAAACCAATTTCTTACCTCCATAAAAACGTTTTAGAGAAAAAAAATGGCATTCTGCGGAGATGAGTCAAACTCATGGTTCGTGGGTTTAAAATAGATATAAATCCTTGACGGCTCGTTGGAAATAAACATACGAAATATTGCCGAGGGTTCCAGCCAGTGGGTCTCTCTAATTAGCGAGTTAACTCGAGTCAGGGTTCAAGTCGAAGCACGATAAGTAGATACGGAATTTGTGCACGGCCAGGGACCAACATTGCGCATAAGTCGCGTAGCAGCGCGTTGAGCTTGCACCAGATAAATTTTCGAGCGCTTGACCCAGTTGAGAACGACGGCGAGCCACGAATATTTTGTCGATGGATATTAAATTAGACGCATCCTGGACGAGTGGGCAAAACCACGTTATTTTCTATCTTGGTTGCGCCCACGTCTACCTGGAAGAATTTGCAAGCTCGCTTCGCTTCGGTACGTCATGCGTGACGCATATACTCCTCCGCAACTCAATGTCGCACTCGCAACCTTGATTCTCTCGCTTTTCAAACGCAAAACGTCATATATTTATTTGTTTTTTTTTTAAATGTCTTGCGTGGGCGCTCTGCGAGGTGTGAATGATTTGTTTTCTTCTGTGTTTACGCTGAAACGTAGGGCGTTTTAAATTAGGACGCAGGATGATGTTTTGAAATTAAGCGCGAGTGCGAGGGAGATAGTTGCAAGATGAGGTTCTCAATTGAGTACTTCGAAACCCTGAAGACTATCGTAAATGTTATTCGAAAGAATTAATTCTTACTCTGACTTACGACTTGATTCTCTCACATTACGCATGTGTTGATGGTTTTTTTTTTATCATACGAGAAACATTATTTCAATGGGTAATAATCAATAGATGATTTTCCGTCGAAATATTTTTAAATTTGTATTTATAAATTCATCAACCAGAATTATATTGATGTCAAAAGAGCGTTAATCAATACATTTTCACGGTTGTTCGATAACCCAATGCCACCGAGAATCTAAGGATCCAATTTTATTTACATGGCGACCTTAGAAGAAAATTCCAAAAATCTTTCGCACTTAACAATATAAAAGTGAATGAATAAAAATCTTTAAACCGGTGCACACTACCCCATACGCTTTTGAGATGCTGTGATAATCTCTTCCAGTTCGCGTTTGTTCGAGGAAAAATATCAACGACGAAATTCAATAACAATGTAGTCCAGTGACGTCCATAAGCAAAAGCACGGTGGAAGAGTGGGTGAGACTGATACGGGTTGGGATGACGCACCGGGGTTAAAGCCCAAGGCCGCATCCACGAACGGAGCGAGGGAGAGGAGAATCGATATGAGCTCGTCGTTTAGTCGCGCAAAGCTCGTCCAGACGGGGATGTTGATCCCACGGCGGCGTTACACCTGCTAAATTGAAACTTATGAGTTTTCCAGAAGCGGCGGCGTGTGCCGGAGCCAAAGTCCGGGCTTCGAAACGACCGAACCCGCTTCTTGCCGAGGGTGAGACTGGAAAAACTTCGCTCGTTCGCCTCCTTCACCCTCTTCTCCTTGTTGGCTCTCGTGCCGCTACTTCGGCCGGTGAGGTGAACGGAGGGCGTGAGCTTCTTCTCGTCCATTCTTCTCTACCGTTAAGGAGCCGCGCCTCGTCGCCTTGGTTACTGATACGCCTTATTAGCAAGGAGCTGTCCTGTCTCGAGACCCCTCCTGGCCTCTTTTTTCCCTCGTCGCTCACTTTCCCGGGACCTCTTTCGCCTCTTCGACCACTAACACTTCTCTGGTACAACTGCAATCGCATTCGCTTTTTTTTTATGGCTGCAGCATCCCGATTTCGGGGTCTCATTTGAAGCAACGGATTGTTTTTTTTTTTGGTTTCTTATAGGGCAGCTATGTGACGGTGCTGACAATTTTCATCGAGATTTTGATGTCATGATGTTCGAAATGTCCTGGAGCATTTAGAAATCACGTTTCTAGGAAATCTCCGGATGTGCGAGTGTGTGTGTCCGTGTGGGTATGGAAGGACACTTCGTAATTTAAACGGCTATAACTCGAAAACGGTTCAAGCTACATTGCTCAAATTTTGCACGCAAGCGGTGCCTTATAATCCCTATACCATCTGTAATTTCTGTAATAATTGGCGCATCTGCTCCAATTTTATAGCTTATTTAAATCTTCAAACCAATGTCGGATATTATTCCAGTATCCGCAAATTTTGAGATATTCGTTTAAACAATTCATCACCAATATAACGACGCTCGCCAATTTATTGTATTTGCTATCAAGCGCTTTGAGTTCAATTAACTTTGAAAAATTAGACGAAAAAATTAATTGTATCTAAAATCTGCTGAAATATTCAAGTAAGAATTCAAAAATGTTCGCTATTGAATAAGTTTTCATAAATGCGGCAAATTTGTGGAAAGGTTTTATACCGTCTTTCTTGGCTTCATGCTACATATGGACAGTACAATGCGTAAACACAAAAGCTATGTCTACCATAAACTCCGTAAGATTTAAGGGGTCCGTTGGTTCGGACGACAATGCAACGGCGGCCAGCCGTGCCACGACCGTACCGTGCATCGACCATTCATCGGATAGTCCGGAAAATACAAATATTTTGCTCTCGGTTGATTTAACACGCAGCGAGCGTTTAGTGTACAATGTATGTGTAACGCGTTTTCCACGCGTCGTGTTGTTGGTGGTCCACGAGTATTATTCCACTTCGCAAACGTTGTTATTCACGGTCGTGTATAGGATTCGGTTTAGATTCTCGTAATAGCATAAAAACACATCAGCAACCACGAAATAAGCCAGAAAATGTATTATAAAATAATTTGACACAATGGAAATGACGCAAAAGACGTATTGGAATTTATTCAGTCGATAAACTAATTTCGGATAAAAAAAATTACTTTACGCGCTGTGTAAAAGTAGATAGGAAATTTTTATGTACATTCAGTCGCCTTTATTTGTTTTTAGATAGTTACGCGATAGGGAATAATGAAATATATTGTGTTTTTGAAATATGTCTACCGGAGCATCTTACGTTCAATAAAATCGTATGTTTTGTACTTGGACGAAAGACGCGAGTGCGTCTGCAACACCTGGGTAGCTTCGAGGTTCGACTGTGGCACGCCTCACGAGCCCTTCTTCCTCTTCTTTACGACCACGAATTTGTCACCGGACAATGTCTGATGGCCTTTCACCTCTCCCTCGATAACTTACACCAACAAGATCATGCCTACTTGCTCGTTACTCGCATGTCCGCAGCCTCAGATGTCTTCTCGGGGTCGTTTTCCACAGCAGGCACTCAACTTCACGATGATTCCACGAATAATTGCAATATCTGGCCTGTATGCACTTTGAAATAGAAAAAAAAAATTAGCTCGGATTTAAATGTTCAAATCATATCACAACAAGGCCGAAAATAATATTGATCTATTAAAAAATCTCGATACGTTTTCTTATTTTCCAACGTTGCAATAAATATTTCTAAAATAAAAAAAAACTCTTACGCAAGCCAATATTTTTAGCATCTCAAACCTTCTTAAGTCTTTTAATATATTTACTGCGCGCGTTTACGTTTTTCGTTTGTTTTTGTTCCTTAATTTTTTTTTCTTACGTATCGCAATATATATATTGTCGGAGTAGGTCGTACTTTGGACGTTTAATAGTAGGTTTATATATGTATCGTATATGATGTTGCACGTGTACTCGATGAATCGTCGATGGTTCACTTTATGTCGAACGAGGCTTTATCTTCAATTAAGTCTGTTGCGGCCTGGGGGCCAGGGCGCGTATGAGCCGAGGCAGTTGGACGGTTGGACAGGCAAAGGAGTCACGGGCCAGCAGCGGGAGCGCATCGATCTTTATTAGGTGGTGAAAGTTTATATCGACGTTGCCGTTCAACGCACGCAGATTTAACGAGTTTATTCGGAACCCCTTGGACGAAGGGGGCTCGAGGGCCGCGTGTTCTTCCAACACCCTCTTCCACAACGCTTTCGGCTCTCACCCACTGAATACGCTTACGAGCTCAACCGGCTCATGTGTGTCAGCTACGCTGTCAGCCCTTCTGATTAGTTAACCTCGCAACGGTCTCGATTCTTTCGAAGAAAAGTTTGGGGTGGCGAACAACAACATTTGGGGCGATTGAGCAGAAAAATTAAAAATTTTAGGGATAAACCGTGTTGAGGACTGTATTTTTAGTAATTTTGTTGAAGATACATCATGATAAGGAGCAAAAACGGAATTACATTTGATTTATTTATTTCTTTCTATTTCTTTATTTAATTTATTTTTTTATTAGATTAATTGTTTCTTGCCGAAGAACGTAATTTATTAGAATGCTTGTAGCATTGCCTTTTGATAAATTATTATTAGTAGGCAATTATTTTCTGTTCATGCAAATTTTTGATCAGTTTTCTGGCAAGGTTTTATAAATAAAGACGTATATGTGGGACGATCAGCTCTCGACGTTGTTTGATTAAAAATTCGAACGTTCGACGTTCTCTGATTTGGGATCACAAAAAAAAATTCATGTTGAAGAACAGGAAAAAAACGTAAATGCATCCACCTCGTCCTGAACAATTGCCAAAATGTCGGCTCCTGCAATTTCCAACATTGACGTTATTACTGTCGCGATACGCCTCAAAACCTTATTCCTACGGCTGACTCGCATTGCCCCCTCATTCTTCGTTGCAAATCCCACGAGGCAGCGTCTCACGCTGGAGCAGCCTCCGATATTCATCGTCACATCCGAAATCTGCATGAGACTGGGCGAGCAAGCCCTCGTTGATCGCATTCATATGTTAAATAGGATGTAACTATATTGCGGACCACCGCAGCGTCCATACAAAGTAATACTCTATACATACATGGTACAGAGTTCGAAAACATGTGGTACGCACACGCATGAACATAGTATCGACATACAGTACACCCCGAAATAAAATAGCAGGACGATATAGGAAAGAAGTTCACGGGCCCAAATGTAATATCAAGTAAGGCGTGAAGCGAGGCAGCTTACGCAAGTGGCAAAGCTTTGCGTTTGCTCTTTCTCTGTCTCTCTCTCTCTATCTCTATCTCTCTCTCTCTCTCTCTCCCTCTATTTCTCTCTCTCTTTTTCTCTCTCTTTATCTCTATTTCTCTCTCTCTCTCTCTCTCTCTTTCTTTCTCTCTTTCTCTCTCTCGATTTTTTTCTTTTTCTCTCTCTCTCTCTCTCTCTCTCTCTCTCTCTCTCTCTCTCTCTCTCTCTCTCTTTCTCTTTCTCTCTCTCGCTTCTGCTTCCGCTTATACCGCTACTGAGGGAGGATTACGCAGTCGCGTCGCTTACCAGCCTCGTTTACGATACGTGAGGGTGGGTTGCGTGGGATTTGGGCTTTTCGGCTTCAACCTCCTCCCTCGACAACCCAGCCTATGACAAGTATATTAGTATACAGGCCCTGCGTTTATATCAATTAGCGATGACGTTATACGGGGGTGTGGACTCTCGGTCCTCGCATGAAACTGAGATTTAACGTGGCGGCTAACAATAGGCCCGCGCTTTCTCCCTACTACATACATCTTCATCCTCGTATGTTGGTCAAACAATTGAACTACACATATTCACAACTATCGATATCTCCTCATTTCGTCGGTAGTCAATGCCAAAAATGTATGTATGGAGCTGTGTCCTGTCCAGGGATGGGCGTTCGTGCGATAAAAATGTTGTTTAAATACTTTTTCTCTGAGAAAAAAATAACTGTAATTAATTATCATGCAACAACTTAAATTTTAACATTTCTGCAATAATAATAAATAATTTTAATAAATTATTGATTTACAATTGATTCTAACATTTAATAGCAATTATAATCCATAATAATTTAGTAATAAAAGTATTTTAAATACATTTTTATTAAATAAATGCGCATCCCTCGTTCAGTCTCAAATAATCAACCTTATTCTCTCAGCTTTGAATTTCAAATCGATCATTTGGAAACCATTAACGATGACATACTTAAAAAAAAACGAATTCGATATTTTTTTAAGCGTCGATGGGGTCAAGACGCGTTCGTGACGATATTTTCATTGCGTCATGCCGTCATAGAACTAATCTATATTTATAGTTCGTTATTCACAGGCACGAGATATCGGCGAAACCGTGGTACGATTGATTCTTCTTCCTTTGACCCGAAACCAACGTAGAAAGCTCGAACTTGCGAGACGTACGATGACACATCCTATCCGGACGGGGTTACTTTGTACGCATCAACGTCTTTCAAACTTTTTTCTTCTTTTTTTTTGCTGTTGCGTCTCTCCCGTCGTGCCGTGGAAAAATGTAGACGAACCGTGGCCGCATTCAAGCCTCTAAATGCTTTTAAAATACACGAAAAGAGACAGAGAGAGAGAGCCATGACTGTTGGCTTCACGGATCGCTATTTTACTCGGTTAAAACGCTCGCGTTCGGGTTTACAGTAGTTGGTGTCGTCCTAGCGTCAGCCATGAACACTCGACACGGCGTAGCACGGACCAGGTGGCTATGACCTGGCGACACAGACTCTGATTTATCGTCGTACATACCTCATAACGTTACAAGATACACACGCACTCCGCTCTTTGAAGCATCCCTCACTCCCTTTTCGAAGGGGAGGTGGGATAAACGGCACGACTACGGCCCGGGGCCACATTCATGTTTTCCATAAGTCATTCCGGTACTTGGCCAACGCAAACTGATACCTTAAAATTAAAAAATAAAGAAATAATAAATAAATAAATAAATAAATAATTGGAAGCATGAAATAAATGAATAAAAACATATCTGTGAAAGGCACACAGTTTGCGGATATTAGAATAACCGCGTGGATATATAGCAAGGAAGGTTTCGATAATAAAGATATTTGAATCTCGAACGAGGCACTTTGCCAAATGAAATCATGTAAAAAAGGGGAAAAAAGCGAACATTGGCGGGGATGGGAATTGTTGTGGTCACTAGCCTGATTTGAAGCTCACTCGGGTGTGCGATCATCACCCCTCGTACACGTGTATCATATGTTATGCACGCTTAGTCGATACTTTTGGAGTTGATACATTGCTAAAACTACAAATCACGGAGTTTTCTCCATCGGCAATTTTTGCTCAATAAAAAAAATGCTTACATTCTAAAAAATTCTTTGTAAATAAACTTCGAAGGCATTAGAAAAAAATAAGTAATCTTGACAAAAGTTAAATCATTGAGGTGGTATTGTCCCAATTAAAATGATTAAGTAAAAATTAGAAAACAATGAAATTTCATTGCAAATTTAGTTAGTTGAATGTCATCATTTGAACTCATCAAAGATAGATAAACCATCGTGCCTCAGACTACGCCGTATTAGTCCGTAGTTTGCAAAATCCTTCTCCACCGAACCTACCGAACGGAATCGAGCTAAGCACCCATCAAATAAAAGCCCGAATCGAGAATAACCGTGGTTATGCGGTAGGTATATCGAAGTCCAACGTATTCCCCGAGTGTACGAGCTGGAACGATTCATCACGTGAAATTCGTGTCGTTGGTCACTCACGTGCGTGCAGCACTTCGTTCGCTCATTGTCCGGGTGGCGATCCGTGTATTTGCAACGTCGGCAGTAACCATTGTTGACAATATCGTATCGTCGCGAGCTCGACGACGAAAAATGTTTCACCTTTTCGAATATATCGGTAAAAATGGGATGGAGGGGGCGGGATTTGTAGGCTATATACGAGTCTCGGAGTCGCTCGAGTTCGTACAAAGCAACAATTTTCCGGTTTTAAAGCCCATTTGCCTCGGTTAAATCGTTATAGCAGGCATTTCGGCGTTCGATCCCATTCACGATTCTCTCCGAACCCCTACAGCTTCCCAGTTTTCGAGCTAAACGTTTCACAATGTCGAACGCCAGGCCACGTTACACAATGGGGAAACATCCGGTCAATCGTCGAGCTTCTCCCCCCTTCTCATTCAATACCGCACTACACGCGCGAGCACACATACACACACACACACAAAGCGACACAAACACATAAAACGTTATAACTGTTCGGCAGCTATAGGCGTGAAACTTTGCACCCTCGCTAAATAGAACCGAAGAAGAAGCATCGATGCCTGGAGCTTTTTCTTTCGTGCTAGACTACGAGGTAATTGTGGTCGAGTCAACGAAAGATTCATTCTACATACGTGCGACGCTTTTTCTTGCAGTCGATTGTTACTTTTGCGATGCAGCTGCCCGTATCGATAGAGAGACCCGATAGATCGGTTTTTAGATGATACATCGACGAGAAAAATTATAGACGATGATTCAGAATCATTTGGCCGGGGATGAATTCGTCATTGCGCAAAATCTGTAGGTGTGGATGGACGGGTTGTGAATATATCGAGTGGAAAAGAGATGCGTCGTAGAGTATCGGACGAAATCGTAGCAGCAAGGTCGCGGTTCCTGCATTTATATAGATATATGTGTATTTATCAGTGGTATAGCTTACGATATGGCAGGCGGTCCTATTAGAAGCCGTTTCCGGTAACACGAGTCAGCACTCGGGAATACTCGTAATGCTTACGCGGCGTTAAACGTTCTATCTGTATAGATCCGTGTTCTGTAGATGGCAATGCGATGCGGTGATGATAAATCGTGGCTATGTATTTTTAAACCATCTTTTTTGCCTCCGGAGGAGTCAGAGATTATTTATAATTCGAGTAATCATTGCTAGTGCGATCATGCAACGTCTGTATTTCTCATTTTTGCAAGATATCAATGGGGACACGTTTTATGGGCAAACCAACTTTTATTGGTCTACCTTTTTTGGCTGAGCTTCTTATTCATCGTTTTTCGGAAGTAGCAACGATTTTTCCGATTTTCTTTGGATAATTGAATTTCAATGATTTCATTAATTTGATTGGAATTTCAGATTGGAACCGACTCAATTTTTTACGAATGTTACACGATAGTTTTGCGTGCCTCTGAGGTGGTCGGACATTATTTATAAATCCGGAAATCATTGCATCCGCGTCGATGTAAAAGTTGGATATTTCCCAATTGTTGCAAAAGCTCAATCTGCACACGCTTCTCGTCGTAATATTGCTCATTGGTTCATCGTTTATTTTTTTCCAATGACTTTTCTGTCAAGTCGTTTGATTTTCTTTCGATCTGTAAAATATTTTTTCAAAAAGGTCAATTGATTGGGTAGAATAATCGGAATAGTCGTTTGAAACCAAGTCAATTACGTAGGGCAGTTACGTTAGGGCTTTCAAAACCTCGCGACATTCGACCTTCAAGTCTGACTCAACAAGACCTTCGTCATCAATCTTCGACCCTATTTTTTCTCAAACTTCAAAATCCAGACTAATCCGCGCATATAACTTCTTATACACCGTAGTATTTTTTATTTTTATTTCATCGAGTCGGCTAATGCGCGTCGCGCGTTTGCCCTTCGAGGTTGGTGGTCTCTCTCTCTCGGTCGGTCGGTCGGTCGAGGTCGTACGACGCTATTCTCGACGTCGCGTTTTCACGACGCCTTTTTTTTTCTATTTTCTTTATTTTTCTCCGTGGTCTCCGGCGATCTGTAACCGTTCGAGCCTCGAGTCGCTACTTCTTTTTTTTATTTTTTTTCATCCGTCGCGCACACAACAAGCTAAAGATAGTGCGGAGAGATCACGACGGTTGAGCGCGAAGAACTGGGTCGAATTGCAAATACGACGTCCGGACGGTCGGATGGTCGTCATTGCCGACGTCTTCGACCAAAAATCTCGGTATGTATCGAACGAACGACTGACGATGGACATGGTTGCGTTTTCCCGCTTCATTCCCGATATCGACGTCGAAGAGCTTTTTCGTTTGTATTATTCACGCGAACGAAAGCTCTATCTTTTAAAACGTTGTCTCGGCGATGTTGACATCATGAAAATGGCCGCGAGCGCGCGTGAGATTTTTTGGAATCCCGCCAAAGAGTTTCGTCTGTGATGTATTAATCGAAGGAATTGAATTATAAATATCTGATTTTTCGTCCTCACTTCCACCTCCAGAGTGTTGAAACGGGCCGTTGATCGGCACGTGTGCTTCAAACGGGAGAGAACATCGATCGATATATATTTTATCAAAATATTTTTCAAATTTTTCGGTGTCGCGGTTCGGTTTGCGAAGTATATTTCCGGTATGCTTTGGGAAGTTCGCAGCTTCGTCGAAGAAAGCGAACTTACTATCGACCAATTCTCGTCACCTCGTGGCCCTGCCAGCAGAGCGGGGTCCTGTCATGGCAAACCAACCCGTCGCAAACCTGGCAAAAGCCACGCCTTTGCCCAGGTGCGCACGCGGGACGGTTCTCGTCGCTGCCGCCCCTTCGTTTCAGCCTCCTCCTAACCATCATCCCTTGGAATATCTTCCATGGCTTCTTCGGCTGCATCCCCGTGCGACTACGAAAGCTGCGCTCCGATATTTTACGTTCCCGGTGAGAATAAATTCTTCGAAACACATTTTTCCAATTTTCGCGTAGTCAACGTTTGTGTGAATTCTCGTGGCTCGGAGGCGAAACGGAATAAGTCCGGAGAACGAGTTTTTGAGACATGAAGACTCTGCGTTGCGAACGTTTCGTCGCAGCGGACGAATCGATTTCGAAAATGATAATTATCGGATTGGGGTTATAGCTTTTGGAACTATTGAGGGTAGCATTTGGATTTGAGCGGTTATATCTAGTTGTTTGTGGGGAAATGAAGGGATTCCCATGATTTTATTAGGTAGGTTGACGTAATTTTATTTCTCTTTGAAATTCTTGTATGAATTTTTTCGTAAAAAATATGCAATATATAATCAGGTTTACAGGGCTGAAAAATCCCGGGAATTACTCAATTTTCCCGCGAGGTACTAGATGTTACGCCCCGAGCAGTCTGTAGCTCATGGATGAAAAAATACGGTTGGACTTATTAGGATTTGCCTCCAAAACGGACTTTTTTGGTTGGGTTCATCTTATTTATTTCTTTTTGTATCGTCAATTTTTAGTCTCGCTTCGTCTTGAAACGACGTCTACAATTCAAATTACGAGAGTCTTACTTAAACTTATTTTTCGAAAAAAAAATATACTCCGGTTTTGCTTCCAAACCACAAAATTTGATTCAACGCGCTTTCATCGTCCCGATTATTTTCTCACCATCCCATTACTCGAAATAAAAACTTGTATGTTCATTGATTCGTGGTTCATACCCGGACACGACCCAATCCGGATGAATAAAAATATGTCGAAGCTCTCAGAAAAATTTGAGCAGCTTCACAATCAAGAGCGACTACAGGGGTTCGCGTTTGACTATGGTTTAAGCTACATTTCGTACAGAAGCTCCATTCGCGCGGCCTAAGACGGTAGAATCGTTGTTGGAGCACCTTTAACTGGCTTAGAGCGACCAGTCTCCAACTTTACCAACGCGAGCCAACGCGGCTACGTTCCATTGTCCCGGGCGATCAAAACGCTTGTGGCAAACTCCAGCTAACCGGAAGCGATGTTTAATGCTGTTTACTTTGGCACAAGAGGACAACTCGGAGCAACCGAGTGAAGGGGATTTTCACGGTTTGCTCTTCGTTTCCAAATATTTCGAGAGAAATTGAGCGAGAAATCAATGTCCGCACTGACGCCCTTTTTCAATCGCGTTTCACCTTTCCGAGCTCCAGCTTTTTCAACCGGGATGCCCGCAAATCCTCGGATAATCTTCGCGTTGAAACGTTGCCTCTGGCTGGTATACCCTTGTAAGTAACTGCTATGTCGATGAGACTTCGTTGGAAACGCGCTTATACAGCTGCGGTCTGTGTGTGTGTTAGTGTGTACGGGAGTAGTTAAACACGCGGTCAGTACCAGCGAAATTTGTCGTCCAAAAGACTCGAACGGTTCACAACGTAAATTCATCGATGTGGCAACCGGTTGACAAACGTGTTTTCTGTCATTTTCTTTCTTGATTCTTGTCGTTGTTGTTGTTTTTTTTTTTTTTATATTATTTTTTTTTGGAAACGTTTTTACACCGGTAATCCGAGGACGTTCGGTGTGTGTACAGGTGATACACACGAGGCCACGATGTTGTCCTAAATTCCGAAACTGATATCTTTACTTTGGACGAATCGAGTGGCCGGAATTGTGAATCTGTAGATTCAAGAGAGCTTGGATTTATCTGTAGAATAAATTTGTAACACGAGAAAATTGGTTGAGGAATGGAACGATTATTGGAGCAATGATTGATATAATATCAAAATTGAATAATATACACAAAAATATTGATATAAAAAGCAATGAAAGATAATACTCCGAATGATTAGAAAATTTAAAAGAAAAACCGTATTTGTCGTGAAAATTGGTTCAGGGATTCAACGAAAACTGGAATAATATTATATAAGAATAATAATATAAAAAGCAATTTAATACAAAAGAAAAATTATCATTTCATTTTCCGGCTCTAAAAAGAGCACAAAAATTTATTTAAAAAAATGACCACCTCTTCTTCCAAACTACAAAACTACTGAGTCAACAATTAATTTCGAATCCTGGTGGTATAAGATCATATCGAGCCATACAAGATTCAAACAAAAAAAAAAACTTCATGCATTCTCTTCCAAGCATTCCTCAATCGCATCTCCCCATCAATCTATCATCAACGTAGGCGCGTAATCAGCGTAATTCCGGGCGACTACCGGTAAATTATTTTTCACATCGTTCGAATCGCCGAGAAAACGGATAATTATCATTCTCGTGGTTCCCAGATGGGCGATACGCGATTGTCAACACGTGTCCGACGTCGCTGCTGCGACGAAATGACTTCGTATATTCTGTAATATTCATACATCCTGTGGATATTAGCTGTGCATACAAATACGATACTCGTAAAGTGCGTTTCGGGCGTTTGATGTGTTTGAGAAAGGAGGGTGGATATATATGGTTCGCGCGACACGGTTCGTTCGCACAGTCTCCGTCCATCGAGGTTCGAAACCTTGACGGCCGCAACGAGCCCGACACCACGGTTCGAGATATATTCGCTGCTGTTACGGGGCTTCCTTTTCCATGTGTATGTACTCGTACAGCGGAGGACTGGTAACATATCAACGTAGCTTTCCGAAGCACTCTCTCGCGACGTGGGCTAATGTGGCTTACGCGCCCGCTACAAGCTTAATGGTCGACGCGGCGCGTGTCCGCCCCATTGTCTGTTGCGGACGACCCGAGCGATCTGACCGAGGAACCCCTGGCCCGCGCGCCCTCCCTGACACCCGCCGGGTCGTGGGAGGCTTCGCCCCTCAACCGTACCCCTCTCTCACACCCTCTCTCTTCACTCGACCCTCGATTTCACCAACCCCTCTCTCCTCAACGCCACCTTTTTCTTCTCCTTTTATTAATAAAAACCACTTTTCACACTTTTTCTTATCTTCGCGGAGAAGAGCTTTTTTTTTTTTTTGTGTGAATGCGGTAAGGTTTATGGGGAAAGACGGTTCGATGCGTCAGCGGATACGTTGGTACGGACGATCGATCTGGGGTGGATCGTGCTCGTTCGGGATCGAAATTCACGTTTGAAATCGATGTATCAATCGGGTTTGCTTCGCGGGATTGTTTGGTTCGTTGCAGGGATTGTTAGTTTGTTTAAATGATTTATTGGTGAAGCGAGATTCGGGTAGGAATTAGGAATTCGTCGATTGTTGAACTTTTTTTTGGGCGATGTAGTGTAGTGCGAAGTATATTTGTGAGGGATTCCACGTGAAACCGGCGACTTCTGGCCCAACCGGTCTTTGATTTGGATGGCATTTTTTTTACTTGAAGTACTCGATGACAACAATATTCGTAATTTTTTTTAGATTTTTGCTGGCATTATTTTTTTGGTAATGAATTTTTTTTAATGTTAACTAATTTTTTAACTGCAAATATCTCAGAGGTGAAATACTTGAATTTGATCCCCCGTACGTAAAAATGTGCGTTTCAAACTGATCTTTCGGGAAAGAATATTTTAAAAAAATTTTTATCTATATTACTTTTTTTCACGTTTTAATTACTAAAATCGACTTTTTGAAAAAAACGCCACTTTTTGTGTTTAAAATTTTTTATCCAAATTCCTTGTCCGATTGTGGAAATTTTAAGGCTTGAGTGAGAGTGGCGAATTCATATTTACTATTTTTCGACGCATTTCAATGTTTATTAAAATTGGAAAACTACAAACTGCAATGAATATTCCGTGAGTGTAGATAAGAATTGAAGGCAGATTCCATTTAAGGACATTTATTTTCGAGTTAAACAATTTAATTTATTAATTTATCCAGGTCAAATGATCGTTAAAATTTTCGATTCGGCAGAAGATGATTAATTTTTTACGTAAACTCCTTTTTCCAGTTCTGATATTATGGAATGTATTTTCCGCGTTCCTGGGATCCGTTTCTCCGCTCTGAAACGTGATTTTAAAATGAATTTGATTCAAACAAGATTGGTTCAAATTTCCAATTAATTTTTTCACCTCTTGGACCTTCTATTTCAAAAGCCTGAAAGTTGATTAAAATCAATCACTTTATAAAATTGAAGCAGATAGGTTTGTAGAGCAAGAAAAGGGCTTGCGAATGCACATATATACTCTACCTGAAAATCACAAAATTTCGATAAAAAATTAATTAACCGCAAGAAACGCGGGAATTCATTACGCAACCTAATAAATTAATTATTTAAGCGATAATGAAAATTGATATTGCAATTGAAAAAACTGCAAGAAACTCGATTGTGACGCTTGAAACTCATGCGAACTAGAAGAAAGACGATGATGAAGAAATTTCTTGTCAGCGTCGAAGAATCCAGACTGAAAAATTGGATCTGTTGGCCCTCCGACAGCGGAGAATTGGAGGACTCTTTCTCGGCTCTTTAATCTCCCTCGGAATCACGGTTACTTGGACGCCCAGCAGTGGCAACTTACTTTCGCCCGTTGTTGCTGAGCGTCACAGCATGCAGTCCTCGCACCCCGAGATCTTCACCCCTGCTAAACGCTTCCGCTTATTCGTGACTAAATCTTCCTTAAAACGAGCAGCCAGCACGATAATTCGTCTTCCACCGATTGTCTTGATTCTCATTCCGTGCAAACAATCCAATTGACGAATCACCTTCGCTTCTTAACTCCATTGTGGCATCAATAAGCTACCCACTTGGGCTGCTCTCATCCCTGGACCGATTATTAGCGGAAAAACATTTACCTATAATTTTACCTTACGATAAGCAGCACTCAATTATTCTTACGTTATTTTTTCGAGAAAGCTTCGATTCTTAATTTTTTTTATCAACGCCTGGATCGTGAAGATGATGTCCTGAGCGTTTTCGTCGAACCCAAGTTGCGAGTTGTTGAAATAAATTACAAAAGAAGTCTAATAACATATTTGAACATTCTACAAAATCCAACCGTGTCAGATCAATTTCTTCCAATCTTCGTGATAAAAAATGTCGCATCTACGACTCACAATCAATCTTCCAATTCGAGGTTTGCCTTCTCCAAGGAGTTAACCGATTAGACGATAGAGTTAAAAAAAAAAAAAAAGAAAAGATGATCGAGTTATCGTCGCGGGACCGGATTTTCCGAGGGGGAGCGAAATGATAAACGCGAAATGGCACAGTCGTCCACGTTCGCGAAACTCTATTGATTAAGTAATCTTAATACATCGCTGAGCCGCAACGTACCATAAAGAGAACGGAACCGGAAGCTATCCATTCTTACGGGAAATATGCTATGTCGGTGGTCGGCCCGCGCCGCTGAATTTTCGCTTTGATTAATCTACCGGGCTTTTTCGCCCTCCGCGAAACTTGTCCTTTCCCTCCCTTGGATCTACGTGCGCTCCTCCTTT